>JBBPDJ010000017.1:11707655-11760087 GCA_037974625.1 Cucumis cinereus
TATTAATAACTAATTATGTACAAACAAAAATTAATCATCAAAAAATTCAATCGGAGACAAATATAACAAAAATAAGCTTACATATTAAAAAGAAAACTGATATTCAATGCTGTAAATTTCTACGAACAAAAGCAATATATATAATTACATTTGAGTATTTCTAACTTTTAACAAATCTTCCTACACAAAAAAAGTTTATCATTCCCTAATCCGAAATAAGTGAGATGCTACATCAAATTAAGTAATCATCTCAAACCTTCTCGCAATCTCATTTCTAACTTTTCACAAATTTCCTACATATAAAAAGTTTATCATTCCCTAAGCCAAAACAAGTGAGATGCTACACCAAAGTACATAGTCGTCTCAAAATCTTCTCACAGTCTCCAAAAAAAAACAATCTTTGAGAATTCACCCGTACATCCTGAAATAGGAAAAACAATATTTGGAAAGATTTCTTAAAATCAACAAAGAAAAATGCACAAAAAGGTTTTAACAATCACACAAAGATTTAAACAAAATGTTTAAAATGGTTATGAGAAATGATCCTCTCTCAAGCTATGAACATCTCGTTAATGTTTATAATTTAAACATGAATACTGCAAGCAACAATTTTACTATCTAAAAAGTTATTAAAACAGTTATAATTAATACGTGAACCTCTCCCCTATGCTACGAGTTCCTTTCAAGTGCACAAATTTAGTCTCAAGGTAATCTTAAAAAACAACTAGAACATATCCCCCCAACCTAAGTGAATCTCTCCGCCCTAATCCAACTAAATTTCTTTCAAGACTAAACCAAACATTTAAATAGTCATAGAAGCATAAAACACAACAATCGGATCCCTACAAATGCACAAGAACGAAGCTCCTTTCAAATGCACAAATTTAGGCTCAAGGTAATCTAAAAAAAAAAAAACTACAATACTGAGTGTGTCCTAGTTTCACCTAATCACCATTTAATTCGACCCCTACAAATAAGCAGAACAAAGTTCCTTTCTGCACAAATTAAGGCTCAAGTAATCTAAAAACCAACTAAAAAATATAAACACCCCCCCGCCCCCAACCCCAAAGCTACGAGTGTGTCCTAGTTTCACCTAACCGCCCTTTAAACATAAAAAGTAGGAACAAATACATATAAAGTTGCAAAGTGACATATAAATTAATACAACTATTAAATTGAACTTTTAAATCGATAAACTTTTAGAGGTGGTTTAGAGCTAAGACATTTAAGATTATAATAATCGTTTTTTTGCTACAGTAAATATAATTTTAAAATCTCCAATTACTTCCATTTTTACTCTTTTACATTCTAAAATAGTTTACACATCAAAGACATATTATTATAACTCAAATTAAAATAATTTATACTCTAACTATAATAACCTAAAACTCTAATAACTCACATCTTATCTCAAACAATACTTTCGATTTAGATTTTAGAAGTATAATGGATTTTTGTAAGCATAATTTTATCACGTTGTTAAAACTGCAATATTTGGGAAAATAAGAAATAATAAAATAAAAATGAGCATACGTGTGTGGCACAGCCAATCAAAGAAAGGATATTAAAATGTGGATAATGTTAAAATATTAAACGTCAACGTTTGAATATATCCAACTTAAATGTCATTGCCACGTAATAAATATCTAATTTTCGAATTGCCAATTCCAAATTGACTTGTTGACTTTGACACCGATGGCTTTCTTGATTGTTACATCCCTTATTTCAAATTAAAATCACAAAGAATAAAGCCCGATTGATCTTTCTTTTCTTTTTTCTTTTTTTTAACTGTATTTTTATAACTATTTTCATCTTCAAATATTATAATTTTTTAGTCAAATTTTAAAAATAATAATTTTTTTTTTTTTTTTGAAAAACACAGGTAAAAAAATAGATAACAAAATGATGTATAAACATAACTTTCAAAAATTATAAACTAAAAATAAAATTGTCCATCAAGTGGACCTAAATCTAATCCATTTAATCCACTCTTTTCCATTTAAAATATCTTCTACCAGATATCTTGTTTGTTTGTTTTTTTTTTTTTTTTTCTGTTTTTGGTTGTGATTATAAAGTTTTTTAAAAAAAATATATTTTTAATACAAGTTGTTCCGATATTTCTAACTAAAATAAATATATTAATATCTGTAATAATTAATGGGATATTTGTTTCAAGTTATCACTTACAAAATGATTTTCTATGTTTGGTTTTTGGATCTCATCTAACTTTCAAATGGTTTTTAAAAATTTGTGCTATATTGAATTTGTCATATGACTTGAATTCGTAATATGAATGTTGTCAATAATATTTGAAGAATCACTTGTGAATTTAATTTAAAAATAAATCATTATGAAAAAATTGAGTATTCGACAACTATTTTGAAACACTTTTAAAAGATATTTTAAATAGGTTTTATCAAAACAATTTAAATAAAAACATTTTTTTCCTAATAATCCAAATGACCATTTATTTGGGACTAGTTGAAATTCGTTAAAAAAATTAATTTTATTTTTTAGTGAATAAAAAGATCGGTACAAAAAAATTATTTTGAAGATAGGTCTTATCCCATTTTAATTTCACACATTATTTGTAATTTTTCATTGTAACATACACTTTTGGATATTCTGTTTTAACCTCAAAACTTTATAAATTATTATTACTTGAAAAATTAACACTGATATATGTTCTTTAAAAATTACAAAAATATAAATCTTCATGGCAACACAATACATACATACATATATATACATACATAACAAATAACAAACGAAATGGAAAACAAATAGAATAAAAGAAAAAGAAAAATCAATATTTATCTCGAACTTTGTACTTTATCGAATTTATTTCCCACATTGATAATTATCTAAATTCAAGCACAATTAAATAAAATTCAAAGTCTAAAAAAATTCTTTTTTAAAAAAAATTAAAAATTGGATTATTTCTTCCCCATATATTTGTTTCAAAATAGTAAATATGGCAAATATGAGTACGGAACATTTCAATCGTCGAAATTCAAACTACGAGTTGCACATGATACACGTGTCACTTATGTTAATCTAGATTCTCGTATCACGAGGTTGGATCTCGTTTACTCCTTCAAAACGGTGCGTTTTCATACGCGTTTCCAATGAAAAGAGGGAATCTTTGCCCGACCCTTTCAGTTTCACATCACAACAGCTTTGGCATTTTTAAATTGTTTCGAAAATCGAGAAAACAAAAACATATATACACAATATCCTATTTTTTAGATTAAAATTAAAATAGTATTTTGATCCACCCTTTTATTTTTTCAATAAATTTTAAAATTAATTCTGCAATTTATTTTTTTCTAAAAAAAATTAGTCCATTTGATCCGTGATCCAAAAATTATTTTAAAAAACAAAAAATTTAATAGAAAACAAAAACGAATTCTTGAATTTTTATTTTTCATTATATTTGAAAACACGTTTGGTTCCAATTTAAAATTTTGAAATTCGGATTCAAATTTCAAAATTTGTATTTGGTTCTGAATTTAAAAAATACAATAGTATATCTTATGTTTACAATTTTTTAAAACAAACGCTAAAAACAAATAAAACAACAATTTATTGTTTTGAAATGCGCTATTTCAAGCGTTGTTTTTAGAATTTTTTTTAAAAAACATGTATATGAAACACGTTTTAATTATTTTTTTGTTTTTGAAAACATAAAAACGAAGATAAATCACGAACCAAACGGAACCTTATTAATCCACATCTCGTTTACAAATTATTTGAATAGACATCATAATCTTTAAAGGGTGCATTTGGTACCTACAATTCTGAATCCTAAATTTGATGTATTAAACCACTTATAACAATACTCTATTTAAGGTGTATTCACTATTTTTCTCTCATATAATTAATACTCTATTTCATAGTGTATTCACTATTTTTCTCTCACCATTTCTTTTATCTTGCTACAATATCTATTATTTCATACCTAAATAAAATAGTTTAAATCTCAAACATAAACTATCATTACATATACTAAAATAGCGTGTACCTAAAATACAAATTTAAAAGAAATCAAATATTATAAATTATTATAATTTAAACTAAAATATTATTATAATTTTTTTAAAAATATAATAAAAAAGATTAAAATTATTTAGAAAATTCATCAAAATCTCTATAGTCCATTTAATTATTTTGCTATATTTGTGTCACGGTAAGAATTGTTCTCGTAAGATGAGAAAGACTAATTTATTTTTTTCGATACATTATCGAATTAATTTTTGAAGTCTGAGAAGCACGAGATTTAAATGCATGCTGACGTGTTAGGCCTTTACTTTCAGTGCATTAAAAGATGTGTGGTACGCCACGTGTCTTCACGACCACCACGTTTATCCCTTATTTTTCCTTTTTTTCTCACAATGCTTCGACAAAGAAACAAACAAATTTGATTAAAACAAAATACCATTTAGTCTCCATTATTTAATTGGTATAAGATTTGTAGCACCCTAACAATTTCTGTATGAAATTAGAGATTCTTCTTTTTCCAAGTCGGAAAAATAGATAAAATATTATATCTTTTAATTTCATTCTATTTTTGTTCTGATACATCTTATAGCTAATTAATGCATTAGTTCATTTTTTACATTTAAAAAACAGATTTTATAAATATTTATCGCATCAATTTTAAAAAATATATTCACATCCCTCATTTTTGGCATAAATGTTATCATATCATTAAAAATATTTGGATGAATATTCAATTTCATAGACTAAATTTAGAACTTATTAAAAACACATAAATAAAAAAATTAAACAGTTAATTTTTTTTGTGACCCTTCTGTGCTGTTAGACTCGGTCGCAATTTTCATTTTTCTTTTTTTTTTTTTTTACTTATTTATGTGGTCTTTTGTATTTTGACTTTTGGTCTATCCTCGGCAAAGTGCAAATTCCAAATTCACCCCAACAAATGTTTTTACTTTTATTAATATATTATTATTAAATTAAGGTAGTATTTACTCAAGTGTTTATTTTATTTTTGGGGACTTGGTTAGTTTTAATTAATATTTTTAAATGCATTAGTTGGTAAATTAATAAATATAGAGAAATTGTCAAAAATGACAACAGATCAAAAATGGTGTGCAATAGAATTTTGTCTTTTGGTGGAGTTTTGCCATGAAATTATAATATTTTATCTTTTTGTTATTCTAAAAAAAACTCCTACAAATATATATTATATTACTTACAAAATAATAACGTTAAATTTCATTAATATATCAAACAATAATTAAACAATTTTAATTCAACTACCCAATCATTAAATTAAGTTTTTATACAAAATTAGTGAAACAAACCTACATATTTAACACGGAATTAAATTTTAATATTTAAAATTAAAAATTAAAAATTAAAAATTCATATATTTAATATATATATTCCTAAAATAATATGGATCAAATAGTAATACAAGTTTTGAATGACTAATCGTGTTTAGGAGATACGACAATGATAAGATCTCATAATCACCTACCTTAAATATATAATTCCACCAACCGACAATCTCTTGAATTTATCCAAATTCGTTGTTTTCAATAAATTCGACTTATCAATATAAATCCATAGCATAAATGGATAACTCTATGTTTTTGTTTTCTTTTAATTTTATTTTTCAAGATAAATTTGAAGAATTTATTTTGTTTGGATTGGATAATTTGCTTTCAAATTTTGTAAGATGCCAAATTGTAATAAATAACTAATTTTGGAACTGGTAGTTCCCAAATTTCAAAATATTATATATTTAGTTAATGTATTTTGATTTAATTTTAATTTAGTATTTAAGTATCAAAATATTACAGTTTTATTTTTAACATTTGAGTTCTGTTTCAATTTAGTTCATAGATATTAATAGTATATTAAATTTACTTTTATTTATTAGCTTAAACTTTTGAGTTGAATTAGTGATGTAAGATGATATGAGAACAGTCTAAAAAGTTATGTGTTTAAGCCTATGTAACATTATATTCTACCCATTTAATATTGATTTCTACTTGTTGAATCTTCTTGACATTTCAAATCTACAAATGAAGAAGAGTGTTGGAAATTTTGTACTTGTATTTTCGAATAAAAGAAAAACAATAATAAAAAAAAAGGTTTAAGATTATTAGGTTGGATGTCAACCCTAAAAACAACATTTTCTTATTATATATTGGTAGATTCAAACATTGTCCTTTTTAATCAATTTAACAATTTCAACATATCTTATATGATTAATCATTAATTGTCATATTTTAATAGTCAATGCTTTTATTTCTCATCCTAATAAAGGTGGAAAAAGAAACTCTCACTTTTGCAATACATTAGGAATTGCATCGATAGAATTTCCACTTTTGGGAAAATCATAAATTTTTACATATCTAATGTCTAATACTTCTACTTTCTAAAAAACAAAAAAAAGCAAATTCAATAAATCTTTCTAAACAAACTATATGAATACAAACAAATTATAAAAATATTCAAATTAACACGACCATTTTGCACTCTAAACGAAAATTAATAGATTAAATTATAAGTAGATAGATTAAATTTACATGCTCCTAAATCAAAATTGTAAACTAAAAAATGATAATTCAAAATTTAACAAAAAAAAAAAAATATATATTGATTCATTTTGTGTCAAGTCCATATTTACTTGTAAAAATACTACTGTATCAATAATTCGTATCATTCTTATGTATAATGGTTAGATTTCTGGACTAAATTTCAAAAACAAAAATAAGTTTTTAAAAGTTATTTTTTTTAGTTTTAAAATTTTAGTTTGGTTGTTTAAACAATCGATAAAGTAGATATCAAAAGAACGAAATTTAGATATAGAAATAGTATCAGTAAACTTAATTTTAAAAAAATAAAAATAAAAAACCAAATAATTACCAAATAAGTCTAAATTTCTATTCAAATTATATTAAGAATCTTTTACAACTAAACATCGTAGAATTAAATTTAATGATAGGAGAAAAAATTTATGGAATTAGAAACTAATTATTTTATAAGAATTTATTAAAAAGTAACAATAAAGATAATTTAGAAATAAAGAAAAGAATGACAGCGGTAAAAATGATAATTTACGTAAGTCAATAGGTGGCACCAACCGCGGTAAAAAGTGAAAAGGATAAGGTAGAAAAAGGAAAAGGGAAAAAGGTCAGTGAGGAATGGCAATAATAGAAAAAAAGATAACAGATAAGAAGAGAAGTTTTGTCTGATGGAAGGGACACGTCATCTTTCTCTCTCTAAAATTGGCCCATTGGATAAGGACCGACGATCTCGGCCCTCCACACCATCCTAATTCCGAATCTTCTATTTATTTCCCTTCCCCTTCCTTTTCCATTTCCCCCTTCTCATTCCAAAATTACTACTCTTTCCTCTTCTCCTCCTTTAATGGCGTCCGTTGCTACTGCTGGATTCATCGCACGATCTTCTTCTTCCTCCTCTTCCTCTTCATGTACTCGCCATAGGAATCGTCCAAAGAAGGATCGGACTTCCACTAATCAACTTAGGGTTTCTTGTTCTTCTTCTTCTTCTTCCGTCGCCGATCCTTATCAAACTCTTCAGATTCAACCCGGTGCATCTAAATCTGAAGTCAAAAAAGCCTTCCGACATCTCGCTCTTCAGGTTTGTTCTATTCTTTCTTTCGATTTCATTATATTACAGGATTTGTTCGATCGTCTGATTCTTACAGTTTCGTTGAATCTTCTTCTTTTTTTTTTTTTTTTTTTTCAGTATCATCCTGATATTTGTAGAGGGAGTAATTGTGGCGTGCAATTTCATCAAATCAACGAAGCTTACGATGTACGTGATCATACCCCTTTTTTTTGAATTGTTTACTAAAATTAGGATCAATTATTGGAATGGTGAATCTGTTTTTTTTCTCTCTCTCTTAAAATAATAATAGTTGAGCAGCTATTGCAATAACTAATTTTCTTTTCTTCCGCACATAATTATTAATTAAATATATAGATATTTAGAGGAAATGGTTTGAATTTCACCATTTTTAGCGTGTGAAATTCAGTGTTTGGTTAGGTTTATGTCGGTTTCATAGTGTTTTTGATCATTCTAACATTGAATTTCCTATTCCTATTTGTCGTATACCATGTTAGGTTAAATTACATATGTATATATACACACACACTTGGACTTTGTCTTTTGCTTTTGTTGGGTCCCAGATTGACCCAAAATTGTTGAAGCCTTTTTATGTAAATTTCAAATTTGATCATAGTTTGGGTTATAATAGAATGGTTTTGGTTGTTTGACTTCAATATAGGAGGGAACCCACTCCACCGATATGAAGTTGGGTCCCAAACGCCTCAACTGTGTTTGTCTTATACATAATTGTATCAGACTGAATTCTAAAATGGATCAAAATTTGAATGTTAACTGAATTCTTGCAACAGATATGAGTTATGAGGATAGTTAGAATATTGCTAATGAGTTAATTCTTGATTTGGTGAAACAGATTGTGATGAATAACTTAAGAGGTATATCAACACCAATAGAGACGTATGAAACAACATATGATGAAGGGGTTGATGAACCAATGAGAGGAGTGGAGGATCCAGAATGGGATTTATGGGAAGAATGGATGGGATGGGAAGGAGCAGGAATTCGTGATTATTCATCTCATATTAACCCCTACATTTAAAACCTAAAAAAAAAATATATAATAATAATAATTAAAAAGTCAGTTATGATTTGTTCATAGAATTGGTGTTGTATGTATCAACATCATCAACAACCAATGGTTGTGATGGGTTTGGTTTGGGGTTGTACATATGGTGGGAAAAGAGGGGAAATTGAAAATTGGTGGTATTAATTCATCAATGTGTGTACCCTTTTTTTCAAGTGTTGTGTTGTACATATGGTAAAAAACGGAGCCTTTGGGCCTTTTAATAATATGAAAAGGCTTTGAAGAATGGCCTATCAAAGTTGTGGTGGGACATTTGTGTTTTCATGTTTTAACTAACTCTTATCTTCTTGTTTGCCCAATTAAACGTGGTGCTTTTTGGTCTACTCCTTTTTGTCTAATATTATCCATTTCTGAATACACTCTTATCTATTATTGTTAATTATTATTATTGATAATAAATTAAAAGGTGGGGATAAGAATTACGATTACTTTTGTTGAGTTTTTATTTGGATTGAATGGAATTTCCTTTGGGAATATTCTGAAATTGACATTTTTATAATATTATTTGATTTTGAAAAAGTCAGAAAGTCTTTTGTTTCTATTTCAACTCTAACCTGCTCTAAGAGATGTGTTAATTTAATCCCATTAAGGGAAGATGAGAGTGACAATATAAAAGAAAACATTCAAATTCCTAACATTTTTATTTACCATTGGTTCTTGTACTAATAATATTAGTTTGATTTCATAGTATGTTTTAATGAAATCAAAGACATTATGACACTGTTGATGAAAAATTTCACTTTAAACACTAAATCCTTAAGAATTTTAAATCAATTTATTAAAAATTATAGGATTAAATTAATACAGCTTTGATTTGATCAGGTGCTTGCCAACTACTAGTTTTATTTTGATCCATCTTAACCCATTAATGATATTTCGAAAATCGTAAAAATAAATAAATAAACAATTGTCGGAACAAAAACTTTTAAAGTACATTAGTAACTACAATATCTATGGTTTCAATTTTTTTATATGCTCCTCTAGCTTTCACGTAAGAGAGAATGAGGTGGAGATGTATGAAAGGACGTTTTTCAGTGTGCTAATCTATTCAAAGTCTACATTAATAATTGAATTTAGTGGGATTGCGATATGAACCTAACACATAATATAAGGTTGATACCAAAAATAGTAACCATTGCGTTATTAGGTGCGCAATGTCAAATCTAAAACAACATTAAATAATTAAAAATTTCTTTTAAATTTGATGATCTATGATCAATCCATTTGTATGTATTATTTTTATTATGTAATTTTAGTTTTTGCTAATGTTACTTTACTATTAAGTCCCATGGGTGAGATTTTAGGAAGCTAAGGTTGGGCTTTAGATGTATGACTTAACCCCTAATTCTTAAAATAAATATCGAGTATATCTTTATACATATTACATATACACTAGCAAATAAATGTATTCTATCATTATATAAATAGTTTTAATGATTTTTTTTTATTTAAAAATATCAATGATAGAAATTAATACGAGTCTATCACTAATAGTGATAGATGAAAGTCTTTCAGTGTTAATTTATGATAGAAACTGATAGAAGTCTATAAATATTTATGGATGTTTTTGTTTTTTTGTTATTTTTATAGATAGTTCAATATTTGTTTCTATTTTTTAAATATATTTAATTAGTACATGTTTGGAGGTGATTTTAAAATCGACAAAATCAGTTGTCATTTTTTTATATGTAGTATACCTATAAAGTTAAAAATAAATGAAAAAATTTACGTGAAAAATCCTTTGTAATAAGGAGAAAAACATAGGAGAAGTTGTAAAAGCCTCAAATAGAATATTGAGTTACGAGAGTTGGTTTGGTAGTAGAAGATACGATACAAGAAGCATCAACAAAATATATGGGGAAAAAAAAAATGATACAACAAATAAGTCTTAATCATAAGTAAAGATGGATTAAGAAGTAAACATAAAAGAAAGATGATGAGGACATCTTGAAGAAATCATTGAATAAGAAGTAAACTGGTTTTGTTTTTCTCACCCTCTCACCCCTTTCTCTCACAAAACAAGCTTCCACAATTTTGTTCATTAATCCATCCAAATCTTTAAACAATTAGTTTTCATGGATTTATTTTATTCTCATAAATTTAATTATCATCTACTTGGTTGTGAACATGCATATTATTAATCTAACCCATAACAATTATATTTTAAACAAGTTTAATTATTACATGGAGAAGATTTTTTATATTACCACTTACTTTAGAAACCTATTATAATAACTTTTACTTTAATTTATGTTCGAAGTCTTAATGATTCACGAGGCTACCTAGTAATGTTTCTTATGTGAAGTTAACGCGCAACATTTGCATGTGACAACTAAGAGTTATTTAATAATGTTTTTATGAGGAGTAGTAGATGTTTTATACTCTTTTTCCTTACTATGGTTTTGTCCAACATGGATTTTCTATCAAGGTTTTATTAATAATGCACTTATTTTTTTTCTTCATTAGGTGCTTATCCCACCGAGTTTTTCATAAAGTTTTAACAAGACATATTCTATACACTATGAACCTCTAAGGGGGAAGTGTTATAAATATTTGAATAGGATATGTCCATGGATTACATATCCCCAAATATTATTTTCAAATATATTTTCCATTTATCTTCTCCATATCTTGTAAACTCTATAAATAGTGCTCATTGTTTAGGACCTTTGAGAAATACAATTCAATGAATAATACATTCAGATTACGTTTACTCTAGTGAAAACTAATAGCTCAATTAGAATAAAAAAAGGTGGGCCATTTGATTACTTTTGGGTTGTTTACTTGTGTTATGCAATTATATCGACACATAGAGTTCATATCAATAACACTGTCTGATTAATGAGCTGAGGGTTTCGGGGTGTCCAATCTGATTACGCATGAGAATTACGTCAAATCTCACTATTAGCGATGTAGCTACTGTTACGTTAAGCCTATTATTATTATTACTGTTAGAGTTAAAGAAAATTTAATTTTGACATATTTATTGTAATCGTTACCGATACTTATATCGCTTGACCTTCAGAGGTAGAGGTAATGGTAACAATAACAGTAAATTTTACAAAATTCATAATTTTAAAGTATACACGATCAAAGAAATCCAATTACGCCTATGATTCAAGCTCATTGTCATTGATCGATCAATAAAATTTTATTACGATTAGGTAAACGGGACCTTCTTTTCTCTATAATTTGTTCTTATAACATAAAAAAAAAATTGATTTAGAATTTGCAGGGCAGAATCCATTAACACTTTTTAAAAACAAATTGGTTAACAAAATTGCGTGTGAAATACATATATTTACTAAAAGTCAATAAATAAAACACAAGTACAAAATGTAGAACTAAAACCCTAGGTTTTTAAGGAGTGTGTCGAATTTAATACCAACAACAAAGTTAATTAAGAGAGAACCACTAATAAATAAATAAATAAATAAATAAATAAATAAAGTGTTTTATAAAATTTTATCCTTCAAATTAATTGTTATTTGGATTCAATTGGAATAATTGAGAAGTGATGAGTTTGAGATTTGAGACTTAATTTTGTTTCTGAAATTATATGGTCAGCATCACTGAATCCTCAGATTCCTTCCTTCTTCTTCTTCTTCTTCTTCCTCAATCAATCATCGCTTCCACTTTTCAATCTCTGTTCATCTTTCACATAACCCAATCGCAAATTCTCGCCCTTCTCCTCTCTCAAATCTACGTTCTCAGTTCTTCTTTTCTCCCTCACTCCTTGATTTTAATCGGATAACTAATTGTATATTTTTATCGCCTACACGCTCTCTGAGGGACCGCCGCCTTGCTTCTCCTTTGGAGGTGATTCTCCTTTTTTTTTTTTTTTTTTTTCTTTTGCGTTTTCTATTGTTTCCTTACATAATCTCATACCTGCGGTTGCCATTTACATCTATCTATTGGGTTGGAAGTATTTCGCTGAGAAATAGATTTGGTTGTGAATTATCCCTAAGTTACTTGAATTTCACTTCTAGACTGCACGAACATTGCGGATGGATTATTTAATCACTGTTGGATATTAAGGTAGGGAAAATATTTTATTTCATGTTGCTGATTATTGTTTGTTCCAGTTAGAAGTGCGTGATTGATAGAATAGAATCGATACGGGGGTTTATATATGTGTACAATATATATTAAATTAATATATGTGGGGTTGAAGTTGATTGGGAATGTCAAATGTGCTTGTTTCCTAACTCTTTTTAAGTTGTTCCATTTAGATATCTCTGTAAATGGCGGATCTCAAAGAGCGGTTGCTTCCACCGAAACCTGCTTCGGCTATTAATCTTAGGGAGGCAATTAATAGTCGACCATCAGCCTCTGGCAGGGTGCCTTTTCAAGGTGTGGATGTTCTGGGGCTGAAGAAGCGAGGTCAGGGACTTAGATCTTGGATCCGGGTAGATTCCTCTGGGAATTCCCAGATTATTGAGGTTGATAAGTTCACCATGATGCGTCGTTGTGATCTACCTGCGCGTGATTTGCGGTTGCTTGATCCTTTGTTTGTTTACCCTTCAACAATTCTTGGTAGAGAGAAGGCTATTGTAGTCAATCTAGAGCAGATTCGATGCATTATAACAGCTGATGAAGTTTTGCTGTTAAATTCCCTTGATAGTTATGTACTGCAGTATGTGGTCGAGCTACAACGACGATTGAAAGCCACTGGGGTTGATGAGGTTTGGCAGAATGATGCAAATCATGGTGCTGACTTAAACCGAAGAAGGGGAAGTAGGAATTTTGATAATGTATTTGGAAACACTTCTCCTGATTATCTGCCCTTTGAGTTTAGAGCTTTAGAAGTTGCTTTGGAGGCAGCTTGTACATTTCTTGATTCCCAGGTGAGTAGAAATAGAAATTTGAGCCTTTTCTTTTTATTTTCTTTTATTGCATGTTTTTTTAGTACTGGTTTATCGCATGTTAATTGATGTGTTTTAATTAAGTACTGCTTTCTTTTTTTTATAAAAAAAAAAAAAAAGAAAAAAAGTAGAGAGAGAGAGAATAGAGGTTTCACTTTTCAGTAATGTTTTCCATACTGCCACTTGAAATATACTAACAAATGGAGCAAATAGGCTTTGAAAGACCATTTATCATTTGGATCTTAAGTCATAAGTTTCTATTGAGACTAAACATTTATTCCCGGTTTAATTATGGTGCAATTTTGTACAATATTGTTTATCTCCTTTGAAATTCATCACCTTGAAGATTTGGAGTTTATAGATTCTCCTGCTTGTATTCTCTACTACTGTAAACCTATACTAATTAGAGGATACTACTAAGTTGTACCGTGGTGCAGCTCTATTTCTTATTCTTAAGGACCTTTTTATTGGATGGGAGGTGGTAGATATTTAGATTTCGTTCTATTTGGTGGAAGAACGCTGTCTATTTTTTATCTTGTTTTAGAAGATATTTATTTACTTCATCCCTTGTTGTTATAATATTCAAATTTTTATTACCCTTATTCTTTCTGTAATGATACTTTGTCAGACAATGTTGTTTATGTGGGTAGATTCTTCTTTACTCATTTCAAATTTAGTATTTTCATGTTAGTTAACATCTAAATTGTTTCTGAAGAATCTCATTTGACGTGGTACCCTAAACACACACATTATGGATCATGGTCTCTATAAATGTTCAATGTTTATTTTTTAGATGCATATGAACATATCAGTATTGCTTTCTGGCTTGCTTCTTAGTTTGGCAAAACTGAGAGTGAAGAAAAATATCTTTCTTAAGGTCCTTGTTAGCTTCTATACTTGAGACATTGATCAGTTAAGGCCCCCCTGACCTTAAATAATATAATTATAAAAACAGGAAAAAAAGAAAATAGAAACACGTACCTATAAATAAAACCATTTTCGATATATGTCTTCATATTTTTACTAGCTAGTACAATGTTCTTCCACCGTGATAATACCTATATTTGCTCATTTCCCCAAAGGCTGCAGAATTAGAAATCGAAGCATACCCATTGCTAGATGAACTTACATCAAAAATCAGTACATTAAATTTGGAGCGGGTCCGTCGCTTGAAAAGCAGACTTGTTGCCCTGACTCGTAGGGTTCAGAAGGTATTTCGCATTTACTTTAGTGATCCTGATTTACTATTTCCTCTCTTTGTTCTCTATTTGAGCTGCATCTTTTTAGGTTAGGGATGAAATAGAGCAACTTATGGATGATGATGGAGATATGGCAGAAATGTATCTCACCGAGAAGAAAATGAGAATGGAGTCATTTGTTTATGGTGATCAGTCAGTGACTGGCTACAGATCAATCGATGGAGCGTCGATTTCTGCTCCTGTTTCTCCTGTATCTTCACCACCCGAAACTCGCAGACTCGAGAAGAGCTTGAGCATTGCCAGGAGCCGGCATGAAAGCACAAGAAGTTCAGAAAGTACCAATGAAAATATAGAGGAGCTCGAGATGCTACTTGAAGCATATTTTGTTGTCATTGATAGCACCCTGAATAAGTTGACATCGGTAGGCATTACACACGAGTCTTAATTAGTTTCTTCTCTCCTTTTCCTCTGTGGGATGAAGTTAACGTTCTTATTTCATTTTCCCCCGTTTAGTTGAAGGAATACATCGACGACACAGAAGATTTCATCAACATCCAGTTGGTATGCTCAAATTCTCTCTTCTTTCGTTTCTCATTTCATACTTCATTCACTTTACACAATCTCATGCCAATCTCGTGCAATATCTTAATAGATTTTTTTTCTTCAATAACTCAGAAGGTTTTCATGTGCAGGATAATGTACGTAATCAGTTGATCCAGTTTGAGCTACTGCTCACTACTGCAACATTTGTTGTTGCCATTTTTGGGGTGGTGGCTGGAATTTTTGGCATGAATTTTGAAATACCAATGTTTGGGAATCCTGATGCATTCAAGTGGGTCCTTCTAATTACAGGAGTAAGCGGAATTATCATATTTTCTGCATTTGTTTGGTTTTTCAGGTACAAAAGGCTGATGCCACTTTAAATTTATGGGTGGTTGAAGGTAACAAAATGGAATCCCATTAATTGTATTATTTCTTCTTTTTCTTCTTTTGCTCCTCTTGATTAAGTTAACATGAAATGTAAGTAGATGTAGGAAAAACTTGGCTCATCTCTAGTAATTCATCCAGCTTAATCTTAAGCCTTCATCCTGTCTTTCTTGTAGTTCATATTGGAATTATCTTATATTATATTTGTCTGTTTATAATCATTCAAAACCAGATTTAGATTAAAAAATGTCTTCAGTGACTTTTTGACAAAATAGCTGTTAAAGGGAGTATTAGGCTAGTTAAATTTGTATTACTAGAAGTTGGAATGAACTCATATGAAACCACATTCTTTTATAAAACTCAAATGCAGGTTGTATGAAACAAAGTTATTTGCTTTACCCTCTTAACTTTAAACTTGATTGAACTGAATTAAATACTGATCATAATAATCTAAACTTTAATAAACTTAGGTCCCTTAATATTGTTTACTGATCAATTACCCTTTTGAATACAGGGAAGCGTTAAATTGACAATTACTAAATAAAAATTTGACACTCGACCACTGATTTTGTGCGATGTTGATTAATTAAAAGAAGTTAGACTTGAAAGTCATATTTGTCCAACTACAAGAGTTTTCTACACACGACTTAACTCGGTGGAATGAAATACAAGGTATTCAAAGAATGTTCCCAATCATTGGATTGATCACAATTAAACAACAGTTGAAAACGTATTTTTTTAATAGGGAGACTGTTGAAAATGTATTTAGTAATAGGCAGTAGAGATACAATGTCAATTTTAAACTGCTGTTCAAGATGTGTATGTTAATGTATTTACTATATACATTAACGACCATTAACGATTTTGGAGCCAACTGAGGAATTTAAACAACCTGGATGTGATTGTCATAATGTCATTACAAATTACAACAAACCAAACAATCAAAACCACCCCACAAATTATCAAACAATCAAACAATGTCCCCTCACATTCCCAATTTTGCCAGCCAAACTGTTACCAAATCTAGAAATCTAAAAAAAAAAAAAAAAAAGAACAATTCCACACTCAAACTAGTTTAATTACCAACAAAGACCTCTGCACCGCCCACCACAGCCCACCCATGGATCAACTAAATCCAGTGAGATCCAAACAAAATCATTGGCAGAGAGATGAGCAAAGCACGAAACCCCCATTGTCGAGAACCCACCCGGGGTGTGGCGGAGGAGGGCGAGTGATGCTCGGTGGCAAGCGGAGAAGATGGAGGAGGAGGAAGAGGATGAACAAGAATGGTCACCTTCATGCCATTAAAACACTGTCCATTGCCACAAATGAAGTAGTACCTTTGGGCCTTGTTGAGAGGGATGAAGTCCTTGCCACTGCTCCAATTTCCAAACGCCCCCTCTGTGGTGCAGTTGTCGTATCCTGATTGGTTCACCTCAAACACATTGTATTGGTTCTTCTGATACCTAAATGCTGCCAAGTATTGGGTTTGTAAACAAGGCGTTAGGACTTTAGGATAATGTAACACAAACTATACTTCAATATCAAAAGGGACATTACACTAGGGGTGAGCAAGGAAGACCAATAAATCAAGTTTGTCGACCAAAACTGACCAAACTGACTTCAATCCGTGGGTTTAATGTATGTTTCAATTAGTGAGCCTAAAAAGGCTTAACCGACAAACCAATGAAGATATGAAACTGAAAAAGTTAGTTTTGCTGCTCTTGTAGCTTTTCTATCTCTCATTCTTTTTGTTTCCTAGTTAGCTCGCTAGAGGCATGAAACCGAAAAAATTGATCGGCTGACTAAGCAATCAGTCAATCAACAATACCATCTTGGTCAAAACTGATTTACACCAAAATATCGGAGGCTGGTGTCGGTTTGAGGCCAAAGGCCAAAATTGATGTTGACCGACCGATAATCGCCCCTACATCACACTGTTAACAATAGTTAAGGGAAAACCATCTTTCTAGTTACTACCACAAATCCACTATGGACTACCTTCCAAAAATTATACCTAACATTTATCTTTTCTAACTCTCCCTATGAATAACCATTTCCAATACAACAAACTACCAATAACAAGTAATATCTATGGGTAACCGAGTCAACTTGTCCACACCACTATTATTTTCGATAGATAACTATTTGATAGTACTATCTTTGATTTGGCAATGCAACAAACCTACCAATATCAAGTAATATCTGTAAGTATCCGAGCCTAAGATTTTGCTGAGGTAATTCATAGCCAAGAGTTCACACTACTACCTCAAACCTTAAACAAGTGAGCTCAAGAGTTAACTTCGTTTTCCATTCTTTCCAAGTCATTAATTATTTACATTAACTTACTAGGGTATGGCGGAGAAGGAAGGAGTGGACAATTGCACACTGGGCTACTCCTTTATCTTCTAATAATACAACATTGTAACTATGGATGTGAATGCCAACGTTTTATCTCTCAATATGGGAGGAATAGCACGCGAATCTTGCATTTTATTGAATTTAACACAAAGTAAGCGGCTACTAAAACTTTCCCTGTGGAAGGATCTATACAAAATTTCAAGGGGAAGAGATAGAGAAAGGATTTATAACTTACAGATGAGGTCGCCAACGTAGAAGGTGTGGTTATTAGCCCAGAGAGTGTAGTTGATGCCGGGGTTCCAGCCGCGGTTGGCGCCGACGATATGGTCGGTGGCGGAAACGGGGAAGAGGGAGACGGCGGCGCAGAGGAGGAGGAAGAAGGGAAGGAGGTGCGGCGAGGGCAGCATTATGAGAGGGAGGGAGGTTGGAAATCAGCCCTAGATTAGAGTAGAAGAAGGGAGTGAAGATTTGAATGTTGAGATCCAATGGATAATGGAGAGAGAGATGATGTTGAAGGGCCCCCAGTGAGATAAAACTCCATTATTTTTTAAATGGGTGAGATCTGCTAAGAGCAACTTGATGGAGCCATTGGGATTTGAATTTTTTTAACCATTTGCCTGCAACAGCAACCATGTGAAGGGTGATGGGGGAATGTTGGTAGTAATTGTGGGAATGTTGGGGGCATATTTTATAAACCTCTCCTTAATTTTATTTTGTAACGGTATGACTATAGATTGAGATCATGTTTGTTGTTGTGTACATGTGTAAGTAATCACATCAAATTTATAATCAACAAATGCAATTAGGATGATCAATTTGAATGCATTTGAAAAGTAAGAATGACACATAGTAAGCCACCACAAGATTTATAACCAAATTAAGTTAAAGAAATTGATGAAGAACGTAGAACTTTGGAGGGAAGGAACATACTTGTGAACAACTTTTTCAATTTGGTCGAACTTCAACATATCCTGAAAACCATTTGAAAGAATGGAACAATATTGAGTCATTATATAATACCATCACCAAATTTTGATACTCTATGGCAAAACACGTGTTTTATAATTCTTTAGTTACAAAAAAATTAGGCGAAATTGAAGCCCAACATCTGAAGAGAAAAGATGTTCATGAAACCAAATATTTTACAGGTTTATGCATGAATCGTTATCCTCATTTGTGAATGGATACATCTTTTTGATGTGTAGGAATTAGCACATCTCATCAATATCGATTGTACCAATTGGACTTAAGGACGATCACACGTTCAACTGTTGCGCCTTATCAAGGAAGTGCAAAATGATTAAAAAGACATACATTCAAACATCCTATTAACAAAAGGCAAAATAGACATTTGTTAATATTGCTAGGAAAAAGGAAAGAAAAGATTTTTCCCTTAATAGCCCATTTTATTTATAGTACTAGTAATCAAACACGTTGGATGCACATTGAATATTGAAGTTTTTAATGTAAATTATAAAATAGGAAAATTTCTTTCGATTATTTTCATAATTTCAACATTTTCTTAATTTGAATCAAAACAACTTTTTTTTCTTTACTTTTCTTTAAATTTCGTGATTTCTCTAATTTTTATATATAGTTTTTTAAAAAAAAAAAAAAAATTGGTTGGTATGATTTTATGGTGATTTCAAATTTAATTTAAACTAAAATATTATTTTTCTATTAAAATAACCCTAAAATCTTATTTTTTATTTACATATTTAGAAATTGTATTTTTTTAACTTCAAACTTTATAGCAAAAAAAAAAAAAAAAAAGTTCTTTAGGAACGTTAAAACTGAATTGAACTCACTTCGCATGCATTTATAGCTACAAAACTGAAAACTGATTTTAAAAACATATCTTATAAACCCACTAAACAAGCTTGAGTCTCAAGAACAATAATCTTCTACTCCTCCCTCATAAATCAATGATAGTCTTTTTTGTCCGCTTTTAAATATGTGAGGATCAATAGCTTAATTCATGTTACATTAATAATTATGAAAAGGGAAAGTAGCTACAAAAGCATTTAAAAGAATGCATTAAAATTGCTTTTGTAAAAAATGCATTAAAATTGCTTTTGTAAAAAATGCATTAAAATCACATGTTTGTAGACTTGAATATAATACAGATACAATTCTCCAACTTTTCCTTTTAATATGATACAGATATACAGAAATACATAAAAAGAAGTTCATGTATCAAAAGTATTTTTTATTTTTTATTTTTTTTAATGTAAGATATCTTGAGGAAATTTATCAGCAATGGAATACATGTATGGAATCCACTACTAAGCATTTCCCGTGCGCTCCACCAGCACTTTAGAAAGAGCACTGAATTAAAAGCCTCAATTTTTCTTTTGCATGCACGCCAAACCATCTTTTTGCTTTTTGGCAGGAATCGCTTTTAATGGATAAGTTTGATAACTCAACAAAATTAGATTACAAACATTAAATCTTAATTTCCCAAAAAAAAAAAAAACTAATTGAAAAATATCAATAAAAAAGTATAAATAAAATATTAAAATTTCCGAAATAATTAACAGAAATTTGGAGTGTGTGCTAAAACATTTGATCTTGAAAGAGGTAATGAATGTTTTTTTCCATTAAGTCATATTACGCCTAAGAGTCCCTTGTATTCCTTATTTTCTTAACAAAACAAAACTATATGGATACAAATTCAAATATTTTTAGGCCTCCTACATAACTATTTTAGATGTTTAAATATTTGTGTACAATTTAATAATTTATAAAATAAAAATTAAATAATTACTTAACTAAAAGTTAGTGATCAATTAAATTTAATATAAATTAATTTATTGTTAAATTCATTAGTTATTTGATTAATAAAATAAAAAATAAAAGAATATCGTTTAACTAAAAATAATTAAATTAATTACTACAAATAATTAAATTAATTAAAATATTGATAAAACAATAATACTTTAAATTAAATAGTTAAGATAACATAAAATATTAATGAAAAAAATAATAGTTGAAATTTATTAATTTAAATAATATATTTATATTTATTTATTAATTAAAATTAATAGTAATAAATAATTGATATTAATTTATGAATTAATTAAACTATATTTCTTTCGTTTATCCCTCAACATTAAATCTCGTTTTAAAGTTTGTAGATAATAATATCTTAAATTTTAAAAAGTAAAATAATTGGAAATATTAAATATACATCTGAAATTCTATGGAAGAACCGTGTGAAACAAATCCGCTTAGTAAAAATGTAAAATAAAAAATAAAAAATAAAAAAAACCCCGAAAATAATCATTTTTCCTAAAATAGAAAAAAAAAAGAAAAAAAAAGGAAAGGTATAATGTTAAATGAAATAGTATCAGCTGGAATGTATGTTTTGAAGAGGGTGGCACAATGCAACTGTCTAAGTGCCAAGTGGTAAATGTCAAAGTTTTCTTTTGATCATTTTTTTTTTAATGCTTTTCAGTTTTCAGAATCTTTTCGTCAGCATTGCATTTCCCATTTCCCATTTCCCATTTCCCAATTTAACTCTAACAGAGTTTTATTCCAAACGAACGAAGATTTTGATTTCAGTAGCGCCCACATCTCGATTCCCCCGCTTGCTTTCCATTTTTGTAATGGTAACAAACCACTGCAAAATTTGAACTCAGCTGCGACGAAGACGACAATGGCGGATTGGTTCTTGCCCCATATTTGCCCCGATTCTCCTTATGTAATTTCAATATCCTTTTCTTCTTCTCTATCAATTTTGTTGCCAATAAATGCATTCCTGTTGTCTCCCATTGCTTGTCTTTCTGTACTTTTGTTTTTTTATGGGTCAATTATTTTAGTATAAATTGGGATTCTCTTGTTACTCCAGTTGAGCTAAAGTTCTTGTTGACTTTCATGGATTGATTAGGTAACTTTGTTCACGTGTTTGGAACATCATTATATGTTTTCTTTTCTGGTAGAAGTTCTTGTGATGGGACTGTTCTGTTAAGAATGCATATCAAAGTTTAAGGGTTAATTTTTAAGTTTGGTATTAAACTTTTAGATATGTGTTTTTTTAGTCTGTCCGTATAGCAGGTTTAAAATGATTTTAACAAGTTGTTGAATTTTTAATCTTGTATCTAATAGGTTCGTATCGTTAACTTTATCATCTCAAACGCGTAGGGCATCGAATGCACCCAAACCTGTCACATAGTTCTTAAATAATATAAACTAACATGTAGGAATTTAAATGAAAAGGTGAAAGTAAAACTCTGTGAGAAACTTTTGGAAGAGACTAAAAAGACACAAATTTGAAGTTCCTAAATTTATTTGAAACCCTGTAAAGTTTGGAAATCAATTATACGTGTAGGGACAAAACTTCTAATTTAACTAGTAGTTAAGTTGACTTGGGTTTGAATCTCCTATCGATATTAACTGTAGTTGTCTTTTGCTAATCCATAAAGGATTGAATAAGAATTTTCTTCTCGTATCCCTCCACTCATTTAACACCTACGAAACTCATTTAACACCTACGAAGTATGGATATGGATACGGATACGAGACACAGACATGACATCAAATGTCATTTTTTAAAAAAGAAAGGACACCAACACAACAAGGACACATTTATTAAAATATACATTCTAGAAAAAATATCATTTTTGTACTCAAAGAAAATTCAAAGTAAATGGGTTGATACATTTGTATTCTTTAAAAAGTAGTTTGATGTATTACACTCAAAATTGTTAACGTCGTATATGTGTCCTTACAAATGTTCTATGAATGTCTAAACATATTTGTTGCGCTAACAAGTGTTTGATTATCCAACAACTGTTGGAATATTCAAGTGTAGTGTCGGACATGACGCTAGTCAGACACTAACTAAAGTGTTTGTGCTTCTTAGGTTAACACATCTGCATAGCTGGTTACCTAATTGACATTTGATTTCTTCCCGTGTTAATTTGAACTACAGTACTTGGATAATATAGTTGACTGAAATCAAGGATAAGAAGTTTCTGGTGGCTAACATTGTTCTTCTCTGTTTGCAGGTTTGGAATGGACATCGGTTTTCTAAGTGTTTTATAAATATATATCCTTTGACGTTTGATTCTTGGCGCTCATTTGTAGTATTTGGCTCTGTTTGGCCTTTAATTGTTCTGTCTTAACAATCCTTACGACATTTGCTTTTGGAGTAAATGTCTTGACCATCATGTTTACTGCATTGCTTGGACTCACTATGAAAAATGGGGGAAGAAGAAGGAGGGTATGTTTCACTTATCACAGGTTGTCCTTAGATTTCTACTTCCTAAGAAACAAAGGAAAAATGGTGACCAAATTCTTAATTTCCACAATAACTAATTAAGATACCTTTAACAGTCCTTTTCATCATTAGATTTTGTGGTTAGTTTTCTTTGTCTGCATTATTCAATGTCAAATATCTCTAAACTTTAAAGACGTGTAGATATAAATTTCTATGTCGATGAGTTAGAAACACCCAGTTGTTACAAATATCCCTAACCTTGAGAAAATTGAGCTTTCCATGCTAGTTTCCATAATTTGTTGGCCACTTGATGATTTAGACTTCTGTTAAGTATCCGAAACACAAGAAAAACACTGAAATAACTATATTGCAATCTCAATGAAGTGATTAAAATATCAATAGCCTTTCGATTAGCTATCTCTCTCTCAAAGTCCCATTATGGAGAACCCCACCAAAATGATCACCTAAGGACTGTTGTAAGTGATGGTATGTTCATATTGATTTCTTGCATTGTTTCCATACTGCATTTATCAGTTTATCCACAATTCTTTTTGTAGAATTTTCAGAGAAGTCTTCTGGAGAAAATTTTCTTGCATTTCCTTCCAGCTATTGGACTATGCTTATCACTCTTGGACATGATGTTTCTTCTGAGGAAATTATTCGTTGGTGATGTTGTTGAATACCATGAGTGGTTATCAACAAGTTCACTACTTGCAGTCTGGGTAAGCTATCTAACCTTAGGTTACTTGTCATTAGTTGTTTTTCATGATCTGTCAAATTTTTTCTTTATTGTTTGTTTTATGAATTTCTTTGTGAATATGTAGATTTTTGCTACAATCTTTGCAAATTGTTCCAACTTTGAACACATATTTAACAACAAAATGCTCTGTTTATGGTGGATTGTGAGAGCAATACTTGGAATTCTCATTCTCGTGTCGACATATGCAGACTTTGAGGTACTCATATTGTCTCCTAACTGTATTATTAAATTCTGTTATCATCAGGTTTGTTCCTACATTTTACTATTAACTTAATTTCATCTTGTGATCTCATCCAGATATCTAGGATTTTGATCCTCATTTCGTTACTTTTAAATGAACTTACATATCACTCTGAAGTTTGCTTCCTTTATTTGTTTAATTCTTATTTTGGACTGCTGTAACTTTGTAAGTCTTTAAGAACTTTTCTAGTCATAACTTGTGAAATATTTTACATATTGCTGGACTACGAATACTTATTGAATTATGTCAAGTGTGCACTAATAATAATAAGTTTTTCTTGTATAGATACTCAGAACAGTGAACAAAAGTTTTGTTGTTTTGTTGGATGTTATGTTTGGCACATCAGCATTCATTATCAGTTCAGAGCATGCAGAAAGCAGGTATGTTAAGTTTTAATGTCAATCAATATATTTCTTTCTTTATGAATTGAGTAACCTCATTCGTTGTCCCCAAACAACTTAGAATTATAAAATGTGGCTTGTGGTCAATAAAGAATGATTACATTAACCATAGTATTGTCCTCGGCCTAACGACTTTAAGACGATATTCTCCCCAATTTTCCTCTCCTAAATACAATCTTCTAGTTTTTTTTTTGGAAGTTTTTTTTTAAAGCACAAACAGGGTGGGGATTTGAACCCAAGACCTCGTAGTTTTCAGCTAGATATAGGTGTCAATTGAGCTAAGCTCTTGATGGCTACGATCTTCTAGTCATTGACAAAATTTTTTGTTTGTATATATATATATACATATATATATTTTATTTTATGAGAAACTAAAGCTTGTTAAGAAAGAAAGGAAAGGATACAAAAAGACAACCCACCAAAAGAAGCCAAAAAACCAAGTGTACAAATAAGGTCTCTAGTTTAACATAATAAAACCTAGCAAATAATTATAATAACTCTTGGAAGCTGATGGTTTGAGAATACTGGTTAGTTTAGGGACGTCCTTTTCCTTAGAAGTTGGGACTTGCTTCCACCATGATACTAACCTCCTTGCTTCCAATTATTTCTTCTCTCATATGTCTCTACTTTATCACCTTGCCCTTGCCCTCAAACTTTAGAACTCTTTGCTCATTCCAGGCAATGTCTTAAGGCAGTGGTTGACAACCTCAGACATTCGACATCCATACGACACGACGTTGCGTCGTGCTTACACAAAACTTCTCCATCTCTATTGAAGAAGCTTTCTCCAAAATAAAGAAACTCAAAACAGCTTATCTCTATCAAATACAATTCGACTTGTACAGTATCCTTTTCTTGGAACTAATGTTAGTCACTCTCTATTCAAGCCAAAAACTTGATGCTCCTTCAGTTGAGTTGTGATTCTTGGACAGTTTCCTTGTGGGGTATTCAGCTCAGTCCTCTTCTGTAATTCCAATTGCATCGCTCACGAGTTCTTCCAATGGGTCCCACCATGTTCTCCATCAAGTCATTTTCTAGTCCCCATGATGAAGTAATATATATTGGAATCTTCAAGTTTATTGATCAGCCAAAATGCTGGGTATTGATTGTACAATTTATGGACATAAAATAATAATAATAATAATAATAAAAAAGACTTCAAATCTAACGTTGACAAATAATGAATACCAACCAAAATGAGCTTGGCTTGATAGCACTAACATGATCCCCATCCTAGAGTTCGGCGGTTCAGTCTCACACCCGCACTTTGTTATACTAAAAAAACGAATGATGAATACCTCAATCGAGAACAAAAAGAATATACCATGAAATTAAAAATTTTAACAGATAAAACACAACCACCATTAACTAATTCGAACAAATGCATGACTCTATATTAGATAGGTGACATGATCTGAACCCATTCTTTTCTGGTCATTTTCTTTCACTAATTTCAATGACCACTAGGTAAACCTACGGTGTGGTTAGTAACATAGAGACATATTAGAATTTAGAGAATGAGGTCAAATTTCATCATGATCACTCGGGATATATTGAAATCTTATATGTTTTCATAGGAGAAAATCCTACAAGTTTTTTTGCATTCAAGAATTGTAAAGGCAATAAGCTATTTTTCAAGATCAATTGAAATGTGCCAGTTAACTCAAAGCAGTAGTTATAAAATAACAATACAGCAGTTATAAAAGGAAAATAGTAACAAGCAAGAAGTCTAAGACACTATATATACACTCTGTTCCATGTTCACTTGGATAAATTGATTGTATAAACATTGTTATTCAAAACCTTGTCAAGGTGAAGTTAAAAAGACAGCAAACTTAGAATATGAGATACTAATCTATTTTAGGATAACAATTGTGAAGATGGAGAATCGAATCTTCGATCTCAAGCAAAAGAGTGAACGCCAATTATCGTTGAGCTAACTCCATTTTGGAATGAAATATTGATTTTGCATACAAATCTCTTAAGATATTGAATGTAGCACCAACATTTTGAGATGATTAGAAGATTGAAGAGGTTTTGAGAGAAATGAATTGAGAGAATAAATATAGGGAAATAATGAAGCTCCAAAAATGCTGGTGAAAAAAAATCTATTTTATAGTAGTTTGATGAAAGTCACAAACATTTTTTAATTCTAAAACTTTAAAATCCATTATGAAATACAATTAAAGATGAAAAAATATTTTAAGTTAATTGGAATTTTTTTTTACATTCAAGCCTTTAAGATTCTCCACATTAATTATTGATATATATAAATTAATAAATTTAATATATACTTCATGGTGGATGAAAGTGTTAAACAATGTTGTGATATCGTATGGAAGTATATATATAGATACGGATATAGGTAAAACATGATAACGATTTATGTTTTTTTAAAATAAAAAGTTATTTAATAAATTTCAATACATAAACATGATTTTTTAAATTTTTTTTAAGATTTTAAAAGTATCTTTAATTTAATATATTAATATTTTTAGACAATTTAACATACTGTTTTAATTTAAAAGAAAGGTAGTTGAATAAATAACCACATAAGTCTTTAAATTTCTTCTAGGCTCTAACTACCCCAAAAGAGATGATGATAGAAATGTATTGGGCCATACAGTAAGGGTGGTTAGTATCTGGGCTTGGGTGTTGTATTCGGCCCAATCCTACACGGGCCAATTGTTACCTTCAACTTCGTAGCCCAACCCAATAGAAGTCAGTAGCTTCAAACACCACTTCCTCTTCCTCCTTCAGGCCGCTGACGAATTTCCTTTCTCTGCATGCTCGAAGAACTTCCGATAGCAGTTGTAGAGCCGCAAATTTTGAACTTCATACAACTGCGGGAGCTGAAATGGGTGAAGAATTGTTCTTATCCTCGCTACTCAGCGATACAAGCGCAGTGCTG
Organism: Cucumis cinereus; assembly: GCA_037974625.1. Taxonomy (NCBI): domain Eukaryota; kingdom Viridiplantae; phylum Streptophyta; class Magnoliopsida; order Cucurbitales; family Cucurbitaceae; genus Cucumis; species Cucumis cinereus. Next base: position 11,735,252 of record JBBPDJ010000017.1, read on the forward strand.
TGTTTTACTTCGGGTGTCCCGTCATTGGTATTCTGCTCCTTTGAAAAAATGGACATCTCTATGAATGTCGGGAGCTCGAACCTACGTTAAGCATTTTTTTTGCTGGGATTGGCTCTCCTTTTCCTCATTCAATGCTTCTTTCATTCCGTAGACCTTTCATGAAGAATTTCAAAAATCTTTTCTGAAGCTTTAGACTTTTCAATAGGGAATCCCTTTCTGTGCCAGCCATGAGTCCTGGATTATTGAAATGCTATAATGGAAAACTAAGCTTTGTGGTCAAGGTTTTTGTTATTCACAAGAGGAAAATGGTGAACTTCTTATATGATCATAAGGTTGTTTGAGAGTCATGGGCCTCTCTGAACCAAAATGATCAAAACTTTATGATGATATTCTCCAAGATTCTGGCTTCCCTTTCGACGGCGTGATAATAGATGGCGTCAATGGAAAAGAACAACCGGGAAATTCATCCAAAGGCGAAACAAGTTGAGACTAAACATTCTCTAGTGTTATTTTTAGTTGAGTTCTGTCTTCTAAACAAGCTAAAACAATTACTTCACTAAATAAAAATATAACCTAATATGTTATCCTTCCCGAGTCATTAACCTATATGTGTGAAAAGTTGTCTCATTTTATGTCAAACTTCTAATTTAATGAAATAGATCATCTTCTGATTAGGAAACTAGTGATATAGATCTTAGTAGTCTTCCATGTGTCTATGATTTTGAACATGTTTATTAAGTTTCCATCTTTATTGATTTGGTCTGTCAGGTTCCAGTTAGGCTAGAAGAATTTGATGCAACTTTGGATTAAATCCATATAGAATTTGATGCAAATCACGCTCAACTTTACATCTATGTGCTTGTCCATGTGTAAACGTGTTATCTGCATGCTCTTTTTACACACAAGGATCCCATTCCATTCTCACTATTCTTGCTTATTCACGTACAATAATTTCGGATTAAATTGCGGTTTCATATTTTTTCAAACATATGGTGATAATAAAACCACCGTTATTATGAGGTTAGAGTGTGCTTGTAAGTTCTTTCATCCTTGCACGTTACACATCAATTCTGTACTCATGAAATCTTTGGATTATTTTGATGTTTTGTAGTTCAATGGAAGATTCACTTCTAGATGTGGATCTGGACCTAGAGGATAGTCATATGGGGAATAATGTAAGAAAGACCCATTATCTTTTACATTCCTTTTTTTCTCTTTGTTTCTTTGAAATGGAGACGATACTTTTTATTAAATAATAATAGGTGAAACTAATGCTCAGAGTACAAGAGAATTATATTAAGAGCAAAGAGCAAAAGAAAAACAGCCTAAAACTGAAACAAAAAAGTACCCGGGCAACACAAATAAGAAAAAAGACCTAAAGATGATCTCAAAAGATAAAAACATCGAGCTATTGAAAGCAATCGAGATTCGAAACAACAGAAAAGAGCTACATACAAAGTAAAACTTTAAAGCTCTCACGAACAATGCCACTTTAAGTTAAAAAATTCAGTCCAAAAGCTTCAGATGAAAGCGGAGAGAGAAAACCAAGAAGAGGCAATCAGCTACTTTGCAACTAGCCTGTCAATACAAATCTTTGTCCATAATTCATATCTCTCCACCGGTAAGCATGATTGGGGAAGTCCTTCTAGCAACCTGGGAGTGGAAAAGCGAGCCAATTCAAACAAAGTTCGACAAAGAGAAAGCTTCAAAATCCTTGCATAGGATGCACCAGACTGCATCCTTATATTCGAAATCTGGGAGTGGAAAACCAATCAAACCATCCCCTTTCTTTTGACGTAAAATATCCTTTTATTATGCCCAAACCAAAGCTCTGCAAGCAAGGCCGTTGACCAAAATTTCCAAAAGTAGTCTCAGCCCTATCTTTACAAGGGGAGTCAAGAAAACTAAGGGCCATATTGCAGCGTATGATAATTCCATCAGCCCACAGATAAATAAGGACCGTGAAGAACAAGAAAGGACCAAAGTGCAGCAAAAGATTCGTTGAGTAAGAGAGTAGTCCTCGAGCAACCTTGGGAAAAGTTGCTAGTCCTCAAACAACCGTAATCTTTTACATTCCTTTTCATTTCCTATCAGTTGAAATTGTTTGAGAAAAGTTGCTAGAACTAGAAGATAGGTTCTTTAGCCTCAGTTGCTTTTCTGTATTCTTTGTTTTAATATTTGCTAATTATGCTTATCTTTCCTTTTATTAATTCTCTAACTAATTATGTCTTAAATGAGATACTAGGAAAAGTTACTTTTTCTTCTTTCCTTTGTGCCCGTGGTTCAGGTACCATATTATTGTTTAGTAAATTTGTCTACCATTTGATAAGTATGTCTTCCAATGATTTCTACCCTTATTTGTTTGAATGTGAATTACAATAGCTAATTGATTATTATACGTTTTGGTTCAGAAGGAAGATAAACAAAGCTGTTGGAATCTTTTGACATTCAATTCTATCACGTCAGTTATGGATGATGGTGTCAAAAAGCAATTGAGTTTTGAAGATTTATTGCAGCTTCCAACTGAGATGGATCCTTCTTTCTGCCACAACAAGTTGTTATGCTGCTGGAAAGATCAATATTCCAGAAATTGCTTAAACCCATCATTTTTTTGGGCAATCTGTGCTGCATATGGTTGGTCATATGTTTCTCTTGGTCTATTGAAGGTACTTCCATATCTTAAAAGTGCCATGTTTTCTCATTTGCTTGATAGTTAAAAAAAAAAAAAAAGTAAAGGAATTTTACATTTCAAGGTTTTCTTTTCACAGAGATGTAGACGCGATTGAGGCTTCTAATTCCTGCTTCTTTTCTTACATATTATGATATTCTTTGTACCCCAATTTTAGTCCTAACCACATTGGCATTAGCAACCTGCAATAGCACCCTATTTTACCAAGGGGAAAACCATTACTTTGTCCATAACCTGATCTCATATATATTTTACCTTGTCCAGGTGCTTAATGACTGTATTAGTTTTGTTGGACCGATGCTTCTCAATCGGCTAATTCATTATCTTCAGCAAGGTTCTTACATTACATCCGTGATCTTTTCTTTGTCGTCAGTTTATGTATATTGATCTTATCGTATTTCTCCTTATTATTTCTTTCCCCTCTGCTTATTCATGTTATGTCTTCTCCCCATTTTCCTTTAGTTGAAACTTTGATATTACGCAGATAGTTTGTACACTTTTATACGTCTTTCTATTGTTCCACTGACAAAGTGTTGATTTATATTTTGTTTTCATATTTTAGTGTTTGCTCCATTAGCAAAGTAGGTAGAGAAATATGGGGGCACTTAAAACAACAAACTCTTTATTACTCTGAAAGACCCTTGGCTTGTGGTGCTTATCTTCATTGTCACTACAAAGTTAGTGGTCTAAGAAAGGGATTTCTAGAAAAGAATAGATGTCATACGTAAAGTATTGATTTGTTCTAATTTTTTGTTCTGAGAACTTAACCACCATTGCATAAACTATATATTGGCAAGATGATATAATGACATTTATCTTTCTTACTTTTATTTAATCAGGTAGTGGCACATCAGATGGCTATTTTCTCGCAATTTCTTTGGGCCTCACCTCTATCTTCAAGTAATTTTAAAATTATAGTTGTCATATGCTGTCATTTTCATGATCTCTCATTTGTGATTTAGGTTGTCATCATTTTATTAGTCTGCGACATTTATTTATTACTTATAGAAAAGAAACGAAACTGATTTTAGGAAGATGAGAAACTGTGCCATGTTTTGGAAAGTGTCAAGGAAAACATTTAAATTGAAGCATATCCCACTTATAATATAAACCTTAAACCCTAAACCCTAAACTCTAATCTCCTACGTCTCTTTTGGGATGTCCGGGTGGGCCTTCTGATCCCCTAGGTCCTTTTTTTTGTTTATTTTACTCCTTGTATAAATCTTTTGTACACTGAGATTATATTTAATAAAGAGACCGCGTTTCTTTTTCCAAAAAAAAAAAAAAGAAAAAGCTCCTATTCCGGATAGTTTCTTAGCAGAATTTTTATTAAAATTTTGGGACCTTTTGAAATCAGAATTTGATGCCTTATTTGCTGACTTTTACATTAATGGTAAGCTGAATTCCTGTGTTCTGGAAAACTTTATCTGTCTCATTCAAGAAAAGGAAAATTCAGTGACAGTTAAAGATTTTAGGCCAATAAGCTTATCAACCTTGACCTATAAGGTAATTGCTAAGGTTTTGGCTGAAAGATTAAAGAAAGTCATGCCTTCCATTATTGCTATGACCCAGTGCGCCTTCATTGAAGGTAGACAGATTATGGATCCCATTCTTATAGCCAACGAAGTGGTTGAGGAATACCGGGCCACAAAAAAGAAAGGTTGGATCCTTAAGCTTGACCTCGAGAAGGCTTTCGATCGTATTGACTGGAACTTTTTTAAAAAAATTCTCCGACTCAAGAACTTTGAGGAAAAATGGATTACATGGATAATGGAGTGTATTATTTTTTACTTTTTGAAAGGGAAACTAGTCTCTTTATTCATAAATGATATAAAAGAGACAAATGCTCTTAGTGCAAAATGGATATACAAAGAGCACAAATTAGAAATCATACAAAAAGATAAAAGCTAAAAGCTAATAGCTTAAAGGATCAGTTGGTGTACCCGAGCATCTCAACTAGGTTGACACCCCCTTAGCACTTCATCATATCCATGAGAAATGAAATAAGAGAAGTATCAAGGCTCTATGGCAAGTAAGCCAAGGATCAAAAGTCAAGTAATTAATAACCACATAGTACATTTGAAGTTCTAAACAAAAAGAAACAAAATAAACAAAACAAAATTTTGGACAATGAAAATAACGAAAATGGAAAAAATAGAACTCAAGGACAGTCTGGCGATCCATTGATCAGAATGGAATACTTCACATTTCTTACACACTCCACATCCACATTCTCCATTTATAACCAAAACCTTTCTTCATCAGCACTCTATCCAGAAAATCCCAATCCACACGGTTGTATGCTTTCTCAAAATCAAGTTTTAACAAAACACCCTCCTTTTCTTCGACCTGTACTCCTGAATAGCTTCATTAGCTATAAGAGCTTGATCCAGGATCTGCCTTCCCGTCAAAAAAGCACCCTGAGCTTCAAATATTGTCGATGAAGCACTTTCCTTATCCGATTGGCAAGAGCCTTAGCCAAACTAGTAATGAGACTAATAGGCCAAAACTCCTTCACCTTATTTGCATTTTCCTTTTTAGGAATCAAACAGACGAAAGTTTCCACCAATGAGCTGTTCAGAATCCCTCTTTTAAAGAGTTCCTTAAGAACCCCCCCCAGATCCCCTTTAATAAGATTCCAATTCTCTGGAAAGAAAGGCATAGAGAACCCATCAACACCTGGAGATTTGTTACCATCACAACTGAAGACAACCTTTTTAATCTCTTCTAAAGTAAACCTGATGCTACATAAGCCAATTCACCTGATGTTACATAATTGTATCTTCTTGTCCAATATTGTGTTCTTTATATACTTCTTCAAATAAAATACTTCTGAAAGCGGTCTCTTTCTTTAAGGTTATCCTTACTCTTTTTGAAGTTTGTTCTTTTAGGGCCTCGTCAGTATTGCCTGCATATTACTTGCTAGTTGCAAAAATATACATTCGTTTTCCGTTCATTGCAGTATAACTAGAAGTTGTGAACTTGTAATTGTTAATTCCATTGTGCAGATCATTTCTTGATACCCAGTACACTTTCCATCTATCCAAACTGAAGCTGAAGCTACGTTCTAGTATCATGACCATCATCTACCAGAAGGTGAGCATTCTACTTCCTATCATTCAGAATTCTACATTGGCAGTGCACTAACTCCTATCATTTGATTTGACTCAAGGTGTAATTTTTTAGGTCCTTATATTCTTAACAGGGTTTCATGTTATTGAATGCATTTTGTTTGACTTGCTTTGAATTAAAAGCTTGGGGCCCGTTTGGTCTCTATTTTTATTATTGTTATTTATTATTTATTTTTACGTTTCTTAAAATTTTAAAAGAGGAAATAACATCAATGAGTTAAATTTATGTTTAAAAAGATTGTTTCCCATAAGACGATTTCTAAAAATAGTATCTGCTTTGTTAGTCAATATTTCAAAACATCTTTTTCATGTTTTAGTTGGCTTCACAATATGTTCTTGCCGTTTCTCTCTCTAACAAGCAACTACTTATCATATGATGGGATGATTCTTTTAAAATGAACTCTTGGATTTTAGCTAAAAACTTGCCTATGGTTTTCCAAAGGAAGACTACTTTTACAGTTGGATCTATTTGAATTGTTTCGAGACTTTTTCCTGATGAATCTTGTTAAGTATAAAGCATTTATGGCTCTCTTCCTGAAAAAGGCAATGCTACTAAAGTCTCAGATTATAATTAGATACTGTTTCTCAATACCAATTCTCCTTCATCACTTGCAGCGATGACAATTTATTCATCACGTATATTTCTTTTCAGGACCGTGTCTTCATTTTTTAAACAATACAGAATTTCTGACTGAATATATTCATATCTCACCAAATTTGGCTTGAAGCATGAAATACTTTTGCTGCAGTGTCTATCCATTAGCATAGCAGAGCGATCACAATTTTCTTCAGGAGAGATCCATACCTTTATGTCTGTTGATACCGATAGAACTGTCAACTTGTGCAACAGTTTCCATGATATGTGGAGGTAGTGACGCTCGTCTTTTGTTTGTATATAAAATGAATTAAGATTTTCCAATATGTGACAAATTGGTAATTCTAAAAGCCTTTACTTTTTAGATCAACAAAAAAGTAGAAAAATCAATTCGATCCCAAAGATCTTCAAGATTCTTCTACTAGTGTTTCATTCTAGTCAGTGAACTGATGATATAAGCTTAAAGCTCTACACCTCCTAGACTCCTTTTTCAATTTCCATTATGTGGGGATATTTTTTTGAGGCAATAGTAGAAATTTTTTTTCTTATCCAAAAAAATTTCTACTATTGCCTCAAAAAATATCCCCACATAATGGAAAACACAAATCTATTGGAAAGTGTTACTATCTGTCTGAAGCAAATGGGGATGTTAGTTTAAATTCAATTGGTGTGCTTTATCATTGTAAGCCATTGTTTACCTATGGCTTAGTTTTAATTATGAAATTGATTAAAAGTTTATAGTTGGCCTAGTGATTCAATTTTAATTTTCTGTGCTTATCTCTTCTTTTGAACTAGCGTTTTTCTAATACATATTGTTGAAGAGGATTTGTTTTTATTCATGGTAATGTCTGGATAACTTATGCACTACTTTTTTCATAGATTATTGAAGATACTTTTGATTTTCTTATACGTCTAGCCTTTTGATTTTTCTTTTATCCATAAAAGCTAAGGAGCAAGCTATCCTTTTCCTCCTTCTAGATGATTTGGCTGGTTTAGATTTTAGAAGTTTCTGTTTGGTTGGTTCGGTTTCTAGTGAAGGCTTTTGACTAAGCATCATGCAAGTTAGTCCTGTTTTGGTTTCATTCTCAAGCCTCTTTTGTAATTAAAACTCTAGTTTATTCGAGTTTCAAGTTTTACCCTATGTCAGACGACTCTTCGGTTGGAAAGATCTTTTGTTTAGTGGATTTTTGTTGTAAAGTTTAATCTCATTTAGTTTTTGAAGGTGCAGTCTCTCTTTTCTATTTTGTATTGTTCTTATTGTTCTTGTTCTCTTTATTGTCCTTTGTATTTTTTTTTTTTTAAATTTTGTTTCCTTGTAATTAGAGCATTAGTCTCTTTTTCACTGAATTCATTTCTTCGATGAAAAGTTTCATTTTTGTTTTGAGAAAAGGTAACATTTGGATAATTTCAGCCTGCCTTTGCAAATAGGAGTCGCATTGTATTTATTATACACTCAAGTCAAGTTTGCTTTTCTTTCTGGAATAGCCATAACCATACTACTCATTCCAGGTATAGCTCAACCTTGCTTCTGTAGTATACCATCTAAACTCATTTAGTCTTTCCTTTCTACATTCTGTCAATGTATCTGTATATCTATGCTGACCAGTTCATATATGTTGACTAGTGAATAAATGGATATCTGAATTGATTGCAAGGGCTACCGAGGAAATGATGAAGCAAAAAGATGAAAGGTATATAACTTTCTCCTGGTGTCGGCCAAGTTTGGAGAGAATTTTGTTGAATAAAAAGATGATCAAAATACAGAAGCTGGTCTTACTAACAAAACTAACTAATCCTAACAATGTAGATATACATATATGTATGTATGTATATAGATATACATACAAATGTATATATGTATATATATGTATATAATATATCTATAATTATGGATGTATGTATATAATATATATACATGTATATAATATATATAGACATGTATATACTGTATCTAATATATTACATACATGTATATATATAGTCTTTCCATGATTTTTAACAATTGGAAAGCCCTTTGGTCTTGTTCTCTTTTAGGAAGGGCCTCCTTGGCCCTTGCCTTTAGGATGGTTCTCTTCGTAATACATATCTGTTTCTTAGTATATATACATGTATATAAGGTATATAATATATGTATAGATTATAATATGTATGTAAATACTGTATATAATATATGTACTTATGTGTATATGTATATATATTATATACATACATATTAGATAATGTATGTATACATATGTATGTATATGTATATGTATGTAAATCTTTATGTATTACACAAAGCTTATAAGTCGGTGGAGGAATGAAACCAATCCAGTGAGCTTTAAAAGGATCATAAATAATTGGAATGCACTTAATGCTTCTTTGAATATTTAAATCTGTGCTTAGTTTTGTGGTTCTAGTCTTTATTGGCAAGTTCTATTTTTGTTTCCTCTTATGTACTTTAAACATTAAACAGACTCATTCATTGATTCAATGAAAACTCTTGATTTTATTTTTTATCCACTAGGTAGTATCTTCCTTAGTTGGAAACTTTTTTTATCAGAGAAGTTTTGTGGGCATGTTTTTTGTTGCTCTTGTATTTTCTTATTTTTCTCAATGAATACAGTTGTTTCTAAAAAAAAAATTCGTCACCAAACACCTTACCAAGGATTTTGTGAATGGAAGAAGTAAGAGTGATGGTCTGAAAGTCCTTAACAAGCATATAAAATTCCCTTTAATACAAAGTCTTTCCCATTTTAATCCAAAAATTGACTTTCACATTTAGGCAGTCGCTCTCTTTTATCAAGTATATATTTTTCAATCTAAGCCCATTCTCAGTATATTCTCATGGGTCGATGCTTCCAACTGACCAGTAACAACTCACTATTCTACAATCCCCTTCCTCACACGCGTACACTTGTACACATGCTTAATTGGGGGTCAATCACTTAACTATTTCTGTCAACTGCCAACATCAGAAACGTGGAGAAGAAATATCTTATTCTAAATGAATAACTTTCAAATGAGAATAAATATCAACGACAGAATAATTGCAAAGGTCTGCGCACACCAAGAAGTTGCAGAGAATTTAATATGATCTGAGTCTTTCCTCCTTTGATGTTCTTTTGCCTAAAAAAATAGAAGATTTCTTTAACATATTGCAATTGGCACTATATGTTTATACCTACACATTATGGGATAATAATCAAGCTAAATAACGAGAAGCTATCTAAGTGAAGAATTATGAGAGAGCTTAAAGTTTTATACGTTGTATAGAGTTTACTTTTAATGATTTATGTTACTCTTTAATAGAATAAGGAGGACGGGAGAAATTTTGACTCACATTCACACTTTGAAGACACATGGGTGGGAGGTGCTTTTTTGTGATTGGTTGAAGAAGACAAGATCTCTAGAAGTCAGCTATTTGAGTGTATGACTAGAGAGATTTTTCATTGTTGACCTGGGTTCAAGATTTATGCACAATGCTTGTATATTATATAACAAACATTTTAATTTACATTTCCAGACACGAAAGTACTTAGATGCGTGGTGCGTATTCTTTTGGGCTACTACTCCAACCCTGTTTTCTTTGTTCACATTTGGACTCTTCACATTGATGGGATATCAACTTGATGCTGCAACGGTATCTTTTCTTCTTTTTATTAATATTTTATATGTTCTTTTTTTGAGTAAAATGATATCCTATGTATTTGTTGAATAGGTTTAGTACTTCATAGGAGAATTCCTGATTACTCTTTTTATGCCCTCTCCCTAATAGTTGATTTTTCCAGGAATATGCATTCATTGTCTTTTTTTTACCAACCTTAATGTGCAGGTTTTCACCTGTCTTGCCCTATTTAACACTTTAATTTCTCCTCTAAATTCATTTCCTTGGGTCATTAATGGAATGATTGATGTAAGTTTTTTATGCTCCATGATTTTAATTTTGAGTTGATGAGTTCTTATATATGTATCTCTTAATTGCGGTTTTAAATATATGGCCAGGCTGTTATTTCTCTTAGACGATTGACGAGATTTCTATCTTGCATTGAGAACAAAATTGAACCAGATAGAGCAAATATTTCTCCTTCCCCAACCATAAATAATGACCAGGTAGTTTCTGATACCGCAGTTTTCATGTCTAATGCATGTTGTTCTTGGTCCAGCAGCAAGGAAGTAGAAACCAATATTTTATTGAATAATCTGAGTCTGGAGATTTACAAAGGTTCCTTTGTTGCCGTGATTGGAGAGGTAAGCTTTATGAAAAAATTTATGATAAAGTTCGATGTAAGGTTCTTTTTGTAACTATTTTTTTGTTTATTAATTTAGTCTTTGAGTGTAGTTAGAAAGTCTTTTGCTATCTTTTTCTCTTGCCCGTTTAAAGACTCCCCTAAACTAAAGAAATTCTACTGATTTTAGTATTTTGATGTCTTCTTTACCCATGTAGTCTAGCCTATGTATAAAGCAAAGGACTCCCCTTTGGTAGACATTGTTTCGAAGGCTATTAAAATAACCCAACTTTCCGTTGCCTCAGTCACCAAGATTTGTCTTTGCCTTGGAGTTTCTGCCTTTTGATAAAATGACAACATGCAAGATTTTGGCAGTTGAAAACTAAGGGGCATACGCCAGTGAGCCTCATGTGGTGGCGCAGGCGCTCAACACTAGACATCACATTTGTCCATGAGAATCCTTATCCACTCAAAAACAAATGTTTTTGTCAAATCCCACTTAACCTTAAAGCTTAAGTTGATAGGTTAAGAACGTACAACATACGATACATCAATACTTTAACATTCTCCCTTGATTGTGGACATGGAAAATTGTATAAGGCTGAATGAAGAATTGAAAAATATTATTAATCAGGAAAAAAATGATATTACAAGGTTTTCACCACGTGAACTCTTGCTCTAAAATCATTTAAAATTTTTATCAACTAAAATACTTAAGCTGATAGGTTACGGTTATTTTTTTTAATTTTGTTTTTTTTTTTTTGTAAAGGAAATGAATTTTTTCATTGAATAGATGAAAAGAGACTAGATGAAAAGAGACTAGTGCTCAAAGTACAATGAAACGAAAGAAACAACAGCCAAAACTTTTCATTGATAAAATTATGATCTCTTTGCTTTCTTGGAAGTAACCATAATAGATCTCTTTATTTTCTCTAACTAGGAACCCTCCCCGAAGTGCTCTCTCCTCTCTCCTATCACCTGCTTATTCTCAAGCAGTTCCTTTTCTCCTCCTTCTCTGATCACCTTTTGTACCTCTTGCGGTCGTCTCCTTCATTGTTCTTCCCATCCACCTCTTCCTCTATCGCCAAGTTCAATGGAAATCAAAAGTTGTAGAATCAACAACCACCATTTTTGCTATGGTGAGGACACTGGCTTCTATGTGGAGGACATGAACAAGAATAAAATAGTCCTCTTTTCTCGTCAAATGATGATATGGATAGAGGATAGTTTGAACGAACTATGAGAAAGTCAGATTCACAGATTCTTCTTGGAAGAAGTGAAAGTTGAGCTGGGAGTCATTTGTTTATTAAAGTTTCGTAGGTAGGGTTATTTGTTGAATGTACGTTTTGGCCAGCATCCGGAGGAAGAAAGAACATCGACATTCCAGTTGGGGAGAATAAACATGGTTGGCAACCCCTCAAAGTTATGATTAGTGAAAGTAGAAGCTTCCAGACCTCTCTCAGAATAAGCCGGCATACAATGTTGTTGCCAGTGGGATATGAGATGAATCGGGCTGAAAACGATGTCGGATGGGCTGGGCGTTGCCGGGCCTGGTCGACGGATGGATCTGAGTTGCGTTGATCTGGGCACCTAGACTTGGGAGCGTGCAGACGAACGACTCTAGTGTGGTTGACGGCAACGGAAACCAGGGTTCTGGTTTTTGAATTTCTAGGGTTTTATTTTGTATGCTCTGATACCATGTCGACTTTGAAGAAATATTCAATTTTCTCTAATTTTTCAAAAAAGCTCCGATGATGGGTAAATATAATACGAGAGAAATTCTAACTAAGGGAACTAAGTATAAAAGGAATGAATATTTAAAATAATAATTAAAATAATAACTAAGGCAACTACACTATACACAAATCTGCACATCAGTGTAGTTATTTGTTTATCAAATCTATGATGTTCTGTGTACTTCATGGCTTGCATTACACAATCTATTCTAAAGGTATGTGATTCAGGTTGGTTCAGGAAAAACATCCTTATTGAGTGCAATCTTGGGAGAAATGCGGCTTCTACATGGTTCTGTACATGCAAACAGATCGATTGCATATGTGTCCCAGGTTTTTTTCTGACCTACTATGCCTATGTTTTGTAACAGGATTCTTATTACATTCCATTTTGTCTCTGTAGGTCCCATGGATACTTTCTGGAACAATTCGTGATAACATTTTATTCGGAAAGGGTTATGATTCTCAAAGGTGAATCTGTTCAGTAATGTAGAAAATTGTCTGCTTCTATTCTCTTGTGAAGCCTGCACTTTTCTTCTTCTTCTTTGTTCAATAAAATTTCATTCAGTTTCGATTCTAAGATTTTGACGTTTCCCTAATGGCTCTCTCTCTTCTCTCTCTTCGGTTATCTTAAAAATTATGCTATTTCTTTCATTCCATAAGCACCAAAGGAGGGAGAGAGTAGTACATTTCTGTAAGATTCTGCCTTTACCACCATAGACGGGACAATCTAAGCCTTCCAACCAGTCATCAATCTTGTTAGGAAGGCAGCAAGTCAACCCAAAAATTTCAAACAAAAGAGACCATCCCTTCCTGATGGCTCCGACATTCTCTTGCATCCCCTACGACCTGGTTACGTTTTCCTTGCTTGTTTTGAATGCTTCTAAGAGTGATAGTTATCCTCACAAACCAACATGGGTCCTTTTATGATGCTTTGTTCTCACTCACATGCTTCCTAGGAAAATATTGAGGAGATTACCCAACATTAGAGTAAGCTAAGCATGCTTAGCTTTGGAGTTCGTATAATTGAGCCACCAAAAAGGAAGGTGGATCTTGTTGGTATAGGCAGTAACTTTCAATTCTTTTAGCTCATTCTTAACCATACTTTCATATCTTCAGAATCCCTCTCATTTGGATGTGATTTCGGTTCATTCATGTCTCCCTCTTAAACTGTGAATGTTGCACAATTTTTCTTTTCTAATAGCAAATTTGAAACATCTTTTGTATTCCCTTTGAATGAGATCATTTTGTATATCTTTTGTTATTTCATTCAATAAAAAACAAAATATCTCTAAGCTTTTGATGCATAAACTTGTTGAACTCAATTTGAGCAGATATCAAGATACTTTATGGGCTTGTGCGCTAGATATTGATATTTCATTAATGCCTGGAGGGGACATGGCTCATATTGGGGAAAGAGGGGTCAACTTATCTGGGGGCCAGAGAGCCCGATTAGCCATGGCAAGGTTATGGCGTGCCTATGTGCTCCAATTTAAAGTTTATCTGCAATAAAGTGACTTTTTTATTATTATTATAAAACGTTATTAAAACACCTTTGCAATTCACAGGGCCCTTTATCATGGATTGGATATTCTTATGGTCGATGATGTTTTTAGTGCTGTGGATGCACAAGTTGCAGATTGGATACTGCGCCATGCCATTTTGGGTCCTTTGGCACAGAAAAGAACGCGCATACTTAGCACCCATAATCATCAGGTTGTTCCCTTAATTGTTCACTTTTCACTTGAAAACAGCTCGTATCATTTTGAATGAGGATAAGCTATAAGTAAATGAAATACACTTGAAATTGGGAAGAAGTAATGTAATATTATTGTTCTATATTATGAATCAAATAAAAGTCTTCTTATATAGAAGAAAGACCAACTACCAATAAGGAGAAAATCTATTATTCTTATTGATTAAGTTTAAAAGTTTAAAGTGGTATGCTTTAAATTAAATGAAATACTCCTCCCTCATGGTACTGGATAAAACTTTAAAGAGGCATGTTTTAATTTCAATTTTTGCTGGCATAAAACCAAAAAGGTTGTATAATTTCATCATAAAAGTTTGCTATAACTATTTGAAAATTTTAATTTGGAACGTGTAGAACCCAAGACATTCTCAGGATTGCTCATCAACACATACAAATCTACTTTCTAGATTACTCAGGATCTTTTCCCCATCTTCCACAGGCAATATATTCTGCTGATATGGTTATTGTAATGGATAGAGGAAAGTTGAAGTGGATTGGAAATCCAGCCAACTTGTCGGGTTCATCCTATGTCACATTTACCCCGTCGAATGAACTTGATAGTACCCAATGTATTCAAGCACAAGGCTGCCAAGTAATTGAGAGAACTGAAACTTGTAAACATTTCCTTGATGAAAAAGAGGACACAAATGCACCAAATGAAGTAACTGAGACTGTTGATGGTGAGATGCGGAAAGAGGGCAGAGTTCAACTCAGTGTATACAAGTAAGTAAGCATTGACAGCATATTCAACTTCAGTGAACGGCAAGCAATTCTTAAAGTTGTTTTTTTGGAGAACTTTTTTATTAATCATTAATTAATTAATTATTGTTAGTCTCAGTAGTTTTTAAAATATTTGGTGGAACAATTCCAGGAACTATGCAGAATTTTGTGGTTGGTTCATTGCAATCATTATATGCATTTCTGCATTTTTAATGCAAGCTTCACGCAATGGGAATGATCTTTGGCTTTCTTTTTGGGTTGATACTACAGGAAGAAGTCAGATGGACAGTTCAACAACCTTTTACCTAGTAATCCACTTATATTTCTCTGTTATTGCTCGTACATCACTTTATGTGGTTGGCATAGGTTATATATTTTGATTTGATCAAATAATATTCTAATGTAGAATAGTTGTTAATTACTGAAATTGAAGAAATCTCAAGCTTAGTTCCTCCCACAATTGATATAAGGGCGCATTTACTTTCCTGTAAACGTAATCAAGGAATGGGCATCCATAATTGTAGGACCCACCTCATTACGTATGACTGATGTTGTTTGCCAAAGTCTATGGTGGGAATGTGTCAAATTCCATAGCAGACTTCTGCCCCATGACAGAATGCATTGTGGGTCCCACCATATTTTATTACTTCAAACTCTATATCCAATCCTCCCAAATTAGGTGGTATTTTGATTACAATTACTTGAATACGTTACCTATTTTTTGTATAAATATGTGGAACGTCACACAAACTCACATTTAAAATACGACTTACATATAAAGTGTTAAGGATACCCAACTCTCCAAGGTGTATCTAACCAAATTTATAAGTTGATTAGATTGTATATAATCGAACCAACCATTATATTATATAAATATTTGGAATGTCACATAAACTCACATTTAAGATACGACTTACATATAAGTTGATTAGAATGTATGGTTCTTTGACATATCATTTTTCTTTTTGATACCTTACAAATTTTTGCAGGTTACACTCTGCATCTTTTGCATCATAAATTCATTCCTTACTTTGCTGAGGGCATTCTCATTTGCATTTGGTGGCTTACAAGCTGCAGTTAAGGTGCATGATACTTTATTGAATAAGCTTATTCATGCACCTATCCAGTTTTTTTATCAAACACCCGGTGGGCGAATCCTGAATAGGTTAGTTGAGGAAAATGAGAAACATAGAACTCCTTTCTTCTCCCCATCCCTTACATAATTTTCTTATTGCAGGCTGTCTTCTGATCTCTATACCATTGACGATTCTCTTCCATTCATCCTCAACATCCTCCTCGCAAACTTTGTTGGCTTGTTGGGAATTGCTGTAGTCCTATCATATGTGCAGGTGCCTTTCAAATTTGTTTAGATTCCTTATACCTTGCTGGTTTTGAACTTTTTCCTAAAAATTTATTATTAGGTAAAAATTGTTTGAACACTTTTATATGTTTGTTTAGGTATTCTTTCTGTTGTTGCTACTGCCATTCTGGTATATCTACAGTAAGCTTCAGGTAAGCATCAAATACTATCGTAGCTTCATATTTACTTTGTACACCAGGATTCAAATACTAATTTTGATGGCTGTCTTTAATTTTTTAAAATGCCTTTTTTTTAGTAGAAGTGTCTGCAGATTAGTAGAACAGATAATGCTATTTTTTGGGGATGCAGAAATAGCTATAGTAAAGAACGTAACATGATACGGACACGTGGAAAATGAAACAGCCCAAGAACAGTAGCCTCAGTTGAAATTCAGGATAGGGAGTGGCTCCAGTTGTTCAAGAATAAATAAAATAAATGATAGCTGTGAAGAAATGGAAGTGGTCATGGAGGCACACTTACTCTCTCAACATCCTTCTGCTGCTTTGAAATTCTTTTATTTTTTTTTATAATTAGATTTTTCAAATAATAGCAAAGCAAGGTACTTAACTGGCCAGAGAAAGAGTACTGAGCGCACCATCGTGGAAAGGAGGATTTGATGAACAGTTCCATTATTTGAAATGCATATGGGTAGCTCATGGAAAGGAGGGGCTAAGAACACATCGTCCATTATTTCTCAACTATTTCAATTTGAAGTATTGCCTATTGGAGAAACTACCCCAAATTTTCATGTCAAATTGAATTTTCCCGCACGCTTTCTTACAAGATAACAGACTCATGGGTACCTAAAACCATGGACAACGGTCTTTGGACAATGTCCATGTTTTCCAACCTACCTCGAATGGCTAGTTAAGAGAAATCTAATCCCTCTTGGGGACTTGGCCTTCTAAAGCTTGCAAAGGAGAAAAAGTAGGATGAGCAATATGGTTAATCAAAAGAGACTTACAAGGGGCTAGCTTTCAAAGGATCTAGGGTCAACATACTAATTCGTTTAAATTTGGGAAAAGCATCAAGGTGGAAAAATATGATAAATCTAGGTTTTATTTATTTATATTATGAACTTTAATTTTAATATTTTTTTTATGATAAAAGGAATCTTCTGAAATGAGAATTGCCAGTAGGAATTGCCAGTAGGAATCTTCTGAAAGGAATCTAGATTTTTTTATTTTTTTTAACGGAAACAAACTTTTCTTTGATAAAATGAAAAGGAAAAAAGTTCAAATTACAAGGAGACT
Source organism: Cucumis cinereus (assembly GCA_037974625.1). Taxonomy (NCBI): domain Eukaryota; kingdom Viridiplantae; phylum Streptophyta; class Magnoliopsida; order Cucurbitales; family Cucurbitaceae; genus Cucumis; species Cucumis cinereus. The sequence goes on from JBBPDJ010000017.1 coordinate 11,752,694, forward strand.
TAAAAGAAACAGAAAAGACAACCCCAAAAGCAACCACTCCATTTCCAGAGGAAGCGAACAAGACCAAACAACAAACTAATCAGAAAAGAAAAGAACAATACAGACAACAATACAGATTACAATTGTAAACAAAACAAAACTAAATGAACTAAAGACACAACATCCCAAAGCAACCAAAGCTAATCTTTCAAGATGGACTTGATCAAGCTTTTGAGGACAGCAGCCCAGAAGAAAATCACCAACCAACAAGACCTTTGAACTTAAACTCAAGATGAAACGAGAGAGCTTTGGATAACCGGACTAAACCGAACCACAAACTTGAACTAAACTTCATGAGTTGTCGGACTTCTTCAAGCCACCCTAAATACAGTAAACTTCCAACCGACAAAATTGTGGAGCATAATAAGGAGCACGATAAAATTAAACCACAATCTTTAACAATCGATCTCAAATGTACTGTTAAATTACAATATCGAGTAAGGAAAGGCATATTGCAAAAGAGAGAGGTTAAAGAGGCTAGAGAATTAATTACACAAGAAATGAGAACAGATTGATTGACGCGGATTTTTATAATTATTAAGTACAATGCTTGAACGGAAAAAAAAATCATTTGGAATGCTTATTGGAATTTGTGATCTCTATACTTTTAAAGGCACTTGCAAAAGTAGCAAAACATCAGTAGAAATTTGCAAATGTATCAGCATTAGTAGAAATTTGCTAATGAATGTTGATGTATCATTGATATATTGGATGTTTGTTATTAACTTATCAACAGTAGTAGAAATTTGCAAATTTATGATCTCTAGATTTTTAGAGCCATAATTACTAATGTTTGCTATTAATATCTTTGCAGTTCTTTTACAGGGCCACAGCTCGGGAGTTGAGGCGGCTTGATAGTGTTTCACGATCTCCCATATATTCCTCCTTCACTGAGACTCTTGATGGGTCTGCAACTATTAGAGCGTTCAAGTGTGAGGTGGTCATTTTGTATCCTATATTTGTTATAAAGTTTCTTAGAAGAACCATTGTTCAAATTCTTGGTGTTATAATATATATTTATATCATATAGGCCCTTAATTGTAATTTTACATACCATCTAGGGTTTCTACATTCTCTATATATATGTATATGTACTATGACTCTGTGAATATAGAAAATACTCTTCTCTTGAATTACTTGTCTACACTTAGATGATATAATATTAAATCTATCTCCACTCATAAGCATAAGCTAAAATTTTTGTATCAATTGGTGATTTGACATGGTATCGGAGTAGGTGGTCCAAGAGGTTCTGTGTTCATACCCCTACGATATCATTTTCTCCCTAATTAACATTGATTTCCACTTGTCTGTGTTCATACATATTTCAAGCCCACAAGTGAGGGAGTGTTAGATGATATAATATTATATTTACCTTTCACCCATAAACTTAAACTTTTTAGTCAAGTGGTGATTTGACACAAATGAAATATAGTATAGTAATATTGGCAGGGGTCTCAAGTCTCCTATGCATTCAAAGCTTTTTGGCTCTCAAGTTTTGATGTCTTGTTCTAAGCTTGTTCTTTGGGCGTTATTTTTATTAGATTGGTCTATTTTATCTTTCTTTTTGGTTGTATTTTGTTCTTGCTGCTCCGTTTTCTAAGTTGTTTTTTCCATTGCTTGTTTCTTTGTTCTCTGAGCATTAGACTCATTTCACTAATCTTGTTTCTCTTAAAAAGAAAAGAGTTGAAGATGTGTAAAATAAACAGTTTTGGGTGAGAAGTTAGTTGCAATCTCATTATTCCATAAAGAAATGGAGGTCCTCTGTTCAAGCCAAAATAGTTGCAAGTAATTGCTATTGGCTTTAGTATTTTCTTACTTATAGAATTTGATGAATACAGGATTTCTTTTTCACAAGATTCACAAAGCATATCATATTGTATCAACAAACCAGTTACTCAGAAATAACAGCAAGTTTATGGCTATCCCTCCGACTTCAGGTATATTTAAATGAAAAGTGTGGTGTTTATGACCTAATATCTTTTTTGAATACACAATTTTGCATTTCTTACTACATATTACTAAATTTTGCGTCATGTGTGCAACATTTATATTGCAGCCTCATCCTCTTCTCCTAAACATCAGATGTAAAAATTCAGACTCTTCATTATTAATATCATCACTATTATTATGGATGTGAAAAAATTTATTAACAGCTTAAATAGTCTTTAAATGCTATCAGGTACAAAGGGGAACCTGTAAGACTGGTTAACAGTCAAAACCTGGCACAAAATTCTGAGCTCAAAACAAAAGAATTAGTTATTATTTTATAATTAATCAAACTGAATGCTGAAATAAAGTAGTAAGCTTCTGAACTACACAACCTTTCTGTACATTTAGATTATTTTTACTTGCTTTTTTTCTTTATTGTTGATTTCAGTTTCAGTGTTTCTTTTCTAATTTTAGCCTCTATATTTGACCAGTGTGAATGAAAGTAATAGGGATCTTTTTTTATTGTTGTTGTAATTAGCTTTTACTTTCAGTTAATAGCAGGTTTGATAATCTCATTTATTGCGATGATGGCTGTTATTGGGTCTCTTGGAAGTCTCCCACTAAACATCGGTACTCCAGGGCTGGTAAGATCTGACTTTCTTATCTATTAAAGATTCTGCTAAATGGTTCCATAATTTGTTCAATGGGCAATACGATGTTGACTTGGAGTACAGTGTCAAGCGTCTAATTCAAAATCTTGAAGGTTGAGCAGGTTGTTTCTGGGCTCAAGATTAATAAGAATAAGATAAAAAGAGACTATTGCTAAAAAACAATTACAGTATATCTCATGTTGGTTAATATGAAAACATTGATAAAAAAAATTACATTTTCTCTTTTTCCTTTTTAAGAAACAAAAATTTTCATTGATAAAATGAAAAGAGGCTATTGCTCAAATTAAGGAAACAAACCACCAACTTTTGAGTTCATTAATAATTTTACGTAGTATTTGTAATATCATCCTCTTCCCAATTATATCATTCTGAATCTTTAAAATAAAAATTTTGATCAAATCACACATCGCAATATACCGATAACCACTTATTGGGCTTTGTAATAATTTCGAACTCACAAGTGGAGTGCAGTGTTAAAGTCTAGGACTCTAAATACATAAAATAAAATTTTCCTTATCAATTTGGCTTAAGTGTCTTGAGTTGTGTTGATTATTTCATTTCTTGTATTATATTTTATTGTATTGGTTGTATTATATTTGCCAAAATTATTTTTTCCTTCTTTGAAATGAGTTGTTCTTCTATTGAAGAAAATCCTTCTCTCTTTGTGAAACAGACAGAAAATTATATTTTTTTTGCATGGTATCAGAGAAGGTTTTTTGAAAACCCTAACTTTTTGAAAAACTTAAAAAACCCTAAATCTCTTACAGTTGCCACTGCCCACGTATGTCTGCCGCCTCGAGGGACGTTGCCGCCGCCACCGCCACAGCTCTCTGGACATTGTTGGCAACAATTTTTTCTTGCATTTTTTGCTGTAAGTTGGTAGGTTTTTGTGGGTTTTTTTGTCTTCATCGGTTGCCCCTGTCTGCGACGTCCGACACCGATTTCACCACCGTTCGCCGTTGGTGGCGAGTTTGGTTTGCCTTTTCAGATCTGTTCTGTCCGTTTTTTGACCTTTGTTGCTTCATACATGTCATATACTAAGTCACCTATGGCTAAAGTCAACAATCATATCCATTCCAGTAGCCCTACTATCCAAATCACCACGATCCGACTTAATGGAGACAACTTTCTTCGTTGGTCACAAAGTGTTAGGCTGTATATTCGTGGACAATGGAAAATTGGCTACATTACCAGAGAGAAAACTGCCCCAAAATTGGGCGATCCTTTGTTTGCTACATGGGATGCTGAAAACTTCATGGTTATGACTTGGCTTGTAAACTCATGGTTAAAGATATAAGTTGTAATTACATGTTACGGCCAAAGAATTGGGGATAGTGCGACACATATGTACTTTGATTTGGGCAATCAATCACAGGTATTTGAGTCGAATCTCAAATTAGGAGATATATGTCAAGGAGGTAACTCAAAGACACAATACTTTCACTCTTTAAAAAGGATTTGGCAAGATTGAATCTCTTTGATTCATACGAGTGGAAGTCTGCAGACCACCTAAAGCATTACAGAAAAGCCGTCGAAGACGGTCGTATTTACAAGTTTCTTGCTGGCCTCAATGTTGAATTTGATGAGGTTAGAGGTCAAATACTTGGTAAAACCTCTCTTCCATCTATTAATGACGTGTTTTCTGAAGTTCGCAGGGAAGAAAGCCGCAGAAATGTTATGATTGAAAAAAAGCCTATTGATTCAGTAGAAAGTTCTGCGTTGGTGACTGAACAAACAACCATGAAGGCCTCTGATCACTTCAGCACCACACATGAAAAGCTGCGAGTTTGGTGTGACCATTGCAATAAACCCTGACATACATGTGAAACCTGTTGGAATCATCATGGAAAACTTGCGAATTGGAAAAGTTCTAAGCAAGGGGAGAGAAATTCCCTCCTACACACATCGAATGCAAATGTTGGTGATTCCAACCTGTTTAGCAAGGAGTGGATTGATAAAATCCTAAAACTGCTAAAAACTACTTCTTCATCTGGTAATTTTCTTCAAGCCCTCTCTTGCAGAAACGCATCTCTATTATTATAGATTCTAGAGACTCTGATCATATGACCAGTTCCTCTTCCTTATTTGCATTCTACTCCCTTATATATCGCATTAAAAAAATTCGCATCGTCGATGCTAGTTTCACCCTATTGTAGACAAAGGAACTATTCCTCTAATTACAAAATTTACGTTGCATTCTATTTTTCATGTTCCAAAATTAGCTTGCAATTTGTTATCCATTAGTAAAATCTCTAAGGATGCTAATTGTCGTGTTGTCTTATGTGACACTCATTGTACCTTTTAGGATTAGGACTCGAGAGAAACGATTGGATGTGCAAGGATGATTGGTGGTCTTTATTACTTTGATTTAGTTTCAGCTGGTTATAAACAAGTTCAGGGCTTGACTAGTGTTTGTTCATCTTTTGTTAAAGAAACTATAATGCTTTGGCATCGTAGATTAGGGCATCCTAATTTCTTTTACTTAAAGTTTTTGTTTCCAAATTTATTTGAAGGTCTTGATTGTTCATATGGAAGTTGCATTTTTGCCAAACATCATCGATCCACTTATTTGTCCAAACCATACAAGGCTTCTTCACCTTTTTCCTTAATTCACACTGATGTTTGGGGTCCGTCTAATGTTTTAACTCATAGTGGAAAACGTTGGTTCGTTACCTTTATAGATGATCATACTCGTTTAAACTGATTTTATTTGTTAACTAACAAGTTGGAGGTAAAGACGTTTTTGTTAGATTTTACAATATGATTGAGCCTCAGCTCCAAATTAAAATCCACATCCTTCATTCTGATAATGGTACTGAAAATTTCAACGAACAATTAACTAGTTTCTTACACAAAAATGGTATTTTTCATCAAGCCACATGTCGTGATACTCCTTAGCAAAATGGATTTGCTTAGCGAAAGAATAGATATTTACTTGAAGTTGATCGTGTCCTTATGTTTTCTATGAATGTTCCAAAATATTTATGAGGTGTAATATGCATACCCTACCTTCCGACAACACAACAAATTGCAGATGTGTTAATAACTAAAGGCCCTTCTAAAGTGGCAATTCAACAAATTGATTGACAAGCTGGTAATGACTGATATTTGCAAACCAGCTTGAGGGGGGAGTGTTGGTTATTTCTTTTCTTGTATTATATTTTATTGTATTGGTTGTATTATATTTGTCAAAATTATTTTTTCCTTTTTTGTAATGAGTTGTTTTTCTATTTAAGAAAACCCTTCTCTCTTTGTGAAACAGATAGAAAATTATATTATTTTAGCAGGTTCCATTGTGATTTTACTGTACAATCTATTTTCAATAAGAAACAGAAATTTTCAATGTTACGAAATAGAGTGATTAATTAGACTTTACATTTTTGCTGGATAGGTTGGACTGGCACTCTCTTATACTGCTCCAATCGTTTCTTTGTTGGGAAACTTTTTGACAAGTTTTACCGAAACAGAGAAAGAGATGGTTTCTATGGAAAGAACTCTTCAGGTATGAATGAAAAAGTTGTATTTTGTGCAAATTCAAGAAAATTTATTGCAGTTATTTATGTTTTTATTTATGTCCACTTTTTTAGTATATGGACATTCCTCAAGAAGATTTGCATGGGTGCCGATCCTTAGATTCAAAGTGGCCATATCAAGGAAGAATTGAATTTCAAAATGTTACTTTGAGATACAAACCATCTTTGCCAGCAGCACTTCGTGATATTTCTTTTACAATCTTGGGAGGAGCACAGGTGTGAAAAAATTAAGACCGTAGAAAGGATGGATGCTTGTTCTAATGGATGCTTCCTTGCTGCCTGGTTTATATTCTTACAGTACGGCAGCATGTTTCGTTCATGTTTATTGACATCGTCTCTTCATTTCTAATAGGTAGGCATAATTGGTAGAACAGGTGCTGGAAAATCTAGTATCCTGAATTCCCTATTCCGCCTTACACCAGTATGTGCCGGGCGTATACTGGTGGATGGGATAGATATTGCTGAAGTCCCTGTAAGAGATCTACGCATGCACTTTGCTGTTGTTCCTCAAACTCCATTTTTGTTTGAAGGATCATTAAGGTGCTTAAATGAAATGCTTTCTTCCAAATATTGTTTATATTTATTTCTTCAATTTAGTCAGGAATCAATTATTCCTGTATGAAATAGTTTGTCATGAAGTTTGTGTTTATTTAATCTTCAAACCTGAAATTTTCATAATTATTTAGTTCAGTTGCCTTAAGATCTCTTACTAATAATACACAGGGAAAATCTGGATCCATTCCACTTATATGACGATCAAAAAATTTTGGAAGTTCTTGAAAGATGTTATATCGGGAGGGAAATTGAAGCAGCTGGAGGATTAGATTTTCATGTTAAGGAATCTGGGTTATCATTTTCTGTTGGGCAACGGCAGCTTCTTTGCCTGGCACGTGCACTTCTTAAGTCCTCTAAGGTGAGGGGGCAAAAACTTGCGTCCATCATTAAAAAAAAATATGACTTTTTTTCCGTTTCTTTCTTTTTTTAATGTCGTTAATGAAAAGTGTTCTTACTTGTGTGTGTAAGTAGAGAAATTATTGTAAATGACAAAATTGTTGAAAATATTTTGTAAATATTTTGGTTCATTTGCTATATTTTGTCCCAAATAATTATGTCCACCACCACCACATGGTATTGATAAAATAACTTTTTTTCCGTTTCTTTCTTTTTTTAATGTCGTTAATGAAAAGTGTTCTTACTTGTGTGTGTAAGTAGAGAAATT
>JBBPDJ010000017.1:11760187-11774816 GCA_037974625.1 Cucumis cinereus
ATTGTAAATGACAAAATTGTTGAAAATATTTTGTAAATATTTTGGTTCATTTGCTATATTTGAAAATGCCCCAAATAATTATGTGAAACACAAGTATGATTTCCCCAGCTTATTGATATTAATACCTCATTTTGGATGGAAACCCCGTTTAGGCTTCTTCCCATTTTTTCTGTGATAATTGACGTTGCCATCCAGTATCATTAAATTTCCGTTTCTTATACTAAATCTCAACGAACTAGGCTTCGAGCAAAACAGAGCAAAATAGAGTCAATGAAAGACTTTGTAAATTGTAGATTGGAACAAAGCTACTATAAAAGACTATTTCCTCTTGCATGTATGCTAATTATTATGGATAAATTTTTCGTTTGTAATTTTATTTAGACTACTGTATATTTCCTTGTACAATATTTTTATGTCATAGAAATTTTCATATGAATGTAGTTAGGTTAGGCTGCAACTTTTACTAATAATAATACTAGAAGGCTGTATTTTTTCCCCTCCGTCCTTTTTGCTCTTAGTATAATTCTTTTATACTTTGATCATTAGTCTCCTTTGTTATTATTAATAAAGAGGCTCTTTTCCATTTAAAAAGAATATCAAAAGTGTGTTTTCCTCTTCGGTTATCATGTCAATCTAACTTCTCTCAATGCCTTAGTCAGAATTACTAGATCTTTCAACAAAAACACTACGTACACATCTTTGAAACCTTGTTGGGAAGTTGGGAATGATAGGTTTTTTGTTCTCATATTGAAAACAGTGAAATATTAGGCACAACCATATAGTTATTTATTTCCTCCTTTTTGCTGTTTCACTAGAATCATGGTTTATTTCCTTGTTTGGAATTTTTCTTTCCTCTAAATCATGGCCTATAACTACCTTCACTGTTAGTTCAAGTGCTATAATCTTTTTGAGTTTGAATGTGAGAAATGTAATGGAGTTTCTTTGTGCTTGTGTATGTGGATGCTAAACTGTGAGACGATGCTGACACAAATTTTTTCAGGTGCTGTGTTTGGATGAATGCACAGCGAACATCGATACTCAGACAGCAGCATTGCTGCAAAACACCATATCCAATGAATGCAGAGGGATGACGGTGATCACGATTGCCCATCGTATTTCCACAGTTTTGAACATGGATGATATCTTGATTCTTGACTATGGGATCCTGGTAAACAAACTCGTCTGTTAGTATCTCTGAAGGAATTTGCAATTACCTGAAATAATAATTTTGCATGTCTTTTTGTTTCTAATTGTTGCTGGTTGGAATTTTATATATGCCTATGACTCATTTGATAATGTTCTCATTTCTTTCTTTTTTAGAGAAACTACCATGCATTCTGTTTTTTTCTTCTTTCTTTCTTTTTATTTATTTATTTATTAGTTCTTTTTTCTTTTTTCAATTCTCATGTATATACCCCTTATTTTTCTTTGGGGAATTATTGCAAATGAAAAAACTGTTGAAAATACTTACAAAATATAGCAAAATTTTAGACACTATCAATGATAGATCTGAAGTTTTGCTATATTTTGTAAATATTTTGGTTCATTTTGCTATATTTGAAAATGTCCCTATGGAAATCATTATTAATTGGGAAAAAATAACATTGCATGGGCTTGAACGCAAGACCTCCTGGACTACCTGCTCTGATACCATCTTAAATTAACCGAAAAGCTTAAGTTGATAGGTGAAGGCACATGGCAATTTATTGGCTAAGTAGATATGGAGATATTATCAAGACTTTTGATTTGGGGCACATAGCGATTTGACATTTTCCACTGTTTTCTTTCTTTTGGTTGGTCTTTTGTTCCTAAGATGTCTTATAGCTATTGAAGTCTGGATAACTATTCTGAAACTTCAGCATATTGTAGATTCTTGTTTATCCTTTATATATTAGTAGAGGGGGTCATATCCCGTTAATAAATAGCCTCGTCTCCGTTAAAAAAAATAGAAGAGACTAATGCTAAAAAACAAGTGCTAGAAATTTTATCAGTAATTAAATCTTCCTCTATCTGAAACATGGTATTGGAAAGATGTTTAGGTTTTCGAAAAATGTTTGGATTATATAAACAATCTTTCATCCACCTCTTTTTCTATTTTCAGATTATGTGATAACCAGAATTGGTAAATGGAAAATTGTTAGGATTCGTCTTGTAATCTTAGAGAAGTGTTCTTAGAAGAAATTTAAAAGATGTTGAACTTTCTTTTTTAGCGAGCTTTTGCTGCTTCTCAACATTTTTCAGTCAAAAGTTTCTCCAGATTCTAAATTTTGATTCTTGTTTCTTAGTGGGTCATCCTTGGTAAAATCTCTTTTTGATAAATTGGTTGGCCATCCTCCTTTGCCTTCATATTTATTTAACTCTCTCTGGAAATCTAAAAGTCCAAGGTAAGTTAATTGGTTAATGTGGATTTTACTTTAAGGAGGTGTCAATAGACTCAATACAACAGAATCTTTTCAAAGGAAAAGCTTCCTTTAGTGGCTTTATTTTCATCCATCTGTCCTGAAGACCATTATCATCTGTTCTTCAAGTGTTCTTATTCAAGACTTTCCTGGTTCTATTTCTCCTCCATCCCTAATTCCCTCAGCTCATTAGATTCTTCTTAGCTATTCTCATTATTTGTTTGTTAGTTGCTCTTTGGTTTGGTTAATGGTTAGCAATACAGTTGTAAACTACATCCTTACATAGATACCAGCATCTATAGGTAAAAACTGACATCGAACTGTCAGAATGAATCTGTTATAAGACAGTAATGATGATAACATATCTTTTCATTGAGCTTTACACAAACAGTAGCATGCCATTCACCCTAACCAAATAGGGATAGTTTGCTAATGCATGGGAGCAGTAGATTTAATTTATCGGTATCTATATATATAGGGAGCAGTAGATTTAATTTATCGGTATCTATATATATAGGGAGCAGTAGATTTAATTTATCGGTATCTATATAGGTTTGATCTTAAAGTTGTATGGGTTGTTTCAACCTAAAATTGAATCCAGGCCCACATCACCAGAAAAATAATTGGAAATTCCATTAACTGCATAAAAACGAGTATTGACGTGTTAATTATTAGCATGAAAAACATAGTTTTCGAGGTTGATTGTTTCCTGTCTTACAGATAGATGTTTGCTGATAATTATCAAGAAAATAATGTACTTCACTGGTTAATCGTCTACAGAATATAGTTAATATTTGATATTATTAACTGGGTTTCAAGATTTTGCTTGTTTGTAACTAATCGTTTTCCTTCTTTCTGATAGGTGGAACAAGGAAGCCCCCAGAATCTCCTGGAAAACGAATCCTCCAAATTTTCAAACTTTGTCAAGGCATCTAAGATTTGACCGTTCCGCAAGTTCTGCTTTATATATGCCTGGATCATGCTTTTCTAAACGTCAAAGGAGCACTCCTTCCAACTGTTCGTCTTAATTTGACCATGCATTTTATTCATCAACATGCTGCCCATTATTAAATACGATCTGTAGTCATCTGAGAGCTCAATATATACCGATTTGGTGCTTTTGTCATCAATATCTTATTTTATTCCTCACTTCGCATATTAAGTATAGAAGTTTTTACACCGTGTTTGCTAGCTTACCATGTTAAATATGCAACTTTTTCTGTTAATGATTCTTAGTCAGAGTTTCATCTTCTATAACAAGGAACTTGCTTTGCCAGCTTCAGTTGCAGCAGAAGTTTGCTTCTAGCAAAATGTTTCAAGTTTTAAAAAATTTACAAATGTTTTTACTATATTACGAGTTTTCAATTCCAATAAAAGTGCTCTATCACAATGTTGTGAGATAAACTTATCTGCGATGGTCTAATGGTGAAGCAGGAGTTATTGTCTAACCCATCACTGAACTTCATGTAATTTGGTAGGTTATAATATAGTAAAATATGGCTAACGATAAAACTTCTGTTAACATTCTTACCATGAGAAATTAAACAATTATGCTAGAACTCCATGTTCAATATCATTTAATTTATTCTGATTAAGAGCAAACAAGTTTCAAACCCACTAATTTAAGGTATAGAATTTACATGTTGATATTTTCCAATGCTTTATTTCTCTTAGAAGATACTTTTTGTTGTACCGAGACAAAAATATTTATCAGCATAACTTGAACACGGTTTTGCGTTATGATTTCGTTCCTCTTCGTTTCTTAGATTTCTTATAGTTGGTTATTAAGTTAAATCCATATGATTGAACTGTTGGTGTGGGGGTCTTTGTGCAAAGGTGATCCTACTTCTCTGAGGTTCGAAGGCAGAAGGCAGTGACATTTGTAAGGTAAGGAATTAATATTAGATCTAAAGTCATTATTGGATTCTATGCTATTTGTTGTTATTTGTCCATTCCTGGAGGCATTTAAATTAGTTTTTACGTTATGATGGCCGTAGATCGGGTATGAGATATTGTTCCCCAAGTATGTATATGTAACTGGATTTTGTGTGTGTTTTGTGGAGGGGACCAACCGCACACTGATTCCTATTATTTGCATGTTTATAGCAGTCAATTAGTTAAGGATGCATGTACTATAAAGCCTATTCTCTAGACTGTTATAAGCTTCTGATTCTGTCACTTTTTTCTGATTAGTCCGGCGTATGGTCCATTTTTTTGGTTCGTCTGACTGGATAATTGCCACTTGCCAATTCCCCCTCATTTGGTTGAGTTCATCAGCTTAGTGGGTCTTGAGCCACCTTTTCAAATTGTTCTATGTGGGGGCACTTAGAAGTGTAAAGGGTGATCGATTCTATAGCAAGAACCTTGAGAAATTAATGCTTTTTAAATTGAGCTTAGCTACTAGGTGACTCACTGCAAATCTGATATACCAATTAAAGAGTTGATCCTCATTATAAAATATTTATACGGGTGAGTGATTACCTTTCCGAATTTAGATGGGTCTCCAGATTATGTATGTTATCCAAGATGAAATTGCTAATGTTACCTCAGAAATCGATGAGTTACATTTTATATAAACTTTACATGTAGCCATTAGAAAGTTCTCGAATATATTCAATGAAATTGTTGAAACATCAGTTCTTTTTCTTCCTGCTCTCTTACAATTAAATTTACACTATCTCAAAATGCTTGGGTCTAATGGTGACTTAACTTAGGTGATTCATGAATCGCCTTTTTTTCCCGCCCTCTGGTACAATTTGTGTTCCCCCAAGCCTTTGTGACAGAACAGGGGCACACTTATGATATCTGGAAAAAAGAAAAAGAAAAAACGGTTCCTTTTATTCATAGAGCTATCTTTATCAAGAATATAGTTTATGGTAGTCTGAGAATGCAAAACAGAATTAACTTGAATTGTAGAAGATTAAAATTGAAAAACCACTACCTTCACTTGGCCACTTTTGTCTAATGTCAACCTTTCACAGGCATTCGATAGATTCTACATCTACATGACAAAGAGTTGGATCATTTATCAGGTATCACCTAAAAATATGTTCTGGAGAGAGGAACTATATTGAAGTAAGCAAAAGGTGGGATGAGTTGTCTTGACCAAAATATGTGAATTGAAAAAGGATGCCAAACTCAACAGCAAAAGTAAGAATAATAATGGAGAAAAGAAACCACTTTAAGGTAAAAGAGATATCATTGTTATTGAAGTGAACATTATTCAAAAGTAATGACATATACTTCTTTTCAATGTTCAATTTCTTAGAAAAGGAAAAATCACGTTTTTAAAGAATTCAACTCATGTGGCAGCCTCAACTAAAAACGATGGGACACTATGTACAAATTTAAAAAAACACAGATACAGACCCACGATATGCGGTGACACATCAATTTTTAGAAAGTACGACACAAAACGTTGGGGACTCATTTTGTTTTTAAAAAATGAATATATGTGTCCATATTTTGACATGTTGTGAAATATGCATACATATTTAACAAACAAAAGAAAAAATATAAATGAAAAAAAAAGAGACAAAAACAAAAGGAGATATATAACATAAATGGGAAAAGAAAAATGAATAGTAAGAGAAGAAGTCTGTCGTGGGTCTAGAAGTTGAGTCCTCGTCATCGATAAAGTTAGAAAAAATAGAATAAACATTTTTGCTATAAATCTTAATTTTTTGCTAAAATTTCTAAATGTCCATCCAAATTTTGCTATTCCTACAAATTTTTCCAACCACACACTTCTTTTTTGGTATATATCCAAATTTCTCTTTTAAAAAATGGCTGAATAGTTAATTTTAATGGGCTTAAAATGCCTCTTAAATGGGCTGCCAGTAGTGGGTGTTGTTCCATATTTTTTTTTTTTAAGATGGTGTGTCCTAGAGATGCGTCCCCACGGTTCGAAAATTAAAATAACGACAATGCGAATCGGAACCGGAATGTGTCGGTGTCTAACAAAGACACTTGTCTATTTTAAGAGTGCCTGATCTTACGTTATTGTAGTTCCATTAGCAGTATGTTCATTTTGTTTTTAATGGTTAGAAAGATTGAATTAAAAGTTTGTTAATAATTAGTTTGTCAATAGATGTTCTACGTATCATTGTATTATATCCGGTCATTACAAGTTAGCATGCAACCTTTTTTTAATTATTATTGTTGCTTTATTTCATTCGTATAATGTTTACCCTTGGTGGTGTATTTAAAACTCTTAAGATGTAGGTTTGATTTTATGACGGCTAATGGTTATAGGAGAAGAGAGATGGTGTTGTAGGTAGCATCCATCTTTCTATGATGGGTGGTAGTGTTATTGGAGATAGGTGGAGTCTGTTCAGTAGCAGATGAGGAAAAAGGGGAGCTGTGAGGGGGAAAAGGTTGGAAATAATGGTTCAAAAGGGGTGTTGAGTGCATGGACCGACTGTATCTTGTTACTGTTCTTTTTCCTTTTTCTTTAAAAAGAATTAATCCTATTCAATAGCCTCCTCCAGCCATCATATTTCTCTTTTTCCTATCTCTAACTTGGACAGTATTTTCTTACTATGTATATCAAAACAAAAAATTTCATTTATAAGCTGGATCCTGCCTTTAGTTGAAAACTAGAGTTGTACACTTGTATACGTATAATTAATTTAGTTTTGGAAAATTTAATAAATACCCGAAATTCTAATGATATTTTACAATTTTCCACTCACCTATCACATTAGCCCTCAACTGACTTCTAGAACTTGTTCAAGACCAATGATTGAAATGTGCCTTAAAAAGTGTAAGCTTAGCTTCTTTCAGTTGTCATTGACTGAACTGAAGAGTATTTGGGATAAAAAAAAAAGAAAAAGGAAAAGAAAAGACTAGGCTAGAGGTTTATGAACATTCCTTTTGTACTGTAAGACAGTACACTGCAGGATTTTTGTCATTTTCTGTACTGATTTGGGAGAGAAGAAAAGGAAAGAAAAGAAGAAAGGAAGATACTTAGATGTCTCGAGGGTCAACAAATATCCCTGCTGAAGACGGTGGAGATTTGATCCAATCGCATGTTTTAGATCCTTCATAGTTATCTCTTTGCAAATCTGTCAGCTTCTTAATGCACCATAGATCTTCATTCCATGAAAGTCTCCTCCAATGGGGGATGGCCACTCTTACAGGATCCTGTTGGCCTATCTCTGTTACCACCGCCCCACATCCTACATCGTCCTTTGCCATGTTATGCACGAATGTGCATAGAGACTTCATGAGGCGTTGACCATTAGTTCCTCTCATGGTTAGCCCGTATAAAAAATACACCCCAAATTGGCTGGATACGTCTGGAAATGAAGGTACTCTCAGCCATGGTAGCCACGAATCCAACAATCTACTTCCCATGCAACATGCATACGTTAGCTTGGACATTCCCTTCACCTGCAACTTGAAAACTTCTTTAGTGTTCCACACGCTCAAGACTGCAAAGCTCTGAGGAAGGATCCCTGTTTCAGGGTCCCACTTAGGGAGCAGCTTCTTAGGAACTGCCATGAAGGTTCCCAAATTAAGCTTGTTGAACAGAATGGCGTCAATGTCCTCAGCAAAGAACTCGGCATTTGCAAAGAGATGGCGATAAATTTTAACAGCAACGTGCGGAGGAATGCGGACTATGACAATCCCTGAGCCTATTGGCTTGTAATGGGCGTGAACAGGCTGAACCAGCACTGTGGGGGATCTGAATTTTGTGTATGAAAATTTCTGTGTAAACAAGCTGATGGACGGCTGATTGGCACAATCTGTTGCTATATATGCATAGTCTGCGCCCTTTTGCTTGCACCATTCCTCTAGATGTTGAACAAGTTTTGTGCCAACTCCAAGCCTCCTGCATTGCACGATCATTTAACAATGTTAGGATTTCTGGGTATTACTATCCAATTTGTTGTTGTTTTTTTTTGGTAGGTTTAATCATATTTCCTTCTTTGACTAGCACAGGTAATGTGATGTAAGAAACATTGAAAGAGAGAGAGAGAGAGAGAGAGAGAAGAAAAGAAAGTAGATTCTTGTGGACCAAAGCTGTCAGGCTTAAGCAAATTCTTGTGGACCAAAGTGTGTTTAAAGCTGAAGGAATATATTTTTGTATTATGAAGGAACAAAGAGAACAAACATGTTGTCTTATTTTTAATTGAATGGTAAGGCAGTCCCCTCTATACAAGTGTCCAATAACCAGCCAAATAGTTGGCCACATAAAAAAAGCTTTGGCTCTTATTTTTCCTAGATACCAAGACATTTGCTTTACTTTTTGGTGGAACCTGATCCATGTCTTATTTATTTATTTATCTATTTACTCCTCCGTTTTTGTTTCTCCATCTTATGTTGTGGGAACAGAGTGCTTTGTGTGCTTTACTGTTGAAGGGATCAAAACTCATTTTAAAATTTTTATGAGCTTCATGTTACTTAGAACATCGTTTCTCCATTCTTGGAAAATCATTCCCAGGATAATAACTATCTGAACGTTTAGACGGGATAAACTTATGCTGAAATGATAAAAGAGGCATTGTTCATGTCAAATAGCCAACTGAGAAAACTATTTAGTAGAGAGATTAAACTCTTCAGTTAAGATTGAAGGAAGTATATTAAAGAGAGAGAAATACCTGTGAGTAGTAGAGACCCTTAAGCCCAAAATATATGCCAGCTTTAGAACATGATGAGAATGACCTGTTGTCACATGTTTGATGCATCCTCTTATAACTCCTACGATTTCTCTTGTTTTTCCATACTCTGCAACCTGTCACACAATTCCCAAAAAAAAAACACCAAATGAGAAATTAAAATATCCCAAGAGAAAACTTCCTATATAAATGTATATTCTATTTAAAACGTACCATTTAAAATACATACAAATAAATGCATCATTTTCACTAGTTGATGGCAATATATATGTATGTATATATATATTGTATTTACCAGCATGACGTGCAAAGGGAAGTGACGAACCCGGCAAATAGGATCACCCAGAAGATCAGTAAAAATAGAAAGCTTCCCTTTCTGTCCAACATCACACTGCCTCTCCATCTTCTCCACTGACACCTTATCTCTCTCTTCACAATATTCTCTCACTACAACCAAATTTCTATTTTCCTCTGTGTTTGACTCAACTTGTAGCCTATATTCATCAGCTATCTTCAGCACCATAGTTTTGAACAGAGAAAACCTCTACTAAGAAACCTCTTAGGATTGTGTTTGGAGCTTCAACCCCACCATCTCCGATATTTATACACCATTTTAGAAACTCTAATTAAGTGGGTCTCACCTAATGTAGTGCCTCTCCTTAATCCACGTTTTCCCACTTAAGCCTATTAATCATAGCTTTAAGATGGATTGATTAATAATGTTTTTTTCCTAATGACCATGATTAACCAGGTGGATTTAATTATTTCTTCAATTATTGTTTCATTAGCTACTCATAAGCAAAGCACCTTTATATTCACAAGAATATAAGGTTATAAAAAAGAAAGATACTTGAAAAAGTCCCTCGCATTTATATTTTAAAGTCACTGGTGGCTATGATGAGACCTTCATGATGGTGATGGTGATGGTGATGGTGATGCCAATCATGATCAAAAGCTATAATCTTTTAGCTCTTCTGCTAATCAGCTCAATCTGGTCCAGGTGCAGGTTTGATGTTGATTCAATCTTGATGAGAGGCTGCGTCGAAAACCCATGTTTATAAGATGCGTCCTTGTGCTATTTAAGTGGTTAAATCTTAAGGTTCTTGTGTTGTACAAGTCCAGTTTATGTCAAAGGCTATTGTCACGTTTTGTGATTGAGCCACAGAAGAAACAGGATTGAAAGGACGATTTGTGAGAGAAGTGAATGGGATTCATTCAAATTGTCTGGAGTGGTCCACTTTAAATATTAAATACAGAATCTCTAGTCTAAATAACTTGATATGTTCCATGGATGAAATAATGTCATGTGGGTCATGACATGGTAAATATTCTAACAGTTTTTGTACAAGAATACTTGTCCTTGAATGAAGTTATCATGTTATGCCCCACAATAGCACTTTTGATTTTTTAAAATTTCTTAAGGAATGTTTAGATCATGATCTGAATAAGCCTGAATTCATGTAGCTTGGAGTTGGAAATTTGAATTTCTTCTGTTTATGCTTGATTTGAGTTTAAGAATTCATACAAATTTGAGTTTCATATTTCAAATGTAGCCTACTACTTCATAGTCTGCTTTGAATGATTAAATTTTAACTTAATTATCAAAAGATATGGACTTTACGTGCTTTATTCTTTGTAGAAATTTGAAAGACCCTCCATATAATATATGGTTTCCTTTCGCCAATTATTGGTGGAGATGGTTAAAGAGAAGTAAGCATGTTTCAAGCTGACTGCTGAGGCATGTGGCTACCTTGTGACCTTCATCATCGTTTTGCCATAACTCTCTCTCTCTTGCCATAACTCTCTCTCTCTCTCTCTCTCTCTCTCCCTCTCTCTCTCTCTCTCTCCTCCTTTTGTTTTTTGTTTTGTTTTTTTTTTTACCTTAAATTTATCTTCTCTAGATGACAAGTTCTCATGTCATTGCAGATAACGAGAATTCAGCAATATCCATAAAGTTGATCCTAAAAAAACAAAACCAGGTATGCTTTTACAGTATGTTTTTGAAAAATAAATTCTGATAAGTTTGTTCATATTAAGGCTGTATTGGAAGAGTAATGCTGGAAAAAGATTTCTAATTAGGGGAAAAGAGAATTTGATTTGAAATTTTGGTATATTGGGAGTCGTTGTCACCAACTTTGTTTCACAGACATGTCTTCAAAGACAAAAAAACAAAACATGGTTAATACAAGAAATCTGATAGCAAAATTTGGAGAAGGAGATGTTTAGATAAACGTGAATATATTGGCATTATCTAAACTTCTAATAGACAAAACAAATGTTGGGTTGTAGAGTCAAATCAAAGCTAAGAACGTTAGAATTTGAATAAAGTTTCACATCAATTATAGGTATGAATGCTCATTTATTTTGACTTTTTTGCCTAAGGTTATTGAAAGATAATCAAAATCTAAAGTTTTACAGCCAAATCTGAGTCAAAGGAATGTTAGGATACACCTAAGAGTCACAATTGTATGTAAAATGTTTCTATATATTGACATGGATTTAGTAAATAGAATCAACCTTTTTTTTAATACAATTTGGGACGGGAAGATTTGAACCATAGACTTTGTGCTTAGTTAATTGTTGCACGAGACTATGTCAATTGAGCTATGTTCGATTTGACATAGAGTTCACTCTATCATTTCTATACTTGTATTCGACATCATAATTTAAGTTATCCTAATGTATTTAACCATGCCCAAAAAATTATATAAAGGAAAAAAGCTGAAAGATTATATAAAGGAACATTGATGTGGGAGAAGAATTATTTGAATGGTAATGAGTAATAACTATTATAACCTTGTTCTTTTTTCAATGGAATCAACATCATTGTTTTTTTTTTATTTGTGCCTCGGACTAGCTTATTATACATACTTCGACTAATTTCATGGACAGTCCACGTGATCCTACAACATTTAAATAAACATCAATGATTTTAGATGTAAGTTTGTACAAGCTTTTGACCCTGTTTAAGTTCTAAATTAAATTATATTCAAAATGATTAAAAGACTCTTAGATTCGTAATCATTCATTCCCCAGCACTCAAATACGAAAATTCTTTAATTAAAGAACTATATTATAAAATCATTAATGTAGTGAAAAATCTTTAACATATGTCAGAGGTATACATATATTCTCATTTGGGCTTATTTGATTATAAAAAAGTAAAAGAAAATGCATGAAGAATGAGAATTTCAATCTACATTAAGGATTTGATAGCTACTCATTCCCCTTTCTTCAACTTTACAATATAATCAACCCTAATCTCAAAAGACGTATTTAAATGGATAGATATACCACATTCTACATGCCACTAGTGAGAATTCCCCCTACCTTACATATAGTTTTACCTTTATTTATTTATTAATTCATTATTTATTTATTATTTTGAAAAGCCTAGCTAGCTAAGTAGAGTTGATATGGTTTTCATAAGGTATATTGATTAAAGAAAAAACCATATAATAAAAGATAATCAATAAAAAGTAGAGCCGTCACCAACATTATAGACTTACATTATTTAACTATCTCAAACACAACTCCATTGGCTGTATCTGTATATGAATGAATATCTCCATAAAATGCTCTCCATCTTTTGTTTTTCATATTATTCTCTTCCATAAAGTTGAAAAAAAAAAAATAAAGTTTAATTATTTTCAAAATTTAATTACATTTATATATTCTTGTTCACACACACCACTTTTGGCACATATATTATATATGTATATTGCCCAAATATATATTAAGTTATTCTCTCTTTGATAATTTTGTTTTTAATTATATTTATGATGTTTCTTTATTTGTTTTAGCTTTTGAGATTTTTTTGGAATGTTCTATATCTTTCCTAATTTTCAATACTTAAAATTAAATACACATTGTGATTGGTTATCCATGAAAATCCATATGGATGAATCTTATATGTTCAAACATAATTAATTAATAATGGATTAATGTTTTGGTGTGACATCATATACTATAATGCAGCTGGTTTATATATATATATAATTTAAAATTCTATTGGGATTTGTTTATTGTGTGTGTGTGGTTGTTATTCTTTTGGGTTACGTTTTTTTTATTAAGATGACATATTATTAAATATTGGAGTGCAAGATTTATATTTTGGAAAGAACAATGTTGACTGACTAGCTATGGTATATATTCTCTATTTCAAGCTTCATTAATTGTGTGTATTAGAAGCCAATAATGTTTTGATGTTTAAAAAGGATTGGAAATTTTGGTATAACTATTTCTGAGAATTTTCATATTAATTAGTCAGTTTTTACTAATTGAAATCACTACTCATAACCTCATCAATTTGGATAGAACAATTTTTATTTTTTATTTAAAAAGTTGGTTAATTAGTCAGTCTTTTCTTCATATTTTGCTCCAATTGATCCATTTTAGCATCTTTTCGATGTCAACACTAAATTCTACCTTGAATTGCTCGAAACCTACAAGATGTCCAAAGAGAAACGTAAAATCATGAAACGATTTCGAATTAAGCGCAATTAGATAGCACATTTTCACTATATGATTTTTAAAATTTTATTTTCTAGTTGTATATTTATTTTAAGATTTTTTTCCCTTCATTCATTATTTAGTTAATATTCTTCTTTTGACATTTTTTTTGAAAAATTTCTTTTTGATGTTCATCATCAAAGAATGTTTTGAACTCAACCTCAATCAACTACAGCACTTGCTATTATTTATGACACATATATCTATCATCAATCTTTGATATAACTGATGCATTATCATTGTTTTCTTTCATTAATAAGCTCTCTATTCTCAAAACCAAAAAAGAAAAAAGAAACAAGTTTTCTCATTCTTGATTGTTTTTTATTTTAGTTTAAATGTTGCATCAACTGATAATCATATTGGACAATTATGAATGCCACAATTTTTAGCATAATTTTTTTTATTATTGACGTATCACTAAGATTCATATTACAACACAATTAAGTGATTGTATTTGGAGGAAACTTATATTTTCAAGTAATTATTGAATCACTGGGTTTGAATTAATTAGCTCATAAAGTGTAATGAGAGGTCTAGAGTTGAGTATGATTTGATTAGCAGAGACTAAGAAAATAAACGCACATGTCTACGCTCAATTTAAACTTAAATAAATAAACATAGGGAACTTTAAATGATTCTATAGGCTTTTTCTGCTATGCCTATGGTGTTAAGAAAAAGGGAATGGTAAGCTAAGTAATCAATTTTGATTAGGGTCAGATGCGGCTGCAATTGTCATAGCCGCAAATAGTTTGTTTGTGCACAAAAGTTCAAAACAATTACCTTTCATAACTTTAAATATATACACATGAATTAACAAGTTTGATTTAATGATAAATGAGATATATTGAAGTTGTTATGGCCATATTTTGTAGGGCCTCTACCATTCTTATATACAATAAAACAATTCAAATTAGTAGTATATATATAAATAAAATTAGAGTGCAAAGTATATAATGGTTTATTAGGAAATGATTTTTGGCATACCCACCTAGGAATTAGGATAATCTCTTGCAAAATATGCGCATGATGTCTAATTAAACCTGAACCCTATACCTAATTAATCATGATTCAATAAACTTTTCCTCATTCTCTTAA
>JBBPDJ010000017.1:11774916-11788430 GCA_037974625.1 Cucumis cinereus
TATATATAATATATATATATATATATATATATATATATATATACATTTAAATCTCTCTTTTTCTACACAAAAATCCATAAACAAAAGTGTCACTCACTTTAAAATCGATATAATGTTAAGATATCATACTTTTCTTGCACACAATAATGTGTTAAACAATAGATTTTGTTGTTTGAATTTTCTCTTCAATTCATATTCTAGTTTTTTAATATATATATATATATATATATATATAGATTTTTTAGGTCTTATTTTGATATACATTATAAATCGATATATATATATATAGAAGTTTATTTTGATTACTATTTTTACCCATTTGAAATTTTTTTCGATTTATTATCTACTTTCTACTATTATTTCAAAACCAAGCTAAATTTTGAAAGCTAAAAAAATAGTTTTTAAAATTTGGTTTGAAATCCAACTCTTTTATATAAGAAAGATAAAAACTATTGTAAAAATTTAAGAAAAAATAGGCTTAATTTTCAAAAACTAAAAAAAAAAAAATCAAATGGTTACTTAATGGAGTCTTGCTCTCTAGGTTTTTGCAAATTTTATTTGTTTTCGCTCAATTTTTCTAGAATAATTTTCATTTTTTCTAGTTAATTAAACTAATAGCCAAATTGGAAAAAAGAAATTAGTTTTTAAAAGAAAAATTGTGTTAAATGACACAATTGTTTGTAAATATTTTGATTCATTTTACTATTTTATTTTAAATGACAAAATTGTTTAATTAAGAAAATGTGTTTTGGTTCAAATTTTGAAAGTTGTCCTCTTTAGCAACTACATTTTTAAAATTTGGCTTTGATTATGAAACATGCCACTGACGACAACAAAATAGGTTTTTTTTTTGTATAAGTTTAATTTTCAAAAATTGAAAATCAAATAATTTTCAAAATAATCCCTTAATGAAGAAAATGGAGGAAGGAAATAAGGGAAGGTGGCGAAAAGTGAGTTGTAACCAAATCTACTAACTTTGAATTATTGAATAGCAAGATTATATATGTATTTTAATAATAATAATATATTTTTGTATTGGTTTATGAATAAATAAATTAGAGTGGGAATAGTGGCAATGAGGACATAATCAACTTTTAATGCCAAAAGTTAATGGTAAGACATTCCAGATTAGAGATAGACATGAACTTCCCAACAACTTGTGTTGCCTTTTTCTTTCTTAAATCAATTATTATTGTTTTATTAATATTATAAAATCCTCTATTTCTTTTAGTTCCCTATTTAAACTTAAAAGTCACCCTACTTTTTTTTTTTCTTCTTCTTCTTCTTCACATCTACCTCTTAGAATATTCACAATTTTCTGCCCAAGGTTTTTTTTTTCCTAAAAAAAAAAATTATTATTAAAATTATTTATTTATTTATTTATTTTAATGTAATATTTACTCACTTCCATATTGAGTAATGTATAATGTGTCTATGTTATCTTTTCAATGCAATCAAACTTTTTAATTAACTTTAAAACAATTACACAAAGTGAATACAAAGAACTCAAGATAACGAAAACAAATGATGCGATAAAAACTTTTCTAACAATCCTTTTATAAGAAAGTGAGCTAAGAAATTATAGCATCGCCTTACATGGGAGAAAACACAACTCTAAGATTAAATACAAAGGATCAACCATTGCCTCGTCAACAAAATAAGACACTTTAAATGCTATCCACAAAATCTCCCTTAGGTAAATTATCAACTTCAAAACAATCACAATTCAACAAAAAAAAAAAATTGTGAACATTGAGAAACAAAAATCTCTTCAAATTAAATGAATGGTTTTGAATCACACTCAACCCAACCCAACCCAACCCTAAATCTTCTAACTCTATATTTGAATTCTAGGGATCACAACTGTGTTAAGATGAAAACCATTCGCATAGACAAACCAGTGGCCTTCCAAACATCCTAATTTAATTGTATCTTAAAAATAAAAGAAAGTAGTTGGATTATTGAAAAAGTGAAAAGAGCGAAAGGAGCATAATGTGTGGAGGAGCATGTGTCAAGTAATTAAAGCCTCCTTAAAGTTTGTAAATTCATAATTAAATACAATAAAGTGATGCCTTCCAAATTTCTTATATTACATAAAAGTTTTAAAATAAGTAAAGTAGTTTTATGTGTCAATTCCCAAAACCTACAGCTGTGTTCCACTGTTTGAGTCTTTCTTTAAAATCCTTTTTTTTTCTTCTTATTTTTATTAATCAAAAAATGAATTAACAATAATAATTATCTAAAGATTTCTGAAGTGGTCGTTTGTTGGGCCCAATGGTATTAACATATCAATGGTTGGTTTTAAAAAAAAGATATTTACATTCTTTTTTAAAAATATATATATAGAAAAGATATTAACATAATAATATTTTAGATTTAACCCTTTTCTATTTTTGTTTTCTAACTAAAAATAAAATAATTAATAAAATGATATTCATCACAATTTCTCTCTCATTTATTCATATATTGGTATAAAATTTTTCACAATCATTTCGTATTATTATAAAATATAATCCATTTGCTTAGCTTCTTTGTCCACATTCTTATTTGAAAAATACTTTTGGTGCATTTTGGAATACATTTGCTTAGCTTCTTTGGTACTATATGTTCTTTATATAATTTATAAACAAAAAACTAAAATACTAGAAATATTAGAAGATAGCTTAGTCGTAAAATTATTTTTCAACCTTCTCTATACCCTAGTTCAAACCCTATTTAAACATTTTTTTTTTCAAATTATTTTTAGCCCTCCATGGACAAAATCGATAGATCTGCCACTATTTCACCAATTTGTCTAATTAAATTTTACCATGTAACAGATTCTTTTGATTGCTTTTATAAAATATTTTAATTATTTGTTTGATGTGAATTATGAAAAGAGAATGTATAAAGATGGGTGCATCATGAAACGCACTCAAGTATTACTCTTCTTATTTGTTTAAATGGTTTTCCTATGTTAGTATGGTAACATTATTAGTAGTTATGAGGTCAGAGAAGTTTTAGTTGAAATTGTTGGATATTATTACAATGTGAAACATTCAAATTGGATTGAAAATAAAGATTGATAATTTAATTTATGATAATTTTGTTGATGTCAAAATTCGGATAGAAAAAACAATGCACGGGACCTTTACGTGACACCAACAATGAATTATTCGAAGGAAAAAAACGTCACCACATACACTTCAATGTTTGAGTAAAAAAAAGTCTAAGAGGTTTGAGAATAGGGTTCATAGTTTCTCTCTTATGAAGCTATAATATGTATGTATAGATGTGATTGACCTAGATCGTTGTGATAGAGTTTTAGAGTCCTTTTATCATAATCATACAACTTATAGAGTCGAAAGGTGTGTCACGTTTTTGCGTTTGGCTAGGGTTGTACCACAAACAAATGGCATACGAATACTATCTGACTTTCTATAGCCTTTTTGCAGTGTTGTCGTAACTGATGTTATTGAAAGTCCGACTTTCCATAACGTTTTTCCTAAAATAGTATATTTTCAATTGCATTAGTTTATTGGTGTGAAAATTTTTATGGTGTTAGCAAAAAAAAAAAAAAAGAAAAGCAATCGTTTGCTCTTTCATAGCATTTTTTGTACTAGAAAATTAAAAAACGTTATAGAAAAATATATTATAGAATTTTAGATATGTTGTCGTAGTCCATATTCTTGTAAGTATCTGAGTTTTAGTAATGTTTTTTCAAACACAGTAGAACACGTTATAAATAATTTGTTTATAATGGACAATTTTAATATTATAGTAGTTTTCAATACCATTTTTTCTAGCATAATTGATCTTTAATAATATTTTTATGGTAGAAAAAATATGCTCATTATCACAGCATTTCTAATCTTGCTATGATATCAAATTTTAGGGTTTCTGATAGCATAGGTTTTTTTTTTTATTGCTATCGAAACATTCGCTACAATTTTGGAACATAATATACAACTGTTTTTATATCATTTTTTCTATTTACGTAACAAGTTGCTTCAAATATTATTGTAAAATTATAATTTATTAGAGAAATTATTGTAATAAGTAAAACTGCTGAAAATATTTTAAAAATATTTTGCAATATTTCAGATTCTATCAATAATAGATACATATAAACTTTTATCAATATTTATCAATATAATGTCGTTGATAGACAGTGGTAGAAGTCTATCAAAATATATTAATATCTATCATCCATATAATCTAAAAATTTTGTATACTTTGTAAATATTTTGATTTATTTTGATATATTTGGAAATGACTCTTTTATTTAACCTACAAACTTTTAATGTATTAAATAGATCTATCATCAGTATAAAATTTCAAAAGTGAAAGCAATATATTTATTGAAATTGCTTGCACATATCACGTACATACGAGTAAATGTAATAATTCTCCTTTCATTGACATCTATTCATGATCAAATAAATTTTGTGTAAATATAATCCAAATTTTAAAAGTTCATACAATAATAAAAAAGAAAGAGATGTTTAATTTTTTTAAAACAATAGTAAAGACAAAATATCTTTCATAAATCATTATGTTGGGTAATTGAAAGAGAAAAAAAAATACTAAAACTCCCCCAAAGTGACAAAATTCATAGGATATGGATCAAATCACAATTCATCACTAGTACACTTCTACCTAATTCACGAATCAACAACAGACAATACAACTCACCACAATTTAAATATCCATACTTAATACTCAATTAATCACCAACATTACTTTCACTCTCATAACTACCTACATAAATAATAAAAATATTCCAACCTTTTCTAGCCTAAACTTTGGGCTAAAAAAGTTATAAACCAACGCACTCCATTTGAGCCATATCTCAATTATAGCCCAATTAACTTTAAGCCCAATACACTCCACTTGGGCCATAGCCTGTATTGGTTCCAACGCCCACCGATCAAAAGGGCTACTCCTCTCTTCTTCTTCCTGGGAATCATTTTCCCGAGAAACTGGAGAGACAATCCAGCGACAAAATTATCAGAATGGGCATTTTGGCCGTAATTGGAGTGTTGTCGCCATTTCCGTACTACTACGTCTTATGGAATCGTCCACAGTTGTGGGTGAACTTGTGCGGCAAATCGCGCGAACCCTGCAAGTTGATGGCCCAGGTCTCGGTTTTTCTCAAGTTGCTTCAGTTCCTCTCCATCATTCATGTCTCCTCCTTCTCATGGCCGCCGCCTCTATGCTTCTGGCCTCTCATGGCTTTCGGCCAGTTCTTGAACTTCAGGTCTCTCTTTCTCTCTCTCCTCTCTCCCTCTGATGTGCTGAAGTTTGCTTCGAATGTAGTTGCTTACTTACTTACAATGACTTTTGTGCGTGCTATTGAGAGGAAATTTGCGAGGTGGAAGTTAAAGTAACAATTTATTGTTCATATCTTTTTATGTGCATTTTGTTTAGTAATCCATACGACAGTGATCGATGATGTTAAATCTCGAGAAAATGTGGGCGTTTTGGTATTTATAACTATGTTTGTGTGTGTGCGCGTGTGCTTGTTACGAATGAATTTAATGATTAAATTTTGCTTAATAGCTTAAACTTGTTGGATCAGGAGATGATGAGCAATGTGAGTTCGGGGGAGCGTTTTGAGCACTTTATCTATACTACAAAGCATTTAAAGTAGAAGATTTCTTTTAGAATTTTCGTTATCATCTTGGATATTCTAGCCAAATATGCTGAAAATTGTAGAAAGGACGTTTCGTTTTGCTAAAGGTACTTTTTACTTTTTACCCTTCCAAATTCATCCCGATCTTAGGTTGGAACTATTTGATAGTATAGGGTTCCATCCCAAAAACCAATTGAAAATGAGAGTAGTAGCCCATCTATATTATAGGGGTGTCAGTCATCTTGGTCTTTCCAACGTAGAATTCTTCATCTCAACAAGAACCCTTGGAATCTTTGAAGTTTTAAGTTGAGTTTTCTTTTCTTCGGGATAGATTCAAAACATGAATTCAGTGCTTATTCTAAGTTCTCTTTGGTATGTCTTTTTTTTTTTTTTTTTGGGAGAAGGAATGGTTGTGTTGCACTAAAAAGCAATTATTGGAGTGAAGCTCTTGTCAGAAAACAATCCCATCAAAAGATTGGATATCATAAAGAAAAACTTTCTAGTTGGATTAACAAACAAAAGATTAAGGCCTTTTAAGGATGGCTTTTTAGGTCCTTTGAAAAAGTGCTTGTAAGCACTTAGGGGGCTAAAGGAGTTAGTAAGACATAAAATTAAAAGGTTTTAGTTGTGGGGTCCACAAATTTTTTGGGCCAAACAAAGAGTGGAGTTCACAACTCCACAGTTCGTGACTCCCTATTTCCCAACTCCTTGTTCCAAACACCCCCTTAGAAAATGATAACTACAAACTTATTTAGTTTTTGGACCCCCACAAAGAAACTTTAAGATTACGCTATCTAAACATTCTATTGTTTCTCTTACCTGAAGGGCCCCTCAAAATATCACACACATCATCCTGCCAAAGAAACCCCAAAGGAGAAATGTCAATGGACACTATCCAGAGTATTAACTCTTTCGTGTAAACCTTGACAAGCAAACACCTTAGCGTTTTAGGAATTCTAACCTACCAGAGAAAGAAAAGGGGTGGACAATATATGAAAAAGTTGTGGTAGAGAATCTCCTAGAAGGATTAGGGACCGATCTCGAACATCCCTTGTCTCTGGGATCGCATATTGGTCTTGAATAAAAGAGAAGACTCACCTCTTTAGATACGTAACTATCAAACGGAGGATGACAAAAGTCTAAGGAGTTTGAAGAAGGGTTTGGGAAAGGCAACATGGAGCCCACTGGAATCACCACTTGCACCCCACTCAAAAGGATGAGGATCATACCTACTGACTCCCTCATCCTAAATTACAGCTTGTTACTCTCCATGGAGAAACTCCACAATCACTTTGCCAGGGAAGCCTCATTATGCAGTCTTAAGCTCTCAATTTCTTGTTCCTTAGGCTTCTAACCCCACCTTTCACTTAAGCGGGACTTTCCCCCATCTTCCATCCCTTCCCACAAGAAATTACTAATTAATCTCTTGATTTTCTTACTGAGCCTGATTGAAATTCTTAAAAGAGAAAGGAAGTAACTTGGCATCCCACCCCGACTAGCTTCATTTGAAGCGGATGCCTCAATCACCTAGTGTGTTTTTAGTGGTGTTAATGAAAGTTTATCTCCTATGAAAACAAAAGGAAGCAACTCTTGTTGACGGGTTTATAATTCAGCTTATCAAGATTTTCCCGCCAAAATGCAATTGTAAAAACTAAAAGCTTAAATGTGGAGTTTGTTGCATCAGAGTGAGCATCTCAGAAGTTAAAACATTGTAGCTGCAAAAACCCTTTCCATGCCTAGGATTGTGTACTTTAAAAATGAGAATGATTGCAATTGAAGAGGCTTTATTAGAATGGCAAATAGTTTCCCTAATTTATAAGTGGCTGGTAAGGATTCAGTATTTGGTTCTTTAATGTGAATGAGAAACCCATGCTATATTTTCTTTTGTTGCTTTGTATTTTGCAATATCGGACCAATCATTAAAGTATATGATCAATTCGATGGTGCTGAATTGTATCTGTTCTCAGATCCTTTTTCATTGATTTCGAGATAGAATAATGATGCTTGGAATTGTCAAACAAGCTTTATAGAGACTATTTTCCCAGTACAGTTGTCTCATTTGATTGGTAGTTGTGACTAAATACGTCATTTATGATTATTACTTTATATCATAGTACAAACAACTAGGTTTACACTAATGTTCATTTCTTAAGCTCAAATTTTGCTAATTCAGAAACAATATGATAGGAACAAGAAATCAAAACAGAAAATATCAGAAAATACTATTAGGAATATAAAGAAACTAACACTACCCAAGCAGATTGAGATTCTCGAACTCTCCTTAGAGAGTCAGAGACTATTATCTGAAAATAGACTAAGCATCAACATCAGCTAATTTAGTTTCCATTCAAACCATAGAAATCAAAGAAACTAAAGCATAAATGGTAATCAAGATTAAAGTTTTAGGATGTTCATCTCTGTTACGTAATCTTACTATTCCAGGCAACTTGATACATCTGCTACTAGGTCAAGTAAGATTGGGTGAGTGGCATTCGTTGGCGCCTAATTTTCACAATGTTGCTGCAGCTTTCCAGGGCCAATTGAAAGAAATTAATATCATGTTGCTACTTGTAATATAAAGTATCATTTTCTTAACTTCTGCCAAACAACAGGGTCTACCAGTTACTCGGTGAATCTGGTGTTTACTATGGAGTACGATTTGGGAAGAACATTCCGTGGGTAACTGAATTTCCATTTGGATATATAAAAGATCCTCAGTATGTGGGAAGCATTTTGAGTCTTTTTGCTTGTCTTTCGTGGGTACCCTTAAAATATATTCTGCTCTGGACACTGGGTTACATTTTTATGATGCATGTTGAATCCAAGGAAGATCCTGCAACTCGAGCAAAGCGTCAAAGTTGAATTTGTGAAAGAATAATCGTGGAACATCGACAGCCGAACAATGGGTCAATATGTGATCAATGGCAACCGGTTCAATATTTTATCCTGGTAACGAGCATGATCAAAGCTCATGAAATTTTGAATGTTATCCCAGTTTGAGCTTTTTATGAAGTCCTTAATTCTGTTCTTCCCATTGTGTGTTGAACTACTAGGAATAAGAGTTTTCCCACCTACTTTGTGGCTTCTCTTCTTTATGTGATGCCAGTTCTTGTTCAAGTCTTTCGGAAGCTTGAATTCTAGAAAATTAATCTTAATAGAAATACTCTAGGAATAAAACATGTCATGTTTTCCAATTCAAGACTTTGTAGATTTCTTTCTGGCATTCAAATGTCAAAATGATTGTTAAAAAAATACATGCATTTGATAATTCTTGCAAATGGATGTATGTTTGAATCTCCACCTTGTTTTACACAACCCCACAATACACACACACACACACACACACACACATATATATATAAAAGATTCATGTATATCAATGCAAGGACCTTGTTGAGAAAAGAATTTTGTTGAGTATAGCTTAAAAGGTAAGATATGAGACTTTTCTATATAAGTTTTGGTGTGATTTTCAAAACAAAGACAACTAAGGGATGGGAAGATATGGTTGGTTGAATTGGTTGCTTTTTCAAAGATTGTGGCTACAAATAGGACTTCCTGTGGTTGGACAAAAAAAAAAAAAAAAAATCTATGTGTTGGTTTTGTTGACTAAGTTCAATGTTTGTCTCAAACTCTCAGCAAAGTTTGGTTTTTTGGATGCTAAGTTCAGATACTTTTAGAATTGCTTATTTCTTAAAGCTTCTTTTAACATTTTCATGAAAATGTTAGATTATAAATTTCATCATTCAACTTCTAGAACTGTGGGGTTTTTTTTTTTTTTTTTTTTTTTTTTTACAGTATTTGGGACAGGGGAATTTGACCTCCCACTTCACTATTTACAACTATGGCTAATTGATCCCTTAACATTATAATATGTTTCCAAGTGTTCAAATCCAGTTTCAATATGAAACAATACGAAGATTGGAATAGAACTCGATTCCATTCTAATGACTTTCTAGAAAAATGGGAAAAAAACAATACATAAAGTTATACAAATTTGAAATTTTGGATGATTGTTTTTTAGAGTTAAAGGACAAGTATTTATAGAAAAAATATATCTAAACCCCTTACCTCTTCGTCAAAACGTTACATATACTATATTGACTTTTCACGACAAAGAATTCTCATTAATATCAAATTCAATTGCTTGAAGAATTTTGCCATTACAAATTGAAATTGTTGGACGACCCAAAAACGTCAACCAAAGTACCCAATTTGAATTTCTAATAATATTTTCATTTTTCATCCATTTTTAGTACTCTTTTTCAACGTTTCTTTCCCCCTTTTTCAAAAATCTCAAAACTATCTTTCTTCCACCTCCTAAAATCCCTCAAATCTTCTCTGCTTCAGTGTGTATTTACAGATTAATTCCATAAGAGATTGTATCTCCAACTTTTAAACTCCAATCCACTTCAATCAATGTGGGAAAATCTTTCCCGAAATCGCTGCCGCAAGCGCCGCCGTGAAATTGGGATCTTTCGTTAAGGAAGAGGCCATCTGTTCGACAAGAAACTGTTGCAATTCCGGTGAGTCAAATCTTGGGTTGGCCATCGTTTTAGATTCCACAATCGGTTTCGCCTTCACCAAGTCGAGGGAAACTGCCTGCGCCGACGAGGGTCCAGGCGCTGCCGCAACCACCGCCGGAGCTATGTTGACACTACGGGCGGCGGTGCCACCGGAAGTGGCCTCAATCTGAGATGGGTGTGGATGGTTGTGTTCACCTTCATATGTGGCTACAAGAACTGATTGATCTTCAACACTTCTTTGAACCTACAATTTAAATCCTCCATTTAGAACAAACCCTTTTTAAAAAAATCAATTTTTATTAAGAACAGAAAAAGTTCGTTGTTGTTTACCTTCTTTTTAACAGGGCAACTAGGAGCAAAAGAGCATTTGAAATAAGCTCTAGGACAAGGATTATCTCTAGTGACTTTTTGACCATATTTCCTCCATTGATATCCATCTTTAACAACCTATAAATTCCAAAAAAAAAAATAATAATAAATAAATAGGTAAGTTTATTTTAGATTGAAAATCCCATTTTGCCATTTGAAAATTTGGTGTTTAAAACTCACCAGATTTGATTCAGAAGCTCCAATTTTGACTTGAACTCTAGTGATTTTAGCTGATTTGTTAATGGTTTCTTCTTTTGGTTTCTTGTAAGATTCTTCGTCAGTTGAACTACTTTCAGAATTCCCATTCATTCCAACCATATTGCTATTGTTATTGTTATTGCTACTCTCTGATTTCCTCTTCTTTGAAGAAGAAATCTCTTTTTCTCCATTTTTGTTCATTTGTTCCATCAAATGTCCTCTCAAAGTGTTGTAATTTTCACAAACAACAGTCAACATTTCAGTCAATTTCTTGTTCTCTGCATTAACCCTCTTCAATTCCTCCATTAAAGCTCCTGTCTAAAATTCAAAAAAAAACAAAAAACAAAATCAGTCCCATCATAAAAAAACAGATCAACTCAAAACCAAAAATTTGAAATCCATGAAACACCCACCTCTTCTTTCACAGAAACCTTCCTGTCAATATCCATATAATTCCTCTCCTTCTACAAAAGCAAAACAAAATCAGTCCAAAGCCGATAAAACAGAAACAAAGCAGAGGATTAATTAAGGGAGCTTGAACGGAACTCACGGGAGGTTCACCGGAGAATCTGAGAGGCATAGAATTGAGATCTAATTTAGTATCAACAGAATCCAACAACCAAGAGGAGAAAGCAGCCATAGGCAGTGAAAAAAGAAGAAAAGATATGAATTTTGGTGGATTAGAAGAAGACCCAGAAGGGATTTAAGAGTGAAAAAAGGGAGAAAAGAGAGGATATATAGAAGAGGAGAAAGAAGAGAGAGGAAAGGAAAGTAGAAGGAAAGAGAGAGAGAGAAGAGAAAAAGGTTGGGTTGGGAGTGGCAGTGACAAATTGACAGAAAGAATAAGGAAAATACAAGGAAAGAAGTTCTGATTTGGTGTGCTCTTTTTGGCATATTGAACAAATGTGATTGGTGAAATAGGAGGGGCCATGTCGGTTAAGGGATTTCAATTTTTTTTTTTTTATTGGAGGAGAGAGATGAGATTCAAAGTCAAGGAGCAAGTTGTGCTTCATTGTTTGAATTTAATTAGTAATAAATGTCTTTTGAGAGATTTAGATAGAGTGGGGTCCACATTTAGAGGTGTGTGTGTGTGTGGGTCTAGGGTTTTTTTTTTTTTTTTTTTTTTTTTTTAAGAGTTCAAACTCTTGAATTTTCATTGCAATTTGCTAAATTTGGGGTATTTTCTACAATTTGGGTCTATTTATTGCATTTTGTTTCTTGATTAAATGAATTCAAAGTCTTTTGTTTGGAGTTGACAAAGTATAAAAAAGTTGTCACGGCCATTTTAATCTAGAAGCTTTAGGTTGTAGGTTTTTAAGGTCTAGAAATTGTTTGATAGGTTTAACAATTCCTCGTTTCATAATTGTTCAAATTTTTTAAAATTAATTTTATAAACATGTTTTTGTCTATGTTTATAAAAAAAAAAAAGTGAATTTGTAAACACTACTCTTATTCATTTGATTTTTTTTAATTTGACTCTAAATTTAAATGTTTTAGTTTTTTAATTTTACTCTAAATTTAAATGTTTTTTTTTAGAAAAATAAAAAACGATTTTAAACAACTTGGGAGAAAACAAACATAATATATAAATAAAAAGGTTGTTAAACATGATGTAAACTTTTTAGTTTTGTGTCTAATAATGTTATATTTAGTATTTTAAATAATTTTCAGATTTATTGGACACATTTTTATTATGTTTTCGGCAAAAAAGGAAAACAAAAAATTAAATCTTAGTGCTGTAGAATTCCAACCTTTCAATTTCATTTCTAAACTTTGGTTAATAGGTCGTTGACTTTAAAAGTGTCTAAATTTTATTTCATAATAAATTTAACTTTTAATATTCTGTCAATAGATCTTGACTTTTAAAATATTTTTAATTTTTTAAAAATTCTTGATTTATATAATAATCGTATCTTAGAAAGGGTTTTCAAGAGCTCGTATTTTTGTTTTCTTACCACATTCTAGCTAGCTATGTCATATTGTAGACATTATTGAGGGATGGCATATTTCAGACATCTAGAAAAGTGCTTTATGAACACAACTACCAAATCTCAAGCTACTTATTCAAAAGTTTAAAAGATGTGTAAATTTATTAGGTAGACAAAGTAATTAGGGGAAGGTGACGGAATTACTAGATTTGAGGATTTATTTATTATCATAGAGTTTAATAATATTAATATACGAAAAAATCTTAGTGCATGAGAATTTTCTGTTGTTGTAATAAAGTTAGAAATGATGACCAAATTGAGTGGTTGGTTAATAAATATGGATGGCTTCCATTTCGTATACTTTGGAAGGGGTTGACACTTTCTTTAATCGAAACTTGGTTGACATTTTCTTTTATCCGAAGTTTAAGTTGACTAATAATATTGTCAACGTTATTATATGTATGTCTAATCGATCAACATCCATAAGTACGTTGAAAGAAAACTTCATTTTAAATCAATAATTATATCAATTTAAATATTGAATTTTGTAATTGATAGATATGTATCAATTTACGCTCTACATTACATTTCATTTTGAAAAAATCTTGTGTGATCAACTTTATGACTGGATTAATTAATCCCTAAACTTTAAAAAATTTAATCAAT
The DNA here is from genome assembly GCA_037974625.1 of Cucumis cinereus. NCBI lineage: Eukaryota > Viridiplantae > Streptophyta > Magnoliopsida > Cucurbitales > Cucurbitaceae > Cucumis > Cucumis cinereus. The sequence goes on from JBBPDJ010000017.1 coordinate 11,788,215, forward strand.
TTAGACTTTTAGACAAAATTTCATTTGAAAATCATCCATGCGTTTACCTCTAATAGTTCATTTTGTAAAACCTACATTTGAAGAAGTTTGACGCAAATAGATGATGTTCAAAGGTAATCACAATAAATGATTTAAGTTGATTGGCTTATGAAATAGATCGATCAAACTTTAAAATATATATATATATATATATATATATATATATATATATATTAT
>JBBPDJ010000017.1:11789350-11801597 GCA_037974625.1 Cucumis cinereus
TATATATATTATTTAAATTTATATAATTATTATATATATATATACATAGAGGAGGAGATACGTGTTGGTTCCCCGGGTGTTAATGTAGAGTTAGTGTTGGAGCCTTCTGGTTTCCGTCACGTTGTTTAAAACATTTTGCACGTGTCGTTATTATATAATTTTTAAAGATAAAAAGAAAAGAAAAGAATAGGGTTTTTATAAAAATAAAACAAAAGATATTATTAAAATTAATAATAAAGACAAGACGTCCACACGGCTTTATAAGATAAGAGACACGCTATTATCACATCACTATTTCTCTCTTTTTCTATTTTATTTTTATTTTTATTTTTATTTTATGCTGACATCAGCATTGGAAATGGACGCGGACTAAGAACCTTCCCTCACCCTCCCATCACTCCAACTCTAACACACACATAAATACACAAATCTTTTTTTCATTAAAAAATTAGGCTAAATTAAATACCAAATGTCATCCACTTTACATCTTGTGTCAACAAATGCTCTTAAATATTCTTATATTAGTTTTTTTTTTTTTTTTTGTCAAAATCATTAGTGTTTTGTATAAAAAATACTTATAAACTTTTTAAAATTTTAAAAAATACTTGTAATAAAAGTTTAAATAATGCCTCAACTGTTAGTATTTAAACAAAAACTATCAAAAATAACTTTAAGAGTTAAAAAATGCTCGTACCGTTTATATGATGATTAATTTGATTGAAGTTTTCTTAAGTTAGAAAGGAACAAATTATATACATATCATTATCTTTTGTTTTTCATATAGATACTCTAATATTTTTCTTAGCTTACTCCAATTTTCTAAATAACTAAAATAAAAAAAACAAAGTTTTAAGTTAAAACAAGAATCCCACAAAAATTATAATAATGAATCGGCCCACCAAGGCTATATTATTATTATTATTATTATTATTATTATTATTATTATTATTATTATTATTATTATTATTATTATTATTCAATAGAGTGAAAGAAAGCTAAATTTGTGTTTTAAAATATACAAAAATAGGCCATCATTTCCACATTTTAAACAACTCTCCAACTTCTTATTGTTTTTCATTCATTCTTTTTCTTTTCAATTCCCCTTTTTCCTATTTACATTCATAACCAATCCTAAAAATAGCCTCAGACTTTTTTGTTTTCTTTTTAATAAGGTGTATCCAAAAATTTTGTTCACATTAAATTTATAATTCACTAATTATAATATAAAGGCTAGAACTTTTGAGCCTACCTTCAATTCGTTGGTCATTATATTCACCATCAAAGTTAGATATCAAACCTTTTAAATGTATGACAACAAAATGTCAAAAGGGTGGAAAAATAATATAATCCAGACTTGAGTGTTTAAATAGTTGGTATAATATTTCAGTAGGTCATCAATTTTTGCATTTAAATTAAGTTTTTTTTTTTTTTTTTATGTTTCTTCTTTTGTCGTCTATTTATTGTCTTTGTTAAACTTTCTTTTTAAGAAACCAATTTTTGACTTTGTTTTGATTCTGTTTTCATGGATCCAAAATAACCATAGTCCGTTTTCATATTTTAAGAAAGAAAAAACGTATATGGTGTCTCATGTGACGTTGTTTGAACAATTTAAAGTATATCTTCCCAATGAGCAACTTAATGAACTACAAAATGGTCGTTGAGTGATCAATAAAAGTTATGAGTTTAATAAAGAAGTTAGGGAGAATAAATTTAAATTCTTTGCTATATTTTGTAAATTTAATATTTAACGGGGTTTTTTATGTCGTAGAAAAAAAAGAAAGTGTGTCTATGACTCAACTCGATCTATAAATTTTTCTTAATTATAAAATTAAAACATTAGGGTGTGAACATATAACTTACAATTAATTGATACCGAAACGTTTCACTTTTCTTACTCTATATTTTATTGTGGTGTATTTTTTTACGATAATAGTTGGAAAAACAAACCAACAAAAACTTAGAAAGGAGAGAAAGAGAGAAGGCGAAACTAGGCGTCCACCAATGTGGACTTTAGGGTTTTGAAGAATTTTGATTTTTACTTTTTGTTAAAGCTTTTAAATAAAATGGTTGAGAACATGAAACATATTGAGTTCCTTTCTCATGTATGTTTTTTGTTTTTTTGTTTTTTCTAGATTTTTTTTTTATATAGGATTAAAAGAGAAATAACTTACATTCTATATTAAGAAAAAGAACAAAAAAGAAACAAAGAAGATTGAAGTTATATATATATATATATATATTAGATACAATAATATCCCATTGATATAGGTACTATTGGGTGGGAAAAAAAACATATGCAGACCAAAAGTAGTTATAAAATATAGGGTATCATAATTATCATGGATTGACCATATGGTAAATAGAGATCATGGCCTTGATAAATGACTAAGAGGTCATGAGTTTAATTTAAGGTGGTCATCTACCTAGATTTAATATCTTATAGAATTTTTTGACACTCAAATGTTGTAGGATCGTGCGAGTTCTCCTGTAAGATTAGTCGAGGGTGCTCGTAAGCTAGTCCACACTCATAAATAAATAGATATCACATTGTATAGATATGTGGGGTTATGTTGTTCTTAATACATTATAGCTTGGAATTTTCAATACCCACGTGAATATAGTTCAACAACAAATAGCATATATCATTCTCTTAAGGTTGGCCATTTAAATCCTCACAAATCTATGGCCATTTTCTTTGAGTAAAATGATTGTTGGGATTGAAAGATCAAACTTTCAACTTAATATAAGAAATCATGTCAATTGTTAAGTTAAACTCACTCGTCTTTATGAATATTGAAGATTTAAATACTACTTTAATTCCAAAAGTTCCAAAAAATTTACTCTTAATTTTAGTTCACTTTGGTCCTTGTAACTTTTAAAATGTTACCATTTTGGTTCCATCAAAAAATTCTCTAAAGTTAAAAGTATATAAAAAAAATCAAAATAAATCAAAATTGAAAGTATAAAAATGAATATAAACACTTTAAAACGAGAATATGACCCAAATAAACCAAATCTAAATGTATAAAAATAAAATTAGTATTTATTTTTATTTTTTTTATTTTTTTTGAGGAAGGAGGAGAATGAAAAAAGTGGAGAAAACGGCGTAGTATTGGAAAAAGAAAATGGTGTGTGAAATACCGGCAAAAGCCCTAAGTTGTGAGTGGGAAATGGAGAGGATGATAAAATGAGGGAAAAGGAAGACTTGACTTTGACTGAAACCCTAATTTTCAAAATTCATAACCGTCACACCTTTTTTTTTTCTTTTTTAAATTTTATTATTCAACACCGTCACCCCCATTTAACCATCTCCTTCTGTGGTCAACCCATTTTATTTTCATTAACTTTTTTTTCCTAAATCCCACACATCAATCCTTTAAATCAATTAATTTAAGTTATAATTTCTGATTTTTTTTCTTTATTTTGTGTTATAATAATCTTAAATCAATTAAAAAATCAATTTTCGTTTTCAACCTCGACAAAGTTTATGTCAATATCACTCAAGTCAAACTCATTTTTTGAAAACTTGAACTATATTTCAAAATCATACTCCAAACATACCTTAAGTTTGATTTGATTATGCCAATTAATTTTGTAAAGCTTCAATATATACTTAATTGAAATACTTCTTTTAGGACATGTTTGAATTAACTAGAAAAAAAAATGTTTCAAAATTTATTTTTATTTAAACCGAGTTTTTGATAAAAATTGTTTAAAACAAAACTTTGAAAGTGTTATAAAAATTATTTTAAATCGTTGTGAAACACTTCTAACTTTTTCTAAAAACAAAACAATTAAAAAATTAAATTAAATTAAACACACTACATCTCATATTTGGATACACATGCTCAAAACGGTATTAATTTACAAATTACAGCAAAATTAATAATAATAATATTATTATTATTATTATTATTATTATTATTAAGTGACTACTTTATTTTTTATTTTTAAAAATTAAATTATAGACATTGCTTTCTCCTTCAACTTTCTTTCTCTATATAAACTTTTAACCAATGGTTTAAAACTATAATATATATATATATATAGTTCTTAAGTTTTTTTTAGAATTTGGCCACCTAAAAAAAGATGCAAATCATTGTATAAAATGGAGAGAAAATAAGCTTAATTTTTAAAAACAAAAAACGAATTAGCTACTAAACGATGTCTTAACTCTTATGAAAGTAACAATTTAATTTGTAAACTTTAATTTAATTGTTTTAGTCTATATACTTTTAAATTTGTTAAAAAAAAATAGTTCCACAACTTTAATGCGGTGACAATTCAATCCATTCTCTTTTAGGATTAATTCAAATTGTTATAAATTTAGAACACAAAAACTAAAGAGAATTATAGATTATTATTTGAGTTTAAGGAACCAAGATTTGTTTTTTCAACCAAGTAATAACAACAATAATAAATAAATAAATAAAATAGAAATCATGTGTTTGTTAAATTAGCAATGTGAAAAATGTATAGCAAACCCTAAGAAATCCCCTAATGACTGAAATTTTGGAGAAATTGACCAAATTCAATTAATCCCTTTCGCCCACAATTAGTCCATTGAACCCGTGTTTGTCACACTTTTATTTTCCATCATCTTCCCATTCATTAAATTAATTATTCCATACATTTTTTTTTCTTTTTATTTTTTTCATGTTCCTAAAGAAATCCATCCAATCATATCGCAAGCTGTGACGTCTTACTGTCGTTTCACCATTTTATAAAAATGTCAAACTGAAATTACCCATTCTTACTGTTAAGCTTAAACATATATAACAATCTTATAAATATTTAAAATATTTTCTTTTTTCAATTCAAACCCAATTTAATACCTAACATATTTATCCCTAAACCTTAAACGGCTTTTAAAGTTGTTCAAACATAAAAATAATTATTTTTTTAAACAAATTTGAGAGTTGTGTCTATTATATATTTAGTTTGTAAATCTTTAAAAGTGTTTTATTTAAGTTCTTTTTAAATTTTTTTTAAATATGTCATTTTTCACGCAACATTTTTTTAAAAAAAGTTTAATAATGTGTTAGTGAAACAACAAATTGCAAGTTCAGAGATCCATTAAAATATATGTTTATTTATATATCCATAACATCAATCAATTTTGAAAATTTTTCAATGTTGCCAAAGCCCTATTAGATACTAAGTAGAAAGTTAAACGATGTATTAAAGCATTTTAAAATTTATAAATGAAATAAAAATAAATTTAAAATTTCATAAACTAAATTTGTACTATAACCTAAAAATTCATTAAAAAAAATACACATTTTAAAATTTTAGTGATTAAATGTGAATAGAGATGTGATATTTCCAAAGACGGAAATGAAGTTCAAACTTCATAATAAATAAATATATATATATATGTATATATATATGTTTTGTGGAATGCAAAATTGTAAGAGTTGCAATGGGATAAAACCTATATATTATTAATCAATCTTGAAATTCCCAAATAAAGAAATAAGAGAAAAGAGAAGTCCACGTGGGATAAAGTGAATGGGTCAAAATTGAACGAAGTTGGCAAAAGAAAATTGGGTTATTGTTTCAGTCCTTTTTCAGCGTAAATTCAACGTTGGCTAGAAGTGGATTTTATATAAATATACACATAAACTTTTGAGGTAAGCGGAGAGTTAAATAATTAATTAATTTTTATTTTTGGTGTTAATTAAATAATTAATTGTTGTTTGGAAGAGTTAGATTAAAGCAGTAAATAAGATAATAATATTAGGGAAGAAAAAAAGAAAAAAAAAAAGCGGGAGAGCCAAACGAGACCTAACAGTGAAACACGTGGATTGACTTGACGTGACCCAGGAGATTTTGATTTTTCTTTGTCTTTGTTTTTATTATGATTATTATGATTATTATTTAAAATAGAAAATCCGAAATAAAATTTTATTAAAGTAATATTAATTTTAAACACGCGATTACCAGTCAAAATAAAGCTGCATATAATGATGTCATGGATGAGATAATTATTTATTTTAAAAAGTGTTGCACGTGTTGAATCAGAATATTCATCCATATCCATCAACACCTCCACTCTTTCTATGCCACATCACCCTTTCATCTTTTCGTAATTCATGGATTGGAAACTTTGTATTACGTGGATTCTTTCTATGCCACATCACCATTTCATCTTTCGTAATTCATGGATCGGAAAATTTAGTATTACGTGGATTCTTTCTGTGCCACATCACCCTTTCTATTTTTTATTGAATCTTTTTTGTAATACGATGGTATTATTGACTTTTTTTTTTATACCACCTCTATTTATTGTTGTTGCACAAATATAATATATATATATATATATATATATATAATCATCTTTTTATCGAAAGAAAATTCCAACTACACAGAAAGAAGTTAGGAATTTTGGAAGTGGTATGTGTGAAAATGCTTTTACAATATTTTTTAGAAAAAGTTAACAAGGGTAAAAAATATACTTTTGCAAAAGCTATTGGACAAATAAATCCGATCTTCACAGTTTGTATTACACTTTTTTAAGTGATTTTGAAATAATTCTTTTCAGTCATATATTTAAGCCAAATAAACATTCTGTTTATATCACGTATATATCTTAATTTTATAGTATAAAATTTCTATCTACATATCGATATTTCAATCGATATTCTTATTTTTGTTGATTTGATGTCGATAGGAAGGATGAATCAATATTTCAAAAACAATGAAACATAAAAGATTAAGCAACAAAATGTCAGTAATTTAAATAGAATATAAATAATACACATACTAATTTGTTAAAAAAACCATATTGTTTGTCGATTAATTTAATTTTTTTTAAATTTTTTTTTATAATTTTTCATAAATATTTATCAAAATCAACATTTTATTGATATTTCTATAAAATTAAGATCTCGATATTTCTGTTTTAAACAATAATTTCAGGTTGAAAAAAATATATAGTCTTATGTTTAGATTTGAAACCAATTACGAGGATATTTATTTTGTGTATCGAAACATCTATTTAAAAGTTAGATGAATCAAAATATCAATTATTACTTGAAACCATAGTTGAAAATATTAATTAAAAAAGAGCCTTATTGTTTAAATCTATTAAGTCATCTGAACCATTTTATTATTTGAAACCACTTTTAAAATGAAAAAGAAAAAAACCCTATTGTGCGCACCATCAACTACATTAATAGTATAATTAGGTTGAAGAAAAAAAAAGAAAAAAAAAGAAAAAAGAAAAAGACATCCTAACTTAGATTCAATCATTCATCAAATTATATTTATACATAGTACAAAAAAAAAAAAACCCCATTTTAACATTTTTAAGCACGAGCTAAAATATTTTAAATATATATGTCATTGTAACATCAAAATCAAAACAAAAATAAATGGAAGATTTTAAATTTTTTAAGCACGAGCTATATATAAGATTCTAAATATCGATGTGAACAAAAATGACCATATTATATCAATATAATATTTTGTGTCGATAAGTACTTAAAAATGAAAACTAAAATATTTTTGGATAAGCTTATAAATTATCTCAACAACTTTTTTTAATCTATCTTTTCTTTCTATATATTTGCATTACATTATAATCAAACAAAAATAAATAAAAATTTTAAAAATTTTAAGCATAAAGTTATAAGATTTTAAATATAGACGTGGACAACAATGTAAATATTAATATAATATTTTGTGACCCAAGTACATAAAAAAACATGAAAATTCACACATTTCTTGAATTAGCATATAAATTACATATTTTATCTATGTTGAGCTATGAACACTCATATCTAACATTCGCGTGGAGGAGTCAATGACATATTACAAACTCTAAAAAGTGTTTGTAACTAAGTTGCCCCTAATTAAAAAGAAAAAAAAAATACCATAGAATAACCCTTTTGGAATGAAGTCCATAAATGTTTTTTCCTCTAAATTTGATCTACTTAGAAGACCATCGTAGGACTATAAGTCAAAATAAACATAAATTTAACTAGTTAAGATATGTAAATAACTTTTGATAAGGAATTATTTAATTAAGCTATCACAATATGAATGTCTAATAATATCTTTTAGATCATGTAGGTTAGAAATCCTCATCTAACATATTATTTTTTTCTCTAATTAAAGGATAACGTTACCAATTTTAAATCAATTAGGTTTGGATTTTATATTGACCCATACCATAACATATATATATATATATATATATAAAAGATTATTCAACTTTGGAAGAATAATCCCACCAATTGGAATGGAATTAGTGAAATTTACAAATACTAGAAGTTGTATCACTTTAATTAACTAGTCTAAAATACATAGAAAGATTATTCAATTTAGGAAGAAAATGATCCACCTATCCAAATCAAATTAGTGATTGGGCAATAGTAGTAAATTGGAATCTTTTTTCCTTTGGTTGAATTACTATATTTTTGTCGCTGGAAACAAATTAAAAATAGTGTCATCATCAACATAAATTCAGACCCACTTAATAAAGAAAAGTTATATAGCATCATTCTATACGTTATTCCCTTTGATAATCATATATCTTTATCACCATCTCATATTTTCAAAAAAAAAAAATCCAAGTCATGTAATTATATTGGTGGACTATTAGTATTACACCCTATAACAATAATAGTAATAAATAATTTGTTTGGACTTAAAAAGATGTATTTTAAATTCCTTGAAATCTATTTATTATATATTATTATTACCGTAGTGCTTTTGTCTTAAACAAACAAAAGGATAGATTCGTGTTTTGGAGTCAAAGTCAATCTCAAAAAACATTCAATTCCGTATGTTATTTGGATTCGTAAGAAATATTAAACGAAAAAATAAAAACACTTTTTTCTCAATTTTCTTAAATTAAATTCATTTTCTTTGTTTGAAACATTAGAAAATTGAATTCTACTAAGGGTTACAAAGGCATCATGTGGGGGGGTCTTTATCTTTTTTATCCTCTAGACAAAAGTTGGATATGGGTTGTTGATGCTGAGGGGTGAAAACAAAAATAAAAAATATTCAAAATAGTGACAAAAAATCGATTGAAAATTGACTAAAACCAATCTAGGTTGGTGATTGAATGATTTGTTCTAACGACTTATTGAAATTTAAAAATACCAAATTCTAACTATTATAAAAAAATATATTTATAAAATTAAAAAAAAAAAAAAAAAAAAAAAAACTCATTTGGCATTAATAAGTTAAAAATTTTAGTGTACTATTATTTTTGTTATGTAATTGTATAAAGTAAAGATAATGAAAATGTCAATGATGTTTATCATAAAATCAAGATACAATTGTTGAACTTCTTTTTATATAAAAGAATTCAATGTACCAAAAAGTTGTAAATCTAAAATGAAATTAGAGTGAGTTAAAATTTTAATATCGATTAGATGAAAAAGAGTTGTGTCCCCCAACTAAAAAAAGAAGAAGAAGAAGTTGCACAAAAAATGCGTGCAACTTGTAATAATCCGACAAGGATGGAGAAAAGTCAAAATGGAAGCTGGGCGGAGACCCACGTACGTAAAGGAACATTGATTTGGACAGGACGGCGTCGTACCATTCCAAAGTCTTGGAGATGGGCTTGACCATGACCAAACAAAACCAAATTTAAAACATTTTTATTATTATTATTATTATTATTATTATTTATTCTCTAATGTTTTGTTTTTATTTTTTATTGTTTGGTGGTGGTCCAATGAATTTGGACTTCTTTTCAGCCTTTGTTTCCCATACATGAACAAATGGAATTGGAAACTGGCATTTGCTGGATTTTCCTTGCTTATCTAAATATATATATTTTTTAAAAAAATAATTAAATAAAATAGATTATTGAGACAGACTTTAGAATTTCAAATGCTATGGATCTAAACTAAGTCACATTGGAGTTGGATAAGAACCACTTGTGTTTGGTGTGGGATTTCATTTTTTATTTCTCTCGCGTTTCTCCATTTTTATATATTATTATTTTTTACATTAAATTACAAATGTGGTTTCTATAATCCAAAATAATATTAAAATTTAGTCTCTAATTTGATAAATTTTTTTGTAAATAGTTCTTATAAATAGTGTTATATATACACACACAAATATAATACAATACAAGCATTTTTTTGTAGTGAATGACGAGAGTAATTTCGTTTCGTTTGAACACTTATTTATTGTTTATTTGAGTCATTTGGAAGTGTGAGATTGAGAAAAACAATCTGCGACAATAGTTTGTTCTTAAGAGATTGAATTATCCTCTTAGATAAATTAGATGTGTGTACTATTCGACCTTTCAATTCTTTTTAGATCTCATTTGTTTTCTTTCACCATCCATTTATGATAATTTTACCATTTTGGTGCTTTTTCACGAGTTATATCCTATAGCTTTCAAAAAAAGTAATAACAAACTATTGGAGTTACGTAAGTATTATCATATTGTAACTAAAAAATGTAATATTTCAAAATTTAACTATTATTTTTTATAATCATGAGTATCTGACTCATCTTATATGCACTTCAACTATTCTCATTTTCTAACAATGTTTTATCCTAGATCATCAGTAAAATTCATATTGAAAATATTGAAATTTCAATTATTTCTCAATCTTAGATAACATTTTATGAAAAAAGAAATGTATTCAATTCATATCAACTAAAAAAATTTGATCAGTAAATGTTTGACATACATATCATAGACATGAATACGTAAATAATACATAGCTAGCAGACACAATATGAATATACTAAAATAGTTAGTATGCCAACTTATTTAAGGAATATAACATAAATACCTTTTTAATAAATAATAATTAACCTAAAAGTGTATAGGTAAGGACTAAGAAGAGACATTTCTTTTAACAAACTCCTAAAATTCCCTTTTCAAAATTAAGGTTTAAAAATTAATCATATCTACCAAACAGTCAACAGAGCCACTATTTTGAAATTGTTAGAACAAAAATAAATAAATAAATAAATAAATTTTAGGTCATTTGAAAAAAACCCAAAATTAAAGAATTCAAAGTTGTGTGAAATTATGATGGAAACTTAATTGATTTAGTTGTTTAAAACTGTAAAACCAATTAGCTATGACTTTAGGGTGGGAAATACCCTAAACTTTCCAACTTTTTTCCATTTTGTGGTCAAATTTAAATCTTAAATTCGAAAGTATTCAACATCTAATTAACCATAGTGATAATAAATAGTTGTTAAAATAAAATGTCAAGTTTAACCACGTTTAATATTATGTTTTGGTAGATGATTAAAATTTGAACAATTTTATTATGACATACGTCTATTGGGAACAAAGTTAAATGCTCGTAATTTTATCAAATAATTTTGTAAAATAAGAGATTTGAAAATTACTTAAAACACTTTTTATATTAAAAAGATTAGACACAACAAACATCTAAAAAAACAAAAAAAAAAAAAAACCAATTCTTATTTAGATATAAGAGGTATAAATAGAAGTTATGGTTGCTAACTTGAGTATAACTCAAATGACATGAATTGTAACATCAGTATCGAAATTTGAGGTTTGATATTCCGCACAAATTGTGGAGAAAAAAAAAGAAAAGAAAAACTAATTAGGATTTAGATTACATAAAATAGAATTTCAAGTTTTGTGGTTCTAATCTCATTCCTAGTGATAGCTTATAAAACATCTATTTTTTAGTTTGCCAATATGTGTAGGCGAGGATTTAAACCTATCATCTCTCAATGAAAGGTATGAGTAGATCAATTATCGTCAACCGTTTAAACTTGCAAAATTTATTAGGTTAAAATACTATACTTTAGTATAGTATTTTAAAAATGAACAAAAATTAAACATAAAAATTAAAATAAACAAAAAAGGCTAAAAAGTAACATAACTTTGATTTATTTATTATATTTGTTTAAACATATATAATATATTAAGGGGAAAAAACAGGAAAAATTGGGTGAATATTGTTCTTTTAGAATTTATTTAGAGAAATAGTGCTCTTTTCAAAATAATTAGACTTTTAGGGTGGTTTTTGTTTTCTCTTTCATATGTCCTGAGAGAGAAAAATTAAATACTTCTTTTTACCAACTTTGTAATTAAATGGTTTCTTTTTTTACATATTTCTTACTTTCCTTACCTTCACCAACTTTGTAATTACAACTTAGTTACAAATTATCCAAATTTTCTTTGAATTTCTAACTAATTTTTTTTTTGTATTGGTAATTAAATTAAGATTTTGTAACTTTTTTCACTTTTTTTTTTAATTTCTAACTACACTTCTTT
>JBBPDJ010000017.1:11801697-11837295 GCA_037974625.1 Cucumis cinereus
CGGATGTATTCTTGAGTTACATCCATATTAAATTGTTGAATCGAAGCTCCCATCGCAATAAATCTTCTTCGAGCTTGTCATCGCACTATCAGATATGCAACCTTCTTTGACCAATCAGTAGTTCTCAGGTCGATATTGTTTGATCTAAATTAAAATAAAATAACATACCGCGAATAGTGTGCTCGTCCAAGTAGTAGATGATCATTGACATGTTTAAGTTGTGGAGCAATTGTTGGAAACCGTTTTCATGCCCATATTTGAAGAAGTATCAACGAGCCAGCAATTTCACGAACATCGCTTTGATGCTTTGCATAGCTGTCTATACAACCATGCCACGCTCCACCTCAGGAATATCTACCCGCCTCATGTAGATTAACAACGCCAGGAATATCATATGCACACACTACTAGATTTATCTAAAAATAGACTTCCACCCATTATTTAATAAAATTGCATAGACTCTGATAAATATTATTGTATTTACAATTTTTTAAAAAATTGTGTATGTCAATACTTTGAATCTAATAGTCGGTGAAATGTGAGGGTGAGAGATTGAAACATGTTTCATATATATTCATTTTGGAAGTTAAATCATAAATTAGAGGTGAAATTTAATAATAGTATCTATTTAGTTCTTAAATTCTAAAATATTTAAATTATGTGTTTAGTACTATTAAACCAAATAAAACATGAAAACTTTATTTGAACATATATTGTTTGATTTGACACTACACAGAAGATGAATCACACAAAAAAATAAATTAGAAATCAAATGGCATGTATTTTATTGTAGGCAAAATTTTTTGGATCCCAACTTATTTAAAAAATAAATAAATAAAATTTTTTGAAGGTCCTTATTAAAAAAAAAAAAACACTTTAATAATAAGTAAAACTTTTTTTGTAAAACTAATACCGGTCTTTAAGTAAAACTTTTTTAAGTAAAACTTATTTATTTAAAAAATAATAAAAAGTAAAACTTTTTTTTGAAGGTTCGGTCTTCAAGACCGGACCTTCTTTAAAAAAAATAATAAGTAAAAAGCTTTCTTTTGAAGGTCTGGTCTTTATTTAAAAAAAAAAAAAAAACTATTTTGAAGGACCGGACTTTTCTTATGTAAAAATAAAATAAAATGTTTTTAGAGGTCTGGTCTTCAACACCGGACCTCCCTTACACTCTGTCACCATCAACACTATTTCTCTAAATAGTTTTGAAACAACACTAAATGTCTAATATTTTTTTCCAAACACATTATTTAAATAAAACCTCCGAGAAAAACATGTTTTATGATAAAATATTATAAAATGAATTTAGTGGGGGAGTTGACATGTGATTATTTTTGTATGAAAAGGAAAAAAAGAAAAGAAAAAGGAAGAGTAGTTGAGGGCACGTGCGAGAAATTTGATGGTGCAAAAATCAACGACCAATGGGTGTGAAGAGAGGAGAGCCGATTTTGGAACAGTTTGAGTTGGTCATTTAATCATATTTGTAAATCAAAATCAACACTCACTCTTTCTTACCCTTTTTCAACATTTGTCTTTTTCCCAACACATTTACTTGTAGTTCTAAACTTTTTATTTCTTTTTTTTTTTTAAATATATATATATATATATATATATATATATATATATATATTAATTTAAATCAAATTACATTGTCTCTCTCTCATGTCATGAAATTGGATCAAAAAATAAAGGAAACAACTTCTAAAGAGGAAGAAAAATGCTTATATGTGCTTAACATTTGTTTTTAATGATGTTTTAACCTTAAAGATGATTGAATTTATAATTCAACTCCCTCTTTCTCCCTTTTCCTTTGGCTTCATTTTTATTTTACTTCAATTTATTGAAACATAAACTTCATATTCTAACAACCATAAAGTTATTTTCGTATCTTTTTATCTTTAAAAACTATCAACAAAATTCAAATGAACATAAATAGAGCTCTATGTTCAAAACAACAGTCGTGCTCATTGTCTCCTATATTTAAAATGTTGTCAAACCCCAAATAACCCATAAAAACACATAGTCATGTAGATACATGTTCAAAATATCCTTGTCCACTGTAATCTTCTTTAGTCTTTTAGCATAACAATTGTGAGGATGAGAGATTCAACATCTCACCTGTAGAATGAAAAACTATATAGTTATCGTTGAGTTAAACTCACTTTGACATAGTTTTCTTTAATGTTGATCCATGTAAATGAGAAAAGATGAAAATGCTCTCATCTTGTCTAAGTTTGACCAAATTGATAAACATATAGATTTGCAAGGTTAATAATGAAAATTTAACTATTTTTTATATGTAAAAATTTAATCCTTATATAAAAATCTCCATGCAATACATATTTAAGGAATCGTAAGATTTTCAAGTGTTTAATTTAAAAAGTAAGTTATTTTAGAAAAAAAAATAGAGTGTTTGGTATCTACTCGAAATAACCTTTGAAGTGTGTTTTAAATATTTTCAATCAAAAGAGTTTAAACAAAGAAGAATTTTTTGAAAAACATTTTCTTCTTAAGTCAATCCAAGTAGACCCGAAATCAACCATTTATAATTTAGTTTATTTTCAAAGTGAGCTTAGCTTTGCGATAATTGGCAAACCCCCATCTTGGAGGTACAATGTTCGATTTTCCATCGGACTAGTTGATGTACTAAAAAAAATTGAATTTTTTAAAATAATGAGATAACAAATCCAATTGTTTTAAACGATAAAACTGCTAAAAATATATATAAATACAACAATTTTTACTAACTGTATTTGGAACAACCCTTAAACGTTTCAGTTTGGTCGATATAAAATAGGACGTGCATCATGTGTTGAAAAGAGTCTTTTCAACACATGTACTCTTTTCAAAAGAGAACAATAGAACTTTTCAAAAGAGAACAATAGAAAAGCGTGATGGGCCACCAATTAATGGGCCTTTGTCCTGCCACTTCTATTGGTGGCCCATCACGCTTTAAAGAGCTTTGGATGATACTAATCATTGGTCGGCCCGATGAAAGAGAGCCCAATTGGCCCATATCTTTCGATTTTCGTATTAATTAGTTAAAAATTGTAGCAAAATAGTCCCTAACAACCCATATGCAAATGAGAGATGTTGGCTTTAGCTACAACAAAATTAACATTAATCGTAAAAAAATATTCGTCATTCAATTTTTAACTTGATTCATCATTATTAACTTAGAATCTACAATTAGTTAGTTTTTTTGTTGACTGCATAATGTGATGCTGACTTCCATCATTGATAGAATCTAAAATTTTGTTGTATCTTGTAAATATTTTGGTTCGTTATGTTATATTTGAAAATGCTTTAAATAAAAAAAAAACAAGAAAAATGATTAAAAAAATGGAGAAACAAAGCAACGACCTTTTTTTTACCTTTGAGAGAAATGTTATCTAACACACGAGATAACTAGTTGCACACTGTGTTACAACAATTTCTATTACATCAAAGTAAAACATAAATAATAAAGCAATAGACATATGTAATACAAGGTTTCAATGTTTGGGGTGCAACGTGCCCTCAAAAATATATTTTGAGTAACCTATAGTGAAGTGATTATAATGTTATAGTTATATATGGTACAAGACATTTGTAATGACTCGTGAACAACCTAATTTAGTGAAAAGATATTTGGACTCCCCTTAAAAGATTACTTCAATATTTTTTAATGTCAAATGAATACCACTTCAATTGATGTAGTTAGGTCACCTAAGCTTGAGAATCTCTTCTCTGTAACATATAAAATTTCAAGATGATGAGAGGAACATCTCAAAGATCAATTGTACTTTTTGGTTCACAATGACTATGATTGACACACTTGAAGTTTAGGGTTAACCACAAGACAACCACCAAAAGCTTCTTCACAAGTGTAACCCTAAATACTAAAAAGAATAAAACAACACCTTAAATATTAACAATAAAAAAGGAGAATCAGAGACTCATACCATAGCCTGCTGAGGTAGAGAAGGAGTTTTTTTTTTTTTTCTTTTAAAAAAAAATAAATAAACTTACAAAAAATTTTAGATAAGGAAAGAATTTATCGACAGACATCGACAAAACATCACAATAAACAAAAAAAGTAGAACATCTTAAAGGATAAGATGAAGAACAAAGATATGAAAACCAAAGGAAGTTTGATTAAAAAACATTGACTCAAACATAATGATGATAATAATAATGATAATAATAATAATAATAATAATAATAATAATAATAATAATAATAATAATAGAAAGAATTGTGGTAGCGGTTTCATTTCCTATGGGACACAATCCAATAAACATAAATTTAGTACCAATATTTACAAATTGTTTTAGTTTCTAAATTTGATTTGGGTTGATCATCATCACTATTATTATTTGAGAAAATCTGATTTTAGCTTCAAAATATCTTAGATAATGACATCTTTGTATGATTAGCTTTTTGTCAAATCAAAATTTTGTACTTCTTTTGAGGCTAAGCATTTTGTTTTAACAAATAAACTGTGATTTTATTTTTCTAATTTCCACAATACTTTTATAAGTTCATCAAAATCGAATAAACTTTACGAAAACAACTCAATTTATTCTAATTTCTTTCTGTCAAAAACCAAATCCGACATGACAATAATACAATATATCAATTTTGTATATAAAAAAAAATCCTCTATAATGTCAACTTTGAAATCCTATCAATTTATATATATACATATCTTTACCAATAAATATATATATTTACTCCATAAAAAATATTTTGTCTATTATCATGTATTTGAAGTCAAAAGTGATTGTTATTATAATATTTTTGATGCGTTTGGGGTGAGTTTGAGTAGTGATTTTAGAGAAAAAAAGATTTAGGTACAATTGATTTTGTAAAATTGATTTATAAACAATTAAATTTATGTTTGGTAACAAACTCTTAAAAATAATTTTCAATCATCGTGTTTGATACCAAAAGTGATTTTAAAACTATCAAATTACTAAAAAAGGGTATTAAATATTTGAAAGTTTATTTTTTAAAAAATAATTATAATAAATATCTAATTTTATTAATTTATTAAGTTAAAAGTTTCCATATTAAATAGAATGGTATTTTAGGTATTTCAAAAATTATATAAAATAAGGTGGTGATTTTTGGTTAATCACCTTTCCACAATCATTAGAGAGCTATTGCTTAAAAAATAAAATTTGAGTGATCTCTTATTTTTCTAAAATCACTTTCGTTAGATTGTCAAACACCATATTTTGGTGCAAAGTGATTTTTGGCTAGTGAAAAGGTAATTTTGACTATGCTAAAATCACTACCAAACACACTCACTGGAATTTAACAACACAAAAAATGTGTCGTGAATAGATTTTTTGACACATATTTTGTATTATTAAAGCCCCTATAAATATATATCATTTAACGATACCGTAAAAAAGTCGTGTCTGAGGGAAGAGGTGATCGAAATCGTGGATTGAAGGGGCCTATTTAGCGGCGAAAGAAAAAAAACTAGAAGAAAAGAAAGAAAAATGTATTCTATTAGTATAATAGTTGTTTGTTGTTTCTATTTTGTCCTAAAAAATGGAAAAAAGTATTCCATTGAAGTATTTAGTAAAGTTAAGGCTTTCTTCCTCGCCAATTTGGTGTTTTGGAGAGTGCAAACAATGCCTTTTCATAGACTTCAAAGTGGGTTAGGGTTTCTTGATAATACCTTGCACCTCTTTCCTATTTTGTCAACACGAAATAAATTTAGATTTTATATGATTTTGAGAACCATGATTGAGAATTCTACCCTCGAGTTGCTCAAAACCTATAACATAGCTAAATAAGATAAAAAAAAAAAAAAACTATAGAACAAACTCAAATTAAATGAAGCTAGATAACACATTTTCAGTACTATCAAATAGCTATGATATGTTTTTGCATAAAATAACTCATAAAACTATCAAATATTTATGACATTAAACACATTTTTTTTACTCAACATTGAAGTCGTTTAAGACCAAATATAACTCCCACTATAACTCTCCTAAGTGGGAGTTAGCGAAGAGAGATTTATGTGTGATTGTAATAAATTTTAACCTTGTAAGTTTATTCACAGTTCATGATTTTTCTCTTTCAATTTGGAATTTTTCTAAGTTAATTCTTGTGTTTTCAACTTTATTGGTTTCTTTTAATTTATCTAAAATTTAATTACTTTTTTTTTTAATTCAGTTGTGACAATTTAAGAGTTTAATGGAAACAATTATAAGTCCCACCTGATATGTTTCAAATGAAATTAATGTGAGAGAGACAATAAAAGTTTTTGTCTTTACCCTCTTAAAATAATTATTTGATTTTTAAGCCTTTATTTAATGAAAATGTTAATTTAGAATAATATCAAATTCCAATCAATCAAAATGTAAAAGTAAGGATGGGAATAACGGTGTGCGTTCAAAATTCGAAAAGTTTTTTTTTTTTTTTTTTATAAAAATAATATTAAAATCCAAAAGATAATCAAAGCTTTAAACTGAATAAAAAAATAAAAAAAATATTAAAATCCAAAAGATAATCAAAAGCTTTAGAGTGAATTATTGGCTTAGTGTTCTATTTTTGGACCCACAAAGGCCCACGTGGCAAACATTCATAAGGAGAAATATTCTCATTTTATTTAAAATAGCAAAAGCCTAGATATTTCTATGTGCCCGATTGTGATTTGTAATAGCCCACTTCAACAAACGCCAAACTTAAACAAACTTAATCCGTGTTCTCCAATCTTCAATGCCTTGGCTGGATCTCATTGCTCCACTCTTTCAAATCTTCTCCTCTTTTCTTTATAATCATCATTTTCATTATCCAATCCCCTTGACTCTCCTCCTCACCTCACTCAAACACTCACTTCCTATTTTCTTATCAATGTTCAAACCCCCTGTTCCAAACTCTGTTTTTACCCTTTGTTGAACACAAATCCGAGATGGCGGGTGAGGCGCCGCCGCTAAGGAATGTTCTTTTTGGGAAATACGAAATGGGTCGGCTTTTGGGGAAAGGGACCTTTGCCAAGGTCTATTATGGAAGAAATTTGATTACCCACGAGAGTGTTGCCATTAAAGTGATCCTCAAGGACAGGGTGAAGAAAGAAGGGCTTCTTGAGCAAATCCGGCGAGAAATTTCTGTTATGGCGTTGGTTCGTCATCCTCATATTGTGGAATTGAAAGAAGTAATGGCCACGAAATCGAAGGTGTATTTTGTGATGGAGTATGTTAATGGAGGCGAACTGTTTGTGAAATTGTCTCAAGGGAAATTGACTGAGGATGGAGCAAGAAATTATTTTCAACAACTTATCTCTGCCGTGGACTTTTGCCATAGCCGTGGTGTCTCTCACCGTGATTTGAAGCCTGAGAACCTCCTTCTTGACGAGAATGGGAATTTGAAGGTTTCTGATTTTGGCCTCTCTGCTCTGCCGGAGCAGCTCCGGATTGATGGTTTGCTACACACACGGTGTGGAACTCCGGCTTATGTGGCGCCTGAGGTGCTCAGAAAGAGGGGATACGATGGCGCTAAGGCGGACATTTGGTCTTGTGGGGTGATTTTGTTTGTATTGCTTGCTGGGACTTTGCCATTTCGAGCTGATAATGCGATGAAGTTGTATAGGAAAATTTTCAAGGGGGAGTTTGAGTTTCCTCCATGGTTTTCTTCAGAAGCCAAGGAAATGGTGTCTAAGCTTCTGGTTGTTGATCCTCAAAAGAGAGCTACAATGGTTGAGATAATGCATAGTCCTTGGTTTCAAGAGGGCTTCACAAAGCCAGTTTCATTCATTGAGAAAGATGAATTCAACAATGAATTCTCTGAATTGGCTAATTCCAAGTTGTTGTCATCTTCTCCTCCTTTTTACAATGCCTTTGAGTTCATTTCCTCAATGTCTTCCGGTTTTGACTTGTCTAGTTTGTTCGAAAGCAAGAAGAAACAAGGCTCTATTTTCACTTCAAAATGCCCTGCTTCAGGCATTATAGCCAAGCTTCAATCTCTGGCCGTGAAGCTGAACTTCAAAGCTACTAACCTAAGGGAGTTCAAGGTGAGACTGCAGGCCAAGGAGGAGGGGAGGAAAGGGAAGTTGACAGTGACCGCGGAGGTTTACGAGGTGGCATCGGAGCTGGCAGTGGTAGAGTTCTCGAAGTCGGCCGGCGACACTTTGGAATACAATAAGTTCTGTGAGAAGGATGTGAGGCCTGCATTGAAAGACATAGTTTGGAGCTGGCAAGGAGAAAATGAGTGCCTTTAACAGAGGATTCTTTTCAAAATGACCATTGAGGAAGAAAAAGGAAGCCATTTTTGTGCATGATGAACATAATTTTCACTTTGAAGTTCCCATTTTTATGTGTTTTGGAGAAGAGAAGAATGTATAGTATAGCATTGAATGGTTTTGGTTTAGATCATAGGATCTGCTTGTAAAATATATACTTTGCTTTGTTAAAAAGTGATCAGTTTATTAGTTTTAGATAAATTTCATATAACAAATTTGTGTTATATATGGGCTTTTGACCATTTGTAGTTTGTCTTATGTTTATGGGGGTGTTGACAATTATGTTTCACTTCCAATTTTAAATTTTTACTTAGGTTTATTAAATCAAAATTTAAGTTTAGGTTTGTATAGATAAATGGTTATTTATATATCATTTGTGTGGTTTGTAATTGATACGACAGATTTTTAATTGGTTTGATTTGAAAAATGTAGAGTGACAAAATGTAATATTTTAATATTAAATGACTAAAATACTAAAAAAAAAAAAAAAACTAAAAATAGAATCATATACTAATAAAACTAATAAAATGTGTTAGCTTAAATTTAATGAAACATAAGATTGAAATTTGTCCTTAATATAGTTCTAAATTATTCTAGAGTTGGTTGGAGCTTGTACATCTCTCTCACCTTCCATAGTACAATATTGTGTTTTGCTAAAAAGGGACCTCCATAATTATAAAAATTTGAAAATATTGATAAATAAGACCAAAAAAAAAAGTGTATCTTGCGGCAACAAAAATTTGGGACAAACTTTTATAACTTATTATCATTTTTTTTTTTTGAAAAAGGTAGAAAATAGGATAAATTATTGTCAAAATGAACGTAATTCAACTGACGTAACGTATAAATGTATGTTAGCAACTAAGAAATCTGTTGTTTGAGTTGTCCTTACTCCTATTATACTAAAATAATAGCAACCACATGATACATGTAAGATCAAAGTAGATCTTAAATGATGAACTTAAACATACTAAGCAACTTTGTTTTAGGTTGGGCCCTAATTTGAGATATGTTTATGTGTGTGTTTGATGTGTTCACTCTGTTTTTTCTTTTATGGATGTTGAACAATTAAGTAGAGACACGTGTCACTTTAGTGGTACTTGGAACTTAATTGGAGGGACTATTCCAAGGTCAAAAAAATCTCAACTTGTGAAGGTATTAGTCTGCCTATTTTTAGCCATTGAGCTAATTCAGTTTATCTTAACCATCTGAGGTGCTGCTTTGACTTGGGCCTGGGCCCATATAATGGAATCATGAACCAAAACCTATTTTTATTGGATGGGCCCAGAATCATGTTCGGCTTAAAGTAGTGGATGCTCAAATTTCGGCGTAAATTATGAGAAATGGCTTAAAAACAATGGCAACTTGACGAATGACTAAAATTAATGAAAATTTATTTTAGAGGAGAAAACTACTCAAAATGTAGCAAAGTTCTGAAAATGGGCCCATTTTAAAAAACGTTAGTTTTAGTTTTTAGAGAGATCTTTCCTTTAAATATTTATAGAAATAGGTGTGATCGTAGAGAGCATGACAAAATATTTACACTATGTAGCACCTGCAGAGAAACCGAAAGCAGCCAAGAGTCAAATTGACAACAACAAAAAGCCAACTCGAAATTGGCGATGTCTGCTTGGTGGAACACATTAAGGGGTTTTTTTTCTAATTTTTTTTTTTTTTTAAATTTTTATATCAATTTTGAATGAATGAGAAACATTAAGTACATAAGGATTTGAGATCTCATCATCACCATCTCTCCTTAAGCTCACCATCTTCAGTTTTATTCAGTGTTATTGAGGTGTCCTAGGCATTCGCTTGAGGCTGGAGAAGCTTGACACCCACTTAGCGAAGCCCAATCATATCTTTCTCTATTGTTTAAATTGTAAATAAAACATATATACCAAAGGTATAAATGAACATAAGTCACTCCACCCTCCTCTCCTCAAATTTTGCTAATCATTTTTGTAGACTCTCATTATCAATTTAGTTTGAAAATTTTGTGATTTATAGCTAAATAATCACAAAAATTTTCAAACTAAAAATGGGCCCATTTTTGGAATTTTCCTAAATTGTCAATGTACGAAACAAATCAATCTAAAAATGACACCAAAGTTTCAATTTCCCTATCATGGAATCACAAAGAAAGATGAGGAGATAAGAAGGTCCTCCAAGGTCTCCATTTTTGATGGACACATTTAAAAGAGTTATCAAAATTATTTCAATTATTATTACAATATCATCGATTATTATTGAGGAACACTTGAAACATCTCAATCATAAATGTTTGGGAATCTTTTCTTATAGTATGTCTCGATTATGATCATACTTGTGATCAAACCATGACCAATATCAACTCACTCCATAAATAACTATATGATATGATCGTATATATGCCAAATTTTTTTACTTGTGTCAACCACATTAGACCATGTTCAATGAAAGGTAGTAGGTCCCAATTGCCTTAAGTACTTCTAAATCAAATAACAATATAGCACTGATAAGAACTACATGTTTCTTTGTCTTTAATACCAAAAAGTCTTCACTATACTCGTGCTATTATTTTGCAAGGATGCAACTTTTTGTCTTTGCTAATTGATTTAGCCATCAAAGTTACTATAATGAAAAAAAAAACATATGCTCATTCTAGTTGGAACACCACAATTCTGAGGTTACCTTAATTGTAGTGTTCCTTGTGTTTAGATATGACGTAACAAACTATGTCTTTTTTTCTATGCTAGATATGACATTCTCCGTAAATTGGTTCATCTTCCATTCAAACCCATGCAATCTTACCAACATTAATGTATTTTGTTTTTTAGATTTTAAAATGGTAGATTGTGGTGGTGGATTCAACCTTCAATCTCAAAGAAGAGAGTGCATGCTAATTATTGGTGAACTAACTCGTTTTGACAATAGATTGTGACACGTACATATGAGCTTTTTAAAATTTTAAAATGTACATTTTTAGTTTCTAAAACAAATAATTATATGGCATTTTCAATTAGAAAAATAATAGTATGAAATATTAAACTATTTTTCTAATTTTAAATATTAATGGTTTAAAAAAAGGAAAAGGAAAAAAGAAAAAAGAAAAGGAAGGAATATGATGAGAATTCAATTTGTTTTGTGTATTTTAAAGACATAGTGGGAGCCAAAATGAGAGAGAAAAAAAAAAGAAAGAAAAAAGAAACTGCAAACTCAAAACATCAACCATCCATTTTCGTATCATCGAATCAATTAATAACAAAAAAAAAAAAATATGTAATATATATTAAAAAAATCCCAATGGGACCCGCAAAAAGTATAAAAAGCCAAGAAAAAATTCAATTTTCCTAACCATCGATTAGCGTCAACATCAGAAGTTTGACTTAATTTGTGAGTGCTCTAAAAAGTTGTGTACTTGTGGAATGGGACCCACTAGGTGGAGCTTTTGTTGAAGTGGCGACACGTGGATGGGTAGAGGAGTGCGTGATGCATACGGTCTCCACACGTTACGAATTTTTTGCTTTTTTGGGGAAATATATATAATATTAATTTTGAGGCGGAAAGGAGGGGGTAACAATCAGGTGTGTTCGTTTCTTATATAGCTAGCTAGCACATGATCTGAACCCTACGTTTTGTGGGGCTTAGAGTTTGATGCTGATCTCCTATTGGTCCATGGAATCTCTTTGGATAATAAGAAAAGGGTTCATTCATAAAATGGTTGGGGGTTTGGAAAGATGGATCAATTTTAGCCCAAGGCTACTCTAAAATCCTTTTTTCTTTATAATATACTCTCTTTTTTTCTTCTTTTTTTTTTCCTTTTGTTTTATTAGGGAGAGGGATTCCTGAGTTGAGATAATAAAGTATTATTATTTCATGTTTGACTGGTCACCCTATTTACACCTCTTTTGATACCTATTTTGTTTTCTGTTTTTTGTTTTTGAAAATTAAATTTATTTTCTCTTCATCTCACACGTTGATTTGCATCTTTCCTACATATAATGGTTAAATTTTAAGTCAAATTTCAAAATCAAAAACAACTTTTTGAAAGCTTTTTTTTTTTTTTTTTTCAAATTTTGGCTTGATTTTTCAAATCATTGGTAAATATATACTAACTAAAATCAATGTATATAATTATTCTCTTTTTTCTTAAAAAAAAACTAGTAGTTTTGTTTTTATCCAACCTTTGTAAAAGTGAAAAATCAAACAATATATTAGTGATAAAGTTCGAAATATTGATGTCGATTAAAATATAGAAGTTTCAAACTATATGAAAAACTTTAACAGAATTGATAAAAATTATTATAGTTAGTAACAAAACTTTGATTGCAACTTAATTAGCTTAATATTTTTCTTAATCACGAGTCAAAAGAGGAGAAGAAAATCATCTCCAAATAATCATAATAATAAAAAAGGATAAAGTTACCACTTTCCCTTTTTAGGAGACAATAACCAAAATGGATGCTCACTTTACCTAGTTTTCCACAAATTATATTTTTTAAATCATATTTCCACTATTCTATTTTCTGAGTAATAATTTTTTATCCACAATATTGAAATTTATATTTCATTTCAATTCGTTATTATCTACGTCTAAATTTTAAATAGATGAAATTAATTTACCATAGTATTAAATTTTTGTTGATATCTTGACATTTAGATCAATATTTTTACATTTTTATTTTCATCGAATTGTTTTTTTTATATATATTTTTATTGGTTTGATGTCTACATGTTCTTGGGTATTTATAATGGAATGAAATAAAACAAAACATTCTTGAACAATAGAACATAAAAAATGAATTTAATTATTTAGATTAAATTAAGGGTTAGAAAATTCAAATTGAAATGAAAACCATCAAATTAGATAAGTTTGTAATGTTAAATTTGTCGTTTTCTTCAATTTAAATAAGTTATATTTGATTTTAGTCAAAGAAAAATTCAATAGAGTTAAATTTGAGAAATATTTCAAATTTGTATTTATTTGATTTTTTTTTTAAGTTTTGGAGAGTTATTAAATTGCTAGCTTATTAATAACAAATTGTTTTCTAATTTGTAGCATTTTATCCTAATTAGAGGTTCTCTTCCTTCCTTTTTGTCTTTGAGTTGAGTTGAAAAGCAAGTATTTAAGAGTTATGTCATATTCAAGTAATTCGAAGTTGCCATTCTAGTGGAATTAGTCGTTGCATGTTTTTGAGACGATCATTGTAGTGTGCTTGTAGCTTGTGCAAAACAAATAAGTGTCTTTAGGACAACATTTATTAGAAGCATGTCTCAACCATCTTTGGAATCTATACGAGTTTTTAAGGGTTTTTTATTTTATTTTAAAAGTACTTACTTATTTCGATTTATAAACCTTGTTATACTATCTAGCTTACTTTTGAGTTTGAACGTTATTGTTGTACACATTGTATGTATTGTATCTAATTAAAGTGTAATCAATTTGCTAGCGTATTTGATTCTTTTATATATCATTTTCTCCGCAAACACGAGGGATAAAACCAACATTCATATTTTATAAAAAAAGATGCATAAAAAAACATAAAATAAAATGCCAATAATGTAAATACAATATAACCATTAAACTAGGTTTTTTAAAAACATGAAATGCTTGTTTATTAGTTTAAATAATTTATTTGATTTTTTTTTGAGAAAGTTTCATCAAAATTATTATTTTATGAAATATTGTTTAGCAACATCAATGTAAAATTGATTTTTATATTTTATATTTAATTTTCAAATGACTAGTCTACAATCAAATTACAAAATTATTAATAAATTAAATACTCTCATTTAAAGAAGCCTCCCTTGTGGACCCCTAAACATGCGAGGGTTTGAAATTAAATGTCTATGGATATTAATCATTTGCATATAAATTTCCAATAATTAATGTTCAAGTAAATGTTTGTCTTTGTTACATAACATTAATATCATTTAATTTGACTTTCAAATTTACATAATAATTAGGTACAATTAAATCATATTGTTATTAATTTCATCAATGATACAAAAATGGTCACTATAACTACATTGTTAGAAGCTATATTATTATAATTTAAGTCTTGATTTTAAACATTTAATTTTAGATAAAATTTAGATAAGCGTATGAGATTAGGTTAGTCAAATATCAATTTATACTTTTTAATTTTGAGTTGTATCAATTTAAACCCTAAATTAATAATTGTATCAATTTAAGTTATGATATTTTCTAAGTGTATCAATTTAACCATAAATTTTTATAATCATATTAATTTAAACTCGAAACTTTTATAAAAGTTCAAGATTTAAATTGATAAGCATATAAAAGTTCATTTCTAAATTGATACAACTACAAAATTTATGGTTTAAATTGATATAATTATTAATTTAGATTTAAAGTAAATATATTTCTAAAATTTAGAATATATATAGATATTTTTCCTAAAATGATAGAGAAATTAAAAGCACCAAGTCACAAAACTACCTAATGAAAATTCCCAAATTCACATAAAACTAGTGACAACAAACCATTTGTTAAGGCCACTCCACTGGGGAATGCACAATTTTTTCATCAGTCACGTATATAACATATGCCTTGTGTTTGCTCAAAAGATGACCTACTTGTTATCAAAGTTGCCTAAAATAATAATTGAAAAAGGGTAAGGTCTAAGACAACTTAACTCAAATGTCAAAGAAAAGATTTTGAGAGACCATTAGATCTACTGTTACCGCTTCAGATAATATCAACAAACGCGTAATGAATCTTTAATTTTAAAACATTCAATCTCTTTAAGTAAAAATGAGAATAAAAAATTGGATTTTGGTAACACTTCACCACCGTTTTCAATCATTCTCATTTAACTGTCAACACAAGATCGTCAAAATCTCAAACAATAAAATTCTAATATTTACAAACAATTAGTTGAATACAAATCACACGTTATTAACCTTAATTCTATCCAACCATGTTATTCAATTCTAATTACATTTGTTCATTTATAGACGACACAAGACACGTCAACAAATCCCACCAAATTACTCCTCTATCTTTCTTTTTTTTTTCTTTTTTGGTTTGAAGTGACATATGAGTTGTTACCATAACTATTATTAACCACATCATGGCTAATGATTAACCTAATTTACAATTTAGAGATGGTTTGAAGTATTAAATGGACATAAATTTGTAATTTGTAATTTTAATGTATAATTTATCTAAAAGTAGAGTAGATTTTGAGGGAAAGAGATGCTGCTGAGAAGGGAGCTGAACAGGAAAAAGCGAGGAGAGAGAAATTAAGGGAAGGAGGTTATTTAAGGGAGAGACAAGTCTGAAAGAGTAAGCAAAGCTGGAGCTCTGACCACCGGCTTATCGAATCCACCATCATCAACGCTCTTATCATATTCTGGATTAAGGTTTGTTCTTTTAGTAACCCTTTTCTTCAATTTCATTTTCGTTCTGGATCATTTGCCTGAATTCCTTGTTTTCATAATTTAGCGAACTGAGATCTACTGCCCCTTTTCCCCTTTCTCTTTTTACCCCAAATGCGTTCTTTTCCAATTCTGCGATAAGATTGTGTCTATCCGATTCTCTTTCGAGTTTTTTGAGTTATTCTGAACAGGGGATCAGTTTTTAGTTCTGGATATTGTGTAATTCTTCCTTATCTGAGTCTACTCTTACTTTATTTTCGTTAATTTTCGCGTTTTAGTTGTTTTCTGATGGAGATAGCAAATGGGTTGTGTTTGTTTGTTTACTCTCAGTATTCTTTGTAGCTAACTTTTCGGATTTCGTTTCGTTTCAGAAAGAGGGGAAAAATAAGAGGAACAATAAAATGGCTGCTGGAGGGTCTGGTTCTGGGCAGCCACAATTCCTTGTGAGGGCTGGGGATGAGAGTTTTTCGCATGCTCCGTTGATCGAGAACCCGGAAACTGATCAGATTATTGTTCCTGATGTGAGCCTTTTAGTTTTTTAATGTTTTGAATTTTCAAATGATAGATAATTAGTCATTAAATTTTACTTTGAATGAGATTATGTTAAAGTTTAAGCAACTTGTGGAAGCTATGGAGTATTTGGTATGGACAAAAGTGCTGAAGGATTTTTTTTGATTGAGAGCTACTGTTGCGTGTTATGTGCAGAAGAAAAGCTGGAAGAACCTTTTTGCATACATGGGCCCGGGATTTCTTGTTTCTATTGCATATATTGATCCTGGGAATTGTAAGCTTTCTAGTTTATCTCTTTTGTACACTACTTTTTGATTTGTGGTTTGTCTCTTTTATTCCATTATGAATGGAATTCTGAAGATTTTGTTTGGTTATTCTCAGTTGAGACTGATCTACAATCTGGTGCACAGTACAAGTATGGGGTACGTGGCTGGTCCTTTCGATATAGTTGCTTTACTTTTAACAACCATCAAACACATGATTTTGTGGTCAAAGGCTAAAGTTTGTTATCATCTTTCAGTCTCTTATCCCCACATCCATGTGGATGGATTAGTTTAATAATTAGTAAACTAAGTATGCTGCTACGAAGAGCTGAGATGACCCATTCACCATAGGCCTTTCTGTTAATATAAATATATGTATGGTGCTGCCTCCAGCCTA
Organism: Cucumis cinereus; assembly: GCA_037974625.1. NCBI lineage: Eukaryota > Viridiplantae > Streptophyta > Magnoliopsida > Cucurbitales > Cucurbitaceae > Cucumis > Cucumis cinereus. Next base: position 11,818,493 of record JBBPDJ010000017.1, read on the forward strand.
ATCCCATAAATCTACTCAAGACAAGTTTCAGAACTAGAAAATTTCTACAAGTTTTCAATTATGTAATGTACTGAATGTTATGAATAGGCTCCAATTTTATTTATATTTATCTTTTCTTGTTGAAGCTAGTAAGTCCTGTCATGTCATTAGAATTAACTTGCTTGTTATATTCCTAGTGGACCTCACAACTAATACTGCTTCTCTTCGTACAGTTGCTTTGGATCATATTAGTGGCTTCCTTTGCTGCCCTCATCATTCAGTCTTTAGCAGCCAATCTAGGGGTTGTCACGGGTAAATGACTTCTGCTTAATGTTGTTGTTTTTTTTTTTTTTTTTTTTTTTTTGCTTATCAAAGTTGTGATATTTTCATAGTTTCAAGAGTTGTTTGACATTTTTGTCTTCTTGTTTTTATGGTAAGTGTAGGAAAACATTTAGCAGAGCATTGTAAAGCTGAGTACCCCAAGGCCCAAAATTTCATTCTCTGGGTCCTTGCTGAAATTGCAATTGTTGCATGTGATATTCCCGAAGGTAAAGTGAAGTAATTCTATTCATTAGAAACCTAATCGTTGAGTTAAAAAATACTCTTGGTCATAGAAGAAATAAGCACAATTATTGCATGTTTCTTTTGCATTCAGTGTACTCATGTTGGATGGCTTGTTGAAAATGAAATTTCTGAGATTTGTGCAATAAAAGTTACCCAATTAAAAAGTTTGTGTGTGGAGATTTATAGTAGTTGCTAATAGGCCCAATACGAATGCATTGTTAAAGCTAGTATCGTAAGCTGATTAGATGACCGTTGACCAACTGTAGTGTTTGACATTTCTGTGATCAAGTGTACAAACCAAACCAAAAGCATATTTCGAGTTAAGTTAATTGCAAATTCAGTCCCCGGAGATGTTTCGGGACCGATTGGAGAAAAAATTGAATGTTTAGGAACCTATTATACTCAAAATTGAAATTTTAGGGACCTATTAAACACATTTGAAAATTCATGAACCAAATAAATACAATTTTCAAAATTTAGGGACTAAACATGTTATCTAACATTCGAGTTAAAATATGTAAAATTATTATTTTATTTAACATTCGAGTTAAATAATAAACATGAACCATTATTATTATTTTTCTCTGTAATATTAGCTTTCAAATTTTCTATGGTGTGTTGTATTATGTATTTGCTACACGATTTTCATTGCCATATAATTCTTGTTTGCTGTTGAAGTCATTCTTATATTTCCTCCTTTATGTTTCCAGTTATAGGAACTGCTTTTGCATTGAATATGCTCTTCAGCATTCCTGTTTGGTGTGGCGTTCTTCTGACGGGGCTTAGTACACTATTACTTCTTGCACTGCAGCAATATGGGGTATTTTGAGATTTACTTTTTTTGGCATTTTACTTATCTTGCAGCAATAGAGTTTCCAAGCCTTGCATCAAATAATTCTCCCGTTTGTGCTAGTATAGTCAAGGGGATAGCATAATTTTAGAGCTGAACTTTAGGTATGCTCTCCATGACTAAGTTTCAATCCACAATGCAGATTAGAAAGCTTGAATTCTTGATTGCCTTTCTTGTGTTGACGATTGCGATTTGCTTCTTCCTGGAGCTGGGCTATGCAAAGCCAGATGTTGGAGAAATTTTTTATGGCCTGTTTGTCCCTCAATTGAAAGGAAGTGGTGCTACTGGTCTTGCAATTTCACTTCTTGGTGCTATGGTTATGCCGTATGTCGTTTATATCCTTTAATAACATTCATGACCTTCATTCCTTATACTTGTCAATATTCTAAGTCCAATTACCTTCTGCAGACACAATCTCTTTCTTCATTCAGCACTGGTGCTCTCTAGGAAAATACCCCGTTCCCTTTCTGGCATCAAGGTGATGTTTTGTCTTCATCACCTTTGTTCTCCTTATTACTTAACAACATCCAGGTTGAGTTATAATCTATTTAATAATTTACCCAATATGTTAGTATCTCATATGTTCACACAAGCATGCATCAGCATTGGTTGCTGCTTCATCATTTAAGTTGCAATTCTACATTCTATCGTACTAACATTATACATTTTTTTTACAGGAAGCTTGCAGATTTTATATGATAGAGAGTGGCTTTGCTCTTATGGTGGCCTTCCTCATTAATGTGTCAGTCATTTCAGTTAGTGGTGCAGTTTGCAATTCCCCAGATCTAAATAAGGAGGACCAAATGAGCTGCAATGATTTGGACTTGAATAAAGCTTCGTTTTTATTGAGAGTATGTGTGATCTAGCAACTTTTTCCTGTATCCTTTTTGTTTACCTCATGGGATTTTGTTCCTCGGGTGCACCAGTTTTATTCAGAAGCCTTCTATACTTTTTTCAGAATGTATTGGGTAAATGGAGTTCAAAACTTTTTGCTATTGCTTTGTTGGCATCGGGGCAGAGTTCTACCATAACAGGAACCTATGCAGGACAGTATGTTATGCAGGTATTGTTCTGGTCCTTTTTCCATGTTAAAGATCTGCTTCTTTTCAATTTCTGAATTCTGGCTCTCATCCATATACATTATTGGTATTGTATTGAGTAAATTGGGAATAACATGTTAGAGGTTTCATAATTTTCTGAATGCTCATGGTCATAAACTGCCTACTTGTGAGTACTTTATAATTCTTGATTTCAAGTAACCTCTTGATACTTGTGTTTCTTTAAATTTTGCTCCTTTTTTTTGACACATTTGTGTTTGTATCTACTCTCTTTTGTAGGGGTTTCTTGATTTGAAACTGACGCCATGGATCAGAAACTTTTTAACTCGAAGCTTAGCAATTGTTCCTAGTTTGATTGTTGCAATCATTGGTGGGTCTTCTGGGGCTGGGAAGCTGATCATTATTGCGTCGGTAAGAGATATAGTTCCCATATGCTTCCGGCGAATGTAATTGAGGTCTAACTGCCAGTCAGCTATGCATTGCCCATACCTCTTGTCTTTGTTCTAAGCATGTTATTGAACGAATTCATTTAAGGTAGAAGTTAGAAAATAGTTGTAGAACTCACTTTGAAACATGCACTGTTGTTTGTTGAAGCGGTAAACCTTAACCAATCAACAATCCTAGGATTGATTTCTTATTTCATATGATCCACCATTTTTTTTCACTGGGGGCCCAAGTTTCCTAGCATAGTTGAATTGTAGTGTGCTGACCAAATACTTCTTAAGATTGAAGGCCAAAACATTTTTGACTCCCTGCAATCTTCTTTTTTGGCAGATGATTTTGTCATTTGAACTCCCTTTTGCTCTAGTACCCCTTCTGAAGTTTACAAGCAGTAAGACCAAGATGGGACCACATGTCAACTCTACTGCGGTAATTTCTGACAACTTTATGATACTCGACTTTTTCTCTAATAACGAAGGACCGTACAGTAGCCACTTGGTTTTGATATTGATTTTTTGAAAGTTGTGCTTGTTTCCTACAACCTCTCTAGCATGGCTCCCATCTTTTCTTAGGAAACATTTGAATTGTTAGCCATATTCCAAAAACAAAAACAATTCTTTTAAGATTTACCTTTTTCTTTTTAGTTTACATAATTGACTTGTAGTTTGAAAACATTTCTAAAATCTAGATAATAAAACAAAGAAAACCAGATGTGAAAGTACCATTTATAAACTTAATTTTCAAAAATAAAAAACTAAAAACAAAATAGTTATTGGCTCAAAAAATTTGAATTAGACATTGGACATTGTACTCCCAATCACCCAGTAACATCATGAATAAAATAGCACTATTATTTATTTGCTAAAGTGGTTCTTAGCTTGAATGGTACTCATTGTAGAGTTGAATATGAAGCTTTTTGTAATTTTACCTCTATTATTATACCAAAAATGAATGGCTGTATAATCTTACAATAAAGATCATAATATTTTATCACACTAGTCCTATTAACCAAGGAAGGTTGGATTATTCTGCTTGAAATGCATTATCCTTTTAGTTATTATCACAAGGATGAACTGATGAATGCCATGAAATAGTTCTCACACTTTTGAAAACACCAAGCTGATCATCATAGTTTTCTGACATTCTTCGTTAAATATTTTTGAAATGCAGATTACAGTATTGACATGGATTATTGGATTCCTCATCATGGCTATAAATATATACTACCTCATGAGCCGTTTCATCCATGTGCTCCTTCATAACGATCTCCATCTCGCAGCAGTCGTCTTCATAGGAATACTTGGATTTTCAGGCGTGGCACTATATTTAGCTGGAATTGCTTATCTAGTTTTGAGAAAGACCAAGGAGATAAGTCATCTCTTAGCACTAACAACAGAAGAAAGTCGAAGACTGAGCAACGAGCCGAGTAAGACATCGGGATATGATCTCCCGAACGAAGATATAGTAAGCATGCAGTTACCTCAAAGAATTAGAACTACCAATGATGTAAACTGACAGATTATATTATAATTAAAAACTTGAACCCCATAGAAGGAAGGCAGATCCTTGGGTGCTGGTTTCATTTGTTTGGAAATAGAACAAACAGATGAAACTCAAAAGCACAGAAAAATGGGGGGAAAAAAAAGAAAAGAGTTTAAATCACAGCTTAAGCCAACTCTCTCTACCCATATTTCATCCCCTCCTTTCTGCCTACTTAGCCAAGCTAACTGCATTACTTTTGAAGTGTTCACTTGAGCTTTCAATTAGGGTTTTAATTAGCAACAATAATTATATACTTACCTTTTTGCCCTTCTATCCTCTCAGAAATGTCACTTTATTTTTATTGTGTTTGGGTTTTAACTTTTAATTAACCTAAATAATATTGGATGGTTGTTTATTAGATAAAAATAAACCTTGAGTGGGTTTTTTTTTTTTTTTTTTTTTTTTTTTTTTTTTTTTTGTGAGTTCAACTATGGGGTAGAGGATTCAAACCTTCCACATTAAGGGCGGTGGGTCATGCCAATTATGACCGTGTTAAACTAGCTCTTGACAATAAACTGAATATGTTGTAACATTAAAACCTGTTCTAGTTGAAAGGTAATTAATTACATTGAGTATCACTTTTACAGAACTTAGGGATATTTTCAAATATAGCAAAATGAATTAAAATATTTACAAAAATATAACAAAATTTTAAAATCTATCAATGATGGATACAGATAGATGCGGATAGACTTTTACTGGTGTCTATTAGTGACATTAATAGACACCGATTCTATCACTGTCTCCAATATCTATCATCGATAGATTTCAAAAGTTAAATTTAAATTTTGTTATATATGCAAACCTTTTTTTGTATTGTACTATGTCTACAAATAATTTACATATGATTGTGATATTTGCAACTGTCTAACTGAAATAGTGTGTCACATATATGAAAACAACTCACATTAGTTATGAATAATTATGTATACTTTTGGGCAAAAGGTTGGAGTGTTATGTGTCAAAACGAAACGTTTTAGGTTTATGATTTATCTATGCATAGCTTTAACTGTTTAAGTTATACGTACGTGGGGTTGGAAATCCTCCAAATTTCACCGCTATGTTGCTTTCAATACCATGGTATTCTCCTTATGAGTAGCATCAGAATGTTTTAATTTATATGTTAATGTGTAACAATTTAACTCATAAGCTTTAATTTGTAATATAATAATGATAATAGTTTAAACTTATCTGTAATCTCAATTACTTTTTTATCTAGGTAATAATAATATTTTGTAGGGTTAGACAAATTGTTTCATGATAATAGTCGAGGTACCTGCAAGCTAACCTGGACACTCACGTATACGAAAAGCAAAATGCTAAAACAGGAACCCATTATGCCATTATGCCATTATGCCATTATGGGTTTCAACATGAATATTAAATTGGAATTTGGAACATACATCATAAACACCCTAATTTCTTCAAAATAACCCGCTTATCTCCTTCATTCAATCTGCCTATGCCTAACTTGTTTTGTTTTGTTTTCATAATGAAAGCCCATCAAATTTAATATACACTACTACAATGACACCCTCATTTTGTGGTTACAATGACACCCCTTCTAGATGAAGAAACACCTCAAGCTCTCCAATGTTTGATTCACAATCACATTAAAATTGACACACTTGTGTTTTAGGAAATATACATTGGACAAAATGACACAATGATTTTTCAAAACGACCAACCCTAAAAATTAAAAGTACAGTAACTTCTATGCATAGTAGAGTGGGAGAAAATAGACTTATACCATGATCCGCAGAGCCTAAAGAAGGAAAAATCCTCAACAATATTCTACACAAAATTCTCGTTATAAAATAAATATAGTCCCAGAATTTGTATTTAGAATGATATCCTAAAAAACATGTGAAAGGAACAAGTTGAAAAACATCTCCAGAGACAACCGTCACACCAATTTATTCCATTAAAAATATTAATATTTTTTTACTAAATTAATAAATATTAGTTAAAATAAAAAATAGTTTGGACATAATTTATTCCATAGAAAAAAAATACTTTTTGCCCATACTTCAAAACATGCATTATTATTCATTTATGTATCTCTTTATTTTTTATGCACTAGAAATCACTTGAATTTTCAAAATTAAATTTTCAATTATAAAAATAAAAGCCAATTGCTTTGGTGGGTGATGGGTCTGTATAATTGGATTTTGTTTTACAAGTCAAAAATGGCGCAACGCATTTCAAATAAATTGTATTTTTCTTTATTTTGGTCAAAATAATACACCCATTACCCCATACTATAATATTTGGGAATTTCCCATTACTTTTTCATGGATACTAACATTATTATATCTTAATTTCTATTTTCTGTATTTACAACATTAATTACCCATCACTTAATTAACTTTACTTGCTAATACAATTTTTTTAAGGAGAAAAAAATCTAAGTGCACTGCAGGTAGCATCCAATAACAATGTGTGATGTCACCATTTTTATTTTATTTTTAATGTGTAAGAAGATGATTGGCATGAGATTAGGTGCAATTAGTCATGGGAGAAAGGTGTCTCATCTTTTGTTTAAATTCAAATAATTAAATAAGATTAATTAACATATTTTTACAATTTCTAAGTACTTTTAAGTTTGAGAGAGAGAGGGAATAAATTACAAATTAATAGTTTTTTAACCATATGAAATGTCGGGAATCCGATATTTGATAATACAAACTTCTAGCTATATTGATTGAACTATGCTTAACATGGCTTTAAAGTCATACTTTGATATGTATCACTGAAAAATTATCATATAATTTATGTAATTATCATATAACATAAATTTGAATACAATGAAATATTTCAAAAAATTAAAAATCAAACAGCGGGGATACAATAATTAATGTTGAATTTGGGAGGGAGGTGGAAGATGACCCTTTTCTTGTAGGCTCTTCACAGTTTCATAAATGCATTGTTTGATTGGTGTGAATTCCATTCCCAATGACTTCAGCTTCTCAACTGTGTATTTGTAAGGTTTCTTTCTTGGATTTACCTCATCCGAACACCTAACATATCAAAATTAATTTCATCAAATTTAAATAAAACACTCATTAATTATAATTAATTATATGTTCTAATTAATTTATTATATGAAACTTACTTGGTGGGCAGGGGATATTGAGGGAAGAAATTGGCAAGAATATCAACCAATTCACCACGATGAAGCATACTCTCAACACAAATATATCTTCCTGAGGCTGAAGGAGTTTCATAGACCAAAAGATGAGCTTTAGCAACATCCTTAACATCCACATAACCTTGTACTGCATTTACATATGTCTTTGCTGATCCTGTTAAATATTTCATCATATGAACAACACTTGCATTCACTCCGTCTTGCAACATTGGCCCTAATACCAACATTGGATTCACCACCACAAGATCAATTCCTCTTTCTTTTGCCACTTCCCATGCTGCTTGTTCTGCCTTTGTCTTCGCATAACAGTACCAATTCTGTATACATAATAACTTCTTTAATTTCCACACCTCAATATCCCTTTCATATATTTTTCTAAAGTATGCCATAGATCAATAGGTACACCAAAGTGTTATATGTTGTTACCTTCGTGTTCTTGCAAAACTCAAGGTCGCTCCAACAAGACTCGTCCACCACTGTGTCCGGGCTTCGGTTTGGGTTCATGTAGATGGTGCCAATCGACGATGTGAACACCACTCGTCGAACGTTTGCTTCAGCGGCGGCGGTCATGACGTTATTTGTCCCAATTATGGCTTGTTCCACCTTTTCCTGTAAATTGTAGGTGTGAGTTATTGTTATTTTTATTTTTCATATACAAATAAAAAAATTAAAAAAAAAGTAATTTACCATAACTGAACATCAGCGTAATATTAATCCTTAAAAAAAAGAGAGAAAATAAGGAAATGACGTTCTTACGGGATCATCGGTGACAGGAGACGCGGTGTGGAAAACGCCATGACAACCCATAATGGCTGCTTTAAGGCTTTGAAAATCAAGAAGATCAGCACTAAACAAAGAAAGCCTATCTTTAGCTCCTTCTAAGTTTCTCAAATGAGCATTCTTTTGGTCATCTGGGTTTCTAACAGTTCCTCTAACAGTGTACCCCTTCTCAAGGAGAAGCTTTACAAGCCATGAAGCAATGAAGCCTCCGGCGCCGGTGACACACACAATTTCGCCGGAAACTGCAGAGGTGTCGATCGGCATGGTGGTAGAATATAATATGAAAAGTATGCGGGCAAGAAATTAGAAGAGGAAAGTTTGAAGGAGATTAAAGTGAATTATGATGAGTGGCCTTTGGGGCTGGTTTTATAGGAAAGGCAAAAAGCCAGCTGCCGCTGACCAATTTACCTTATAAAAAGATCAACCATATTTTTCTTTGTTAATCATAATTAATTAAAAAAAAAAAAATACAATAAACTTAATTAATTTTGGGTCATATTGAATATTTGGGTCAAAATGAGAACACTTTGATTTCTAATAAGTTTTGTAATGTAACACTTTGAAACACCAGAATATCCCAAAATCTTCCTAGACCATTACTTGCATCTAACATGCTACAACATACTTATGCAAGATATCTATTTTTCCTATATGCCACTTCAATTTGTTGCGGAGTGTTTGGACACGTTAATTGATGACGTCTCTTATATTTTTGCAAGTATTGAGAAAATTCATTAGACATATATTCTTCCTCGTTATTTGAATGTGGATATTGAATTTTCTTTCCTAATTCATTTTCAACTTGTTCTTTAAATTCTTTAAATTTTATAATTGTTTCATACTTTTTCTTTTATAAAGAAAACTCCAACATAACTCACTTTCACTCAAAATTTCTCACTAAGTCTCTTGCTTTCTTTCTTAATCTATTTGCTTGCTTAGCTTCACAAACGAGGATCACACCTCCTATTTACAGACATGCAATCTTTGGAGCCCAAACAAACAATTTCACTACAATTATAACTATTTAGGTATTTTAATGTCATCCTTATCTAAAACAATTCTCTAGAATTCCTTAACGTAAAAAAATCTAGGATATTTCTAGATTTTTTCCCTTATGATAGTTGTTCACATAATGTTGGAAATTTAATCTATACATTTAATATTTCAAGAACATTCAAGTTAGGGTTGCTATATACTTTAACAATTATAAAGGAGAGTAATTGGAAAGATTAGGAGGACATGGGGGTGGTTAATGTTGAATTAATTTAATTAAAAGAGTAGTTATATATATATATATATATAGTTAGTGAGTTAATTTTAAATTTTGGGGTTGTATTAATAATATTTATTTGGTTGGGTGATGGGTGAAAGTACAACAACCACATGGTTGTCACCAAAGTTACCTTAATGTTATTTTTTTCTATCTTAACCTCACCTTCCCCGAATATTCTCTCTCTTGCAACCGCCCCCTCCTCCACTGCCTACTCTTCAATTTTATTTTTATTTTATTTAATATTCATTATATCTAAAATGTTTTATTTATTTATTTTATATGGATGAATGGTATAGCTAGATCTGGAATGTTGTTTGTTGTCATCTGGATTTTTTTTTTTTTTTTTTGTCAGAACTTTTGATTTATTTGATCTATTTTGGACTATTATTTTGTTTATGTATTTGGACCAATTTTAGATTGGTATCAATTACGACTTACTTTTGGGATTTGGTCTCATATTATGTTGAACTCTTACATTATGATTAAACCCATGTGAATGCTAGCTTCTTGTAAATTAAGTTTAATAGTGGAAAATTATTATCAATTTCAAAAATAACTGAAAATATGTATAAAATATAGTAAAATTGTATGGATATATATTGATAAAAAAAAATGAAAAATAAGTGTATATTAATGTCTATCATTTACAAAATCTGAAATTTTGCTATATTTTGCAAATATTTTAGTTTATTATGATATATTTTGAAAATGTCTCTCGGTTAAATATGTTATTTATTGTTTGTTGAACTTGGAAGTGGCAGAGAAAGTGATGTTTAGACAAAAATTAATGAAGTATTTGAAAGATGCAGAACGTGAAAAATGAGTTGGTACCTTGAAAAGCACATTCATACAAACAAACTAGAAAACTAGTATGAAACATGAGTTGGTACCAACAAGTGCTTCTTCTTTAGGTCATGGATGGATAATTTCAATGTTATTAAAATGAACTTGGTTAATCGCTGATTATTTTATTATTATTATTATTATTTTGTTATTGTAATGTATTTTGTCAATTGTGATGCAACTCTTTTTTATTTTTATTTATTTTTCAGTGTAATGCAACTTTTGTTTTCCTATTATACTGATTTTTGTTAATTATGATAATAACTTCCTTTAAATATATGGTTTTTCAAATTTTATTTGATTTCATCTCATTTGCTAGTTCTAAGGAATTCAATATCAATATGATGTAAATCCCTTTAATTTGATTTTTAAATGATTTTTTTTTAAATGGAAATTTGAAATTATACACATTTCAATTCAACTCTAATTTGATTTTTTCCTAAATTAATTCTAGCTCTTGTTTTAATTTAAAATTATCAATTGAATCTCAATTTCATTCCATTTTTTTCACTTTCGTTTACAAAATGAATTGCATTTTTCTTTTTAACAGTTTGCACCATTCATAAAAGCTAATATATGAAAGAAATTATTTTAAATAATAAAATTGTTTAAAATATTTACAAATATAACAAAATTCTACTTTCTATGGTCACGATAGACGAGACAAACAAAGTCTATCAATATAATGATATTTGTCTATTTGATCAAGTCTATCATGATCTATCATGGATGAAAATTAAAATCTTGCTATATTTGTAAAAAACTTAACTCATTTTTCTATATTTAAAAACATCCATTAATTGGTGTTTTACTTCTAAAATATGATTGATTCATGTGAGATTTTTTTTTATGTATCATGTAAATCCTTTCCCAATATTTAAGATTTTCTAATATCGATCTACAATTCTCAAAGTAAATTTCAATATGATAATAAATTGATTGACGTCGTCCACTCACAAAATGTAACTCTACTTTATTTAAAGTATGAGTGAAATTTTAGTGAGAAAGTGTTTGAATTTAATTTTGACATTTAAGTGTTAATTAATTTTTAAGACAATTAGAACCAAGTTTGACAACAAATTCTATATAAATTGATTATAAGATAACCATAGTTCTGTCTAGGTTGAGGTACTTGTTCTATCTAAATTGAGGTACTTAAGTGGATCATACGAACAACTCTACCTAGAAACTATATTTATTAATTTTGTAACTAATTTATATTTATAATCTTTCAACGTCGATTGTGGATCATGGTATGATAGTAATTCAATATAGTTAGATCGATAACCAACCCATTGTTTGCATCACTATGGAATACTCAATCTAGTGTAGTTTTGGGGTGCTGGAGGAGATAAGAGTAAGTAATTGATTGTAGTATAATGCTAGATCCATACATCATACTATACCTACAACATTTTGGTTTTCTTGAGACTACACAAATTATTGTGTTTATTCAATTCGATTGACATCTCATTAGTGCTTTAGTGGAGTGACAATAATGGAGACCGGAAACGCATATATTAATTTCACATGCTCGCTGGAGAATGTATAATTACAGAGCAAGACATTGCAATACAAATTCTGATTACACGACAAGAATTTTAGACATAAATTCTCCTTTCTCCACGTTGCACGGTACCTTATCGTTTTCTACAAGACCCATTTGTTCGAAACTCCACCCGAAGGTCGCACGCTCCCATCCCATTCCTCCTTGCTGGCGTTACCACCACCCCTCTCCTCCTCCTTGTTGGGACCGAAATTTTTCTGCTAAATCTGAAAATTTATAAACTCTTTGTAAGTTCACCGATTGAGTTAACACAATACTTTTTTTTTGGTTGGTGAGCATTGATTTTTCTTGAAAAAACAAGTTAAATGGTGGGATATTAGAGTGACATTGACTAAACTAAGGACGTAATAGAAAGTACTAAATGATACAATTAGCTCATTTCCAACCATTGTTTTCTCCTATTTTTCAAATGTTATTTTAAAATGATTAAAAATAAATATGCATTAGAAAAGAAGATGAAGAAAAAGAGCATGCTAATTTTGACATTACAAATTAATAGGTTTTAGAAGATGAGCCAACTATTTGTCAACAAGTTGTGGGATAGCTATACTTAAACGGTCTTTGTAGTGATTGAAAAGGAGACATTTTGACTAACCTCCCATACAAACATAAAATAATTAGCTTCTTTAGATTGGAAGTATAAAATTAGCCTTATAAATAAACACTTTGGAAATATGTGATATCATAGAATACCATGACAAACATCAATGTGAATATATCCCCCAAACTGATCATATTAAAAGAAAAAAAGAAAAAAAAAAGAAGAAGAAAAGATTAGCCTTGCACTTTCGGGAAAAAAATATGAACATATCCCCAAAATTGAATCATATTTAGTCTGATTTTGAGAGTGAAACAGACACTCAGAGTGCTTTTTAGGTTGTTTTGAGAATCAAAATGCCACTTAAATACTTTTTAGTTGTTTTGAGAGCCAAAGTGTAACATTTGACCTTAAATTGAATCGAGTATAAATATATGTATAGCCGGCCTTCTTCTTCTTTCTTCTCTTTGGTTTGATAATAATATGTAGATATATATCCTATTATATTACTTTTCAATCCATGGATTACTATTATAGGATTCCACGCACAACCCAAGTATTTTATATTATCTACGCTGAGAAATTCCTTAATATTTTCACCATCCTTTTTGTCATGATTTCGATACCCTCTTTGTTTTTATAAATTTAAAATCAAGAAGAATCAATGCTTTCAATACAACAATTTTCTTAAAGTTACAACCAAACTTTGGAATATAATTATTTTTTCATTACCCAAATAATTTTCTAAACACATAAAAAACATATACATCCTTTGAACTATAAACCTAATGTGAACAACCATGGGAATAAAATTAATGTTGAATTTGGGAGGGAGGTGGAAGATGACCCTTTTCTTGTAGGCTCTTCACAGTTTCATAAATGCATTGTTTGATTGGTGTGAATTCCATTCCCAATGACTTCAGCTTCTCAACTGTGTATTTGTAAGGTTTCTTTCTTGGATTTACCTCATCCGAACACCTAACATATCAAAATTAATTTCATCAAATTTAAATAAAACACTCATTAATTATAATTAATTATATGTTCTAATTAATTTATTATATGAAACTTACTTGGTGGGCAGGGGATATTGAGGGAAGAAATTGGCAAGAATATCAACCAATTCACCACGATGAAGCATACTCTCAACACAAATATATCTTCCTGAGGCTGAAGGAGTTTCATAGACCAAAAGATGAGCTTTAGCAACATCCTTAACATCCACATAACCTTGTACTGCATTTACATATGTCTTTGCTGATCCTGTTAAATATTTCATCATATGAACAACACTTGCATTCACTCCGTCTTGCAACATTGGCCCTAATACCAACATTGGATTCACCACCACAAGATCAATTCCTCTTTCTTTTGCCACTTCCCATGCTGCTTGTTCTGCCTTTGTCTTCGCATAACAGTACCAATTCTGTATACATAATAACTTCTTTAATTTCCACACCTCAATATCCCTTTCATATATTTTTCTAAAGTATGCCATAGATCAATAGGTACACCAAAGTGTTATATGTTGTTACCTTCGTGTTCTTGCAAAACTCAAGGTCGCTCCAACAAGACTCGTCCACCACTGTGTCCGGGCTTCGGTTTGGGTTCATGTAGATGGTGCCAATCGACGATGTGAACACCACTCGTCGAACGTTTGCTTCAGCGGCGGCGGTCATGACGTTATTTGTCCCAATTATGGCTTGTTCCACCTTTTCCTGTAAATTGTAGGTGTGAGTTATTGTTATTTTTATTTTTCATATACAAATAAAAAAATTAAAAAAAAAGTAATTTACCATAACTGAACATCAGCGTAATATTAATCCTTAAAAAAAAGAGAGAAAATAAGGAAATGACGTTCTTACGGGATCATCGGTGACAGGAGACGCGGTGTGGAAAACGCCATGACAACCCATAATGGCTGCTTTAAGGCTTTGAAAATCAAGAAGATCAGCACTAAACAAAGAAAGCCTATCTTTAGCTCCTTCTAAGTTTCTCAAATGAGCATTCTTTTGGTCATCTGGGTTTCTAACAGTTCCTCTAACAGTGTACCCCTTCTCAAGGAGAAGCTTTACAAGCCATGAAGCAATGAAGCCTCCGGCGCCGGTGACACACACAATTTCGCCGGAAACTGCAAAGGTATCGATCGGCATAATGGTGGACTTGCAAAAAGAAAAAAGAGTTTGTTTTGTGTTTGGAGTATGAAAGAGATGAATGAGAGAAAGTTGAAATTAGAAGATAAGAGGAATAATAATTGAGATTGAGATATGAATACACAAAAAGGAGTGGCGCTTTGGCTGCTTTTTTATAGGGATAAATGGCGAAACTCACCTACCGTCGTCCCAAAAACTTAATAAAAGAAAAACAAATTGGCCAAATCTTGTGTTTGGGCTTTCAATTTGAATATTTAAATGTGGTCAAAAGTGAAGATATATGTCAAAACTATCCTGCTTCACCGAAGTTGCCTAGCTACTCTCTTTCTCTCTCTAGCACACCATGCTTAAATTAAATTAGGTTTTTCTCTCTCTCTTTTTTAAGTTCAAGAACATGGGAGATCATACTCAAATTAGTTACTAACTCAATCTAACAGTATAGTCTTTAGTCTTTATCTCTAGATATCTGATGTTCGATTTCTATTCTTATCATTCTTTTTTGGATAAGTGGATGCATGCACCCAAATCTAAACTAGGTTGATAAATTTTTAGCACCCTAATCATATCTCACGTTCTTTCAAATCTATTACATAAATCTGAAAAGAACATACAAAAACAAGCCAAGATATCAACTGAAACAATGAGTTGTACTAAGAACTGATTACAATAAGGAATAATTGAGTTGAGATATTCGAGTGATAGAGAAAAAGGGCTAGAAATAAGACCAAGAGAAGTCACAGATTACAATGAGTATACTACAAAGAGGAATCAAATGAAGGGCAATTTTAGAGGAAGTATAGTCTTTGAAACGTTTAATTTGATCTATGAGTCTAGCAAGCCCAAGCGATTGGAGACGTCTTTCCAAAAAGTTTGATAGTACTGTTGAATGTGTCATTGAAAGTGTGATTGTTTATTTCGATTCACAGTTTGTCCCATTAATGTTTTGATTGGCAGAAAAATCTTTTATGATTGAGTTGTTATTTTGTTTCCTAGTTGAGACTTTCCTTTTTTGTATTTTCTAATGTTGTGAGATAATGAAGTTTGAAGTATTAAAACAAAAAATAAGTGTAAAGGATGAAAGAGTAAAACAGTTTTAAAAAATAAAAATAAAAAAAATAAAGAAAGAAATAAAGATGGGACAAATTTGGGTTTAGGGTTGTTGGGAGTGTAGAAAGGAGGGAATTTTTGAATGGTCAGCAGTCTTGGTTTGACAAACACACAACAACCCCAAATGCTCATTGCATTATTATCATTAAAGTCTTCCACCAAAATTAAATCACTCAATTTTTGCAACCCACTATAAATAATTTGTGTGTGTACATTTCACTCCTTATTATTATTATTATTATTATTATTATTATTATTATTATTATTTTTAGTAAATGATAATATCGTTAAAATAAACTCGTCTCTAATCCTCTACTTTCAATAAATTGTAAAATTTACTCTCTCATTTTCATCCTTAAAAAACAACAATATCTGAATCTCTCTTTTAATGTTAATTGGTTTTATTTTTTCTAATTTTATATTTATATATATACACACACACATATATATATAAACGTCACATCTTGCAACTTGTTTAGACGTTGCATCATTAGGATCACTACCAACAAGAGATAATGTCACTCCTAATTGTCAACAAATATCAAAGCTTTCTAAAAAGAAGGTTAAGGTACACATTAAAAACCATATATCATTTTTTGTTTTGTGTTTTCAAATTTTATATCTTTTTCCTACCAAATTCTTTAAGTACACGATTTTTTTTTATATTAATGAGTGTTCAGACTAGCTTACATTACATGAATGTTGACTAATCTTACAACACAATTGTTTGATCCTATAACATCTATTAGGTAGCTAGAGCTAATAGAAAAGGGGTTTATGTGCTATCAAATAATCCCACTTTACAACTGAGCTTTTTTCAGACGATTTAGTACAAGTCACACTAAAAATATATCAAAGGGAAAATTTACCCTTTTTTCTTTTTTGTATATTTTCTTCCAGGCTTGTGAGGAAAGAAGAATAAATCTGTAGAACTAAAAACTTGCAAATACAGCGGTAGAGAAGAATTGTTGGAGCAAGAACACAATTATGAAGATCAAGGGAAGAAGAAAGAATACTCAGAGGATTATAGTGGTTCCGCCATTTTCACCTATATCCACTCTCAAGAAGCCAAAAACGAATCTTCATTCATCAAGGGTTTTCAATTTACAGAGGTAAACTCGTAAAATTTCTCAGCATTCTCTCTTTTTTCATCGCTCATTCTCTAACTTATTTCTTCTATTTGTAAACATTTCATGTGTTGAGGGTTGGAGAAACTGATCAGTAACTGTACCGAGGGTTTCAGTTTTTCAGCAGAAATTCTGGTGAGGTAATTTCTTTTCTATTTTGTTTTATGGTTATACCGTATTTGTTTCACTCAAACTTTTAACAATTAGGTGGCCACCATGAATTAAACTCTTTGTCGAAGTCACATCTACTTTATATACCACTAAATCAATCCATGATCATTATCAAATTCCTAATTACCATGTCTTTTAATCTTTCTGCTTATAAATATTTCCTTGGACAACATATTTTAAATTAAAAACTACTTTCAAAAGTTTTTTAGGCTTAGAAAGTTGAATGCAGACAACAAATAAACTTAGAGATCAAATATTGTTTTTTTAGTTTCTTTTAAAAATTAATAAAAAAAGGTTAAACAGCCAGATTATTAAAAATAGCTTAAATATCTCATATTTAATTGACATATCATAATTTGGAAGGACTTGATTTGAACAAAATGGAAGTGTAATTAAAAGTTGAATTGAAAGATTTACAATGATAGGAATGAAATTACAAAAAAATATGTAAAGCAATTCGAAGTTTTCAAGTTGTCTTAACACAAATACTATATTGTCCTAATAAACATACCTTCCCCGATCCACTTTATTCATCAACCCTATAGTTAATGAATAAGAAGAAGACACACACTTACAAGTGTTGGTATAATATATACTTTTGAGTACAAGTAGGGTTTGGTTTTAGATGGCTTTGAGACACAAATTTCCTATTTGAGCCATATATTCGATGATTATATCATAGAATTGTAGTGATATTTCTTTTATTCAATTTTAATATTATATACTGTATTTGGAAGACCAAGTTTTAATAAAGGTTATATCGCAACGTCATTGATGCAGCCCATGTCCTTTCTTTCAACTAAAATTCCAAAAAGATGAGGAGACAATTAGAAGACAGAACATGCAAAACTTATGACCAAAAGAAAAGCCACCACCCAAGGCTGACCTACCATACCAAGGTTGAGGTCGACCCCATTGTAGAGTACTTGATCATAAGTTTTCTCCTTTTTGTAGGATGTTTGTTTCCATTTCAGAGCTATCAATTTCAAACCTATTCTTCTTTCAAACCATTTCCTTTGGAAAAAGCATAGTTTTCTTTTAAGTTTGTCAAACTTCATACTCAATGAAACATTTTTTTTCTTTAAGTAAAAAATGTTCGTTTTAGAACGTTTTCTCTTTTGTTGGTCACGTTATTTTTATCATCAAACAAACTCACTCTGCTAGTTTCACATGATACGATTTTCTTTTGTCCAAATTTTGACATCAACATAACCTAAATTTATTAGGTATAGATCAATTGTATATTTTTTTTACTATTGTTGCATTCCTGTTGATATGATTGACTTAATATTTAATATCTAAAATGAAAAATCTTTCATTGTTTCAAATTTTAAGATAAAAACATATACAAATATATAGCCATTACTTACAATTTATATTGAAAATATAAAAGATCGATAATTTAAAGGGCACATGTTCATAGTCCTTATGTTGATCCTCCACTGATTACATATAGGAAATATATAAAGATAGGAGAATTGGAAGATCTATATGCTAATTAACTGAATACACATTTGCATTACATTTTCTATGATTTGATTTCTATATATATTTATGTTTCTATATGTATAAGAAATGGGGGATATCAAGATCTATATATTTTCTCTCTACCCATCTTTCTTTACATTTTTGTACCAAGCTTTCTCATTATGAGATAGA
>JBBPDJ010000017.1:11837395-11849155 GCA_037974625.1 Cucumis cinereus
TATATATATTGTATGTTAAGTTAATAGGTTTTTATAGTGAGGATGTGATAGATTAGATTTAATTTGTAATTTGTAATAATACTAAGGAAGTGGAAGATGGCCCTTCTCTTGAAGGCTCTTCACAGTTTCATATATGCATTGCTTCACAGGTATGAACTCCATGCCCAAGTCCTTGAGCTTTTTCACACTATATTTGTAAGGTTTCTTCTTAGGGTTCACCTGGTCAGAGCACCTACACTCATTCCAATATCAAATACAATATCAAAATTGTATTTCTAAAATAATTATTGACAGTTTGAAAAAGAGAGAAATTAAAGTGTTTTTAAAAGACTCCCTGTATGTATTAGAAATCACCAATGATTCTTTTGTTATATTCAAGCTTTCATATTGGTCAATAATTGAGTCTAACCTACTTTAGTTTTGACCTCTTGCTTTTTTCTTTTTCTTTTTTTTTAATATTGTTTCTTATTAATCATTTTATGGAAAAATAAAACTTATGAACACAAATCAAATATCTAATATCTCATTTTCACACGCTAAGAATCAATATGATTAACTAAATTGTTGAAACAACTAAATGTGAGAGCTCCAACTAAAATATCTATGCATTCAATTGATAGATATAGACGCACTTGGAGAATTTTGGAAGTTGTTTTTCTTTGAAAATTGTTTTAAATTACAAAATTACTAAAAATATTTATAAATACAACAAAATATCACAGTTTATCACTTATCACAATCTATAAGATCGTGAATAGAAAATAAGATTTTGTTATAATTATAAATATTTTAATTCATTTTTTATATTTGAAACAAATTTTTAAAATCAGATTGAAAGTCACTACCAACCTAAACAATCAAAGTTAGTGCCAAATCTTTTAGGGTAGTTGGGATGCACCAAGAAGTCATACTTGGGTTCTTTTTCTTTGTTTTTCTACCAAACACACATGACAAAAGACCATAATAATAATAATAATAATAATAATAATAATAATAATTCTACACCCATTTGGCTACCAAATTTTGTGGGTCAACTAGAAACTGAAAATCAAACCTCTACAAATTATTTTATTATTATCAGGTAGTAATTTTGAATCCTTGGAATTTATCTCTTGTTTTCATTTTATCTTTTAAGCTTTGGTTATTTTAATTCGATTCACCATTATTTTTAATATCAAAATAATTTCTACCAAATAATTCTTAAAATTATTTTATTTTAATTTGTTGTTATAAATTTAATAATTATCTCTAAATGCGTTGGAATTATCCAAATTTAGATGTAATTGAACAAAATAAAATAAAATAAAATAACTTACTTGGTAGGAATGGGATACTCAGGGAAGAACTTAGCCAAAATGTCAACCAATTCTCCTCGATGAAGCATAGTTTCAACACAAATGTATCTGCCAAAGGCAGAGGGAGTCTCATACACCAACAAGTGAGCTTTTGCAACATCCTTAACATGAACATACCCTAATAAAATTTGTTACATAAAACATATATATACGAATTAATTAGGAACCAACTTTATTAAATAATGTCAACTAGTTATAAAACATATGAACAAATAATAATAATAATAATAATAATAATAATAATAATAATAATAAACAACCTTGAACTGCATTGACATAAGTCTTGACAGAGCCATTCAAGTACTTCATGATATGAGCAACACTTGCATTTATTGATTGTTGCAATAATGGTCCAAGCACCAACATTGGATTCACCACAACTAAATCCACCCCTTTCTCCTTTGCCATTGCCCATGCTGTTTGCTCTGCCACTGTTTTTGCATAACAATACCAATTCTGTCCAAAGTAATAATAATATGCATTATATTCTAGAGTGGAGTTTGGAGATTGCGCTCTTAAAACAATTTCCCTTGTCATCAAAAGCTATTGCCAATCACAAACAAACTAATAAGAAAATCTCAGAGTAATTATTCTATATGTTTATTTTAATTTAGTTCTTACCATTTTAAATATTCAATCCATACAAAGCAGAAATTATAAAAACAACTTTGCATATTCTCATTATAAGTTCATAATTATTTTTTCGCATATTGTTGAATGAATCAAAAAAAAAAGAAAGAAAAAAAAAAAAACAAGACTCGTTACCTTAGTATTTTTGCAATAGTCAAGATCACTCCAACAAGACTCATCCACCACCGTATCGGGTCTCCGATTGGGGTTCATGTATATAGTTCCAATCGATGATGTGAACACCACTCGCCGGACCTTCGCCTCCGCCGCCGCCATTATAACATTTTTTGTCCCAAGTATTGCCTGCTCCACCTTTTCCTATATCAATATAGGAAACTTCCAATAAACTATCACTCAATTCAAGAACTTAAATTGGTGGATGGTTATAATAAATTGTGACCGGCTCTTAATTTTAAGGGAAGAAGAAATAATATTACTATAATAAATTAATTAATTATCCAAATGAGTTTAACCCAACGGTTAGCATGATCTTCCATCCTAGGAGGTGTGAGGTTCGGTATCTATTTTTTAATTAACAATGAATGAAGAGAGGAATGTATCATTGTTTTATTAAAGTGGGCATAGTTCATTTGATATAAAGCGTATACTTTTGGCTAAAATTTGAGGTTACCGTGTCGTCCCTATATTGAATCTGACGAAAATAAACTTTTTTTTGAGCTTTTTTCAAACTAATACTAAATGTTACGTTGAAGTATTCCTATAATTGAATTTACCAAAAATTCACCAATTTAAGCTTCTATGGGCAATGGTTATCAAACTTGAGATTGCTAAAATGTATGAAAATTAAATTTATTATAATTTATTGGCTTAAGTTTCTTAGGTTAAGTAGGAGGTTCAATGTATAATGTCATTTTCTCTCCATCTAAAATTGATTACACTTCTTTTGCCTTCAACAAAATTTTCAAGTTAAGTTGAGAATTGTTGAGATATTAACATAATTAAATTTATCTTAACTTATCAACTTTATGTTTTTGTGTTGGTGATATAATTAAAACTAGGATGAATTGCAAAAACTACTCCTATATATGGTAGTAGTTGTAATTATACCCTTAAACTTTTAAAATTAAAAAATTGAGCTCTCAAACTTATCCAAATTTTAAAATTGAACCATTAAACTTATGTAATTATATAATTATATTGACTATATAAATTTGAGAATTTAATTCTTGTCACTTGGGGGTCTAATTCTAACACTTTTTAGAAGTTGCATTCAATTGTTACTATTGAAAATATGATATATAATTGTGATTACGACAGTATAATTTTTGCAATTTGCCTTTGAAACTAAGTTAAAAGTTTGAATGGTTAATAATTACATAAGAATATTAATATTCGGTGTGGTGATGGAAGACCAAGCTACTTACTGGGTCATCGGTCACCGGAGACGCCGTGTGGAAAACACCATCGCAACCGTTAATGGCGGCTTTAAGGCTCTCAAAATCAAGAAGATCAGCAGCGTACAGCGTCAACCTTTGCTCAGCTCCATCCAGCTCTTTCAAATGATCATTTTTCCGATCATCTTTGTAAAAAACAGTTATTCATTATTAAAAAAAAGCTTGCAGAATTAGATTTAAAATAATGATAAAGACGAGGGCGATGATAATAATAATAATAAGTAAGATTTGATTTGATAATCATGTTTATGATCTTTTTTAACCATCAAAGCTTATTAAACACCGTTCTACTAATAAATAAGTTTCAATATTGTGTTATTTACTTTCTACTATTTTCTTAAAAAAAAAAACTAAACAAAATTTAGAATAATTGGACAAGTAAATTTGTTTTTAAATTTTAACTAAAAATCCTAAGTACTTACATAATTTTCATGTCTAAAGGTTGTAGGTTCAATTTCTCATCCAACAATTATTATTGTACTAAAAAAGATACTACTTCCACATGATTTATTTCTACTTTTCAAGAAGTGTTTTCAAAATCCAAATATAATTTTGAGACCTAACTACTTGTTTGATAAACATTTGGTTCTAATAACACTTTTTACGAGTATTTAAAACAAAATAATAATAAAAAGGAGAAATAGTTTACAAATGGAGTTTAAAAAAGTAGCTTTTAAAAATAGTTTATGATATTTTGACTAAGATATCAAATGTTTATTAAATAAGACCCTAAATGTACCCTACCTGGGTTTCTCACCGTGCCTCTAACAGTGTAACCCTTTTGAAGAAGAAGCTTGACAAGCCAAGAGGCAATGAAGCCACCGGCGCCGGTGACAGAAACAATTTGACCGGAAGCTACGGGGCCGGCGGCGAGGGGCATTTTGGACAGGTGGGAATGAATGGTTATAAATGAGGAGGGGTTAAGAGTGGGTGAGAGAAGGGATTGAATGTAAGGACACAACAAATGACTAAAGCATTATGGTTTGTTTTATAAGCCAAAAAAAGAAGGCTTTATTACAACAATTCTCTCATCTCATACACCTACTACTACTACTACTAACTTTTATTATTATTTTTTTTTTATTTTATCATTTTTTTTCTTTTTTAATTTTTAGATTATAAGTTTATTACTTTAGGTGATAGTTTTTCTTCTTTGCCTCAATTGTCACTTCTTTTTTTATTGTTATCTTTAACTATCTTCCCTTTTCATTGAATTAAGCTTAGACTAGTTTTAGGTTTTCAAATGGGTTTTTAAGTATATATACTTTATATTATACTTTATATATACTCTCGTTTCCAAGTTTTCAAATTCAATTTTGTAAATTATAAAATCATATGATAGCTTCAATTTTATGTATAGTTCAATGTATAAAAAATCATCTGTCACACTCTAGCATACTCAATTGACACTCAACTCTAGAGATGAGCCTATTGTACACTAAAAACAACAATAATATGTTGGAATGCCTTGAATATGTTATCTCTGGCGGCGCTTTGAACGACCAAATAAAACCTAAGTAAAATTTTCATTAGACATTTAATTATTTACAATTTATTTATGATTATGATCAGACCAGTATATTGTATAAACTCTCTAACTCTAGAGATGTCACCATTTTGCATTATGTTATATTCGCATGCGCGCCCACACACACACACACATATATATATATATAACATTAATTTTTCCCATATCCATCAACTTAAGTTTTTGGATCAATTGGTAATTTAAGATAATATCAAAGCAGTTGCTTCAAGATGTCTTAAATATAACATAAGTGTTTTTGGTCGATTAAAGTTCTTTGGTCTATTAGTGATTTAGGAACACAAACAACTAAAATAGCATTTTTAAGTTAAAAAAAGATTTATTTATTTTTCTGGATGCAATATTTAGGGATTAATTTCTTCTTCTTCTTCTTCTTCTTTTTTTTAACGTTTAGATAGTACAGTATAATAATATATATATATATGAAAGATCGAAAATCAAAAGGTGGAATTTAAATCTTTTTTAAACTTCCAAAATTACCCTTTGTTTTTTCCAAAAAAAAATAATTCAAAGTTACTTTATTTGGTAATGACATGAGAACCAAATAATTTGTTGAATGGAAATATTTGTAGTTCAAAAACAAAAATGAAGTTGTATAAAAGAAGCTGCATAATTATTAATTGGTCCACATAATTAAATGTGTTAGTTTAATGTCGTAACTTTGTAATTTTATCCTCTTCGGCCCTTTTGGATTATCTCTAGCCTTCTTCCCCTCTCTCTCTCTCTTTTGGCTCTTCTCTTTGTAGTTTTTGGTTGATTGATGATATGAGTCCAGGCGAGGATGAGGGTGCCACGTTTGTATGAATCAAGTTTGAGTAATCTAGTGCACCAACTAACTCGTTTTGACAATATTTTTTTTAAAAAAATGTTGGAACTTGTAATTTATGTTATAATTACAACAATTTAATAACGATTGCAACAGTGAACTCTCGCCTACCACGAATAAATATTGTCTCTACTAGCAGGAATAAATATTGAAGAATTATAGCACTTCAATTAAGACAAAACCTAAGAATTGTAAACCCTAGGAACATTTGTTAGATCGCTGCAAAAACATTGTTGCAATAGACATGCTTTTTTTTGTTAATTACAGTGAAATTATTAGGATTAAAAGAAAAATGTCTCACATGCAAGCAAGGGAGACGGTGCAACTATATTTGTTATGATTTAGTTTGCTTTATTTTCACAACACTTTCAACTTAATTAAAGAGTAATTATTAATTACAACCTTAACTTTTCATGGATGTATGTAACTAAACCGATCAAACCACTCAAAGCCATCGAAATCATGGATGATTCAACTAATGGTTCGATTTATGTGGTTGGCTTCGACTCAATGGAATAGAGAAACTAAAGCTAGTTAGTCGGCTTCAGGTTGACACATAGACACACCAACCCTATTAAGTTTTGACAATATAAAGTTCAACAAATTCAATGGACTCCGACCTCCATAAAACAAGTCTATATTTTTAGTTTGAAATTTGAGTATGTTAGCTCTAGTTAAATTTCCTTTTGAGAGATTAAATCATATGCTCTTGTAATTGATTGCAAGAGAAGATTATTATCCATATTGTAATAGTTTTTCACACAGGGAATATTTTCTGGTTCGTGGTTTTTTCTCTAGTTTGAAGTTTTTTCACGTTAATTCTTGTGTTTTCAGTTGGAATCAAAACAATAAATTATTTAATAACGTATCAAATAATTAATGAATGTAGTATGTACGTACTATCTTAACACTATAATTTTTTTCAATAACTCGTTGTTTAAATATAATATAAAATTTAAAGGGATGATTTTGTGTGTGTGGAAGGAATCAAGGAATATATTTCTGTGGGGGTAGGTGTCCTCAAACTCAGGACTCCAACTAGAAACTAAGTCTTTTCTTCACCAAACTCATATTAATTGTTCTAATGAAACCACATATTGACTTTTTTTTTTTGGGGGGGGGTCCTATTTTCAAAAATGTAGTTGGATGTGTTTCTGTTCTATGAACTAGTTTATGAAATACTGCATATATTTACGATTCGACACGTCGTAACATTTATTATTATAAATGACATAATAATAATGTATTTGGTTTATAAAGGGTTTGGTAAGTTAACCATAAATTTGAATACGAACTGCATCTAGTTTGAAAAAAGTATTGACATTATTGAAGGAAGTTGGGACTTGGGAGTGGTGGAAAGTCAATATTGGAGAGACTTTGTTGAAGATCGTGGAATCATTCTTCATATTATTTAATTTTTTTGGTAACCTCTTAACATAATTTTACATATTTTAGGGTAGGTTTTGATAAATCGCCAAAGTTTCTAGATATTGCATATATTCTTATTACAATTTTACATATATTCTTATTAACATAATTTTACATTTTTATGTTAGCATTATTATTTTACATCTATATAATAGATTAACCCTTAAAATCATTCTTGCCAAATTGAATTACATATCGAATTCCAATCACATTTTTTATGATGGCTATAAGATGACTATTGTCTTCCTCAATCCTTAAGATCGTTAGGGTTGAAATCAAGTTGATTCGATGATGGCTATAAGTTGACTATTGTCTTTCCTCAACCAAAACTCCAAATGCTCTTAGTAGGACCTTTCTCTTGATGGGATACAAGAAAGACAGAGTGCTTATTGTTTTGATATATCTTTATATACTAGTTCAATTATGGTTTCATTAAACCCTAATCAATCTAGGAATACACTTCTACCCATTTAGACTATACTCAATTAGAAATTGAGGGTGTTAAATTAAATAGATTACATAATAAGGTCCAATCTAATAAAATAACCAATGTGGTAATTTATTAATCCACATACATAATCCACATCTTAATTGTACATATTGTTATTTAAATACGTCAAACATTTTAGTGATTGAAAATTAGAGGTTCTCATTTTAAAAGAATTAATTTCTAATTTATCATTTTGCGCATATAAATTAATTATTAAATTAATTCCAACAATCTCCACGTGAGAGAAATGATTTCCTATCTTGTAAAATTAAAAAATCCTTTTATTAGAAAAAGAAAATGATTTATTCTTTAGTGCACAACTAATGCTACTTTAAAGACAATTTTTCTTTAAACTAAACATGTATAAGAATGTCCATCAACAATTTATTAACAAGAAATTTAAACTTATTTAAAATGATGAAATAAATATTTAAAATATAAACAATTTTTTTATGATTCTTTTATATTTTTAATTTCCCTAAAAATGTCCATCGCACAATTTATTGATATATTCCTATTAACATTTCCATAAAATTAATAAGTCCCTTTAAAACTTTGGTGATGGGATGCAATTGGAATTTGACCCTCAAGGGAAACTTTAAAGTAGTAGTTTGTTTATTAATTTTGAAAAGCATGGAAATTTAAAAAAAAAAAAAAAAAAAAAAAAGGAAAAGTAGGATAATATTAATATTGTAGTATTATTATGGACATGATTTCATCAACTTTATTGCTCCTAAACACAAATGTCTTTCTGTCATGTTCCCACTAACATCAAAAGCTTAACCACTAAGGAAGAGAAGACACAAATATCTTTATTTGTTCCCTATTTCTAATTTGTTTATAATTGCACCATTTCTTTTCATTATTTTTACTCCTTTACTTAATTTCTCGCCTCGTGTAGGTACTTGTTTTTATGTAAGTTGAAATTAAAATAATAATAATAATAATAATAATCAATTAGATAAAAATACATTCTAATCAATTCAGACTAACTGCATTACGAACTAAGATTACCCTAAGATGAATATTAACTAGGAATTGCCTAAATCAATATTCCTCATTATTCTTCCTAGGTTGATTATAACATTATTCACTATTAAATGCAATAGTTCACAAGCTAATCTAACATTTTGCATACTTTAGATTGAATCACAATTATATGTCACAAATTGCAAGTCAATACCCATCTACATATTATATAATTTTGTCAACACTACAAATTTTTTTAGTACAATAATTGTGGAAAAGAGGGGATTGAACCTCTCACCTCTTGAATGAAAGCTCATGTCAATTGAGTTAAACTCACGTCGTCAACAATACAAATCTATATCAATGATATACACTGGTAGAGACTTCGATCAAAAAATAGTTGTAATAATAATACAAGTCTATGATTAACAAATTAAATTATAAATAAAAAATAATTATCCAATCAACAATAGAAAATCTATTAGTGACAAACTTCAATCTCTAAATAGACTTTGATTTGTATCAACCTATCAATAATAGAATTCTATCCTTATACGACTTTGAATTATTGCGATGAGTTGCTTTTGTGAGTGACTTTTTAGATCTCTCTTACCTATCATTATATGGCCAAATTTGAGATCTCATTAAGGTATTTATCTTTATCAGTAGATCAAAGATTTAGTTTAATTAAAAAATAATGGGGTATTAATAAATAATAAAATAAAAAAATAAAAAGGGCTGCATGCAAATAAGTTTCTACCCACCATGTGAACCTAAAGCTCATGTCAATTTGCATACTTTTCAAATAAAGGCAATACAAAAAGATGTGTCTTTGCAATTGCATGCCCACTTCTTCATGCATGAATGAAACAACTTACAATTTTTTTTATTCACAATATAAACAAAATAACATTGTTGTTTAACTCAAAACTAAAAAATTCCTACTCATTTTTCCTTAAAACTTTATTTACATTCATCAACTTGTATTCACATTTTCCATAGGACTCTCTCTCGAGTTAATGTGCGTCACATCAAGATACTTTTAGAAAATAGAGGGTAAGATATTGATATTAATACATAATAATCAAATATATAGTGTAAACAAAATTAATATAATACACTAGTACTACTAGCTAGAAATTATTTTCTCATATCTTTGTTGGGAAAAATTATTACTAAGGTTATGTTTTTCTCACTAGGAACATAATAAATGAATAGTAATATAAAAAAGTGAATCTCAGTTAATTACGTATGCTGTTGTTTACATACGTGTGTTTCTATAATTGTAATATATTGTGGGTTCGTCTCCAAATCTATAATTAAAATGTATAATTTGATTAAGGAACGAAAGGTACTCAATTTGCTTTGTTAAAAAATTATGTGGAACTCACTACCTTTATGACCATCATTTTTGTTACGATGTAACAATAAAAAAAATGAACATTGTAGTTATTGTTATATTTATAACCATTATTGTGTAATTACTATTATCATTATGGTCAAACGATAAGGTTATCGTGACAATAAATATGACAAATTCGTAATTTTAAATAAACATAATAGAAAACAATCAATTACTTTTGCAATTGCAATTGAAATCAAGTACTATAGATTTATCAATCAAATTTCATTCCGACTGCATCAATTTTTATTACAAATTAATAAACGTGGACTAAATTCAAACTAAAGTTCATTTGATTTATGGGTATCATTTAGTTTACGTATTTACGAAGCACTCTTTCTTTTTAAGATTTTGCAAAGGTCAGTTACCACCCACTTTCACTTTCGGCCCCCCGAATCACTCATGTGCTACAAAGAAAAGCACCTACTTTTTTGTTTAATTACCCCCATTAACTTACTTTTTTCTTTTCAATTGAATATATATACACATTCCATATTGTTGCAGTTCTCTTCATGTCGTATCACTCTTCACTAAAATCATGAAGAACAAAGCCTCTATTTTGTTAAAAAAAATCACTTCCGTTTTGAGTGCCATAGCAAAAGCCAAATCAATGGCCGTCAACACCAAATTCAGCGCCACCAAAGCTCGTCTTCTCATGCTATCCATGGTCAAATCCAAAAAAATCCTCCTTGATTCCCTCTCTCACAAGATCCACACCATTCTCGGCCACGACGTTGACCACGATGATGACGAAAACGACCATAGCAAGGCCATCGTTCTCTATGATTCCGGCAATGCACATGCTAGCCAGTACCAAGCGAGTGGGAGTGTGGCGATGGCAGCCGAGGTCGAGGAAGAGGATGACAAGTATCCTGACCTAACACATTCATTGTTCAACGAAGAGGACGACTACGATATCGATGATGCAAAGCTGCAGGCTGCAGGAGGGTCGATTATCGACATGATGAGAAACTCCAAGGAAGAGGGAGAGGAGTTTAAGCTTGAGGAAGAGATTGATGAAGCAGCAGATTTGTTTATAAAGAGGTTCCGAAAGCAGATACGGATGCAAAAGCTTGAATCTTTCAAGAGGCTTCAAGAGATGTTGGCTAGAGGAACTTGATTTATCATATTTCATTATATTAATTTTTATTTATATATTTTGATCGTACGTTATCTCATAATTATATTAACTTTACCTATTTCTTTCTTGTTTGCGTAATGAGAAAAAAGGGTTTAAAAAACAATAATATTGCAGAAATAATATTAAAAAAATTGAATGTTGGTTGAAAACAGAAGAAAATAGAAAATAATTATGAAAATGGTGAAATCCAATAGATAAATCAAACTTCTAACTTAAGTATAATTGATAAGTGAACCTAAATTAATACCACTAGTTAACTGACAACTTCAATTTTTTTTTTTTTTTTTTTTAAAAAAAGGAAGATAGAAACTAACAAAACTCAAACAACATAGCTTAGAAATTTGAGATCACACATTATGATATTAAACTGAAATTTTAATCAATAGTTAAGCAAGAAGCTTAAAAAATTTAAGTGAAAAATTAAATTAGAAAAACTCATAACTCAACCATTCCTCGAGACTTTTGTCTATCACATGATACTTTTTGCATACAAACATAAAACTGTGTATGTGGCGGGGGGGGGGGGGGGGGGGGGGGGACTTTTGTTGGGAACACAAA
>JBBPDJ010000017.1:11849255-11875350 GCA_037974625.1 Cucumis cinereus
CCCCCCCCCCCCCCCCCCCCCCCCCCCCCCCACCCTTCATAAAAAAATCAACAAATTGTTTTTAGAAATACAAAAAATTAAAGTAAGCATGATTTCGCCTTCTTTCTTTGATTTTGTCATCTTTAATTTGTTCCATTCTACCATTTTGTATAGGATTTGGAAAGGAAATAGCCATTACCAAACTTGTAATCACAAAACAATTTTTTAGACTTCTTTAGGTTCAAATCCCAAATCACTAAGCAATTGGTGGAACCCTATTACTTTAATTGCAGACCAAATATATCTAGCTTCAACATTAAGATTAAGCCACAAGTTCTTATTTTCTTTGATGTTCCTGAAAAAAGAAAAAAGAAAAAAATAAGATCGATAATTATATTAGCACTCAAAAGATTAAGTTTACATGTAGGTGAAATATTTTTTCTGCCCCAAGTGTTCAACAAAAGCAATAATTAATAGATGGTCATGCAACTAGAAATACATTCATCAAATTGTAAAGTTTCATGGTAGCTATTTGATTAAACAGTAACAAGAGTTACGACAACTTTCATCTACATCAACGATCCTTACCTTATAATTTGTATAGATATCAATTTCATCAATATTGTCAACGTCATTTGAAGGAAGATATTGGCTAATTATGATAAGTTAGAATCAATTCAATTTCAATCAAAAGAAGATTTACGTTCTTCCAAGTTTCCAAAATTGGTAGCGAGTCTCTCACACTTCTTTGCTACTTAAAGTTACAATAAGAATATTGATCACGGATGACATCACTAGTTAAGATAATTGGTTTATTGTTCAAATCATTTTTTTAATCATTGTGAATTAGAACCAAATATGGCTTAATTAATTGCTTTTTTCTTTTTCTAGTTGTGAATTTTTTAATAAAGAATATAAAAGAGTAACATACAGATAAGAAAAAATCTTATAGTTCTTAACAAAAAAAGGGGTTTCTACTTACCAAGTTTCATAACAAGTCTTATCTTCAACTATCCTTAAAATAAAATAGTCTACTGAAGAACTATGGAAGCCCGGCTGGATATAAGAAGCTGACGTGGATGGGAAGTGAGCCACGTCATTTCCCGCCTAAACTTCCCGCCAAACCATCCTCGTGGACATGTAAAGTGCGTTTAGGTCAGTGAAGTGTTCCACATCCATTCACACTCCCATTTTCTCCCGCTCCTTTTCCCTGAGAAATGGCTGGAGAAACTCCCGAGGGCCACTCCGGCAATCCTCCTTCGACGCCTGATTCCCCCACCACCTCCGCCGGTTTCGAAACAGACCAGCTTCCTCATCTCAGCCAAACTTCCGACAACTACCCCGATGAGGACGAAGCCGCCGTCGATCCTCATATCCTTCCCGATGAGCCTGACCCCGATGAAGAGGAGGAAGGAGAGGATCTCTACCACGACAATTTCTTGGAGTCGGTTCTCCAAATGACCCCCCCCCCCCCCTTTATGTTTAATTTCGTTGAACTCTATTACCACATGGATTCCCGATCTTATGAATTTTGTTCTTAATCTTGTAGCGATTATCGGAGGATGGACGAGCATGACCAGTACGAGTCCTTGGGCCTCGACGATTCGTTAGAGGATGAGAGGGATTTGGATCAGATTATGGAGGACCGACGAGCTGCAGAGATTGAACTGGAAAATCGCGATGCTCAGTTCACCCGTCGGAAGCTTCCTGAACTCTTACATGATCATGGTAAAGTTTTTGATGACTATTCTTCCTGAATCGCAAAGTATAACTTTTTTCTTCGATTTTAGCATGTTCACTCGCTTTGCAAGTAGTCAATACATTACTGAGCTACGCGTTCTTCTATTCTTTTTTCTTGCCCATTGTTCGTGTTTTTTTTATCGACTTACTATTCCAATTATAATTTTAGAATGGCTCATGCTTGAGAATGTGAATTATGATTTATGCACCACATTGATTCTTCAGTTTACTTTTTCCAAACAAAATCTTGAGATAAATAGAACTAATTGAAGTAAACTCACTCTACTTGAAGAGTTTCAATATGTAAAGAATCTTTAACTTCAACTTGTATCGAAGTTATATTTAGGCTCGGACAAGGTTTTATGTATGCAACCATTAAATTTAGATTAAAAAACTTTGGCTACATCAAATAAACTCGTGAAGCATTATGTCCTGTATTCAAGGCACTCTGAGTTGCTACCCAGAACGTGGTTATCTGATCTAGCTAACACAGTGATTGTGAATGGTTCACATCCCCAAAGATGTTTTTATCATGTGGACTAAATGTGATCGTCTTATAATTTCAAAACCAGTCGAAGATAATTTGAGGTCTAACCTCCTGAAGGAACTAAAAGCGAGAGACATTTTCTTGATGTTGATTTACTATATTGGTTTACTAGTCTTTACCACTATGACGAATGTGAACTTATTAGTTTTTTCCTATTTGTTCTGTTTTAGGGACTTAATTATCTTTTATGTTTTGATGCAGACTCTGAGGATGACAACTACAGGCCTTCAAAAAGATCAAGAGCTGATTTTCGGCCTCCAGCTGGTGCAAGAGGCTATGATGACATTGATGGTATGCAAAGTTCTCCGGGTAGATCACAGAGGGAAAACTCGCGTGATGATGTGCCTATGACAGATCAATCTGTTGATGACCAATATGAGGTGTTTAAGGCTGCACATTGATACTTTCCACATACTACGATTTTGCACCTAATTATTGTTAGCCATATTTGGAATTAACAAATTACCTCCATTTGTAGGATGAAGATGATGATGAAAATGAGAATGAGATGTATCGTGTTCAAGGGCCACTTAGAGAACATGTTACCATGGATGCGGTTCGGCGCTTTATAGGCAAAAAATTTAAGAAATTCTTGGAAACATATGTGAATCCAAAGAGTGGAAATGGTGAGCTTGAGTACATGCGATTGATAAATGAGATGGTGTTAGGTGAGCATCTACTTCACTGTGATTGTACTGGATTGTTAACATTTGGTTTGTTCTGTAACAAATATTGTTTTCTAAGTTGACCTGCAGAGTCATGTTCATGCTTCTCAGACTGGTTGCTTTAATGTTTGTTTTGCAGCCAATAGGTGCAGTTTGGAGATTGATTACAAACAGTTCATCTTTGTTCATCCAAATATAGCAATCTGGTTGGCTGATGCACCCCAGCCCGTCTTAGAAGTTATGGAAGATGTTGCAAAGAAGGTTGTCTTTGACATACATCCAAACTACAAAAATATCCACCAAAAGATCTACGTGCGGATCAATAATTTACCAGTCTATGATCAGATTCGAAATATAAGGTACCGTGGAAGATCAATGGTGCAGGGTCTTTTCAGATATATGTTTTCATATATAGTTCTTGTTTTTCTAATCATCCTATTTTCAATTTTATACTGTTGTATTTTGTAGGCAAATTCATTTAAATACCATGATTCGTATTGGGGGTGTAGTGACCCGACGCTCTGGTGTCTTCCCCCAGTTGCAGCAGGTGAAGTATGATTGTAATAAATGTGGCACAATATTGGGACCGTTTTTTCAGAATTCTTATTCAGAGGTCAAGGTTGGTTCTTGTCCTGAATGCCAATCGAAAGGACCATTCACTGTAAATGTCGAGCAGGTGAATTCTTAATTTTAATACTCTCTCTTTCTGTTTTTTTTTTTTTTTTTTTTTTTAATTTTGTTTTCTTTGCTTAAGAAATCACGGTTGTAGTTCTGTACCTCAGAATCCCATTTAAAGACTTATTTAATTTTTCTGCGTGGGGTGCTCCCCTAGTGCAAAATGGGGGAGATGGTTCCTTGTCATATATATTTTTTTTTTTTTTTGCATTTCTTGCAGTGAAATAAAACCTCTCTGTGAATGTCAGTCAAATTCTTTACATTCTTGACTGTTATGCTGCAGACTGTATATAGGAATTATCAAAAGCTAACCCTTCAAGAAAGTCCAGGAATTGTGCCAGCTGGTCGACTTCCTAGGTACAAGGAAGTGATACTATTGAACGATCTAATCGACTGTGCTCGTCCTGGGGAAGAAATTGTACGTTCCCTTCCCTTGATGTGATTATGTCAATCTTTTTCTATTTGAAACATTTGCGGACTTTTTATTTATAATCTGATTGATTTCAGGAAGTCACAGGCATTTATACAAATAATTTTGACTTATCATTGAATACAAAGAATGGTTTTCCTGTATTTTCCACTGTTGTTGAAGCAAATTATATTACCAAGAAGCAAGATCTTTTTTCTGCTTACAAGATTACCCAGGAAGACAAGGAAGAGATTGAGAAATTGGCTAAAGACCCTAGAATTGGAGAAAGGGTTAGTTATATTAAGAAATTAATGGGTACATCCCTTTTAGTGTTAAAATTAAGCCTTTTGATTTGGTATGAACTAATAACAGATAATCAAGTCCATTGCACCATCAATCTATGGTCACGAGGACATAAAAACAGCAATTGCTCTTGCAATGTTTGGAGGTCAAGAAAAAAATGTTGAAGGGAAACACCGATTGCGAGGCGATATCAATGTTCTTCTACTAGGTGATCCTGGAACAGCCAAATCACAATTTCTCAAGTAAGAGCTACATTTATCAGTTCGGGGATAAACTTCATAAATGACATACTGGTCTACAGCTGCTTGAATAGTGAAGTTTATATTTTTACCAGGTATGTTGAGAAAACTGGGCATAGAGCAGTGTACACCACAGGGAAAGGAGCTTCAGCTGTAGGACTGACAGCAGCAGTGCATAAGGATCCTGTCACAAGGGAGTGGACTCTTGAAGGAGGTGCCCTTGTATTAGCCGATAGAGGAATTTGCCTTATTGATGAATTTGACAAAATGAATGATCAGGACAGGTAGGGAAAACAACCATCGATTCACATTCTGAGATTTGCAAATCCATTTAGTTTCCTGCCCAGTCTAGAAAGTCTTTTGGTGTGCCGGAATTAAAGTTCTCATCTGTGATTAGGGTGAGTATCCACGAAGCAATGGAGCAGCAGAGCATTAGCATATCAAAAGCTGGAATAGTCACTTCTCTTCAAGCCAGATGTTCGGTCATTTCTGCTGCCAATCCCATTGGAGGAAGGTACGACAAGTACATTAGTTTTTTACTTGTAATCATGCGAGTAAAGAAGTCGAACGGTGCCTATGGATGAATAATAAACGATTAAAGTCACTTGATCAATTCTGGGATGTTCATGTTCTTTTATTCTTTTTGACCAAGTACACTCTTTCCCTCACCAGTCGGGACACAAAGTGATCACTTATTTTTTACTCATCCTTCACATCTTGGAATTTTGGAATTGCAGCATTATGTTAATCAACTAGCCTTTTTATAGGTACGACTCCTCAAAAACATTTTCACAAAATGTTGAGCTGACCGATCCTATCATTTCTCGATTTGACATCCTCTGCGTTGTTAAGGTGAATTTCAAGAAACTGCATGCTTCTTTCTTCAGATTGTTGAAGTTGATTGTAACCGAAAAGGAATTCGATAATTTGTAGGATGTGGTAGACTCTGTAGCAGACGAGATGCTTGCTACGTTTGTGGTTGATAGTCATTTCAAATCACAGCCAAAGGGAGCCAATCTTGATGACAAGTCTATAAATGAATCTCAGGAGGACAGTCAAGACTCTGCAAGGCCACTGGATCCGGAGGTCATACGCATGTACTTATCATCATCTTAGTAGGTCATATGTGGGTTTTCCTCTAATATTCCAAAATACTGATTTTCCAGGTGCTCCCCCAAGATCTGTTAAAGAAGTACATAACTTATTCCAAGTTGAATGTTTTTCCAAGGTTGCATGATGCTGATTTGGATAAGTTAACACATGTCTATGCAGAATTACGAAGGGAATCTTCTGTAAGGCTCTAATGCCTCCGTTTTATTTTTATTTTTATTATTGATAGAAACTTTGCTTATTAACTATCATATTGTATCGTGACTAGCATGGGCAAGGAGTTCCCATTGCAGTTAGGCACATAGAGTCAATGATACGCATGTCTGAAGCACATGCAAGAATGCACCTTAGACAGCACGTCACACAAGAAGATGTTGATATGGCAATTCGTGTGTTACTTGATTCCTTCATTTCGACCCAGAAATTTGGAGTGCAGAAAGCTCTGCAAAAGGTATTAAAGGAGACCATTGCTCTCTCTCTCTGCATGCCCTAAAAATGTAGAATCCTTGATAATTACAATTCAATAGAAAAAGAATTGACCAGTTGGTTTCCTCGATCTATAGTTTTCTGCCTGAATCTTCGAATATTACTGTATAAGATAATCAAATATAATTTTTTGATTATTCTGGATTGAATGGTCAAGGCCCTATGGTTCCCATGAGGAATATTTTCATCAGAAATTTGATGACAAGTATTGCTAATGCTAATATTCTGTTCAATTTTCTATAATTTAGTGATAGATGTGTTTAGGGTTTAGGGGTTGTCATACTTTTGTTATAATAACTAGTTTTAGTATCTCAAATCTTTAAGATCAGCGATGTGGCTGCCAATATGTTTTAAGAAAAGTTTGGAGCAAAGTTACCTTTTGGTTATTCTTATTGCTTCTATTCTGTCAAGAAGGCCATTTGGCCAAGTCAAATGATAAACCCAAAATTCCCATGCCCTTCCTATGTTCATGATTGAACATCAACTACGCTCTGATTTCACTTTTACATGTTAAATTGAGTGAGCTTTGGTATCTTGCAGAGCTTCAGAAAGTATATGACTTTCAAGAAGGATTACAATGAACTGCTGCTATATCTTCTCCGAGAGCTTGTGAAGAATGCGCTTCACTTTGAGGAAATTGTTCGTGGATCCACATCAGAGCTTACCCAAATCAATGTGAAATTGGAAGACCTACAAAGCAAGGTAATGATATTGGGGTTATTTTCTCTATTTAAAGTAGATAGATAAAATCGACTTACACATTTGAGATGGATGCAGGCACAAGATCATGAAATTTATGATCTGAAACCATTCTTCAACAGCTCTCATTTTTCAAATGCTAATTTTGTGCTGGATGAAGAGCATGGACTAATCAGGCATAACCTTGCCAGATAATTTTAGGATAACAATTGAGAATGGAATAGCAAAAGCATAGGAAATAGGTTACTTATGTTACTGAATTGATGATATTCGTAAATGGCATCGACATGACAACTCTCTTCTGAGAATTTAGAGGTGTACTGCTTTCGTATGAAAGGAACAAGATGAAATTTAATTTTTATTGAACTACCTTTCTATTCTGTGGTGAAGTAACAAATTAATTAATTATTTCTTATCTACTTAATTTGAGGTCCCTATTCTAGATTTCAAATTTAGTTTGTTTGTAAATATAATTTAATCCATATAATTTGATAAAATACACTTAAATGGTCTGCAGGAGACTACACTCGAAGATTTTATTAAAATATTGAGACTATTTATAGATTTTATCAAACCATTGAGAGCAAGTTCTATCTTTTCCAATCATAGAAGTTAAAATTGAACTTTTTTGTGCTAAAAAAATATGTTATACAAGTCCGAACTGTATTGACTTAATTTTAAATTAATTAGTAACAAAACTGTTAGAAAATTGTACCACTGAAAATTTGTTTATTCTTTAAATCTCATAATGCTATTGAAGAACTAAGCTACACCTCAATGAGAGCAGTGGAGGTCTCTAAACTAAATTAACAAAAGTTTTCACAAGAACAGCAACCATCTTTAAAATGATGGAAAACATAAGGATCTTTTACTATGATTTCTCGGCCAACCATCTTGGATATGAACTTTGCGGACTCATGACAACTATGACACACACGACGGTTCTTTGTAATACGAATTGTCCTTCCTGCGTCTGTACTAATCAGCCCGAATGAAATTGCCAACAGTTCACTGTGTCCTATTGGAACACACTCTCGCTCCTCGTCGACGTCATGAAAGCTGAAATCCGGATTCAGCTTGGAACCATCTTCTTCCATTTTTTTCATTAAGCACTGTAAATTCCAATATATGTTTTGTGATCTCGGGTGGGATACATCCCCTGTCCCGAACACGTGAATTTTGTTGCAGAACTCTATCCAACTGTAAGCCTTCTTAGGTCTTAATCCCATGTCTTTTATTGTTTCTCTCAACTTTTCAACCATGTCCCATTTTTCGTTGCACGCATACCAGTTCGAAAGTAGAACGTAATTCTCAGCATTTAGAGGCTCCAACTCACACAGCTGCTCAATGATTCGCTTGCCTAGTTTTTGTTGACGGTGGTTCCTGCATCCATCGAGCAATGCTCTCAAAATCTCAGGATGGTTATCAAGTTTATTTTTTTCTACAAATGTCCTGGCTTCATCCAGTCTCCCCGCTCGAGCTAAAAGAGACACCTTTAGAGCAATGTGTGCCACGGTTGGTTCGGTAATGCAACTGAAGTAAAAATCCCCTTCATCTACCATGTTTGCAGTAGTACAAGCATGCAAAACTGCAGTGTAAGTGATCTCATCTCTATGCATCTTCAAGTTCTTCGCCATCTCACGGAACAAACTGACTCCAAGTTTTCCTTGACCATGTAAGCTGTAGCCCAAAGTCATGATGCTCCACGAAACCATATCTTTCTCCTGCATCATCGAGAAAGTTTTTGATGCAGATTGGATACATCCAGATTTGACATACATGTCGACCAAAGCATTTTGGACAATGAGATTCTCGTCAAAAGCATTTTTAACCACATATCCATGAATCTCTTTTCCATGCTTATGTGCAGCCATTCTTCCACAACCTGGGAGAAAGCTGCTGATTGTAAGAGGATCAGGCTTCAATTCTCCATCCATATTCATTTGTCGAAACAGCTTAAAGGCCTCATTGATTCTACCTTTCTTAACGTACATATGGATAAGTTCTGTCCAGGAAATGACATCTTTGGACGGCATTCGGTCGAAGAACCCCCGAGCATCTTTGATACTATTACAGTCGAGGTACATTTTCAATAGAGAATTACTGACCAATACATTAAATTCCAAGCCATGAATTCTTGCGAGATGGTGGATGTTTCTTCCATGTTGCAGCATTTTGAGGGCACCACAGGCAACAATGGCCGTGGCCAAAGCCACTGCATCAATATCATCCGCCAACTCCACCATTTGGTAAAACAAGTCTATGGCAAAACTGGGTTTATCTTCCCTCAAGTACAACTTAGCTAAAATGGTCCAAGAAACAGAGTTTCTAGAAGTGGACTTGTCATGAAGCCACTTTGCAGTGTCAGCACTATCAAGAATCCCATACAACTCAATTAAAGAAGTAAGTACATAAAGGTTAGAGGAGAAGCCAAGTTTGAAGGCTTGAGCGTGGAGCTGTTTGCCAACCTGCAGATCGCCATACTGGCGTGTAGCACATATAATTCGAGGAAGGGTGTGTTTGTCAGGGCGAACTCCACGAAATAACATCTGTTGATAGGTTGAAATTACATGCCCCAAATCTCCATTGGTGACATGGGTTTGAATCAGATTGTTCCATGCAAAAGTATCCCATATAGGAATTTCGTCGAACAGTTGGTGGGCTATGGATAAATTAGCATAATTCTCGCCAGCCGTATAACGAACATGAGGGAGATTATTAAATGGTGGGTGACGATGGTATGTGTGATTGGGTTTTTGGGTAATGGGGCGACAATGGGTGTGGGTGTGGGTGGAGAGAAGAAAATTCATGGTAG
This sequence comes from Cucumis cinereus, assembly GCA_037974625.1. Lineage (NCBI taxonomy): Eukaryota > Viridiplantae > Streptophyta > Magnoliopsida > Cucurbitales > Cucurbitaceae > Cucumis > Cucumis cinereus. The sequence continues at coordinate 11,858,923 of JBBPDJ010000017.1, forward strand.
AGTTTTAGAGATTAGACATTGGGAAACAGAGGACAACAAAAGAGGAGAATTTAGCCTTCCATTGTCATTTCATTATTTAAATGAATCATTTAGGAGAAAGTTGTGTAGGAAAAAGAGAGTGACACCCAGCCAATTCAATTCTTCAACATTGGAGAAATGCCATTTGCTTGCTTGGATTTTGTGGAATCTAGAGAATTGAAAGAGTGAGAAAAGAATATTAAAAAAACAACAAAACAAAACAAAAGTTGTCTTATTATGTTACAATATAGAGATTTTTAGTATATATTAAAATCATAACATGAAAATAAATTTTAACAAAACATCCAATTTTTAGGATTATTGGAAAAATAAAGTTAACCTCCTTTCCATTTCTGTCTGACTCTTCCTTTCCCTCATCATCCCTCCCCTTCTCCTTCCACCTTCTCCTTCCTCTTCTTTATTTGGTATATTCAGCAACTTCAAACCTTAAATTTTGTCTTTAGTCGCTTCGATTCTCTAGTGAACTACTGTAGCAACGGCTCAAGAAAGGTAACTTTTTCCCTCATGCTACTCAAGAACATAAACAAGTGTATGTTGCTCTTAATCTTGTTGACGCTCTTTCTCCTCATTTTAACATCTTTAAACTAAAATCAACATTCTTTGTTTATGTTTTAGGGTTCCATTTTTTTTTATGTGGTGTTATTATTTTTATTATTCAGTCCACATCATTTCTCTTGGTTTTTGAGTAGATGCTCACCAAATTTTAAACATTATTCAATTTTTTTTTTCTTTTGTCTTTAAAACTTTTTGTATTTTTTGTTTCTATTTTGATTTCCTTTTACAAAGTTCGTCCGTTTTTTATTGAGTTTTTTTTTTTTATTGACTTTGATTTTCAGTTTGTTGTGTTGAATTTAAAAAGCACGTTGATTTTGTATTTCTTGTGTTTTTTTCTTTTGTAATTATGTTTTGCTTCTCAACATACTTTACTGAAGTTGATTCTTATTTGAATATGTTTTTTCCAATTTTCTGGTAGGTAATTCATTAGATGATTTGTGATGGAGGCAATAGTTCTTTATATCTATATTTTGATAGATGTAGGAATTTTTTTGCCTTGAGTACGAAATTTTTGTCTTCGGGTAGATTAGGGGTGAGTTCTTATCTTAATTAATTAAGATAGACGTGCTTTAGAATGCTTATTTTTTTATTCCAATAAAATTATACTCTGGATCATTTAGATTTATTTTTGTTGATTTGAAGAAAAAAAATTACCTTAACGAGGAATATTAGTGTTTTGATAGTTTTTGGAATTGAAAAAAAAATTATTTTCAGCTTTTGGTAATTTTTTTTTTTTTTTTTTTATGGTATTTGACTGTTGTTAGCCAGGCAATCAAGTATGCAAAAGAAATAGTTAGTTTAGAGAACGGAAAAAATGTACTGATAAAAGATATAATTTGTCACTTGTATAATTGTACTACGATGGATTGTGGAGATATTGTCGTAACATATTCATTATATTAATCATTATGTGATTCAATATGATCTCATGTTCTTTGTTATAAATATGTATTGATGAAGTTTATTGTTAATGTACAGTAATGAAGATTTCTCCTTAAATTTAAATTACAAATAAAATAGTAAAAGGCTCCCTTTGGATGTTGTCTAAGATGTATGTATGCATACTTTATAGTTAATATATATTCTTTTTTGTACTTTTTAAATAACAAACTCACAACAGATATTTAATAACCAACAATCTTTATGAAAAGTAAGAAAAAAGCGACATTAAACTTGTAAGTTGTCAGTTTTAAACTGACATTATAACTAAGTTTTGTACTAGTGAAAAGATAAGTCCAGTCCAACACCAAAAGAAATTTCATATACAATATGACTCATTTATCGTAATGGTCAATCTTTTGAATATATAAATAAGTGTATTTAAATAGAAAAATCAATGACCTCTTGATCTGCAGTCAAATAGTGTATGACCGAGCTAAGTACCCAATTAAAAACCACTTGAGTTATGTTTTAAGTAAAGAAGGGCATGCATATTTGCATTTATTGGAATTGAAATGCATGTAGTAGTTAGATGCATATATAAAGGATATGAGATCTCAAGGGTAGAGTTGAATAAGAGACCTTAAGCCCAAGAAAGAAGTTATGTTATAATGACTAAAACCAGCTGCTAAGAACAGATTGTTCCATTCTTTCTCAGTTCTCTTTGGAGTGTTAAAAGTAGCCATCATCAACACATCACCACAAACCTCAGTTTCAATTGATTCTTTATCTTCCATTTGGTTTTCCTTTTCCAACACTGCCTCTATGATTATCACTTTCCCACCTTCACCACTGCTATTCATCATAATTGCATCTTTACACTTCTTTAGTATTCTTATGCTTTCTTCATCCTTGCACTTGTGTAGAATTGACTGAAGATTAATTAACCCAAATCCCAAATCAGAGTACAATCTTATTAGTTAATTAATGTTAAAATCCATTCATATTTTTACTAAATAATAAAAGTTTAAATATAAGGTTAGTCAACTTCAGTTCTTTTTTTATCCTTAGTACTTTTAAAATTTATTAATAATTATGAAAAATATTTGAATGCATTCTACACTACATTTATCTTTTATGTAATCTTCCCAAGTGTTTCAATCACAAGTTTGTGAAAAAAAGGTAGTTTATATATATATATATTATTGAAATGGATGTATGGATCAGCTTGAGCTTAAGCATACCTTGAGCAAGACCGTATCTATTGGTGGAATTTGTATTGCTTCAAACAAGTTTCCCTCTCCAATACCATTCAAATCTTTTGTAGTTTGGTAGGGAAGATCAAGAACAATGCAATTGATATGTGGGAATGCTTCCACAATGGCCTTAGCCACAATCCCTTCCCCACCAACATCAACCATAGATTTCACCCCCTCAAACACCTCTCTACACTCCTCACTCCCCACAAGTTTACCAATCAATTGAGAATCATACACCGTTGCTTGATGAACCAAACTCCCAAAACTAGGCTCATCCTCTATATACTTCCATATGGACTTCCCATTCACCATCTCAAAGGCAGACACATACTCTCCGCTCCTCAACCAGCTGCTCATGCTCTCCCATGGAGCCACCATAGCACGATGGAGGGCTACAAACAAGAATGGTAAGGTTTCGAATGTCGTCGTTGTTGTATTGCGGTGGAGGAGGAATCGAGAGGACGGTGTGAGACCGTACTTCATTACTTGTTGGTGTTGAGTTTGAGAAAAGAAGCCGGAATGAACTAGGAGGCGCATGAGGCGGGCAAGGGATAGAGCTTTGGAGGGGTGAATATGGAGGGCTTCGACTAATTGGGAAAGGCTCATGGGATGGGCATGGTTGTGGAGAATATCTGGAATGCCTAATTCAATAATACATTTTAAAGACATGGAGTTGATGTATTTGAATGTGTGATTCCAAATATGAGCTTGGGCTTCAAGAAATTCATTTCTGTTTTCCATCTTCAGCTCTCCCATTATTATTATCTATCTCAAATTACTATTAACTATATGCCACATTTTAAAGACATGCTAATTCAATAATATATATATAATGCACTTAAAACCACTTATTATCATCATTTATAGATAGTCAATCCAAATACAAACTCCATCAATTTATTAATTAATGAAGGTTAATGAAACTAATTTATAGCTCAACTTGAAATTAAGGGTGCAAACTAAAACTCTTGAAATAAATTAGAAAATTGGTAAATAAAACAACAAATAATCACCTAAGTAAGTTGAACGCCAATCCAAACAATTTATATAAAGGTTTAAAATAATATTCCAACTGAACCAAATCAATTAAATTTTGTTTAGGTATCGGGTTTCTATTTGCTCTACGAACATTTTTAAAAAAGAAATACCTAATTTAAGTCATTTAAGCTTTATGTCTAAATTTTAAGCTTTAAAAATTGTCGAATGAATTCTTAAATTTTACAATCATTAACTTATAAATATTTAAAAAACATGAAAATTGAAAGTTTAAAATTTCACTAAACATAAAATTAAATTAAATTAAAACTTTTAAAAACATATGAACGTCAACATTGATTGAACACAAAAAGTGAAATTCGAAGGAAATGTTCAACACTTCTTTCAAACTTATGAATATGTTTTTCACAAAAATCGTAAATTTGAGCAAAATTATTGTACAGTACATTTTAAAGTTAAACTAAAAAACCTAATATCCATCCTATTTGAGTTCCAACCATAAAAACATTAATAATTAATAGACACTGATCTTTAGAAATAAAAGCTCAATTAATGAAGGATTATTTAAATTCTATTAATGGAATTCGATGCATAATTATCCTTTTCCCTGCATTTAACCAACTGTTGTATTAAATTATAATTGATTTTTCCTTTTCACTCATATAATTATTTATTCAAGCAGTATCCATTTAAACTCTAAACTAATAATTCTATTCATTTAAACTTTACATTTTTACAAGTATATTGCTTTAGACCCCCATTATGTTTTATTTAGGAAAATCTCGTGTAAAATTTATAATTGTCTTGATGAAACGATCCCTAAACTTTCATATATTGATCAATTTAAACTTGTAGCCATAATTTTCTTTGAGAGTCATCCACACATTTACTTTAATATTCTATTTTGTAAATCTAACATATGAAGAAGTTTGTACATATTTGAAAAATTAATCGTAATGAAAAATATAAATTAATTGACTTACAAAGATTTAAGAATTTAATTGACTCAAATAATAAGTTTCACATTATATGGTTCAAACTAGAAAAAGTGTAAATGGATACACTTAGAAAAATTTAAGATTTAAATTGACACTTATCAAAGTTTATGGAATAAAAGAACAGTTTTGAGTTTAATGATTACAAATCACTCGCCAATTAACTGCAAATTAGTAGGCATAAACTGATCCATATATAAATGAAATATTAAATTTGCATTCAAACCAAAATGATTAAAATATTTAATTCTAATAATAAGGGATAAATGAGCGCATCATTAATATGCATGAATTTATGAGCGATCATAATATATAGGTGTAATGATAATTTTAAATGATCGTGACAATTATTGGCCGTGGCAATTACCTATATAACCACTTTAATACATCTCTACATTACTTAATACACATACTGGAGGATATTTCATCCATCAGTCAAAAAAATAAATTGACAAAAATAAAATAATTATTATATTTTTATCATTTTAGTCCCTAAACTTTCAAATGTCAAATTTTACTTTTTAAGACTTTCAATAAATCTTAAATTTAGTTCGGCCTACTGCTAGTTTATTAAACAAATTACAAAGTACAATGACCAAAATGATATTTTAATTATTGAACTAAAATAACAAACTTTGAAACTTCAAAATAAATACAAAAGTGAAATATTTAAACGGAGATGTACCAAAACAATTTGGTAGTTGCTCATGAACTCAATTTAAAATGAGGAACCAAGTTGATTATTTGGTTAAAAAATAATGACAATAATTTATAATTTGTTAATTAAAAATTCAAATTATGTTAGGTATATGAGTGTGAAAGCACATAGATTTTGGTTGATGGGTATGAACTATAATATATATATATTAATTTTGATTGAAACTCCAATCTAATATTCAAACTCCAATCTAGAAGGTCAAAAGAAATATTATTACCAAATTTGTAATTAGGGAAAAGTAGATATAATTGAGGAGTTACAAATCATTTCCATTTGGGTTTCACAATGATGAGAAGAAGTATCCATTGGTTGTTGTATCACCTCAAACAACCTTTAAAATCTTATCTTTAATTATTCCCAATCTAAAATTTATCTAAAACTATACAACATTTGCATCCATATATATATATATATATATGTTACATTTAACCAAACCAACCCTAAACTAAATAATAAATAGTTTTTGTTTGAAATTTTAAGTCATTTTTTTTCATTTTCATAACTATATGTTTTCAAAATGTGAATTTTAGTTCGTAGTTAAAATCATTTGCTATATATCTAATATATATTTTATTGTCAAATGCATGTCTCCAATTTATATAATTAAGCTTATACTAAACATACGTCCTACTGATCAAAAGTTTGTCATTAAGTTGTTAAAAAACAGAATTTAATCCGAAAAGAATATGAAATTTTATTTTATTTTTCAAAGTTTATAAATACTAACATAAATATTTCAGAATTATTTTAAGAAAAAAATAGAAGAAAATAAAAAAGTAAAAGATTGAAATAAATATTTTAATAGCTTAAAATTTAAAATAAAACAAACTTAAAAGTTGAAGAGGATTATATAATTAAATTGTGAATAAAAGAGTATAGTACAACTGAAATTAATATATGTGAAAGTGAGTTTAGTTATTAATATATTGATATTGAAAGGAAAGGTATGTTGACGACGGCGCACGTTAAGGCTGGAAAAACACACACGCCCACAAGAAACCGATGAAATAAAAAATAAAAAAAAATAAAATAAAATAAAAAAAAAGGTGAATTAAAATGCATGGGATTTTGGTACTACAAGCTCGCTTCATTTGACTCTTACTTTGTCCCTTTCCAAATCTAAACCAAAAATACATCTAAACTCTCCTTTACCCATCTCTAACAAAAAGAAAATATGGTCTAAATATAATACATTTTTATTAATATATCAATTGTAATTTACATCCATTATAAAAGTAAACACGTTGCTTCGTAATTTGATTATTATTGACGTTGTTTACTTAATTATTTTTTAACAAAGTTTTTAATTTTCTTATCGATGATTAAAAATTAACATCTCAAAATTTTTTATTTTTAAAATTTTTCTATCCACACCTTTATGGAACACATAACATCCTAAAATTTTAGATTTTTTTTTTGGATGTTTTTATGAATACTGTTTTATCAAACAATTATCATCCAAAAATTTTAGATATTTTTTTAAAAACATAGCAAATAAAATACTGGGTTTTCTACTTTTTTTTTTTTTTTTTTTTGTTTATAAAGCAAATAACATCCTTTTTTTTTATGGATATGTTATTAGCAAATAACACCTAAACTTTTAGATTTTTTTTTATCGATGCTGTAATCGAGCATATATATCCTAAAATTTTGGTTTTTTTTTTTTTTTTTTTTTTTGTCGATACCATTATAGGATAAATAACATTGATAACCACCATTGGAGGTAGGGTTTCTCCTACCAACACTATGCTTATCAACAATTATCCCTCCAATTTGGCTCCTATTCTCTCACTCAACAAAATTATAAAAAAAAAAAATTTAAAAAAAAAAAAAAAGAATCGGTTTGGTTTTCTTTGTTTGAATTTTGTTTAACCAAAAAGAAGAAAAAAATTGCAACAATTCAATCAGTTGAAGAAACACACTGCAAAAGAGATCAACACAACCACCACCAACTGAGGCTAGGGTTTCAATTTTTTTCTTCTTTGGCTATTTAAATTATTTTTAAAAAAATAAATATTTTTCTTTTCTTGCTAATTGCCTTGCAACTGCAACCATAAGAATGTGTCTCTCATTTTTCTAACTTGTTTCTAAATAATTTATTTACACCTAATTTCTTATATTTAATCACTTTAGAAAAAGTATAATGTAGGTATTTTCTTAGTTGGTCAACTTGTAAAGTCAAAAAAAAAAAAAAAAAAAAAAAAGTTATTGACCGTGTATATATATATATATATATATATATATATATTATATACTAAAAGTACTAACTTTTACTTTAGCCCGACAGCCTTTTCTTTAAAGTTATAACATTGTATCCAATTTTTTTTAAGAGAATGGTCAATTTAAACTTTTAGGATCAAAGAATGGGTCATATTAAATATAACATATTTCTCTTAATAAAATCTTTTGAAGAAGTCAGTTTAGATGGAAAGGATTGAGATAAAAATAAATCATACTTGCAACAAACTTTTTTCTGAGTATTCAAAAACTTTCTGGTCACCTTAATTATTATTTGTTATTGAGGGAAATAAATATTACTCTTCTAGATATTGGATTTGTTTTCTTACCCGAGAGTTCATTTTAGTCGACCGGTGATATAATACGGTATCAAATGCCTATTTGTTAAGTTTCTGCAATGTTATTTTCTCTTTGATTAAAATTAATTTTTCTCTATTTGAATTTTTCTTCATATTTCAAGCCAACAAATGTGAGATTGAGTATTAGATGTTATAATATTAAATTTGGATTTCTAACTTAAATTTTTGGATCAATCGATAATTTAAGATAATAGTACACTTTTCAATTTGTTCAATTTATGACTTAAGACCTTAAAATAAAATAAAAAATTCTTGATTTTTTTAAAACACTTTTTATTATGATGTATTTTGTAATCTTTAAACTTTTTTAATTTGAATTCTAAGATTAACAAGTAACAATGACAATAAAGAGTGTAAGCCAGCTAGATTAAAATAGAAAAAAGTGGTAAATTGAAAATTTTAAAAGAAAGAAAATAAAAAGTTTAAAATGTACTATATTATGCCCATTCACCTCATTGAATTTTTTGCCCATTTCCATCCTTATTTTATCTAAATACCACTTTTATTATGTCATTTTTGGTCAAAAAGAATTTATTCTTAACTTCACCTAATAATGTATCACTTTGACACTTCACTAACAATGTTGTCCATAATGATAAGGATTTAAAATCAAAATAAATAATTTGAGATACGCGCAATTAGTTAATTTATTGGTTCATATACTTCACAATGTTAAATAACTTCACCCTCACATATTTGTATTTGCAGTTGAAGTTAGTACATTTATCACATAGTTCTATCTTCTTCAATCTTTAATATGTTTTGAATAATTCCACCCATAGGACAAATTTAATTTTTTAAAAATAATAAAAATTGTTCTAAACAAACTTACTAATTTATAAATTCTTTATCAAATTAGGAGTTTTGATTCAAATTATAATTTGATCCAATCTAAATTAAAAGATAAGTTAAAAGATAAATTTGGAATTGGATTCAATTTTTGAATCAAATTGTATTTGGGCATCATCAAATTTCCATCCCAAAATCAAATTCTGCAAATTCAATCTGATATTCCAAATCTATACTAAACTTTGGAGGACTAACTTTCACATTGCATTAAATTTAGAAATATTCCAAACTTTTATCCCAATTATTAAAATCTAAATTAGATTATCTAATGGTACATAAATTTATTGTTCAAAATTCATGATTTAATAACTTAAATTTCAACCTCAGAAATATATATTTATATTATTGATTGTTTAAAATTAGATAAATTGAAGACTTGATAACTCAAGTCAACACGTACTCTTGAAAATTATGGTAACGAATTGCAGTTTTAACTTTCTCCTACTATTGTGTAAATGTAATTACAAATTTCAATCCAATCGGAGGGAATTCATGAACAATACTGGTAGTTTTCAAAATAAATCCTAAAACCCAAAAAAAGATAAAAATAAAATAAAAATTTTTAAATAATAAAAAAAAGGTTTGAACAGTCAGAATTAGGACAAACATTTATTCAAAACCCCATTCACCAGATTTTGTCGTGTACTGTAGAAAGAAAAAACATAAAGCCCCCACCTCCAACTCTATTAACTCAAATATATATATATATATATATATATATTTAATTATTTAATTAATTAAAACAAAACACTTTAATCACAAATTAGCACCATAAACTCTCCAAAACTATGAATAACACATTACGCATTCTTCATCATCATCATCATATGTGCAAGTATAAACCAGTAATTTAGTTCTCAATTTGGTGGTGTTATATATATAATTTATACAAATCTCTAATAATACAATTAATTTACCCTCCCCCAAAAAAACACTAAACTACATCAACAATGGATTCCCCAGAAAATCAACGAATCTTCAGAATCAATCAGGTCCTGGATTTGATTCGAATCTTGTGCTTATAAGCAAAATGAAGGGAACGAAGATGATGAAGTGGGTAAGCAGATCGGATGGGTGGAGAGTGAAATGGGTTAGCTTTCTTCAACCCAAAACTCGAAATTCGTTTCTTCTTCGTCTCTTTAATGGTCTCAAGCTTCGGCTTCCACTGCCGCGTTCCAACAAGCTGTGTATAATCCTTAGCCAACTGAGGGGTAGTGCAGATTTTCCCAAGCGGTAAAGAGGGAGGTTGTTGTTGTTGTTGTTGCGGCGGAGGCAGAGGTTTAGGGTTATTCCCCTGTTCCAGTAATTGAGAAATGAAGTCATCGGAGAGACGGATTCTGAGGCAGCCAGAAGGTGTCCGTTGGAGGTCAAAGGGACGGTGGCAGGCGGCGGCGTTGTTAATGAATCTGTTGTTGTTGTTGTTGTTGGAAGAAGAAAAGAAAGAAGCGATAGTGACAAAAGAGAGAACAGAGTGGAAGAAAGAGGTAGGGAGGAGAAAGTATTTATGGCCGAGTTGGAGGAGGTGTTGATCGGAGAGAGGAGGGATTTTCTGACCGATGTAAAAAGAATCAGATCGGCAAACTAAATGCTTAGGGAATTCAAGTAAAACCTCAGAAACATAAATGGGTCGGTGGTAGATTCTAACAACACCATCGGAATGAATAAGTTTGATGTTGATGTTATCGGTGGCTGGATCTGCGGGAATAGCATTCTTGATGAGATGAAAGCAAGACCAAGAAACCATATTCTGAACACTTAAAACCTTGATGCCCATGTTTGTTTGTTTTTGATGAGGAGTTTGAAAATGGGGGAAATGTATTTATATTTGTAATGAAAGAAGAAGAAGAAGAAGAAGAAGAAGAAGAAGAAGAAGAAGAAGGAGATATGATATATTGATATGATAATAAGGGGTCCGTCAGAGAAGGGGATTTATGGCTAAATTAAACTAATAAAAAGGGGAAGGAGAAGAAAGAGGCGTGAGACCCGGGTAAAACTTTTTTATTATTAATTATTTATTTTTCTCTTTCTTTTGAATGTTAAAGGGAGAAAGTAACAGTAGTTGGGATTTGTTGTTTAGCTGTTAAAAAAACAATAAATAAAAAAGAAAAAAGAAAAGGGGGTGGGGGTGGGGGTGGGGGTGACTGCTTGTTTGACTGAGACTTGTTGTATTGGTATTGGTAATTGGTATTATGATCTGTATGTAGTACACCAAATGCGGCCGCATCCATATGTTATAGACCAATTTTGAATGTAACGTAGCGCGCACTTTTTCCACTACATTTATTTATTTCCTATGCTTCTCAATGGAGTTACACGCCCGCACAAACACACACACACGTGTGTGGGGGGGGGGGGGGGCGGGGTAAGAGAAGTTAAAAGAGGTCAAAAATGGCGTCGGAGAGAGAGAGAGAGTCTGAAAGTGAAGAGATGGTCATTTGGGGTTGGCATCCAATACTCTTTTTCTTCTTCTTCTTCTTCTTCTTCTTCTTCTTCTTCTTCTTCTCCTCCTCCTCCTCTCATGCTTTCTCCTAGAGCTTTTTGATTCTCAAAATTAAATGGAATGCACATTCTCAAAAAAAAAAAAACTTTTATTGTTTTACAAAGTCAGTTATATAATTTTTGATCTTGCATAAATGATGCAAATTAGTTTTAGAATAAAAATCAGTCAAAATATATTGAATAAATTTTAGAACAAAAAAAAATTGCGTAAAAGTTGAAACTACCCCCCTCTACTACTATTCTAAGAGTTGATTTGAAATACATTAGTGAAATGTAAATGGGAATATAATTATGAAAGAAATAAAAATATTATGTAGCTTGGAAACGAAGAGTAACTTGAAGACTTTCAAATAGTGTTTTGACTCCATATTTAGGAGTGTTCCAATCACCCAATTACCTCAACTATGCACCCTTCTACATTGGCTTCCACTTACTCAGTTTGACCCAATCTTTTCGTTTCAATTTTAAATTATTATTTTCTTTTTTCAAAACCATAAAATTAAATTAAATTTTTTTAAAAAAAAAAAAAAAAAAAAGGAAAAGGTGGAGTTTAATGGCCCACAAACCAATATGTGTGGGTCCACGTACCCGCAATCTTCACACTGCATATTCTCACATTTCCAATATACCCTATCAATAATTGTTAAACGGTCGGTGGTACTCTCGGCGCCGGACGGTTTCAACCATAATCAAATCGTGAGAGCTTGATGGGAGCTCGTTGGGGACGTTGGTCCAAATTTGCCGCTTTAGTGGCGGCGTTGGCCATTCTCAGAGAATTAGGGAAGAGATACGGATGGGAAATTGATAGAGAAGCGGCTCTCAAGCTGTTCACCCAATGGTCTGATCGATTGGGGGTATGGGCCATGCCTGCCTATGTCGGTATCCATACCTTCACACTTTCTCTCTGTTTGCCTTACGCCGTCTTCTTCGAAGCCACTGCTTCTTTGCTTTTCGGTTTCTTCCCCGCCGTGATTTGCGTTTTCTCTGCCAAGGTGCTTGGGGCTTCCCTCTCCTTCTGGATCGGCAGGTTTCATTTCAAATTTCTTCTTGTCCTTTGATTTTTTTCATTTGATTCTGACTTTATGCATGCCTTATGATGTTTTATGATATGAAATCGTCTGCTCGTTGTATGGAATGAGGTTTGGAATTTTCTTGCTTTACTTTAACATGTGCTTGTTATTTGGGCAGTTTTGTTGTTCACATTTTGGGGATCTATGTTGGGTTCCTTGAAATCGATTATTTTGCCCTGATTCTGTATTTTGAAGACAAGCTGAATTACATCCTTAGTTTGTGTAGATAAGTGAAATGATAGAAGTTTTGTTGAATTCCTCCTGTTGCATATCGTTGATAGAACAGCCATTGCTTACTATGTGTTGTACCCTTTTTGAAGATTTTTGGGTATAGTCTTTAGTGTATACTGTATAATGAAGGCAGAGATAGTGTATACTGTCACGACTTAATAGTTTTCAGATGTTTGGGAACGGAAACCGAAACTATTCATTAGTATAGGTTTTATGAGAGTTGTAGACTGTATCGACCAAGCATAGTGACAAAAGGGGAGATGAGAAATCCCCTTTAACCCCAATTGGCATCAACCATCAAGACGTTGGAGTTGGAAAGTTCTTTGGAGAAAGTGCACCAATTAGAGGAAAAGAATATAACTACGTCCGTCAAGTCTTGGCAAATATCTTATCTTTAAACACCTTTTGATGATTTCTTTTGAAACCACTACATTCAAGGTAACAAATATGAGCATTGTAGTACCAAAGAATCTTTGCTTGGCCTCTAAAGGGATGGGGATGACCTGAAGAAGTTCAACTAGAGCTACCACTTTATTTTAGGGAAGTACTAACCGAGGTTAGATTGATTAAACGACTTTCCCCATCTTCTAGCGGGAAAGGAGCCATAAAATTATAGGTGATCTTGGATCGACTCTTGGGTAAGACAGAAAACAGCCACTGTGAAAGAGACTTGGAATGTTAATTGCAACTTTTGGGATCATAATTTTGGGAGGAATTTCAAAGACGAGGAGGCTATGTAATGGCCTGATCTTAGCATGGTCTTAGCACCGATCACCCTTTTTCAGCTGGCTGATGCCTGGAAATGGCCTCTGTATTCTAGGTAGACATGTCTCTTCTAAATCTCTCTTTGCTGATATGGGTTATAGAATCAATATTTTTTAGGCATCTTTGGTTATAGAATCAGTATTTTGGAGACATCTTTGGTTATAGAATCAATATTGGTTATATGGATTCGGAAGAAAAATACCCAAAGAAGATCAAGTTTTTTCTCTGGCATCGGCTCATAAGGCCATGAACAACAAAACTCTTTAAGGGACCGTTAGGCCAACTACTTGGAGTTAATAATTCTGAAGTTAATATGTTTGAATTAGGAAGTTGTTTTTGGCCAATAGAGTTAGTTCTTCGATTTATGTGAAAAGTAAGGAAAGAAGGGAAGATGGAATTACTCAATAAATGTGCATCCCTACTAAACAATTGGGATAGCTTATTGTAATTCTATGGATTGTATATTCTTTTAGGGAATTTACTCATCAACGAAATTGTTTCTTATAAAAAAAAAACAGAAATAATAGGTGATTCTAGTCATCTTTGCAAGTGGTGTACAAACTTGTGGACTAAGTCTTTTTGGGCAACATTTTCTGCAATTTGTTTTGTACCTTTCTTGCTAGTATTCAACCGATCATTGAATTTTAGATTTTGAAATAAACTTGTCCGACCAGCTCCAAAGGATTTGTTTCATTAGAAAGAGTCCTAAAAACACAGATTTACTAGTAGAGGATCCACTAATCTTTAAAAAAACACCAAACTCCCTCTATCGGTGAGCTTTCTGTGGCCACATCCTCGAATGGAGGCAAGTGAGCAGTGACTTCTTTACCTGCAAACTGGTGTTCATAGACAGCCCACCTTGATGGAAAGAAAGGCACTCATTAACTTTAGCATAAAACAAATAGTGGTTGCATGACCCTTCATTTCTTTAGCTATCATCAATAAGCGGAAGAAACTGTTTAGAACTGATAAAATGTAATTCCCAATGAAATTTTATGCTGTGATGGGAAAAACCATCATATCAAAGTTAAGTTTGACAAGTAAATTGCTTTACGTTTTTAACTTACTTTATTTGAAGTGTTTCTCAGCTAGAAAAATGTCATCTTTCTGATACGGTCAACATTTTTTTTTTTTTTTTGGGGGGGGGGGGGGGGGGGGATGTTGTTGGGTTGTTTAATATTCTCTTGAAATGTTTGAAGAGTCTCATTGCTGGTTCTAATGAATTTCTATTCTCCATCCCTCAACCTCAATCCATGTTCATCGTTTGTTCAGGTTACTTTTTACGAATTCAAGTTCAGCTATGGAGTGGGCACAGAGGAATAAATATTTCCACCTTCTTTCCAGAGGAGTAGAGCAAGATGGTTGGAAATTTGTCCTTCTTGCTCGCTTTTCACCGATTCCCTCATACGTTATAAATTATGCTCTTGCTGCAACCAAAGTTGGGTTCTTTCTTGATTTTCTACTGCCAACTGTAATTGGATGCATGCCGATGATACTTCAGAACACGTCGATTGGCAGTCTTGCTGGTGCTGCAGTTGCTTCAGCGTCGGGATCTCAGAAATCTCAGATATGGTCATACATTTTCCCTGTACTTGGTATCGGGTCAAGCATTCTAATTTCGTGGAGGATTAAAAAGTACTCTAGTGGACTCAAAATGGCTGGAAGTTCTTCTAGTGATGAAGGGAATGACACTGTTGAGCCATCCAAAACCAAGGAGTTTAAGAAAACTCGATAATCTTTAGTAACAGACAGATAAGTTACTTAAAACTTTTAGATAATATACTTCCATTCATGATTTGTATACGGTGGACCAATGTCCATGACATGCTTAGTTATTGTGTTCGTTCTTAAGAAGTTATTAGATTTATGGCATATTCTCCTCATGATTTGGGAGTCGCAGTTCATTTGCATTAATCCAAGCCTATAACATATAAAAGTCTTCATTTGAATCTTAATCACGAACTGAGAGGTAGCTAACTGAGATGACATGCAAGGAGATGGGCTCAAATATATTACTTACATGGTGTGCATAACACTAGTGGTGGTTTTTAAGAACATTGTGGATGAAGATTGGATTTTGAGGTAGGCTAGTTGGAGCAACTCGTAAACTATTAAATAGTATTATGAGTAAGAATTCTGAAAGTTTTCAAATTTTCTTATAAATTATTTATTTGTGTGACATATAAATACGATAATCAACTTTACCATCTATTACAATTACCATTTAATTTATAAACCATTGTCTCTACAAAGATACCGGCTTTTAAATTAAATACTCACAGTCACAAATAATAGAGAAATAATAATTAAAAAAAAAAAAGGAAAATTCAACATCTACATTGACAAGGTTACCAATGTTGACTTGTAAAATAGATTGCCCAACACCTACCCCCAAACCCAATGACACCATTTCTAATTTCTCCATTTCACGTTAATTTTTTTTTTCATATTTATTGTTTTTTTCTATATACTATTTTTTTTTTTTTGTTGACAAAGTTGAACACAAATATTTGTCCATATATAATATATATATATAAGTTGTGAGGAAGGGAATTATGGTAGAAAAAGGTATCAACATTAGTAGAAATTTATTGACTTTGAAGATCGATTTTTTAAAAAAGATTTTATCTTTTTTTAAAAAAAAAAAGAAAAAGAAAATTGTAATAGTTTTTTCATTGTAATTTCATTTGTAGATTAAAAAATTGAGATTAAGTTGTGTTATATTTGTTAGATTCCTAAGTAGCGATTTAAATAGATGAAAGCTATAATTATTATTATTCCAATTAGGGAGAAACTGGAATTATCTTTGGTTTGGATTTTTTTTATTACATTGCAATTGTTGTTTAATTCTTAATTCAACTTTTAAATTTAAAAAATCAATTGTGTTGGGAAAATAACACCGATGGAAATTGATTTTGTTGGCTGAGTCGCGGATCTCGCTCTCTTTAAGACGTTTCGCGGCTCTGCTCGGTTGTG
>JBBPDJ010000017.1:11880163-11898903 GCA_037974625.1 Cucumis cinereus
TGGTCTCTCTCCTCCACTTTGACCGCTTCTCCTCCTCAGTTGGCGCCACGTGTGGACCGTCCATTCCCCTTTTTTTTCTTTTATTATTTTTTCATCAACAAATTGCTTCACCAACTTGCTATTTTTTAAATATTATTTTGGTTTCTATATTTTAAAGTTTGTTCAATTTTAGTCTTAGTACTTTCAAATTTCAATTTTAGTCCTTGAACTTTTAATAGATCTTAAACTTAATCCTTATTACTAGTTTATCGTAGATTTTTTTTCATCATTTTTATTAGCATTTTAGCTATAAATTTTAAAATTATATTAACATATTATGTTTCTTTGTCTGAAAATTATTGTGATTATTGAATCAAATTCAATTAAAAACTAATTTTGATGGACTAAATTTAAATTTTATTTAAAATACAATCACTATAATTGAACATCCGAAAGTACAAAGAATCAAACAAATTTCAATATAAATAACAAATAAAGAAAAAGAAAAAGAGAGGGCTATTTTTCAAAAATTTGTGATTAAGTAGTTGTCTAGCAGCCCAAGAAAGCAGACAGTAGGATCCAATTGATGCGCATGCCATAATTGAATTCATAAATAAATATAGAAAATTTTAAGCCTAAGCAACTCCATTTTAAATACACTTTAATCAATTATTATTGTACAAACAAATGTGCCTAAATCTCTTCCTATTTTCTACTTCAATTCAATACATTTTTTTATAATTATTTTCAGTGTTAATTATGTAATAAAATATTTTCAAACTATTTTTTAATTAAACATTTTTTTAAACTATTTTAAACCAACCTAAGATTTGGATCTGAACTGTTTTAATTTAGTCATATATTATGTTGTGAATAATAATAATAATAATAAACAACATTTAGTCACGTGACTCTAATTTGAACATAATAATCAATAATAACCTAGTTTAACTGGCACCTATATGTACCTGGATTCAAATCTTCTACCTCCAAATTTGTACTAAAACAAAGTTACTTTTTTTTTTTCAAATTATTATAAACACGATGTGTATCACTTTTATCTATCTTAAATTTTGCTATATTTTAGAAATATTTTTGTTTTGAATTTTTTTTTCAAATGTGAATATATTATAGTTAAAGATGACCCCTTGCATTTTGGGGAGTCATTCCATTCCCATGTGGCCACACTGCTTGAATCCGACAAATTTCAAATTATTAATCAATGGGTTTATCTTAATTAATTACCCTTCAATTTTGTATTTATCACTCTTTCACGTTTCAAATATACCTAGTACTAAGATCAATAACTTTTAACCCAAAGTTAACATTAAAGTTTGTGCTATCAAATTATTTAATTTGAAAATTCCATTTCTTCATCCTACATATTAAAATAAAAAAAAAATAATTTAAGAAATAGCCCTCACCAATAACTTAATTCAATTATTTAATTATGTTTAGAGATGCTGACCACACTTAAATGGGTTGTTTAAATTAATTTTGTCCTTTTTGTAATGCAAAATTATAAGTCTACTGCCGGTCATCACCAACCATAATTTCAAATACTATACATATAATATTATACGTTGGATTCTTTTTTCCCTTTGAAGCATGCATAAAACGTATTTTATAAGAATAAATAAATATATCTTTAATCATCTATTTAAAATATTAAAATTGTATGAATTTCTTAAAACTAAATGTTATCAGGTGAAATTGGACTACTCTAAAACCTAGTTACACCTCTTACAATTTATAAATAACAAAAAAAAAAATGTAATAGAATAAGGTAAAACGTCTAGATAGTTATTTGGTATGGCGTTATTTATCATGATTGATGTGAGGGTAGTATGTGTACGGTGGTATTTTGCGTCCTTTTTTAGGTCATTAGTCGGCATGTCGAGTTTGGAATGTTTTTAGTGAATTAGAGTTTTCGATCTTGTGTAATCTCGCATAAAGTTTTCTTTTTATGGGACCTTTTCTTTTGAATAGATATTTAAAAGTAAAAAGAAATTGGAAATGGAATGAAAATCCAAAATATTATCATGATCCAAATTACACATGTTTGCAGTAAGCTTTTAGTATATATAGTTGGCAAAAAATATGAATCTACAAAACAAAAATTAAAGATACAAATTACAATTTTTTTTTTTTTAAAAAAAAAGAATTATGGCCAACCGCGGCGGCGGCTGCAGTAATGGGCATGAAATTTGGTGGTTGGTTTTAGGATTAGTGCGGTATGTGTCAACCATCACCAAAACCATTGACCTTTTCCCATCCCAACACTTCTACAAACACTAAACAAATAAAAATCTAAACATTTTAAGTGCTACAAACTCAAAACCAATTAGAAATTCTCTTTATGAAATTCGAACTTAGTAGATGTTTTACGAGTAAAATCTGATGCCAATTGACTAAGCTCCTTTGTAAGTACGGGTGTTCCACAATAAAACACACCAACTCTTGTATCTGGATGATGAAGTGTAATCTTTTTGTAAACTTGCCTCCAATTTGGTTTAGCAAAATGTGACTTTACTCTAGTCCCTGATACCACATCCACTCCATTCTTAGCATGGTGCAATGATTGAAGCATTGTTATTAACGCGGACCTAGCGTCTCCTTCTTCGTACACGCTTGTGCAGTAGTTGTGTAGCTCGATTACCCCTCTCTCGTCCATTTCTGCTACCTCGTTCATTATCCCTTTAAACCATTCAAATGATCCTTGCTCTCTTGTCACCCAATAAAAGTATGCTTTTTTCGTTCGGAATCCTTTTCCGTGTTTGCTCCCTCCTCGACTGCTATGCCCTTGCCCATTTTCTACTGCATTTGCTTCTGATTCTTTCTCCTCTATGTTGTCGATTATGTCTTTTACTATACTCACCATTGGTGTTGCCCCAATTCCTAATCCCACTAGTAATACCACGTCGTATTTCTTGTAGTCTTGTGCTGGTGCCCCGTATGGACCGTCAATTAATATCTTTGGAAACCTGTACATATAATAATTTGTATAATTAGTTTATGTTAAATCAATGATCAACTCAATTTACTTCTAAAGAAAAGAAATAAATAAAAAAACACTACATTTTCCGTGATCTTATCATACCATATAAGAAAAAATGATTGTTTATTATATTTTCAAAGGGTGTGTTTTGGACGAATTCTTGGAGATCAATAATGCAACCGCACTATGATGTGATGGACCCAAAGCCAATAACCACAAGAAAACAAAACACCTTATATTTTATTTTATAGTATGCAACTTAGCTTTGTCATATTTTCAATATTAAACCTTATCTTAAATCCAAATCATTTCATCACTTACTTGGGATTGGGAGCTCCTCCTTGCAAAAACTCAGCTCTAAGAAGTCCACTTTTACCAGCTTGAGGAGGCTGACAAACCTCTGAAAAAACATCCTTAAGTTTCCTTGTCCAGTCACCAAGTGTTCGAATATGAACACTCAAATAATTATCTTCTGGAGCTGAAGTAATTGAAAATGGATGCCTGTATTTCATAAACAAAACCCCATTAAAATCCATTTACTTTCTTTTCATATATATATATATATATATATATTTTTAGTTTTCCAACATCAAATATTAAAAACAAGCTTACCACTCGAATGGGGATACGTCTCTGCAGTTAACAAACATGTATTGTCCACTCTTGTATTTGAACCCATGTGGCTTAGACATGTGCAATGCCAGAACGTTTCCAGGATAAACAGCCACCTTAAGAATCTTCACTGGCTTGATCCCTGATCTGAATGCTCTTATCAATCTCTCACACCCGTAAAGCAATACTGGTACCGCCAAATACATCCACGTCTGTGACCAAAATTCAGAGACATATTAGAAACTAAAACTTATGATTACTTGAGTGGTTGTTAAGTGTTATAGCGCTTGCTTACCGTTTTCTTATACCATTCCTTGGTGAGGTAGAGGTAGATACCGTGGACGACGAGGAGGGCGTAAACCGCGACGAAGAGATGGTGTGAGTACCAAAAGGCATTAAAGCCAGTGAGTTTCTTTAAGGGTTTAGGTACATTGAGTTTGTTTCTTCTAAACCATGGAGTGGCTAATGTGAAAGCAATGGCCATTAATACAACCATTATAATCCCTGTAACACCTTCCACTCCTTTAACAAACCACCAATAATTATCAGGCTGCTCCTCTCCAAAGAATGGCTTCATTGGTTCATATTCTTCCTCTGTTGCGTGAAGAAGCCGAGGGAAATCGCAAGTCAAATGAGCGAGTGCGTGTAATCCCACTCCAACAGAAATTCCCACTGCTATAACTTTATGGAAATTCAGATTGTCATCGAAAGGTACGATGACGCCCAGCTTGGTTTTGTTACGAAGCCATGTGATGGTGTTACGACAAACAGGGAGTAAAATTAAAGCCATGTTGAACTTTAGAGTTTCTGCTCCTCCTTTAGCGATTGAAACACAGTAACCCATGACGTTGAACACTGCTCTGTTACGGTATTGGATGAATTTGTAAGCGAAGAGACCGGCGCAGATGCCGAGCCAGAGCAACAAAACCCAAATCCTCTGCCAATTGTCTTCTACAAAGTACTGGAACTTGTCGTATGTTCTTATGATGGGGTTGGTTTCGTTTGTTGGCTTCAGTTTTTGGCTTAGTAATTGACTTAGAACTCGGCTGTCGCTCACTCTTACTGATTGATTTGGAGCTTGTAGTAACAGAGTTTCTAGATTGTGTATCTGAAGCAGAGGAAATTAAGAGTATTATAAAACAGTGTCCCAAGATTTGTTTTTTCTAATTCTTTTGAGTTGAATTTCACTAACCATGATGTACCCAGCATTCCCCGGGTCTAGTTCTTCCATAATCAAGGCGGCGTATTCTTTTGCTTGTTTTTGAATTGTGGAAAGTTGGTTGGCTGAAGCACTCATACTAATAATCTACAAACAGAGTAAATTTAAACAGGGTTAATGAATGGAAATAGAAGTCATCAATGGAGGTTGGTAGATTAATATGTACCTCTTCGACTTCTTCTTCTGTGATTCTTCCATCTGCATCCGTATCGACCCTGAAATGTCAAATTCAATTGAAGATTTTAGTTTTAGAAATCTGGGAAAGAAAGATTTTACTGAGTATTGTTGGGAAGAGGGGTTACATGTCAAAGAAAGTTTGTAGCCTGGAATCGAAGCTGTCATCGGAGATCTGATCCCAGAACTCTTTAAGTTGAGCTTTATTGATGGAATCACCGGTAATGTTACGCCTACGAGCAAGAGCACGGAAAAGCTCACCGGCGAAATCTTTCGATTCTTTGTTCATTCCTAAAATGGAAAAGAACCAAATATAAGGAACAGAGTACATCTACAGCTCTGTTTTAGGAATGAATTAACGATTAACTCACCAATGCACTGTCCAAACAAGGAAGAAGGGAGGAGTCCGTTAGTAGAGGCGGTGAGTTCATCGAACCGCTTCTCAACCGGACCCCAACCGGCGGAGGATCCACCACCGCCGGTTTTGGCAGCAATAAACTTCAGCCCCTTGAGAGCATGGGTGGCAGCAGATTTAGTCCGGTCGAAACGGCGAGTGGAGGTGCGGCGGTTAAGTGAGGTGAAGCGTTTAAGCTCTTGAGAGACCTGTTTGATACGGGAAGAAGTGGAGCGAAGAACAGAGGCACGGAAAGAGGAAGATTTCTTTTCGAGAGTTCTTTTGGCGAGAAGGGAAAGTTCAGGGTCTTCAAGAGAGTTGGGATCCTGACCGGGGCCGGCGGTATGGACGCTATGGACGGCGACAGAGTCGTCACGGATATCGAGGGTGATTTCAACGTAGGTGTCGTCGTCATCGGCGGCTTTGAGAGAGGAAGAAGAAGAAGAGAGGTCAAATTTAGCATTCTTCCTTGGCTTTGTAGTGGAAGAAGAAATAGGACCGCTGAAAGCTCTGCGGTCACCTCTTCTGACGCTACTGACGCTCTCGGCGTCGGAATTGTTACCGGAATAAGGTTCGTGGGGTCTCATATTTTGGGGAAGAACAGAGGGAATAGAGAATGTGGGAATTAGGTAAAGAAGAAGAAGAAGAAGAAGAAGAAGAAGAAGATTATAAATAAAGATGAAATGGGAATGGAAGAGAAATGGAGGATTATATATATATTAAGTAGAGAGAAATGGGAATGGAGGAAGAAGATGAAGAAGAAGGAGAAGGTGAAAAGAGAGATTGACCAGTCAGGATGAGACTTAAGAATTTGCAGCTGGAAAGTGCTTGGAAACTGGATGGAACCCAACGATCTTTCATTTTTAAATTTTTATTTTTAATTTTGTTTTTGTATATTCACATTTATGAACTTTTTTTGTTATTTGAATATACTACGCAAAGGCATTATTGACTTCAACCTATATTATATAATTATGGTGATCTAATCTTTTATTTTTTTAAAAAAAAAAAAAATTTGTTTCTGCTTGTCTCTCTCTCTCTCTCTGAATAAAATTAATTTCTTCTTTTTGACACATGGAAATAATGATAATTTTGTTTATTTTTGGATGTAATTACCTATTTTGCCCTTCAAAATTGAAGCAGTGATGTGAGATGGTACACTTTTAGTCACTTGGTTTATTTCTCTGTTTTAGGCAAATAACAAAGTAGAATGGAATGGGGTTTAGGGTGTGGTTGTGTTAAAACAAGCAAAATTAGGTGAAATCTAGCATACAATTATTGTAATTCTATATAATAAAAAAAACATATTAGATGGAGAATTGAATGCTGAATCAGTTATTACAAATTTTAGTATAACCTACTGAAAAATTGATTATTCATAATTAGTAGCATAATGAGTGGGGTGATGATGATACCAAAAGGCATGGAAATTAGGTTGTTATTTAAAGAAGAAGGTGTGTGTGTTATAAGAGAGAAGAATAAAGGTTGGAAATGAAAATTGATTATTATTATTATTATTATTATTATTATTATTATTATTATTATTATTATTATTATTATTATTATTATTGATTCGAATATGAAGTCAAAAGTGGGAGGAATGACGTGTGAGAGGAGAAGAGAGGGTACATGTAGGCGTGCCGCCAAATTAGATACATAAACCATTTTTTGAAGGACCATATAAGGATGTTTTCTTTTTCTTGCTCCTTCTACATTTTCCATAATTTTTTTTTTAAATAAAAATAATAATAAAATTGTTTCATAAAGCCAAATGGTTGTTCAACTAATCTCAAATTACAATTGTCATTTGTCTTCTGAGAATTCAAAGTGTGTCTATCTTTGAAGGAAAAGTTTTGATAAATAAAATTTGCATGTTAGGGTTTAGGGTTTGTGATGAAACTTGTGAGTGTTTTGGTTATTAATCGTAAACGTAATAATCATCTTTCCAATTGGTATTCAATCTCTTGGTTCCTGCCCTAAACTTTAATGATCACTTTTCCCTACTTCTTCCTTATTTCTTTACTGTACCTTAATTATATTTTTGTATTTTTCTTCTGAACAACTTAAAATGATTAGGTACATACATATATAATAGTCAAAATAAATAATGGATATTCCTCCCTAGATTGATCATAAATAAATAAAGTTATTTTTGTAATGTTTGTTGGGTTTAGATTATGATAATAGATAAGAATTGGTAGAAGGAAAATGATGTATGGATTGTGTTTCCCAATGAATAGAAGGAAAAAAAATATTAAATATAATGTATCCAAAAACACACATCTACTCTGCTCTCTCTTCATATTATTAATTTAAACACAACCCTAAACCCTAAACCATACATTTCTTCCCCTACACACAATATGAATCTCACTGCTAACTTAACTCTCTCTCTCTCTCTCTCTCTCACTCTCACTCTATATATATATACATTTATATATATATATATGCATTGTAGTTAGTGTACGGGCAAGCAACTAGGAAGGCCACAAAATAATGTGAAGGCTAAGATGATTAAGATTATAATTAGGATAATTTAGTATATTGTACAATTAATTTGGTTTAATACTTAAATCCGCTGAATCAAATTAGGGTTGAAATTTATGAGGAAAAAAAGGGAGGGAAGAAAGAAAGAAATTAAGGGGTTTAGGGTGAAGAAAGTCAAGTGGGGTTAGTTGAGGGAAATGGGGTAGAGTTGCATTTGCATTTATATGACGTAAGTAAAAACAAAAACAAAAAGAAATTTAAAAAAAAAAAAAAAAAAAAAAAAAAAAGAGTTTGGGGGAATTTGAATTTATTTTTGGTCAACAAAGCCGATGCGTGTTGAAGTTGACCCATGAATGCGCGTGTGATAAATTTAAATCTATTTATAAAAATTCTCATTTTCTTTTATTTAAATAAATAAATAAATAAATAAAGGAGTAGCGGCAGCCATGTTTTACTTTTGTGGTTCCTAAGTTGGGATTTAGGGTTAGGAAGTGGCGGTTAATTTGATAAGCACACGACCGCCGGCGTCTGTTGAACCCAACAAACCATCATCCGACGGAGTCACCATACCCACCGACTATCGCTCCCAACATTTTCCATATACATCCAAATTTTTCTTTTTCTTTTTTTTTTCTAATTATTTAATTTGGTTTAGGGTTAGCTACATCCAAATTATCTTAAGTCATTAAGATTTAAGTATTATACAATTAATTACACATAGACTAGGACCTATAATATTACCAACCTTCAAATTTGATATTCAAGGTAATGTTGGGGCTTTTTATTTCATGCAAATATGGATGAAATGTCTTTTTGAAAGAGTTCTTAAAAAAAATCAAATAATTTATTATATGGTATTTAAAAATGTGAAATTAGAACAAAAAATCAGTTTTAGAGAAGGAATCTTTTTTTAAAAATTATTCTTTTAATTTAATAACGATAAAAAGAATTATTTGATGGACTTGTTAAATTTGTATTTTAAAAACTAAAAAGGTACATTTTGAATACTCGAAACTAAATAGAATTTAAAACTAAAACTATATATTTTTTTAAAATATATAAAGTATTTTTTAGAATGTACTTATACATGTAATTATTAATCCTAAAAAATTAATCATTTTGATTCTCTTTTAAAAATGAGTATGAGAAATTAAATATATATATATACATATATACAATATATATATATATATATATATATATATATACACATACGAGTTTTTTAGTACAATATGAAATTTTAACATTTAATTTAAATATATGTCGATATATATCTATGTCGACATCAAACCGTTTAAGTCCCAATACTAAAATGGTGGTAGTGGAAGTATATATATATATATATATATATATAATGCACATACATATATACATATATATTGTGGATTTGCATATGTTATTTTATGTTAGATTTGAGACTCCATTTTGCTGATGTGCACAAAATGATGGAGTCTAATTCTGCTCCAAGTTGATTTAATAATGATGGGTCATACAAATATATAGAGAGGGTGTTGGTGTTGCTTCCACTATCCCCATCTCCTTTCATATTACAAATTATTATTCACCAAACCAAACCCAACCAATTATAATTAAATTAACATACTTTCATTTCTATTGTTAATTTAATCATATTGCTTTAATACAAGACACCCACCCAACCTTATTTAATTAAAAACAAAAAAGTTCCATTTAAATGGGAACTGCTCACCTTTTTTTTATATTTATCTTACCATATGAATGCACTGTTTTTATAGTACCATAATCATATATCTGACCATATTATATTTAGCTTAGAAAATTAAATTAAAAAAAAAAAAATACATCACTTATGTTTGAGTAAGGGTAAGAGGATATTAATATAGTTTGTGACAAGTAAGAGCTTATGCTACCAACCATATGTTTGTCTTTACCCAACGGGCTTATCTAAGCTATTTAAATAAATTAGGTGGATGCTCTTCAAATGAAAATTAGTTATTGTGAACAGATTTTAAATTAACATTTAGGTTAGTTTCTTAATTTAACTATTTGGAAATCAAATACATATTTATTTAAGCTATTTCAACATGAGTTTAAAATCTTTCCAAGTGAGTGAGTGTGTCATGTGCCTGGGATGTGAATCATGTTTATAATTTATCATGTTTGAGATTTCATGTAACATACACATGCAAGTCCTATATAGAATCACATAATTAATAGTATCATAGTTCATACTAAATTGGTGTATAGACTTGTACTAATATCATAAAATATACTCAATTTAATTTCGTGTTTGTTCTAGCATATATATTATATACGATTAGATCTTTGTACAACAAATGGGTCCTTAGCTCAGTGGTAGAGCATTTGACTGCAGATCAAGAGGTCACCGGTTCGAACCCGGTAGGGCCCTTTCTTTTTATCTTTTTTTTTTTTTTTTTTTAATTTCAGGTTTTGAGTTATAAGGCCGTGTTGTTGGGCCAACCAAAGGATTATGTACATCCAATCCAATTGCTTTGCTATGGTTGGTTGGGAATTAGTGTTAAAAAGGGCTTGGACCAAACTTCATTTGGGCTTCAGCTTGGACCCTCAACTCACTTAAATGTGCCTAAAATTTGGTGGTTCAAATTTGAGGGTTTCGTTTTGTAGAACAATAAAGAGAAGGTTGTGAACAAGAGTTGGGCAAGAGGAAGAGCCTGATTACTCTGATAGGCTGACAAAGGTACTGTACTAAAAATCAAACATAATCTAACTCTCTCTAACACATATGAGTTTACCAACGTAACTCTCATTAATTAAAATCATTTTTTAAAGTTAAAAAACAAAAACAAAAAGCAAACCATTTTTAAACGGAGAAAAAATTGTTACCAAATACACCCTTGATGTTATTACATGTAAAGTTTTTGTTAATCTTAAATAAATTGGAAGGAATATCTATGGCTTAATCCTGAGATTAAAGATAAGATTTTGTAATAATACATATAGAAAGTTAAAAAGGAAATAACATATATATATTAAATAAATGGATTGTGAAACAGAAGAAAATAAAATGTAGAGTGGTTGAAAGGTGAAAAGAGAGAAATTAGAAAGAAGATAACCCATATTGATTGAAGTAGAAGAAGAAGGATTATGTGAGGTTGAAGTAATAAATATTTAATAATTTCATAAATCATTTAGGGTTTCAAATAATAATAAATAGATTTAGTATATATGTACTACTTTTTCAAAATTATTTACAGTCATTTTGGTCAGCATGTTGAAGACTTTTTTACAAAGACAAAGCATGCATGCATGCATGCATGCATGGGCTCTCAAAACTCTTATACTATATATATATATATATATTAGGAAACATGTATACACAACACAGAGATGTATTTTATTAAAACAAAAATAGAAAGAAAAAAAAAAAGCTGAATTTGTGAAGTGGGTAGTTTTGGAGTGATATAGAAGCGACGTCGTAATTGTGTTGAAGGCAGCTGAGATGTGGACAAAAGTGAGGATATACATATTCAAACCAACTTTTTGGACTCATTTCAACCCTAAACCAAAAAAGCTCTTCCACTTTTTATTATTTAAACATGATTTTGTCACACCGACGCTTTCTTTTTATCTCTTCCACTACTCAATTTCAACTTTGATTCCATAATATATATATATATATATATATATTGTTGTTGTTGCTGTTGACGCCAAACCCTACCTCCTTCACCTAACACTTTGAACTTTGATTACATGCATATATATATATATATATATATATATAAAGCTTATGGTTGGGAAACTAATTTATTTGAAACTTTTGGTTGTGCACAAACAAATTCTTATTCATCTACAAAAACTAATTCAATTCTTATATTACTTAACATATACTAATTGGGTCTAAAATCATATAATCCTATTTTAAACCTTAATTGAATGCTATTTTTGCCCATAAAAGTCCAAACCCAAAGGTTTAAGTTCAAAGCTAACGAAGCTTAAGCCCAAAGTGGTAAGACCCCAAACTCAACTAAATCTAAACCAATACACAAATACTAACCAGTGGAATGCATGTTCAACAAAAACTAAGAAATCATCCATAATCTAACAAAAGTATGATAGGATTCAATCTTTTTTTTTTAAAAAAAAAAAAACAAAAGTGTATAAGACACCTTAAGAAGGTTATTGGAGTATTACAAAGGCAAATGTGTCATAAACATAAATAACAATGATTTTCTCTTCATCACTTGGGCTATGCTACTCATCTAACAAATAATAGTTTTTAACATATTACAAACCAAATTATGGTACATAAATGAACCATAAAATTGTACATTATTTACCCTAAAATTTATCTTCCAAATAAAAAAGAAACGTTAAAACTCATCAGTTCTCTCAAATGGTTGGAGTAAAGCAATGGATATAAGTACATTAATGGAAGAGTTATCCTATTAGAAAAATGAAATAAAATTGCAGATTTAGCATAAATAGGAGAGTAATTCAATTGCTAAATAAATCAATCAATTATTGTCTGAATTATGTATAAGGAACCTACATTCATTGACACTTGAGAGGGAAAGTGCAGAGAACTCATGAGTTGCCTACGCCCCAATTTTAAGTAACTCATAGTCCCTCCTTATTAATGCTTAACGTTTTCAATTATTATAACATGTAATTAACTATAATAGTACTATTTTAAATTCTTCTTTATATTACATTGTTTAATATGACTTATTCCTCCTCTTTTTTCATCTCTACTAAAAAAACAAACTATAATGATTTATAGGACGTTTGGAGTCCAGTCATCACTATAATAATCACATCTTGCTACAATAAGAATACTATTTTGTACTTTTAAATTAGCAAATGTTAGCAGTATTTCGAACCCTTCATTTGCTATAACTTTTACTATTCTACATCCGTTCTTTTTTAAAAAAATCTTTTCTCAAAGTAAAATAATTTATACTCAAACACATATTATTATAAATACATCTACGACTATAATCAACATACTACGATAACTAACTCATTACTTCAAATATTCGGTGAAAATCAGATTTGAAGTGGACAATAATGAAGCTGAAGAGGGAAGGAATGATGTTGAAAGGTTGAGAGCTGTCAAGACATTAATGGCGACATGTGTTTAGGCTCTTTAGCCAGCTTCAACTTAGGCATATCCTTCTATTCACTACAACACACACAAACCCAAATAAATCCAGCTTCATAGTTGCATTAATTAGGAAACTAAATTATAGATGCATGGTTTGTTATATTATAATTAAGAATGGGGATAATACCCAACTCAATAATTCATTTATTTATATTAACTATACAATAGAAAGGAACTTCACATGCTTGTCTTAATGTAACCTCCGACACTCTTAGGTCCACTTAATAATGTCAAAAAAAAAAATCCAATAATTAAACTCTCTCTATATATTCAAATTATTCCTTTTTCTGCCTCATCATCCACCTTTCTTTTTCATTAATCTAAACTTTACTTTCTTACCTTTTTAACATATTCTCAACTAAACTTCACATCCATTCAAGAAAACAAAATAAATTGGTATTAATTGCTACTGTTCATCTCTCAAATAAACTATATGGCCATTTTTAGAAATACTAGTTATATCATATGTACGAGGCACATAGCTTAAAATGTTTATAACTTTATTTTTCGTGATAAATCCTAAACTTTAATTTATTGTCAATTAAAAATCTAACACAAAAAAGAAAAAAAAAATCAAGAACTAACAACAAAAGTCTTTAATATCAATTTTTTAGTGGACGGAAACTTTGTGAATGAAAATATGTTTATGGATTTTCAAAAGGGTTATTTTCAAATATAATAAAATGAATCAAAATATAGCAAAATATCATAATCTATCTACGATGAACTACGATAGACAAAAATACACTACTATTTGTATCTACAATCTATCACAAATAGATTCTCATTTAAAATAATTTATTTTCTCAAAACTTAAATCATGAGTGTAAAATTTGTAATATAAGCTTTAAAAAAGAAATAGAGGTAGGGGGTAATCAATGAAGTAGCAAAATCGTAGGAGGAAGAGTGTTGGATGGCAAACATACCTAATAAAACCAAATTTGTTACCAAGTACTCATCAAACTAGGGTTATGGAGCTATACTAATTAATATTGTTTTTTTTATATATATTATAACTCTAAACTTCTTATCCAAACTTTTGTCACCCTCCATGCACGTGAATCTAAAGTAATATATTCAAACTTAAATAAGTTTTTGAACCTAAACTAAATTCAAAAGTCAACGATGTAAATGTCAAATTTTGAAAACTTTGTTAAAATTTATTTACTTATGAATGTATGCAATGGATTTAAATAACTTTTAAGAAATCTTGTCAATTTGCTTAAATAAAAATCATTTAATTACAACACAGCAGCAATTATTTTCCTTATTTAGAATCAAATCTTCAACCTTAGGTAACATAATAATAAGTATTCTCTATTAAGCCAATGCTCATATTGACTTCATTTTTTACTCAAAATCATATTGGATTAATATTTATTTACTTTCCAAAACTTATGTTTACTGTTAAAGTAATATATATATGTGTGTGTGTGTGAATAAAATAAATAGTTGGATTTTATAGAAAGTGTAAGCAAAAGAAAAAGATGATAATGGGGGGGGGGGGGGTGTTATTAATATGATAAGGAGGATAATTAATTAATGTGTAAATTAATGGAATAGAGAAGAACAAACTCCAATTTCCATAAATATACCAATAATAATTTTATGGATGACTGACATTATACTGAAACGGGACGGCAAAAATGGATCCTGTTTTCCAATCTTGGAGTCTATTTTATTCTATTTTCCTATTTTATTTACCCCAACTTAATGTTAATTAATCACAACTTAGGATTCTGTGTTCTGTTACATCATCCATTGGGACTATATACTTAACTTTTATATCCCTGAATATTAGTTGCAATGGTAACATTTTATACTTAAAAAGTGAACCTTATTAATATCATGTTATCATCATGGAGATAGATAAAGAATTTATTAGATTATATTAAAAAAAAACAATTTATCATAATTAATTGATATTAAGAAATACGATCTCTAAACCTAACTGTATGATGAAATCTTTAGCAAAATCGAAAAAAAAAAAAAGAATTGGAGACTATTTTGTGGTTAAATTAATAATTAAGATTTTTATAATGAAAGAAGAAAATTATATTGAATGTGCAATATAATAATTGAATTAATCATTCTGATGAATAGGATTTACAATGAATTAAATAAAATTAGTGGAATAAAATCTTGTTCAAATCAACCCAACCCCAAATTTGGTTCCCCCAACATGATAAATGATACTATCCATATCAATGTGATACCATAATCCATATCATTGGATTATATTAATCGAATTCTAGACATTATATGTCAATGAAAACCCTGGAAAATTTATAATTAAAATATTAATTTAATTATTCTGTCATTATATTAATAAAGTTTGTTTATGTATATAGTTATATATTGAACTAAAAAAAGTATAAATTATATTTAATAAACCAGTAAAATTATACTATAATATCCATCCTTCTACTAAAAAAGTAGAAGGACATAAGATAACAAGTTTTGTTGTGAACGCAAAGCTTCATTATTTCTCTTTTCGTAAACTTAATTTTTGTGCGTCACAAGAAATGGTGCGTTGGTGGAGTTAGATCCAAACTCTTGTTGAAGAAATGAAGATTAATATATCTTTTTTCTCTTTCATGGGACAAATATATTTTCTTTTAAGAAAATTTATTAACGAGATAACATAAGTACAAAATAAATATGTGTTTGAATTAAAACACAAAAAGCCAAGAGAAAAAGCTATTCGTCAACACAAAAAGATCCTAAAGAATGTGCCAAAATATTACAAAATCTGGACGTGTAAGACAACAAATACAAAGAAGCTTGAGTTGTTTCTTCACTCTAAATCTCAATTTTCGTAAATACTTTAAGCAAGGAACAATGTGTAATTTAAAAGAAAAATCACTTTTTTTTTTTTTTTTTTTTTTTGTGGGATTATTTAAAAGAGACAAAAAATGAGTGGCCGACAATAGACGAAATCAAGGAAGATGTTAAATAGTAACATAGGGGGTAAGGTGGTAACTGCGTCAAACGAAATCAATGCCGTTTGAATTGGGAATTTTCTTGTTACCCTCTTTTTTAACCATATCCTCTTATATTATACTCTCTTTATATTTAATATCAACATTATTACATATTTTTATTTTCTAAACCACCAACTTCAGCCCCCACCCAATACTTCCTAGTCATTACCTTCACATGACCGACTTCAACGACCAATCATGAACTACGACTTCAACAATCACCTCCACAAACAAACTAAGCTTTCATGATCAACTCCGATGGCAACCAATTCTAACGACCAATGCCAACACTTCACCTCCAACAACCACCTCTACCAATCAAGACTATATTGTGCTTCCAGCTTTGTCGATCATCTTGGACAACTAACTCTAACAACAAACTTTTTCGTTCATCTCCAATGTCTAAATCTGTCGATCAACTCGACCAACAATATACTATAAAAAGAATAAAAAAAAAAAAAACCTGGCTAGCGAAAGTGTGTTTAAAACAATAAAATGCAGATTTGTTTCTTAAAACATTTATTATGTCAAGAATTAGTAAAAAATATGGAGATATGTTATCTGATGTAATGTTGAATTGTTGAAGTGATGTGGTGACATTTCATTTTTTTTGTTAAGATTACGAGGGAGATTCAATTTAAAAAAGGAAAAAAAAAACACCATTTTGGTACATAGGTTTTAGATATAGTTTCGATTTGGTTCATATGTTTTTAAATCTAACATTTTTGTTTCTAAGATTTCAGTAATGTTAACTTTAACCAGCTAATGGAACTGTTAATGACTTAACGGAAGATTAACTAGGTTGATTATTTAATTAGTCTTAAATAAAAATATATTGATGATGTGATATTGATAGAATAAAATTTATTTATTTATTAAAATAAATATATACATATAAAAATAAAAGAAAACCAAATATCAACTTTCATTTATCTTCTTAATTAGCCCTAGTCATCGTTAATTTTCCATCGAAGATCCCTCTATTTCTCTCATAGCGATCTTCCTCCAAAAATCAAGGATTGGCGGGGTAAGAATGAAGAACCAATTTTGACTTTTTAGTTTTCTTTTATTTTTCGTATCGATCGTCAATATATTTTTATTTAAAACTAATTAAATCATCATTCTAATAAATTTTTCTTTAAGTCAGCCATGAATCTATTAGTTCAAAAACAAAAAAAAAAAAAAAAGTATTATTTTAGACCTAAAATACAAAAATATAAATTTAAGAAAAATAAAAACGGTGAAAATCATATCTCAACTTATGGGTGGAATAAGTTGAGTTTAAAAAGGAGAAGTAAAAGGAGAAAGGGGATTGATTGGGCTGCAGTGGCATGTGGTGAGGTAAGGAGTGTTGGGAGACCGGACACGTGTTGTCATCCTAAAGGCCAACCTCCTTTTTTATTTTCTCCCTCTCACTTTCTCTTATCCAACCACCTGTTGCCACCTACACCTCCTTTCACCAATTTTTCAACCTCTTCAGATTTTGGGTACTTAACACCCACCCAGCCCCTTCAATTTATTAACATTTTTGTATTATTATTATTATTATTAAAATTTAATATTAAAAAAAAAAAAAAAAAACCAATTTGGGACCCCTTCTGCTGATTCCCTTCCCCCACAATATTGCAATTGACAACCAAAACAAAACGTCCCCATTCTTCCCCTTTTCCATTTCCAAATTATAATAAAAGATTGTCCTATTTTTGTTTTTGGTCCCATCCAAACTAAGTTTATAAACAACCATCGTTTCCATTAATGACTTCAAATTCAAATGAATTCAAATATCTTATGATTTTTTTTTAAAAAAAAATAGCAATTTTTTTATTTAAATCTTCTAATACCTAAATATGAAAACCTAAACATTTAGTGGATGTTTGAAGGAATGAGTTAGTTATTATAATCATAGGTAATAATTTGTGTTTGAAGTATAAATTATTTTAGTTTGAGTTATATTAATATGTATTTGGTGTGTAAACTATTTTAATTTGATAAATAAATAGTAAACATTATAGTAAATAATAGTAAAAATGTAAAATGTAAAATGTAAAATAGGAAGCGAGAAATAACTGTATTTTTATTTTGCATTATGTTCTCTCAACATAGTACATTAATAAATGAGTAAATGTTTGCATTTGAGCATTTGATTATTTACTTTTGGGTTTGTTTTTATGAAAACAAAATGGTTTGCACCATCTTCCTTACTTGTCTTCCCAATCTCATCCAATTTCCGAGTACCTTCCCATCACCTGCTGCTCTCTTTGTACTCTTCTTTTTTCTTTTTCTTTTTTTATCTCGCCGACAGACATTCAAATCATTCCCATTTTTTTTTCTTCTTTTAATTTAAATTTCACTTTGATGTAGAAAATTATAGAAATATTGTAGTTTTGAAAAGAAATTACAAAAATAACGTTGTTGTTAAAGTATTTAGAAAAATAACGTTGTTTGATCCTTCTCTCACATATGTCCTGGGAACCCAGGACATATGTGAGAGAACTTGTTTTCTCTCTCATATGTCCTAGGTGGAATCCAGGACATATGTGAGAGAACTTGTTTTCTCTCTCTTATGTCCTAGGTTCAACCCAGGACATATGTGAGAGAACTTGTTTTCTCTCTTCTATGTCCTAGGTTCAACCTAGGACATATGTTTTGTCCTGGGTTGGGTTGAACCCAGGACCTTTGTTTTTTTTTTTTTATATATATATTTATTTGTGATTTTCTTTTTATTCCTAATTTAATTAAAATTATTTAACTTGTAATTAAATCAATAT
>JBBPDJ010000017.1:11899003-12058374 GCA_037974625.1 Cucumis cinereus
TAGAAATATAAAATTTATAATTAAAAAATATATAATTTCAGTAAAATAAATACTAACCTTGCAATATAATAGAAATCATGAATTTAATTAAAAAACTATATAGATTGAATTTAAAATTAATAGTGAATAAGAAAATAAAAGTGAGTAAAAATGATAAAAAAAATAAGAAATAAAAAAACCAACTAAAAGAGGAACAAACCTCTTGGTTTTTTTTAAAAAAAAAAACAAAAAAAAAACCAAGAAATTAGGAGGTCTGGTTTTAAAACCAGAAAACCAGACCTCTTGGTTTAAATAAAAAAAATTAAAATTGAAGGTAAAAGAGGTCCGGTTTGAACATCGGACCTCCTCTTTCTTCTTTTTGTTTTTTTTTTTTCAAATCTTAAAAACTACATTATTTTTATAAATATTTTCAAAACCACTCTATTTTTCTAATTATTTTTTTCAACAACATTATTAAAATAAAACATCCGTTCCTATCCATTTCTATTCACACACATTACTCAACACTATCATTCTCTGTTTTACTCGATGACAAAAGCATATCATTGTTAAACTCACTTATGATGGATTTCTATCAGTGATATTTCTAACACTAATAAACTCTTAAAACTTTAGGTAAAATTTGTTATATTCTATGTTACATCCCCAAATACTTTCAAGTTGAATAACAGCAACTGTCCAATAAAAAAAAAAAATGTACAATCTTTTTGTGTGTAAGGAAGAACCAAGATGGAGTAAGGAAGAGTAAAGTTGTAATTTGAGAAATCAAGGCCATTAGAATACCAAAACAAAAACAATAATTTTAAAAACATCACAGCACCGCCAATCCACTGACCCAACTGTTTGTATGGAAATCGTCACTGTCGATTGGCTTAAAACTGTGCGCCACACATTTTTAATACATTAAATCACTCCCTACATAAACCCCATCTCTCCCTCCCCTTTTTCCCTCACAATCACAAAACAACAATGGCCTCCTTCTCCAATCTCCCCCTTTCCTTCCTCTTCCTCCTCACTTTCTCTTCTACCGCTCTCGCCGCCCCCCCTAGAAAGCCCCTCAACGTCCCATTCGGCCGCAACTACGCCCCCACTTGGGCTTTCGACCACATCAAGTACAAAAATGGCGGAGCCGAAGTCGACCTCGTTCTCGACAAATACACCGGCACTGGCTTCCAGTCCAAAGGCTCTTACTTATTTGGCCATTTCAGTATGAGCATGAAACTCGTCGGTGGCGACTCTGCCGGTGTCGTCACTGCTTTCTACGTAAACTAACTCCAACCTCTAATCAACACTTAACTAAACCACATTACTCTGTTTTTCTAATCCACAAAGTTTTCTTTTTTTCTGTCTTGCAGCTCTCTTCCCAAAACTCCGAACACGACGAAATCGACTTCGAGTTCTTGGGTAACAGATCTGGACAACCCCCAATTCTTCAAACCAACGTTTTCACCGGCGGTAAAGGCGACCGTGAACAAAGGATTTATCT
Organism: Cucumis cinereus; assembly: GCA_037974625.1. NCBI lineage: Eukaryota > Viridiplantae > Streptophyta > Magnoliopsida > Cucurbitales > Cucurbitaceae > Cucumis > Cucumis cinereus. Next base: position 11,900,490 of record JBBPDJ010000017.1, read on the forward strand.
GTGGTTTGACCCATCTAAGGATTTCCACACCTACTCCGTTCTATGGAACTTATACATGATAGTGTGAGTAAAATAATGATTCATTTTGGTATCAGAGCTTTTATAACTTCAAATTAACAAAATAATGAAATGGGGCAGGTTTTTTGTGGACGATGTGCCAATAAGAGTGTTCAAGAACTGCAAGGACTTAGGTGTGAAGTTCCCATTCGATCAGCCAATGAAGATATACTCAAGCTTATGGAACGCGGACGACTGGGCAACGAGAGGAGGATTGGAGAAGACGGACTGGTCAAAGGCTCCATTTGTAGCGTCGTACAAGGGGTTCCACGTGGACGGATGTGAGTCTTCGGTTCAAGCCAAATTCTGCGCCACGCAAGGCAAACGGTGGTGGGACCAAAAGGAGTTTCAAGACCTCGATGGGTATCAGTACCGGAGGCTGAGATGGGTTCGCCAAAAGTATACCATTTACAATTACTGTACCGATCGGAAGCGTTACCCGACTCTCCCACCGGAGTGCAGCCGGGACAGAGATATTTGATTCTCTCTTTTATTTTATTTTATTTTTTTTAAAAGATGGTCCTTCGTTTTACTACTATTTCTAGTTTTTGCATATTTTTGTTTGGGTTGGGGACTGAATTATCTTTGTATTTCTTTGTGATTTGCCCTTTATTTTGTCCTTATTTGCCTATCCTATCCCCCCCTTCCTTCTTCACTGTCGCTATCGCCTCGTGCTTTCCCCCCTCTCTCTTGGAATATGTTTTCTATTTATTTTTATTTATTATATTATATTATCAATAAAGCTTTTATTAATAATAATAATAATTTTTACTATTTTCATCATTTTATTTATTTCTCTACACATGTCTTGCACTCACTCTGTTTCTTCTCTCTCTATCTTTTTTTTTTCTTTTGAGTTTTCAATTAATTAATTTAATTTTAATTTGTTAATTGATTTTTTTTTTATGGAACTTTCGAACGTGATAGAGATACATCAATGCTACAATTAGGATTTAGGGGTCTTTTCTAATTGATAGGAATGTCATCTTCAAGTCTTAATATAGTTTATTTGGATGTGGTCTAAATTTCATTGTTTCTTGAGATTTTAGTAGGGCTAGGAATGGCCAAATTTCAATAATGTTGATGTGAAATGACTTGATCCTAGATAATTAATGCATCATCAAGCTTTCAGATACATTATGGCGTTAGAAATATCCTTTTCGAGATGTTTATTTTTATTGAATTTTTTTTAATTAACATTTTGGTCAAATAGTGATTAAAAATGAAAAAATCATTAGAATTTTGATCGCTTTGCGGTTGTTGAGACAATCTCAACAATCTCTAATACTCTGATGTGTGACGTAGTAAAATGTTAGTAATTATTCGCTTTTTAATGTTGGACCATTTTACATTAATGTTTTCATAAATAGAGCATCCATATAAATAATTTATTTGATTTTTTCCATGAATTGTAAGTGTCAAACATGCTTTTTATGATATTGATGTTTTCAAAATTAAAGAACTATTAAATTGATGAATAATAGATACCTAAATTTTCAAAAGTGTTAAATAGATATTAAAAATCTTCAATTTTGTATTTCATACATTTTCTCCATTCAATTGAAAAAATGGTTTAAGGTTGTAATTTAAGTAAAATTAAATATTAAATTACATATTTAATTGAGTAATTTATGGATTTAGGTAAAGGAATAAAGAGAGGAATTTAATTTAATTTTTGGATAAAGAAAAAGTTAATAGATAATGCAGTTAATGTCAGGATACATCCATACCATGTGATCACAATTGCATAGCACAACTCATTATTTTTTTCGAGACAACAACTCACACGGCTCTTGCACGTGACCACAGAGTGCTGTTGTTTTAAAAATGCTTAAAATATCACTTTCCTCCAATTTTAGTCTAAATAAAGGTCGAGTTTAATCTTTAATTTTTTTAAATCAAAATTAGTTAAATAATAATAACATATAATGGAGATTAAATTTAAGATTTATTACTATTTATTATACACAAAATTTAAAATAAAATTCTATTTAAAAAGTTTTTAGAATTAAGAAACTTATTTAATATAAATGAAAAATTCGAAAATAAAGTTTATAAAAAATTAACTTGTTAGCATTTATTTATTGTGTGCCCCTCAATTATTGAGGATTTTAATAAACGGGAAGTTGATGAAACTCAATAAATGGATGTAATTACTTATACCCAAAGGTCAAAGATATGGTTTTAAAAAGTTTTAAGAAATTTAGTATTTCAAAAAAGTTGAATTAATTTATTAATATAATTGGAGGAATCAATTCACTCCATTTGTTGGGGACTTTTTTTTTTTTTTTTAACTATTTATTTAACTTTAAGAAAAAGCTGAATTCTTTCTTTATAATACGTAAAATCCAGCAGCTGCATTATGTTATCCATTAATCAAAATTAGATGCATACTTAAAATAAATATATTTAAAAAATTTATAATAATACAAATAGATATAGTAGTAAATTGTGATAATTTACTATATTTATACATATTTTTAAAAGTTTTCTCATTTAAAATAATTTTTTATAAATTTTATAATATTACAAAATAATAATTAATATAACTTTTTTTTTAACATAAAGTCATATTTTTAAATTAAATAATAACAGTTTATTGTCAACTAAATACTGTTGGGTAACTAAGACACACTAACTACGTAGTATCGAACACATTTTAAACAAACTGTTTAAATTAGTAATTATATTTCTGAATCTACTACCAAACATGTATATAAAAACATAAAATTTAATTTAAAAAATCAGGTACGCATCGATATCATTCTTGACACATTGCCTCTAGTGTCTGCCTTAGTCCAAAACTTTTGTATGCACCAAGAGTTGTAGAAAACTAAATGGACTTGCTCTTTCTTGAGTTATAATGGCGTATATAGGATGAGGTAGAATGTTTGGTTTTAGTCCTAATGTTCTTAACTTTCTTTTCCCACTGAGCCATGGCTGTGCGAATTCCACACCCTTGGGCTGCCAACAAAACCCATCGCACCCTTGACAGGACCATTTACCATTGTGGCTTGTAGTATGTAGTTCATCTTGCCGGGGCCCATCTGAGCCTTCGGCTTGTTTTTGCAATTCTCAATCTTAGTATAAATATTAGAGTTCAAGTAATAATGAACTTGCGCCTAATTTTATCCATGACAATAATCCCATACATTCAAATTGGGATTCTAGATTAGAGTTTATGGTATGGGAGATCAAGAAATCAAGTTGTAAGTATAAATTTTATGTCTCATACAAAAATTGTAATTAATTAATTTATCTCTCTACTCTATCAGTTTTCAACACTTGATGGTAATAGTTGAAACATTAAAAATAGAAAGTAATAAAATATGTTTATATCCAAAAGCAAAAATAGACATAAAGTTAATTAGAAGATGATTGTAATTAATTAGATAGAGGGCAGTAGTTAAGAGTAAATGAAATGGAAGGTGGATAATTGGATATTGAATATTAAAGGTATAAATTTAGATTGTTGGTCCATGAGTGGACATGAGGAAGCTAAGAGAATTGGATGATTTTAAATGTGTTTGTCTCTGAAATAGAGAAATCCAACCTTTACCCAATTTACGTGGATCCTAAAATGTAGCAATGCTCTATTGTAATGTATAGCTGCATGCACCCAGGGCCCTCCAAATTATTCAAGTCTCTCAATCTAACATTTTGTTTAAATTCAAATTTAAGAGTGTTGTTGTTGTCGTTGTTGGTGAAATAATTTAAAGAGAAATAATAAAATTAAGAAGAAGATGGGTGTAGCGGGGTTTGCAGTGGCTCCGCTTCCAGCCGCCGCCGTGGAATTTGAGGCTAAGATCACATCGGTTGTTATCTTTTATTCAATAATGGCCGCCACCGGTGGCCTCATGTTGGGTTATGACCTTGGCATTTCTGGTAATTTAGGGTAACATTCTGCCTTGTCTTTACAATTGGTTCCTTTTTCATAAAATACAAACATAAACCATTAAAATGTTTGATTGTTGTGGGTGTAGGGCAAGTGACAACATCAGCTTCGTTCTTGAAGAAATTCTTTCCATTAGCACACGACAAGATAGAAAGACAAGAAACAGAGAACAACAATTACTGCAAATACGAAAACCAAGGCTTACAAGTCTTCACCTCTGCTTTATACTTAACCGCTTTAACTTCCACTTTCTTAGCCTCTCACATCACCCGTCTCATGGGTCGCAAAAGAACCATGCTTTTTGCCGGACTTTTCTTCATCGTCGGTACCATTCTCTGCTCCACCGCCCTCTCCTTCCCCATGCTCATCCTCGGCCGTATCACTCTCGGCTCCGGCATTGGCTTCAGCAACCAGTCCACTCCCCTCTATCTCTCCGAAATCTCCCCCACCCCAATCCGTGGAGCTCTCACTCTTCTCTTCCAATTCGACATCACTCTCGGCATTCTCTTTGGCAATTTCACAGCTTATGCTTCATCCAAGTAATTTCAAAAAAACCAACATTCCTTGTTTTATTTGATCATCATCATCTGTTTAATTTTGATACACATTATCAGGGTTGAAAGTGAGTGGGGATGGAGGATTACTCTGGCTTTAGCAGGGGTTCCTGCGCTGTTTTTTACACTTGGAGCAATCTTGATTGAAGACACTCCCAACAGTTTAATCGAACGTGGGCATTTAGAAAAAGGAAAATTAGTGTTGAAAAAAATCAGAGGTACTGATAATATTGAACCTGAGTATTTGGAGATCCTTCAAGCAAGTCGTATTGCTCAAGCAGTAGAAAACCCTTTTGCTGACCTTCTCATGGGTCCAAATGGTCCACCATTAATCATTGCTATTATGTCACAAGTCTTTCAACAATTCACTGGCATTAATGCAATCCTGTTATACTCTCCACTTCTTTTCAAAACATTAGGGTTTGGCGACCATGCGTCTTTGTACTCTTCCATCATAACTGGCTGCGTTAATTCCCTTTCTACATGTGTTGCGATTTACCTTGTGGACAAGATCGGCCGACGAATGCTGTTGATAGAAGCCGGAGTTCAAATGTTCATCTCGCAAACGATCATCGCCATTATACTTGCGCTTGAAGTTGAAGATGATTCTAATACTTTGTCGCGTGGGATGGCTATTGGGATTGTGTTAATGTTATGCACTTTTGTTTCTTCTTACGCTTGGTCTTGGGGTCCACTTGGATGGTTGCTTCCTAGTGAAACTTTTCCACTAGAGACACGATCTGCTGGGTTGAGTGTGACTGTCTGTGTCAACATGATGTTCACTTTTTTGATAGCGCAATCTTTTCCGTCTATGTTGTGTCAAATGAAATTTGGGATCTTTTTGTTCTTCTCTGGTTGGGTGTTGGCAATGTCTTTGTTTGCTTTTTATTTGCTACCGGAAACGAAGGGTATTCCTATTGAAGAGATGACGGAGAGAATGTGGAAACAACATTGGTTTTGGAACAAATTTATGGACGATGAAATTAAGGAGGAGGACGAGGATTCAGATTAAAGTGTTGTACCAATAACCTTCCCTTAGCTTTTTCATTTTGCTAGTTAGCTTTCAATTTTGGGATAGATTATTCTTCTGCTATATTCATGTAGAAATTAAAAAAAAAAAAAAAATTATGGAGAGTAATCTTGACTATGCATAATACGGTCCTTGTTCCATGGTGTGTGTGTACATAATGGATTGTAACAAGGACCCGGGAATTTGGAATAATAGCAAACCACATTGGTATACATTTATAAATTTACCCATACTATTCTTTACTTTACCTAAATATAATTTCTTATTTTATTCTCATTATTATTGGTGTAAAATAACCACACCAACAATAATTATATAGTATAGAATTAATTGCTTTTTTTTTCCCCCCTTATTTCTTTGTGTTTAATGAGAATGTAGCTAGTATGTTATATTATTGGATCAAACATTGAGAGTGGTGTATATATACATATACTATTTTTCTTCTTAGAAAGAAATTAAGGGTAATTAATATTATTTAATTAGAGAATGTTTTGGTTAGTCTTTGTTTAGGATCTGAACGTGAAAGCCATCAGGAAATTGAACGCCTGGAGTTCGAACAATATTGCCTCCTTTAATTGGCTTCAACCTATGAGTAAACAAGATTTTAGTGTTGTTTATTTAAATTTAATGAAGATTAGAAATGGGTATTTAATAATTAGAAGGTTAATAAGAGAGATTAATTAATTACGTGTAGTTGGTAACCAAGTGATGGAGAAACACAGCCATTTGCAATTTGGCAAAGTCTGCACCAATGCAAAATCTGATACCCCCACCAAATGCCATGAAATTCTTCCATGCCGCCCCATCACATCTCCCCTCCTATTATTACTATTAATTAAACATAATCTTTGGGTATTAAGATCCAAATGAAATGATTGAATTGAAGAAATGAAAGGTACCTCTACCTCCCATCGCCATGGGTTGAACCCAAGTGGGTCAGCGTAAATTTTTGGATCCAGATGAATGGCTGGAGGGCATACCATCACACCCCATCCTTTTGGGATCGTGTATCCTATTAGAAAACCAAATTAATTATTTAATTTTCGATCTATTTTCAAATATAGCAACATAAACTAAAATATATCATATTAATTATTTCTTCTTACCCTTAAACTCAACGTCTTTTAATGCTCTTCGAAATATTCCTGGAGCAATATTTGCCAACCTCAATGTTTCGTTCACAAACTATATATATATATATATATATATATATATATATAACTTTAACTCGTTAATTAATTCATTTTCAAAAAATAACATAAGTAATTAAATTGTTTTTTTAAAATTAAATGTTTCCTTCAAAGTTCACCTTGAATGTAAATGTCATGGATTTGTATTCGTTCCAACTAATCTCACCACTTTTATTTTTCCTCTTCTTCAATATTTTCTTATGTTCTACCTGGTAGATCAAAATAGATTATTTGCATGAAAATTAATAGTTGAAAGAATGTTTTTTCCTTCAAAAGTTATCTCAGACTCAATAACACGTTTCATACGAACCGTTAACTCGTTTAACACGCGGGGATGATCTGTGAGAAATTTGATGGCTAAAGTCAAAGCAATTGAAGTGGTTTCATGGCTTGCAAAAAGAAGCAAAAAGATCAAATCCAAAGCAATTTGTTGGGTGAGAGGAGTTGCATCTTTTCTAAGTTCTTGAATAACAAAATCAAAATAATCAAATTGTTGTTCCCTTGGATTTTGCTGCCTTTCTTTCAGCATACTTTCCAGCATCCTCATCACTCTTTTTCTACCCTGTGTCAATTTATATACTCTCATTTTTATTACACATCTAAACCTTAAAAAAATATGAAATAATAATAATAATAATAATAATAATAGAATCATTCTGGAAGTAATCGTAACTCCACAATTCAGACTTCAGACTTCGTTTAGTAACTATTTCGTTTTTTTATTTTTATTTTTTATAATTAAACTTATTTTCTCTGTATGTTCGATTAAAAAAAAAAAAAAAAAAGATAATTACCTGTAAGCATTGGTGGTAAGGGGTTCCAGGAATATCAATAGGGAAAGAGACCAAACCCTGAATGAATGCAACAAAGTTTTCTCTCATATTTTCTCTACACTTTTTTGGATCATAACTAATTAATCTCTTTGCACTTAAATCAAATATCATCTGCATACAACAAAACCAAAATTATTAATAATTACCATATTAATTAAACAATAATTTTTTATATATAAATTATTATTTTACATTTGCAATCTCCTCCTTCAATTCAACTATATTATGAGAAGCCCATTTCTTCAATCTTGTAGCTGAAGTAACTTCAACTTCAGAAATCATATTTTTCAAACTTTGAATTCCAAAAACATTAATAATCATATTCTTCAAATATTTATGCATAAAACCATGCAATGACCCCACAGATTTTGCTCCAAATATTTTTCTGAATGTCTCTGGATACCAACACTCAAATAATTCTTCCTCTTTTTGAAATATAATATGATTTAGTTCAGCATCTGCTGAGATTATTAATGGTTTCCCCACTAATCTTGTTTTGAAAATTGGTCCATACCTGAAAAAAAAAACCAAAATTAATATATACAGATATGGTTTTTTTTCCTAATTATCAATATACCAAACAAACAAAAAAAAAATTGAAATTTAGTAATATTACTTGAGAATTCTGTGTTTGATGAAAGGAGATAAATCAAAAGATGGATTAGGAGCAAAGAACTGGGTTGATTCACCAAGAAATGGAAGACCCATTGAACCTTTTGGAAGTTTTCCATTATATTTGGAATTTTTCAGAGCATAGAGCCAAATTGTAACACTAAAAGCAAGAATAGCACCCATAATAAACCACATTTTGGCTCACTAATTAAATTAATTAAATCAAATGTTTAATTTAGGTTGAATTAATACAAAGGAAAGGGTGAAGAGTTTGAGGTTATTAATATTTTAACCTAACTTAAATAAATGCAAAATGGTTAATATTGTTTTTAGTTGTTGATAATTAATAAGGTGTGTGTCCAATCTTGGAATTACGTTAAGGTCAAGAATTGTGAGAAATGCATTCATTGAGCACTTCAAGTTTGTTGCAAAATAATTCACCACAAATGTACCCCTCTAAGTATTAATTAATTTAATTTAATTATAGATTATTACACAAAAGAAGTTACTAAAATTTCTCAATTCCTTCATTGTCCCTAACTTTATTAACATCAATTAATTAATGATATATATATATATATACAAAATAGATAAATGGGCTTCATATGGTTACCTAATTGTTTCATTTTTTTTGGGGAAAAAGAGTTGAAAATATGTTTAGAGGATGGGTTGTCTTGAGTAAAAACGATTATTAGTAATAATGATAAAAATTGATGTCATGCAGCAGATGACTATATGGGATGGAGAAACATACATAGCCTTTCATGCAATGCTTAACTTTAGGCTTAAAAGTTTAGTGGAAATATAGTAACAACCAAATATATACACATACCAATATATACACATACCAAAGCAAGTTCCAGATAATGACTTATCATCCGAAAAAAGTCAGATAATGACTTATGTTAATATTCTCTATGATGACAAGTCTCATCAACTTACTCTTGTAATTTAGGATAAAGTAAAAAAAATGGGTGAATCTAACCGAGGACACAATGTCAAGCACGATATCACAGACAATATATTCGACAAAAGGGTCATTACCGAACCAAAACTCTCAACGACAAGTACAACGATTTTCAAGAACAATACATGAAGTAAACTCAAAATTTTCAATGTACAAACTTTTCTAATGAGGCGATTAACCCTAAAAAATACTAATAGCACAATATAAATATGACTAGCTTTTGAAATATATTTTTAGAAAGAATAAATATTATTTGCAGAAAAACAAAGGGTGAAGATATGATGAATTCACAAATTTGCAAATTAATCTTTCATATATGGAAATTATATTGTGCTAAAGTAGTGGCCTCAATGTTCTTGACAATGTCGTTAACATGTTGACCAACATGTTGCTCAAGTTTTTGCCTTTAATAAAATTGCCAATGACATTGCATTAACAACAAGGAACAAATTGGTGTTTGAGAGGCAACGACTTGACTTGGACTCTATTAGTGATTCGATTGGCAAATATATACTTGAGCACTCTCTAGCCCTGCCCATCCGAGGATTGGATAATGTTAGTGTGGGAGGCTGGATGCTGCTTAGGGTTCTATTACCAATTTCGATGGTTTGGGTTTAGTTCTTTGAGATTACGTGGGGAATGCTCATCTTGCTGGCTTGAACCACATCTCTCGATGAAAAGAAGAAGTGTTATACAACACGAATGGCTATAGTTGAACACATTAAGCATCTAAAGACTTGGAAGGAGTTTGTATTTGGGAAAAGGAAGAATTGATATTCCACTTTGTTGAATTGAATCAGATTCTTCAAACATTTAACTTTGGAAAAGAGGATTATTCTGTCACAGTCCAATCATTCACAAATGTATAAAATATGTTGAAAAGATATACTTGCATACAAAAGTAGATAATCCATTCATTCAATCAATCAAATGATATCATATAACTTTCCTTCATAAAGGAAAGATTTTAAGGTCATCATCATCATCATCATCATCATCTAAAACTAGCACGCAGTCTGCTTTTCTGTAAATTATATTGGGGAGGCTTAGGAACATGGTATACAATGAGTGGATTGATGTGTAGAGGCAGAGCACCAAAATAATATATAACTTCCCTTTCATTCCTTCTAAATATTTTACACAAAACTAAACTAAACTAATCTTTTCTATTAGATACGAGCCGAGCGAGTGCTTGATTAACCGCATGAAGCGACCATATACCTCTCTATTTTATTGTTCCTTCCTCTTTTAATAGAAAATATCAATCAACCACCAATTGACATCACGACGTGCTATGTGGTCTAGGCTATATATTCCAAAGAATAGACCCCTTCACGATGGAACCCCAATTAGCCTCAGCTGCCAATTGCATAACATAACAACTCAGAATTCAATCACTATAATAATGGGGGAATAGACTGAGTCATCTCATTTAGGGAAGTAAGCTTACAATGTTGTTCTGAGGCTGTCCCGAATAGAAGCCTTGGAGAATCACAGGCAGAACGTTGCAGGCAGCGAGAACGTAAATCACCAATGCGTGCTTTCCCATCCACTCCATCACCACATTCATGCGTCTCCATCTGTACACATCAACCTAACACAACCATACACAACCAATCGTTAACTGTGTTGTCGGTTTTAGTTACCAAATGAATCGTGAGTAGAGATCAGAGAATGAAGTTGCTTAATACCATCAAGTATATCCCGGTAAAGAGAAGTCCAGCTGCACCAGCAGTGACACTCATGTAACTAACTGTATAAAGAACCTTATTTATATGCATCCCTGCAAAACAGTTGGAGTCACTATTTTAGTCTAGTCCCTTCGGTCCCTCTATCAAAATCATCATTTTGAACGAATCTTACTCACCTAAGAAGTCCAGGCCAATAGCCAACACGATTAGACAAGAAGAAGGTATAATCCAATGAAGCATTCTGTCTCGGTGATCCTGCAAATAGAGATAAGTAAGAAAATGTTTTTTCCTATATAGAACAGACACAAATCCATGTAAAAGTACAATGTTAGCTGGAGTGTCTCACTCACTTTGAAATGTACAATGATATGTCCATAATGTAAGCCAACCAAGCAGGTAACAACAGCCATCACTGTACTGCAAAATGCAACGAGAAACGATAAGAATAACATACACACTGAAAACTGCAATAAATTTTGTGTATTAACACAACTTATTATTATGATTTTCTATGGATAGAATCAGAAGAAACATGGATACCTTAAAAGTCCTTCGGGATCAAACGGAGCTTGGCACCAAGAAGGAGCATCAGGAGGCAATGGGCCATAGTCTGGTGCATTAATGCTGCATTGCTGAGAACAGACAAAACGAGATACATGAATTATGAGGATAAGCACACCCTTTAGGGGTAAATAAAAAATAGTCTCCTCAAATATTTACCTCAGTCCGTGCATAAATAGGTCTTTTATACAGATGTTGAATACCAAATATCTTACGATCTATCATTCCCACAGCATTGCAGGCTGGTCCAGTGTCACCACGTGTGCCACATTTCACCTGAAATTGGGGGATTAAGTGAGACAGCCATTCAACTAACCAATTATAACTATTATGGTATTCCACCCCTGAATGAAAATAATATAAATTATAAAGATTCAATGCTCACAGAAAATATCTTTGGGGAAGCCACATTGGATGTAGTTAGACTTGGAACTTGGTACTCCCAATCAGGAACATACAATCCATATGACAGGGCAAGATATAACATTGTGAGGACAACAGCAACAACCCTGTTGAGAGGAAGTTGGAAATATTTAAAATAAATATAAGACGAACAGAAAAAAAATAGTAATCTTACATTCGAATACTTCATTCTTTTCAAATGAACATTTTTATAAACAAACGATTCTATCCCCATATATCAACAAATACCAAGTGAAATAAAGATTCAAAGATAAAATTAAATTAGTAAAAATATATTTTATGGTTGGCAACCGAGTGATCATGTCAATTGTTTACATTACAATTACATTAGGGACATTTTGTTGCTTATTTTTTATGTCTTACGAACTTTTCTACGATATATTGGAATATAATGGAAATATTGATCAATCACTCATGTTGATGCCAAGCCCATAGAATCATGAAAATATCGACATGTCAACGGAAGTTTAATACTATGGCAGACATTGGAGTGATTTTAAAGAAATCCAATATTCTTCTGACCTAATTTTCGCCTTTGTGCAATGCAATTAAAAAATGAAAATTAAAAGATCAGATTGAAGAGATACAAAGTTAGAGAAGAAAAAGAAGTAAAAGAATCTTACAGCTGTAATTGATACTTTCGCCGCAGTGCAGTTTCTGAATTCACATAATCACTGCCCTTTAGCCATATCTCACATAGGGCTGCCAGGAAATATGCAATTGCTATTCTCTGTAGAGAAGGGAAGAAAAAGAAAAAAAGAATGAACCGTCAAATCAAAGAAGCAAATAATTTTTTTTAAAAAAAAGTAACGAGAAATAGTAAAAATTGAAGAAAAAAATGGTCCATCGTCAATGTGGAGAAAAAAAAATGTTACCTGTAAGATTCCCATCCATCTAATTTGCTGGATATCCACTCCATAAGTTAAATTGTTTACACCATGGAGAAAACCACCTGAACAGATAAGTTTACTATTTCAGCATATACCTCGCAGAATAATGAACACTCCCTCAAATATTTAAAACAATCTCTTATTCAATGAAATTTAGAGAGTTTCCTAGTTTTGATCAATACCCTGCCAGATGAGAAAACACATGTAACTTCAGCAGTGGAAAAAACCATGAATAACAGTTGAATAAATATTATGTTTCTTGTGGGTTACCTTGAAGAAAGAGGCCTAAGAACAAAAGCTTCAACGTCCGTAAGACAGCCTTCTGAGTTGCAATGCCTCTGCTTGGAATTTTCTGGGTAAGGTAAATAAAAAATCAAACTTCTTCACGTGGAAAAAATGGAACAACAATAACAATCTTCCGAATTTGGGGGTATGAAAAAAATGAAGAACATAGCGAGTGGATTGCCTCCAAAACTGCAAAGATTCAAAATTGATTTCCGAAATTTTCAAGCATAGTAAAGGAATGACTGTGACATGCCACGGCCCAATTATAAAGTACAAACAACCTAATTTAAATTTCAAAACTAATATATTTTTTATAAACATAAAGACATTTGTGTTGGGTGATTTCCAATTGCTTGTAAGTTAAACAGGCAATGAATAAAGAACTACCTTGTAAGCAAGGGCAAGCGAAACTCCAACAATGAATAGAAAAAATGGCATTACAAGATCAGCCAGAGTTAAACCATCCCATGGTGAATGATTTATTGCTGGCACAACCCCACCAGCATACTCCACCACTATCATTAGCTGCAAACGAATAAGAGGATAAAATGAAGCAATTAATTTCCTTTTTATTGGACTTGGTTGAGCCCTTCCATGTCTACAATTAATATATTAAATTAAGTTTACATAATAAACATTCATTTAACATTTTTTCTTTCGTAGTCTCTGTTTAGTCATCGCATTATTTTTCAAGTTGCAAATCAAAAACTTCAAATTATCGTCAGCACTAGAGAAAAATTAAGACGTGTAAGTTCACTGATCACGTAATATAGACCAAAACAAGGATCCATTACTTTGTTTCCTTTCCCACTGAACATTTCCATACCTCATTCAACAGATATAATTAAAAACAAAGTCAACTTGTTGAGCCTAGGTTAATCAATGTGTTCATCACAATCTATAATTAGAAGCTAAGCTAATAACTACTAATAATTAATATGTTTCTTCACAAACAAACGTCATTTGCTACGTCAAACCCCACATGTCTCTTCTTCTCTTCTTCTTCTATTTTTTATTATTCTTCACGAGACTCAAATTTCATTCTTTCAAAAAAGAATCTCAAATTTGAAATTATGTCTAGGAAACTAGAATACCCTATCAAAATTACATGCTTTAAAATTGCATACTTCCTAACCATTTTCTTCCACCAAAAACTGTACGAAGCACCCCCCATAATTGGGTATCTCCAAGCATGTCAATCCTTAACGCAACTTCGGTGCATAACCTAACAGATAAAAAGAAAGCTTTCCAAATCGGAAACCCACAATTGTTAAAGCAACTAAAAGCACCAGAAAGATTTTGCTCAACAGCTACACCTAAATTAGACACTGGTGAAAGATCACATCAAAAGAACGGGTCAAAAAGATTTTAAACGTGTCCATCAACCAGTTGTTCATAAAAGAGTAAAGTTGCCGCAAGGCAGTGTTTTGTTCATGGTTTCTTCAGGGCAAAGCCAGACAGAAATCAAATGAAAAAGAAGAATTAGAGTGTTTTTCTTCTTCCTCTTCTTCTTCTACAAACACCTTCTACACCAATCGCCATTAAAACTATGAAGCTTGCTTGCTGTGTCATCATGCACAGCTTGAATCATGCATGTCCTACAGAAATAATACGTCTTCTTCATTGCACGCGGTTTTGTTTAATATTATCTTTAAACCCAATTAGTGGCCCCCCTGATTATGCACTACCAAACTTTATATGCTTCACCGATCAACACTCTTTGTTTATTCAAAAGGGGATGACAAATAAATGGTTGACAGATTGTAGAACATAATATATTTTATTTTAAAACAATTTGAAATAATGGGTAAGAATTTTTTTTGTTTTCTTTTCAATTTTCTAATCTAAAAATCCGTAAAAATGTTCAAAATTAGGTTTCATCTCTTCCCCTAAAATCTCCACAAATGAAGGAACTCATATCATCATTCGAGGATCAAAATTAGAATTAATACTGGCATTGGTAGTTTCTAAAAACCGAAACCCTCTCCATTAAATACTTGAATTTAAAAAGTCAAAATAGATATTATTTCTTCCAATCTCCACCGACGGCCGGTAAAATTCAGCAAGTCAAAATCCTGATATTTCTTTCTTTCTTTTTTTTTTTTTTATAGAACCCTTGTAAAAAAAATAGTAAAACAAGTCCACAATAAGACCAATGTTCTTTCATCCAACCCATGCGATTACGAGAAATCTCAATCCATGATAACATAAACAAAAAATAAAAATCATTCCATCCAATTAAAAAACACCAACATGGGGGAGAAAAAGAATTAACAAAAAAAAGAAGTAAAACGAAAGCAATCATGGGTAAGAACAAAAAGATAAAAGAAAAGAAAATGATTACCGCAACAGTGATACCGCGAAACACATCAAGCGAAGCAAGACGATGACATTGGTCGGAAGATCGGAGAATAGGTCTAACAGAAGATGAAAATTGGGGGTCATCGATTTTAGAAGAAACAGGAGTGGTTAAGGGATTGGCATTGTGAATAGGAAGAGGAGATCTGGAATGTGAATCACGAAGAGCCATCTCAACATCTTCTTCACTCTGATTACAGTGCTTAGAAACAGAGACAAGAGTAACGGAATCTGGATTTATAAGAATAGCAGTCTCATTAACGAGATCACAGTCATCTGCTCCTTTAATAGGCTCATAATTACCCATATCTTTACGGATTGCCATTACAACAAGAACAACAACACCATATACCAAAAAAAAAAAAAAAACTGAGTGGGAAGTTTGAAGAAGATGATGATGATGATGATGATGAAGAACAGAGAGATCGAAGAAGAGATTAAACTTAAGAAAAAGGGGAAGAACAAGAAGAAGGGTTTAGGGAAAATGGATTCTTCTTCCCAAATTTTTCCCCTAAATACTTTGCTTTCTTCCTTCTTCTGCAACCCCTTTTCTCTTTCTCTCAATCACTTCCATTGGCCCCTCTGCTTCATACTTGCTTATTTATAGTTCCAACCAACCAACCCAGAAAAGAAAAAGTAAGATTAAATATCCTAATCTTTTTTTTTTCTTTCTTTTTAAATCTTTTAATTAATTATTCCAGGATTTCATATTATTAATTAGAGGTTAAAAAAAGATAATGGAGGTAAATTAATTATAAAAAAAAGGTTATGAATTATAAAGAGGTGTTGCTGTTGGGTTTCCGACGGAGATTCTGTTTTTATTTTAGGAGTATAGGAATAGGAATAATAAATGAGGAAGGTAAAGTAAAATTAAAACTGATGAGATTATATTTATTTAATTAATTATGATAAAACGATAATTATGATTTTGTTAGGGGCGTGAGAATCACGTGAGAAGTTAAGGGGGAAATGGGCTTGGGCTGAGGGGGCAAAATCCCCAACTGACCCCTCAATGAGACGTTTTTCTTTTCTTTTCTTTTTTTTTTTTTTGAAAGAAAAAAGAAGTGTTGAGTCATCAAAATGAATGAATGAATTTGATTTTGTTTTTATAAATTGTGGGGGAAATGTTTTTACACGTGGCGGTTTCTGATTCGGTTTTTATTCTCTTGGCTTATCTGCCACTGGCGGTGGATACGGCGCCTTCATCCTCCTTCCACTCCCGCTTTATCTCTTTCTTATTTATTTATTTATTTATTTATTTGTTTGTTTGTTTTAAGAACCATTGCATTTAAATCTTATTATTTTGTTTATTAATTGAAAACGATTTATAAAAAAACCGCCAAAACAAGTCCTTTCAATTGATTGAACTTCAAGTTTTAGGGTTATACGGATTTAGTTGGGGGGATTTTTTTTTGGGATGAACTTGAAAAATTCGAGTTCGATGGATTGGTTATTTAAAAGATACGAATATGTTTTTCATACAATTTTTTAATTTTTGATTGGGTTAATTAAGTTGTTAGGTTATTCTACTTATTATTTTTATTAATCTTTTAAAAAATAATTATCAAAGTTAATATTAGGGTTATCGTAATAATGATGAAGAGAATTATCGAATAATTAGTATGTTAAAGTAAATATTTAGTTTATTAATAATTTAGATTAATTAGTTTAAATAATTAATTTTATATTTCCTTGTAAGATTGATAATAAATAGTCGCTTTTAGGTTGTAGTTTTGCTTTTTAATATCATTTTGAATAGAATATCCCTTTATTTGATCATGAATTTGGCATAATATCTTTTTTGCTGCATGATTTTTATATATGTTCAATTAGATGGAATTGCATATGTTCAATATGGATGTAAATGGGGTTGGGCCAACTTAGGGGAAAAAAAATAAGGTGACTAGATAAATAGTAAAATTAAAAGTTTATTTTGGACAAATAATAAAAAACAATTAATTATTAAAAAACTTGTGAAATTGTAAAAAATACCCACATTTAAATTAAAACGTACAACGTTAAAGAATGAACTGTTAAAAAAAACACTAAAATACCCTATAACTAAACTAAATACCATGGTAATTGATGCAACTACTAGACATCAGATATATTGTATCTAAACATTCTAGAAGCAAAAATTAAATAAATATCACCTAATATGGTCTTCAACGCTTCTGGCTGCCTATAGAATACATGTATGTGAGGAAAGCTGACGACTAGATGACATGGGTTATTAGAAACTTATAGAAGTCCACAGCGATGGAGTTCCTCCACGATGAGACAAAGCATAGTTGATTGTATTAGTGAAGTTGTTGTTGGCAAGTGAGTATTTGAAGGAATTGCAACTCTAAAACGATGTGACTATTGAAAATATGATTGAGTATTGGAAATATGTGTCTTTTTTAAAAAAAAACAACACATCTATTTGATAAATTTTACTTTTTCAATTTAGAGATATTTATCATTGTTATGTGATTTGATACAGAGATATTTGGCATTGTTAAAATCAATTCTTAAGAAAAATACTAGGAGCAATGAATTAATTATTTTCTTAAAAAGTGCTCCACTCGACAACTTTTGATCATTTAATAAAAAACCAAAAATCTAATATGGAATCTCACACAATTCACATAACCTACCACATGTGCCATCTTCATCATATTCTTTCATCTATGTACACAATTATTGATTAAGCATGATATCGACCAAACATTGATATATATATCAATGCTACATCTTTTAGTAAATAAAATTGGAGTGGGGTGGAGTTAGCTATACACGTAGTTCAATTGGTAAAACGTGTATTTTAGACCATTACAATAAATATTTAAATTCTCAAATCACACTTATCAGTGTAGTTGTATTGATTTTAAGAAATGACCAACTGAACTTACAAATTTAAAGAAAAAATTTGAAAGAAAAATAAACATAAATTTCAAAAACAAAAAACTAAAATTAAAATGATTATAAATCAACCCGAATAATAAACCAAATGTTTAGTATTGTGTAGAATAATTGGCATATTAATTAGTTCAACTCCCTTTATTACCGTTTCCTTAAGTAGAATATAAAAGTGGTTTAATTTCTCTTTCTTTCCTTTATGCTTATTATAATAGTCTCATACGTCAAATAAAAGCGGACTTTTTTTTTTTTTTTTTTTTTTTTATAGATTTGACAAAATAAATTTTAAAAACCAAACTCTTAATTCAGGTTTTTATTTTTGTAAAAATTATAAAAAAAACAAATTCAACGTATGAAATATAAAAAAATAAATAAAAATACACATGATACATCTCTCCAATACATATTCAATACACACAATACACTATTGATACACACTTAATATACTAATGATGTACACTTACTTGATATCCTTGATAAATCGATACACCCAATATACTAAAAAGTGTAATATCCTCAAAATAAAAAAAGTGTGTGACACCTTAAATATCATATTCTTAATCTGTCATCTACAACAATTTTTCAATAAAAATTCAGTCAAACAATAAATTATATTTATAAATTTGATGGTCTCTTGAACAAAAGCCTTGGATTGGTACACCATGAAGATGGATGCCCTAAAAAATTGGAAAAATAGAAGAAAAAAAAGTAATAGAAACATGAGATAATTAATATAAAACAAACAAAAAATGATATTTGTTAGGCAGATTTGGGTCAACAATTATGGCATTTAGTTACTTGGTATCATATATCTTAGGAAGTTCTACAAATATGACACACAACTCATCATCACCTCTTTTCTTTCCCATCTCTCTCTAATTACTTATATTTGGATCTAATTATCATATAATTACACCTTCATTTTCTATTTATGTAAAACACCCTGAATTACAGAAAAAAATACTTACTAAACATAGTTTTTTGTTTTTCAATTTTGAAAAATATAAATGTCAAAAACCAAAAAAAAAAAAAAATTATATATATATATATAAACATATAATATATATTGTTATAGATCCAATGAGATCTAAGCTATAATAACGTTTAGATTTTTTTAGAAATAATTATTAAAAGAAAATTTAATGACCACAATGATTTCTAATTGTAACATATAATTTTAAACACTCAAAATATAAAAAAAAATATTTTAAATCACAAAATTATTGAAAATATTTACAAATATAGTAAACTTTCATAATCTATGAGTGAGACAGTGTTAGGCACGGTTAGATGATAGATGTCTATCAATATCTATTATTCTATCAACATATATGTTAGATGATAGTAGTCTATCAACATCTATCTATAATACTTTGATATTTATAAAGAGTTTGATTTATTTTGCTATATTTAAAAACAACTCAAAATTTAGAGATGAAATATTTATTTATAGTCTTAATTTTTAAAATTCAAAAACTACAAATTACGATTATCAAACAAGACCTAAACAAATAACCCTAAAAGCTAGAAACTATATACATACAAATTTCAAAATTGAAAGTCGAAATTTGTGACATAATCTATCATTTAAGAAGATCGAAAGGGCAAATGTTGTTCTATATGAACTCCAACCCTTAATATAAACCAAACCATTATTTAAATAAAAAAATTTCACAAATTAAGGGACACATTTCTTCTTTGCCTCCCCCTCTTTTAAACCAAACCATTATTATTTAAAACAAAACATAAAAATAAATAAATAAATAACTTTTCAAGAACTTAAAAGAGAAAAATTCACATTATTATTCATAGCATTGCAAGATCCATGCCTCCTTTTCTTTTTCTTTGTTTTTCTATCAACTGCTCCATGTATTTAGCAGCCTAAAAAGCCATTAACATTCAATTTTTTATTCCATTTTTCCATTTTTGCCCTTTTGTGGCTAATCAAAACTCTTAATTAATTTGTTATTAATTATCATTTTTAACCTTAATTATTATTAGTTTATAATATCTCTAGAACAAACTCCACTAAACTCTTATCACAAAATTACAAACCCACCCACTTATCGATTCCAATTTCTCTCCATGCACTTCTATTTATTTTAATTCAACCTTTTCCCCCCCTCACATGCATGTTTGCTTTCCTAATTATTTTTCTAATCCATTTTTATTATTATTTTATTTGAATCCATGTGCTACATGATGAATAAATCCATCAACCTTAATGTCTACATCATCTCTTGTTTATATTTTAATATAATCTACTATATATATGTCACACATTACACTAAGCTAAAAGTGTAAATTATTAAATCGTACGGCATTACTTGGCTTTTGAAGTATGTTTTCATTTCACTCTCAATGGATTATGAAGAGTCATTTCATTTTTTCAACTCTTTGTCAATTATTTTAAAATAGTTTGGTTGGGTTTTTATTAAAATATCTCTACTGTATTAAATGGACTATGTAAGAAGAACCTTTACATGTCTATTTTTTTTTATTTATAAATTTTCATATTGCACTTTATCGAGTGGTTGTAACTTTTCAAGTGTAATGGATGTTTGTTTGAAAGATTGTAGATGTGACGTTTGAGAGACAGTAGATGTGATTTTTCAATTTTTAGTTTACATAATAAATTTATATATTTTAAAGTTAACTACAGATATTGACAAACATGACTCTTTGAGATAGGATGCAATACATGCCACTTGGATGCATCTATTCGGGATTGAGGTTTTTACACATATCCAATTGGTGCAATAATTCTTCCAATATATATAACATGCAAAAGGTAAAAGAAAAAAAAAATAGATACTTGAAGTTATGTTCTTGAAAAATCCAAAGTTTAGAGAAAATATATATAAAAAAATAGATAATTTACTCAAACGAAAGTAATAATTAATATGTTGAAACAATGCATTCTTTCATGTAACTTCTCAGTAGACATAGTAACATGTATAATATTTATTTATTATATGTTAAAAATCAATATTTAAAAAATAATTAGAATTGCAAGATTTTAATGTGCGTAATTAGGTAAAACTTAGAGTATATACATGTAACATGATTTACAATTATTGGTTAATTAAATCAAACAAAATATTAATGAACTTGGATATTGTAAATTAAGGTTAAAAATTAGACCATGGTGTATATGCCAATATTGTTATTTACATTTATATATAAGATTAATATTGTTCTGACCATTTATTTATAAGATCAATTTTTACAATATTTTCAGTTAAACTCTATCTGTCATTATTTTACTTTTTACGATATCATTGTTGTTTCGCTCTCAATTCGACATGCATTTTAATACTCCTTTAATTTTTAATAATACTGATTAGATTTCAGCGTTCCAAACAACTTCTTAGTTAATGGATTGTACAGCCCGAGATCATACATCAAATATTTTTCTTTGACAAAATTCAAATTTCTTAATATTTAAATTTCCTAAAATTTCTGACGAAAGCTGGTAGAAAAAAAAAAGTGCTACAATGGAAGAGTAGAATGAAGAAAATATGTAAAATAATGGGTGGTTGAGGAATTTATGAATTTAACGTATTCAATAGTACGGACGATGATACCGAAAGAAAGTTCTAAAATAATTAAATTAATGTGAACTTATTTATATAATTTGAAATAGAGTCTTAGTGGATAAACTACTTTTTCGTAATCTACAAATAAGAAGAAGAAAGAGTCAAACTTCTTTGAAACAACCTAATTGCCCCATCATCATATATTAAAGCCAGAGATAGAACCATATGCTTGTTTTACCAATTTCAAACCTTAGACTTCTAGGGATGCCCCAATTCGAATATTATTAGTACACGTTGTTGACACTTTTATGAGATGTTCCAATTTATACGTCTTTGCTTTTGTGTAAAATCATTGTAACACCAACACCTACATAATCATCTTCTGTTATCGTATTGTTTGTGTACTTCAGCTTTTTATGATCAAGTTGATTGTTAGTTGACTAGCGAATAATTGATATGTCTTTGTTTTTTATTCGATCTCTTGTAACAACTCGACGTTGGTCAAATTGTTGAATTCATTTGAGGAGTCGCTTTGACTGAGGTTTCTTGGCATAGTTTGTGTATAACTTGAATCTGCATATGAAAAGAATTAGGAGAATTTTACAAAAATGGACCCTTTATTTGACAAAAATGGGCTCTTTTTTTCTTTAAAAAAAATTGCTTTTGAAACTCCTTTACAAGTGAAAAGTCAAAAATGTCCTCCATTGGGTCCCACCTTAAACATTTCTTTAACTTTTCTTTTTCTTTTTTTTTTTCTTAAAAAAAGAAAATTATTTCTATCAAATTGAATAAGAAAATAAAAAATAATTTTTTTACGTTTTCTTTTGATACAACTGTTTGATAAGATTTAGTCTAAAAAAATTGTTTTTTAAAACGTTTTTTATCCCTACTTTTCTATATAGTATATAATAATATTTTAATTCTATTCAATTTTTCTCAAAATAATAATAATAATAATAATAATAATAATAATAATAATAATAATAATAATAATAATAATAATAATAATAATAATAACTTTTAAACCGAAAATGTGGACGAAAATGATGTTTTTTTATCCAATTTTAATGGAAGTATTAAATTTTTTTAAAAAAACTTAAATTTAATGAAGGTATTAATTAAATGGAAAATAGGAATACCGTACGGAAGATGTTAAGCAATCAATTATTTAGGGTTTAGGTTAAAAGTGCTTAAGAGTTTGACATGGTCAAACCTTGGTCAAATCAACTACTTTTGGTACTCCCCAAAGCATCAAATAAGATGTTTGAAAGAAGGTAATGTGGCATCATATTAAAGTTAGAAATGAAACCATATGCTTAATTCTTATTCTATTTCAAACCCTATACTTTATGATACCTCAATTTCAACATTAATACACATTTGTTCACTCTTTTGAAATGGTTCCATTTTTAGATTTTCTATATTATCACATTATTATCTTAATTTAACTTACACAAAAACACACCTAACAAATAGATACTGTTAAACTATATACTCACACAAGAGATGAATTAGATAAATACTGTTAAAGTATGTAGCAACACTAACTACAATGTTATTGAAGTATTAAATGTGTAAATTAAATTTCTAGAATTATGTAAACAAATATCATAAAGGAAAAAAAAATCTAGAAATATCATAGATCTTTTTAGGTTAAGGAATTTGAGAATTCCTTTAAATAAGGATGAGATAAAAAATATCTAGAATAGTTAGAATTCTAGAGAAATATTTTGCTTGGGGTTCCAGGATTTCATGCCTATAAAAAGGAGGTGTGATGAATTTCACTAAAAAACGACACTCCTTTATGAGACACTAAGCTTGTGCATCTACGTTACATCTAATTAATATATTTATAATATTATTTTCTATTTTAAATTTATTTAGTGGGTAGTCTAAATCTTTTCATGAAAATTAGGATTTAACTTTTAATATAATTATTAATTTGAATTTTTAATTGAATATGAAAATATCATGTAATAAAAATTGTTGATTCTACATATTAATCCATATAAATAGCGAAACTAATAAAAATTTTAAACTACAGCTAAATAATTAAAATAAACAAAGAAAAGAAATAAAGAAATTTATTTTAACATTTAAAAGAACAAACAAAAAAAAATAATATAAAGTGGGTGGGACAATATGGTATTAAATTTATTGACATTGAACAATTCCATGGATTTACACATTTTCATTATTCGACATTAACATAATGATGAATTGACATTTAAATTATATCGTTAAACAATTCATAAAATACAAAATAAATAAATAAATAAATAAACAACAAAAATATCACTAATGTAATCAACCTAAAAAGTGAATTGACACGTGTCCAACGCAATATATTGATAATAGAGAAAATATATATTATTTTCTTAATTAGTTTTAAACACCACTTTTATTTTTCAATATTTAATCACTAATATTCATCTAATTGACCTCACACAAATATACCAACATTTTTAAATATTTAATCAATTATTTGCCAAAATTAATTACTTAAAAAAAATCTAATTTAAAGTTTGTTTTTTGTTATATATTTATGAACATAATTTTACATTGGTTATTCGTTATAATTTTGTTTATTAATACAATACTTAATGCAAAGTTATATACCGATCTCTATTTCAAACAATTTTTTTGCTTAACCCAAACACGACCAAAATTTGTTCGATTTTATATATTTTCAATCCAAAATCATCAAATCAATCGATTTAAACCCACCCGACGAGCAGTTTCAGTCAGTTTAAGTGATTAAAAAAACCTCTTACACCCCTACTACACACAAATTTTCCTCATCTTCTG
The DNA here is from genome assembly GCA_037974625.1 of Cucumis cinereus. Lineage (NCBI taxonomy): Eukaryota > Viridiplantae > Streptophyta > Magnoliopsida > Cucurbitales > Cucurbitaceae > Cucumis > Cucumis cinereus. Next base: position 11,925,084 of record JBBPDJ010000017.1, read on the forward strand.
AATATCGATCCTCTCTTGATTTCAACTCGTTTCTAATGAGTTCATGTTTGAGGAGAGTGTTATGTTAATGTTAAAGAGCTATCAACTTACATAATGTATACAAAGTTTGCGTCAAACTTGCTTTCAAGCCAGTAAAATTCGTAATTCAATTTCAGTTTTTGTTGACCAACAAAAAAAAATATTTGGTACTATGCTTATTTTCTTTGGTGTTTTTTCCATTAACGCAAACTATTTATTTTTCAATATAATGTGGGGAGGCATTAATTCAACCATCATCTACCAATGGGTCCAATAATACTAATCAATATTTGAAAATGAAATGTACAATTACTTTTTGAAAATGTTATTAAATGTTCTGTTTAATAAGCGATTGGCAAAGAAATTTCAGACTTATTATAATTCAATATAATAATTTGAAATTTAATGGATTTATTGTAAGATGTGATGTTGGAGTTTGGCGATGGCTGAATTTTCAAAATTTCACAACTTCAAGCAACTTGCGTGAGATCCGTTGAATCATAGAATATAGCAGTTCAACTACTAATTTGAACCCATCAAAAGAATATTAATACTAATATACTACTTTAAAAAATGATATTAGTAAAAAAAAAAAAAGTAAATATACGATTCGGTTTGAAACATTTTCAAATATAACAAAATGAATCAAAATATTTATAAAATATCATTGTCTATCTACGATGAACCTCGATAAACTAAGATAGACTATCATGATAGACACATACAGTAGTCTATCGTAGTCTTACAGATAGATTATAATATTTTACTATATTTGTAAATATTTTTGAAAGTTTTATCATTAAAAATAATTTTTTATTATTATTTAGGTGCATTTGCAAGAATTGAAAAACATATCGTAAATCTGATGAATGTTTTTTGTTGGGTGATTAGAAAATATAATAAAGGGAAATATTAAATTTACTTTTTCGAATAATAATTAAGTGTATAACAACATTTTTAAAAAATTGCAAATATAGCAAAATCTATTTATGATAGATTTCAATCGTTAATAGACTTTTATGGTCCAATATTTTCAAACATGATCTATCAGTGATAGACTTCTATCATTGATATACTTTGACAGATTTTGCTATATTTACAATATTTTTAAAAAATATTGTTATATATGTTAATATTTTAAATATAATTGTTATATTTTCAACTATCTTTTCTTTATTATTTCAAATTTATCCACGTCGACTAAATTTGATTTTTTGTTCATTTTTATATCATTGTTTTTCTAGATATTATCATCAACTTATAATGCTTACTTTGTCTCAATTGGTAGTTATTATTTTGAATAAATATTAAAAAACTTTATTAATACACTAACATAACACAAAATTAAATTTTGAACAAATACATCAAACAAAGTTTAGCTCAACTCGTATATGTATGTATTGAGAACCAAGAAGTTTCAAATTCAAAAAACTTTGAACAAATGTTTGAACAAATAGATTTTCAAGAATATTAATATACATATCTCACTATCTCCTTATATCTTCCCAATGAACTCTCAAAGAAACTAACTTGATTAAAGGTCATTTCTAGTATATAATAGCTAAAAATCATCACATAATTAGGGTTTAGGGTTGGTTGACGACTAACATGGATTATTGTATAATGTCAACATATGTTTTTATTGGTTGTTTAAAAAACTTAAGTATAAATCAATCTACAATTAGAGAAAAATTAAAGAGTAATACTGGGTTAATTTACTCAGGTTGTCAAAGTGTGGTTAATAGTCTTGTCATTTTCCCTTGTGCTTAATGCAAAGTGTTTATATTTATTGGAACCATATCATGATGTTTAATTAAATTGTTGTTGCAGTAACTGATCTGGGACGCTTGTTTTGACTAAACCCTAACGAGTCGGTTAAGTGCTTGAATGAAAAGATATCTTTTGAGTACTTGTGTTTGAGATGCAACTAAGTGGGTCTCTTTCCACGAGGAAAGTTAGGTAACTTGTGATTTTATTCGTGATTATATTTAACTTCGTTCGCTTATCTTTTGTGCATTTATCTTCCTATCATTTAAAGTTTTAATCAAACTCATCCATTATTGTTCTAACTTAAAAAGTGATTTGTGAGAAACACTAAGCATAAGTCTTCCCTATGCTTTGATATGATTTTCTCTTAAATACTACAAACTAATGGCCAGATCAATAAAATATAAAATTAATTTGATCTAGGGTCTCCAAAAACCATTGCATCAAATAGTTTCTCCCATGATTGTGTCCACCAAATTAGGTTTAAAGTATAGATTATAAACTTGACCTCGTAAACTAATTGATTGTATGGTATTGTACACTTGAGGTATATGTATTAAACCATCTTTATAAATTTATAAACATAAAACCCTAATCACACGCATATTATATATATATATATATATATATATATATATATATATATTTGCAAGCCTAAGAATGTGAAAAGGAATAATGTTGGGGAAATTAAAGTAAAGAAGAATATAGTAATAATAATAAAAATAAAAATAAAAAAATGAGGTTGTTAAGAAGAGAAGGGAAGGGTTGTGCATGGGAAAGAAGAGAATATATGTAATCATAAACCTCATTCAAAGGTTAGGATTTGAACACACAATATATAAATAAAGAAAGAATATAATGTAATTCCTTTACAAATTACTTCACTAACTACTTTTTTCCTCACGTGTTTCTCAACTCCTTTTATTTATTTATTTTTTATTATATCACACAAATTCCCTCTTCTTTTTTTTTTTTTTTTTTTTTTGAAATCGGATTCTTCTTTTCTTAGCTACGAGTGAAAAAGTTGTTCTATCTCTTCTCCATACGAACGTGTTAGTGAACCATTGTAAACTCTGTGAGTCGATTATTTAGGGTTTCACATTTGTATGTGTTTCTTTATTTATTGATTTCATAAATTTATAACTTTATGAAAAGTAATTGAGTTCATCCATCAAACTCTCTAGTTTTCATACTCTTTCACTCTCTAACTTTAATATTGGAGTGTGTGAGAAGCACTAAATCGTGTACGAACTCTTCATCCAAAAACACTAGGATATGGGTGTTACGATAACGGCTAATAAACTAACCATGATCAAGTTAACCCAAGAGGTTAGGAGTGTAGTTACATGGTGTGTATTTAATGAGAAATGAGAGTCACAAATATGTGTGTAAAAAGAAAAGGAATAGCATAATAAAGAGAGAGTGAGAAATTGGAAATGGAAAACTCTTGGAATCCAAATCAGCAAAGCATATAAAAAGTGGAAACCAGAATTGAAATGAAAAAGGAACTGCAAGCAGATGGGACAGAAACAAACGGTGTTCAAAAAGGGATCAAATTAAAGCATTCGTATTATAATAACAATTAAATTAATACTATTCTAATCTAGTCTAATCTAATCTAATCATTCTTAAATTAATAATTAAAGCTCCTTTCCCATTATCATTTTCTCACTTGCTTTCTCAAATTAACTAAACCTCAAATATATATATATATATATATATATATCCATTTATACCCATAAAGTTAAGTTTGGACTCGTATTATTTAATTAAATTCTTCAACTAAATACCTAATAATTACATTACATGAATTTTAATTTTCTTTTGTGTTCTATCTTTAGAAGTTAAAAGAATATTTTGGGTTTTTTATTTTAATTTTTAATTTTTTTTTTTTAGTTAGGGATAGCAAATGTATGTATGAAGGAATGATTTACGGCGCCGCACTTATAAATTATGTAAATTCGATTCACCTTTTTTTCTTTTATATATATTTTTTTCTTTTATTTGTTGACTAATTTATTGACGCTATACTCTGTCCATCCTTTAACCACATGCACATCCATCCAAAATACCTTTTTAAATTCATTTGCCAACCCTTTATATATATATATATATATATATATATATATATATATATATATAAACTAAAAGATACCGCACTTTGCAAATACCTTTAAAGAAAATCATTATGATTTTAGATGTATTTTTTGAGGAGGAAAAACTAAATAAAATAAAATTGAAAAAAACGGATGGATCTAACTGAGGACGCAATGTCAAGTACGGTATCACGATAATATATCTTATAAGAGGGCTGTTATGAAAGCAAGCAGAAAAAGTAATGACACAAAGATTGATAACTCAGTTTGATGCAAAATCACCTATATCTGATGGACAGTCTGTTTGGTGGAATGAAACTTCATTGTATAAAAAGTTTAGTAATTACAACGAAAGTAATTATCTCACCGACTTCCTTTTCAATGACTATTGTATAGCTTGCTTTTCAACGTTTCAACTTAGGCCCTCCCTAAGTTTGAGTTCCCTCACTTACACAATATGCTTCTTCAAGCTTTGTCTGAGATCCCTTCAATACAATATACTTAAGTTCCCTTTAAGAGTGAGATCCCCTTACATTCACTATATTTAGACTTCCTCTAAATACAATATCAATATCGAACTCCTCCCAAGTTCTACAATGACTACCGAACCAACACTTTCAACGACAAGTACAAGGATTTTCAATATCAATACATGAAGGTTGGGGCTTAAACAAACCCTGAGCTCAAAACGTTTAGTGCACAAAGTTTTCTAATAAGGTGGTCGACACTAAAAATGAAAAGAATAATATAAAAATATATATGGATAGCTTAGAAAATATTAATTTAGTAGAGAATAAATATTTCTTGCATGAGAAAGAGACAGACAGAAATGGTTGGAGAACAAGATCCACAAAATCTACACACCACACACAACTATATATGGAAAGAATCTTTTGTTGAAGATGTTGTCGACGATCCCATTGTTATTGTTAATGCTTTGACATGTTGCTTAAATTTTGCATTTAATAAAATCAGGCAACCACTGCAATAACAAAATTAACCATAATATATATATACACACACATGTATATGTATGTATGTATGTATGTATGTATGTATAATAGACAAAATACAAAGTTTTCTATATCAATTTAGTATCAAGATTTCAAAAGAAAAATGATGTGTAATGATATTATTGACAAACGAAAACGAAAAATGATGTGATCATTAAGTTGGTGATTGTTTATAAGTTGGAGAAGAGAAAGGAAAATGGAAAATAAAGAGAAAAAGGAATGTAAACATCAAATAATAATAGACCCCATTTTGGAGGGTTTGAGCTCAGAGCCTCCTCATCGTCTTTTCATAATAGAAAGGCCAACATATTGCAAAACTTGTGATCATAAGCCATTTCAACACCTTCTATAGCCCTGTTTCGGTCTCATTTACAACTTCCATCTCCCCTTTGCACACTTTGTCGTCAACAACGAGCAGCCTCAACTCCTTGGTATTGCATTTATGGCCGTTCGTCACAACGGTAACACGGTGCTTTTTCTTTTCATCCCAAAAGTACCTCCTGTATCTGCTAATTTAGAGGTTGTTTTCTTGATTGTTGCTCAACTTGGCATGCTTGTCCACTTCTCTTAGTATGTTGTATGACGTACCTTCCTCCTTAGACTCATCACAACACTTGCCTCGATGCTCTGTCTTTTCTGAAATGTGAGACACTTGTTCACATACCTAGCAGGTGTTACCAAGAAGTATTAAAAAAATGTCTCATAAGTCCTAAGCTTTCAATCAATTTATTTTTAATGCATCATCAAACTTACCCATACGTTACAGCCTATCAACTCATTTGAAATTTTAAAAATTAATGTTATATCTTTAGTAACTAATTATTGGACATTTATACTACATTAATCTCAAATTTTGGTTAATAGGGATTTTTATTTTTAAGATTTGGGTTTACACCTTTACCACCTTTTGCATGGAGTTGAGAGCAGGTCACCACTGCTACATCACCATCATCTTTCTTGTGTTTTGGGAAAATCTAAATGGAAAGTTTCAAAGTCCAATAAAGTTTTTTTATTTCGACATATTCGTAGGTACCAAAGCAAGACCACAATGTATAGTAATATAAAAAGAAAAAACTTATTAGTTTAACCAAATAATTTGACTTTAAGTCTTTAAGAGATATCACTCAAAGCTCTAAACTAATTAAATAATGGCTAATTTATTTATCAAAACAAAGTCTAAATATCTCTACAACGGTATAATAATATTGTCTAATTTAGACATAAACGTTTGTGGATTTGTTTTTGGTTTCACACCAAAAGATTTCATATCAATAAAGATAGTTATCTTCACTTATGTACTCATGATGATCCTCTCGTGTGACCGACATGAAACTTTGGTAGCATTCTCAACATAATTACTATGTCTCTTCCACACTATTTATAGTTAAAGGACCATAATTACCATTCCAGCAAATTACTAACATATCCTTCATAACCAAATATAGTACCTTAACACCATTCATACCACACATCTAAGTTCATGCCATGTCTGTCTCAAAAAGAAATGCTGAACTAACTTTCTATTACTTAACCAACATATAGTTGTCAAAGGAAAGGTTGTCTGAGGCATGGGATTAAGTGTTATTATGGGTATAAAATTGTAGTTTATTATAGAGCTTTTCTATAGAAAACCATTATCATTTCTTTTTTCTTTTGGCAAAACATAAATCAAGTAAAAAAGGACAAACTTTGGTAGGACCACTTGGCAGGTAACTAGGCAAGAAAATGGCAAAAAAGGGCAGGCAGATAAAATAAACTGATAACTTAGGCTTAATTAGCCCTCGTTTTATGTGCATAGACTTTTAAAATGAGGAGGCATCTTTAATCAACTTATATTTTCGTATGCCAACAAGTACCCATTCGTGATAAAAATTAATATAATCGTTAATGAAACTATGAATTTTGTCAAATTTACTATTACCTTTACCTCTCATGCTCAAACCGTAATTTTCAAATACAAACGAATTATTGCCCTCCACCATCAATCAAATTACAATTTTGTTTACAAATTTGGACGTGAGCCAATGTGTTAGCACGAATGCAGAACGCAAGTAAATAACACCGAACATAATTACATGAGAGACCCACTTTTAAAATTATCATTGATTCATTCTGATTGGACTAGAGTAAACACGATCTTAAATCAATTGGTATGTGTTTGCATTTATGACTAAAAAGTTCGTAGTTGAAATGTTCCACCCAACTTTTATATATATATTAAACCAACCCAAATTATATTTGCATGTCTTTAATTTTTATTATGTCTCTTTCCAGTTTCCACTATTATTAACAAAATTGTGAGCGAGACTTTCTAAATTGTTGGAAGTAGGGTGAAAATGTAATTTCCAGTTTGTCCTACATCTCATGGTATAAAACGAGTCATACTATAGCAACTTTTTGGCATTGCTCATTCAAAATTATTGAAATGAATTATCATTTTCCATCAAGGGTTTTTCTCAAATTTATACATCAAACCACAATATTTTGTTTCAATCTGATCATAGAGTTATTTATTTATTTCTTGGGTAGGAAAATAACTGATCATAGATTTATTTATTTATTTATTTCCTGAGTAGGAAAATGGGCACTGCAAAGAGCATGCCCAACAAAAGGAAGAGTCCAAAAACTAACTACTTCTAACCCAACAAAATCAAACCTAAGATCATAAAAGTAGCAAAAGAACTCCTACTGATAGATGGCCACAGACAGTCTTTAAACTCCCAAACTTCATCGTAGGAACTCTCAACCTTAGGTTACCTAAATTTTCTACTCTATCTACTAAATCATAAAGTCCATATGTGAAGATTACAATTCACATTATCTTTTTTAATTGAACACATTTTATTGATAATGAAATAAAAGGGATAAACCCAACACCAACAAGTGTCTGCCTCCCATTAGAGCATAAATATGCGCCTAAACTTTGTAGTATGAGAAATAAAAGCAGTAAAAAGTAGGTTAAATTATAAAAAATGCACCTAAACTTTGTAGTTTATGTAAAAAATTACCCTAAATTTTCAAATGTTTCAAGATGTACTTAAACTTTAAAAAATGGTTAAAAAATACCCTTACCGTTTAGTTTTGGATGAAAACCATTAAAGTTTTGTTTAAAAAATACCCCTAAACTATTGAAAAGTTCTAAAATTTTAGTGTTATTAATGAAAATTTTCAATAATTTAGAGGTATTTTTGAAACAAAACTTTAATAGTTTCCATTCAAAACTAATAATAATAGTATTTTTAAACCTTTATTGAAAGTTTAAGGGCATTTTTGAAACATTTGAAGGTTTAGAAATATTTTTAACACAAACTACAAAGTTCAGTAACATTTTATTTTTATTTGTAATTTAGCCTAAAAAGTATTAATTCCATAAAACAATTAATGAGGGAAAAATAGTCTTTGAAAATACAATAGAAAGACCGCAAAAGAGTCAACCAAAGCATCTTCGATGACCACAATAGTCTATAAAATAAAAATAAGCCATCACCAAAACTCATCTACTTTGAAAGTTTGCTAAACTTACTAACTTCTTGTGTGCAGCCAAAGGCTAAATACATCATGTTTTAGTACTTAACGTTCTAGTGTTTTTCAATTTATTCTCTCATATTTTAATATTTTTCAATCTAATCTCTCATTGCAAAGAGTATCCATTACGATAACACTCCCGGAGAAACTATTCATATAAACAAATAGGCTTACGTACCAGAAACACGATTACTCAAGATGAATATTTGAGCAATAATCTCATAAAAGCAGAGCGAAATGAATGTCAACAGAAAAGCATCTCAACAAAAGTTCCACTCGTGCATTTATTAACGTCAGTTGCGAGTAACAATAGCACAGCAGATTACTCCTTTCATGATGCCCCAACTTTAACTAGGTCTTCGAGTGCCTTTGAGATCTGTGCCTCACTCAACCCCTCCAGACGAGCAACCCTCTCAATGCCCATGTCTGCCAAATCAAAAGAAAAAGTAATTGGTTGCAGTAACCAAAACGAACATAAAAAGTGCATATGGCAGTCACAGATCCTTTAAAATTCAGCACATGATAACTCTTTCAGAAAAAGAAATATATCTAATCTTAAGAAATTTAAGATAAAAAACTCGCGAGATATTAGCATTCATAAGAAACATCTATTATCATTCACCAATTGTTCCTTATGATCATGGGCCAAACCAGATGGTTAAAAAGAAAAAGAAAGCATGTCCACTACTTCCAATTTCCAGGTGACAATCTGGAAATTGTTTATGGAAGTGTTATTTTATGGCCTCCATCTTAATCCAAAATCTTTCATTCTCATAATACCATCAAGGTAATTCCAATTCCCATAATATCATCAAGGTAATTCCAATTCCCATAATACCATCAAGGTAATTCCAATTCCCATAATCACAAGCTCTCTTTGTCCATTTGCGTAAGAAGCCCCTCCTCTTTTGCTCTTCTTCACCTCTTCTCATTCTTCTAAAATTCGAAGTTTAGTAGGCATGATAATTAGCTAAAACAACAGGGAGTTTCTAAAGGTGGCTGATGATCGACTCTACCAACCATTAAAACCACTAAAGCCCCCTTAGAAAGCCACTTTCGAACTGAAAGAGGTATTGACTTCAGGAGACTAACATGGAAGGTATTGAACAAACACCAGATCCTGAGAAAACCCTCGGAGGGATACTAAAATAATGAAGGCATCTTTCTCTCTCACGGATACCCTTGTCAAATACATGTTTAGGGTTGTGGAAGACAAGTGGTTGTAGCCAATGATTAAAATATCTATGTCAATATCGAAATCGATGAGTATTTATGTAATTCACAAAATTTATAAAATTTATCTCTATTAATAATTTTTTTTAAAAAGAGACAGAGATATCAAAGAGAACCAAAGGGAACAACTTAAAGGCAAGGGCCAAGAAGGCCCTTCCTATGAGACCGCTAGACAAACAAAGCTTTCCAATTGTTTAAAATCATGGAAAGACTGTAATTACAAAAGAGTTTCGTGTGGTTTGAGCACCACCAAGATGCTGTGTTTTGAACCACAGACCAAAAAGAATCAAATGAATTAACATCATCTTTAAAAATCTTTCTATTCCTTTCCAACCATATCCCCCAAAGAAAAGCACGAACACTACTATTTCACAAAATATTAAGTTGTTTTACTCCAAAATTAAGTTATCGAAATTGTTAATAGAATTCCTATTCATATTGGACTAAGAAAATGATTTATAAGAGATGTTGAAGATATCCATGGATATTTAATATCCATATAAAACCCTTCAGTTTACGATTATATGGACATATCGACAGATATTTTCATCCTTTTGTAGCTTTATGACTCTGCTTGCTTGACTGCAAGCCTGCAAGTTTATTTTGAATGTCGTCGCAATGGATTCTGGAATCCTTCACCCAAACTTGGGCAAATGCGGATGGAAGGATGAAAATAGTTATCAAAAGAAGTTCAGACCTTTTATTTCGGAGCCACTCATAGGTATTGCTAACATTCCATACAAACATTGAAGGTAAAATCCCAACATCTACATTCCCCCAGTTCACATGCTTCCTCACTTGATGAATGTTTCAATCGCTTTTTGCACAACAGTCAACAGTTAACCTTTCGAGCAGCCTCCTGACATCTGAGTGTACAATTTGCTACCAAGTAAATTATCAAAGAAGAGAAAAAAAGTACCTTCCCTAAAACTGAGCTTTTCTCAAGAAAGAATGAAGGGAATACATCGCACACAAAAAGAGCACGAGATCTCGACAAAAGGAGCCAGAAGCAAGGGGAAACCACAAAAGCTACAAAGAGGGCTTCAACTTAACAAAATCAAAGCAAGATCATAATTTAGAGAAGAGTCTATTAACAAACATAATACTTCCTAGTTCCTCACTTGATCTCTCCGTTTCCCTAAAAATTATGTTATACCTCTCAATCCAAATAAGTCAAAGAATAGCCCTTCCTAAACCCGTTCTTTGGAAATTTTGGACAAGCCAACTAGAAATGTGAGTCACTCTATTCTCATTAACGAGAGTCCGAAAGGCAAGATAAGGGCTTTTAGGGCCCTAAGATGAAGTGATTCTTTATCACCTTTTCTCTTCTTGCTTGTGGTGGATGTGCCGTTTGAGGTTGGTAAAGAGAAAGTGTCTTCATCTCACCTTCAATTTGCCAACAACACAATCCTTTTTTGTTCTAGTTAGGAGGATTCATTCTTAATTTTAATGCATGCTTTCTTTGAAGCTATATCTAGGCTTAGATCAACGGGAGCAAGAGTCAAATTTTGGGCTAAATTGTGACGAGGAGAAGCTTAGTGGTTGGGGAGACTTTTTTTGGTTGTGATCTTGGTTCTGTCCCTTCCTCCTACCTAGGTCTCCCTCTTGGAGGTAATCCTAAAATTTGTTTCTTTTTGGAACACTGTTGTGGTTAAGGTTAGGAAGAGACTCCTCTCAGAAGAAATGCCTTTTCTCTAATGCTTGTACACTAACTTATAATTCCTTTGGTTCTAAGTGGTATTTCCATTTATTATTTCTCTCTATTTAGCAATTCTTGCTTGGTTTGTATAAGCACAGAGAAGTTTATGCACAATTTCCTTTGGACAGGGGTGGAAGAAGGAAGAACATATGCATTTTGTTTGACGGAAGATCATTGAGAGGCCTGTGAGGGGAGGTAGAAATTGGGAACTTAAGGACTTGCAACAAAGCCCTTTTGGCTAAATGGCTTTGGCATTTCCACCCTGTGAGCCTGGAACTCTTTGGCAAAGAATTATTGTGAGCAAGTATGATCCTCTTCTCATCCTTTTGGGTTGTCGTCAGGTAGGGTTAAGGTACTTACCAAAACATGTGGAAGGATATTTCTTATAAGCTCTCTTCTTTCTCTCACTTGGTTCATTGTGTGGTGGGGAGGGAAAGGAAAAGTACTTTTTGGAAGATCAGTGTGTGAGGGATAGACCCCTCTGTTCTATGTTTTTTTCTTTCTTTTTAGGAACTGATGCTTTACGACACAAGGTTATTAAGAGCGATTATGGTCCAAACCCTTTTTGCTAGGTTTCAGCCTATGAGATTAGAGGCTCCTCTAAATGTCCAGGAATTAGAGTTTTTCATTTGCTGTGAACTTCATTAAATTCTCTATGTCTATTGAGAATATGTATAAAGACCATTTTTTAGAAAATTGGTGGGTAGGAGGTAAACCTCTTTTTGTTCTGTGTTTCCTCACTTGTACTATCTTTTAGACAAAAGATTAAACAGAAAAAATGAATCAACAAATAAAATCCATCCTTGCATTTGTAAGAGGTTAGAAGTTTATATTACTATCATTCATGACTCATGAGTGTCTCTCTTGAAAGATCAGCCACCGATATAACCAAAAGTACGAACAGCTCGTCTTAACAATATGTTTTCTTTCGGTGCAGTCAAGGGAAAATGAGACACAGTGAAACTCCCGTGCTACTAATTTATCCTTCATTTATAACGTAAAATGAAGATGTCAGCGTGGGAATAGAACCAGTTGATTTTTACTTCACTCGAGAAACTACAGGACCGGTCAAATTTCACAGTTCACAGAAGAAAATAAAAGAAAACTGCAAAGCTCAACAAAAATAAACCTAGAACGAATTCGATTAGATGGGCATCTACAACATCCCAGGAAATGGAGTCTTCAAAATACTATGACCTGACTATCTACCATGAAAAGAATATGTTACATCACTAATAGATGAAGAAAGTAATAATCAATTTCAAAGTAAGACCACCCAGCAGATTATTTAACATCGCCAATTACGCTTATTAACCAATGCAAGTAGCAGCAAAGAAAGCATCAAATCTCGAAGAATCTCGAAACCTAGAAATGAAATCATTTGGGAAGTAGAGGGCAATGAAGTACCATATCTTGCCCATAATTGGGGATCGATTCCCCTGCATTCGCGGATCAATATTGGAAATTTGGGATTCAAAGTCTTGAGGTCCTTGTAATTTTTTTCAACAAAAGCCCTGTCAGAGCCAAAACCATTTTAATCAAACAATCTCTGAAAATAAGCTCTGGAAGGAGGAAGATTTGTAGATTTAGAAGGGATCAGAAAGCCTAAAAGAGACATCAGAAAAGGAATACCTAGCGGGGGCGCTTGAAGGAGATGATTGGCAGAGTAAGATTCGAAGCTCCTTCAAATTCTTGGATAGCTGTCCTCTCCATGCCATTTCCAACCTCTCTTGCTGTTTTTCGTCTCTGAACTTCAGATGAACGAACCCGGACCTTCCCAAATGCCAATCGGCTCTTTCGCCAAAGCTAAGTTAACAAGCAAGGGAATTTTGTGTATTTATTTGTAATGCCTTCTTCTATGAGGTTCATGAATCTTAGCTATGAGCTCCTTTTAACTCACTTTTGAAAAAATGACTATTTTTGTGAAAATATTTACAATTATTTATAATTTGTTTGGTACGAATTTTGAAAACAAGGATTCAATCAAAACAAGTTGTATTTTATGTTATTGGGTATGTGTTAGTGACATATTAAAAAATTTGGACTATAGTTTTTGAAAAAATGTTTAAATATGTTTTCTACTAAAATTTGGTCTTATTCATCCAACATGGTTGAAATATTCGTTTTAACTCAAAAAACCATGTTCTAAAGTAAATTATTTGTGTTACTTTCAAATTCGATATAGTTCAAATAGTTAAGAATGTCAATCCTACCATTGTGCTCAACAAATTAATTAACAGATCATTAACCAAAATGTATTATATCTCTCACTTTCCACATGTGTTTTTTTTTTCTTTTCTTGAAAAGAGAATACTTCATTAAGTCTGAAGGGCAATGGAAAGAAGCAATATATTATCCACCAAGGCAAATGAACCAATTAGAAAAATAATTACAACAAATCCTGGGTTAATCTAAAACATCCACCTCCCTTGGCAACCTCCTGAGCTACTACATGAACTAATGAAATCGCTCTAAACCCTTTAGCTAACTCCAAACTATCTTCCCCTCAAGCATTGAACTTCGTAATGAGACATCCATCTGCCATTCATCAGGCCACCAAACAATTTGATTCTACTTAAACAGAAAAACAAAGTAAAAGTTTATAATTTTTTCAAAAAACATGTTGATGTTTTATATCTATGGTAGTTTATGACAAAAGACGCATCTGTTTGTTCAAACATATATCTATCGTTAGATCATGACTTTCCATACTCATGATTTATATCGCTCTCATACACAAGAAGATATATCACTTCAACTTGAATATAATAATCACCTTGAATTAGTAATCACCATTCAAACAAAACGACTAGACTTGAAGAGGGTTACCAGGCAATTACGGTTGAGAAAGCTTGTTAAAACTCACCGCCTCAAATTTCCTATTCAATATGAGAAACTAAACTTAAATTGAGAAATATACATTATTATTTTTGCTACAAACAGAAAAAATGAAGTAATTACACAAGGGCAAATGGGTGGATTTACAAATATAGTCTGTGAAAAGTTATATAAATAGTGATTCCAAGAAAGCGATGGAAATGTTTATAGTTACAGCAATAGCAAGTCTACTTGAAACAGAACATTATGGAAAGAAGCAAAAATCAGTCCCAACTCCAAAGATGCCACAACTTACGCCTCACTATGCTGTTGCACGTGTATGGCTCGTCGAGGACAATATTGCATTCAGATAAGAACCATGACCGAAGGGTTGAGCAATTAAGAATCATTTGAGCATCTGTATATGGTACACATCCACTGAATATATGTATGGTACGGTGGCAAGTCGAACGCCCATGACAACATTTATGGCCTCAAAAGTTTCGGACCTATGTTTGAAGACATCCAAGATGTTACCACCTCCACAAGCAGGTTTAAATCCTTGGATGCTTCAGCTTGGAGAATTTTCGAGTCTACGCCTAATGTGTTTCCCACTTCCTTCGCAACGGTCTCCCAAGGTGTTCCAGCAGTTAGATTGGAAAAGAGCTCACTACCTCTATTCACAGCATCTGCCATTGCTGGTGGTATGTCGGGAAGGCCCTATAAATAAGGAGAAATTTTTTTTAATTTCAAATAAGAGATGAGAACCAAAAACTCAAATCTCAATCCTGTCATCTCTAATCTTTTCGGAAATGGTAAGGGCAATAATAAGAAAAGAGTGCTTCATTGTTCATAGATGATGAAACAGGGAGAGATGGAGGACCTGCTGCAACGGTAACCCGTGATTGCCAGGCAACGCCCTAGTTGACATGTCCAGCATTGAACTGATTGCAGACTCCGAGCTAAGCAACTGAGCTAGTATCGGAGTTTCATCGATTGTATCATCCTTGAACTTTATGAGAAGATTGCGGGAGATGCCATAGTATGACTTCACCTGATCAGCATTCCACAAGAACAAGTAAGAGCATTTCTATAACTAGAGTCTACGAATTTCTTCTGCCCTACTTGTGAACTATAGACCACAGGCAGTGCAGGTATATCACTATCCATCCTAAAAACTTTGCAAGCAATTTACACTTTTGTCACAGACTCGAGAAGAACAAAAATCGCTACACAAACACAATACCAGGCCAAACAGTTTTCAGACGGAGTGAGTCAAGCAGATGCCGGAAGTCAGCTGCCATCTTTAGAGAATGTAAGGTATCTCTTACATTATGATGTTAGTGAACAAGAAAATCCCTTAAGGTAGTACATCCCTATCTCTTTTTGAGAATTCACTACTTAGCAAAAAGATGAAAACAAAAAACTCAACCTCACCGTTATACTACCCTCCCTTACACAAAAAAGATTCCTCTCTCACTCTCGTTGGTCACCACTTCCCCAACATTCTTCCACGTCCCTCACTCCCACAACATAATCACTTCCCTCCACAGTTACATTCCTGCCCCTCCTATACTGATGAATAATAGGTGGCCTAACAGAGAACTTAGGCAATCTCAAGAAGTGGTATTAATTTTTCCCGAAGAGAAGTCGTTATTTACTCTTATACTTAGGTAAACATAATTGTGCAATCAGCAAAGTTTATTCCATGTCCATCCAATTCTGAACTTGATGAGCGTTCAAGTCAGTATCCTTTTCAAATTTGATAAAAGCCAGATAATTAATTGCACAAAATCGAACAATAAAAACACAAAAACCCAGTATAAAATTAAATGACTTAGAACCAAATGTAAAATATCAGAAGCAGCCAAATAAAATACTTGTGTCCTCGTACAGCCACCCCCACTAAAGAATAAAAATACAGAACTAAACAATATGCATAAATATTTTTTTGTTATTGTGGGCAATGAACATACAAGTCGTCGAGTTTCCTCCGGCTTTGGAGTAAAATCTTCTCTTCCCCTCACCAAATCCATGTACAAGGGAGGCAGCTGCTCAACTAAAGGAAGAACTTGCTTCACTATTGGAGGGCTAAGATTTTCTAATTGTTTCATTGTCATCTCTGCCTGCAGATGCATAAAAACAAGAAACAAGATTCTTGAATCTCGATAAAAACTACCAAACGACAAGGGAAATGAGCAAGATAAATAGAAGACACAAAAAGTGCAGAAAACTGTATAATCCAATTGTCTATCAGAAAGCATTGCCCATCGAAAGCATTAGGTTTGAGTTCTCAAGTAGCCAGAAATCCTATAGTAGTAACAGATAGAAATTATACACCACAATTTTCGTATAAACAAACCAGGGAACTGGTAATGGGTAGCAATTATTTTGTGTATTTATTTTCAGATACACAAAAAGGGAATTGGCAAAGGGTAGCAAAATATTTAGTATATTTGCGAATCTAGCAGTAATTTTTTAATGCTTCAAAAATAGAAAAGTATTTTAAATCATTCTCATATTTTTTATTATTCTGATTTTATTTTTATATCTACCAATTATATATTTGATTTACTATCAAAATGCATGTCCAATGAACAATGGTACACCAATGATATATACCCAATTTACCACCAAAGTGCATTTTAAATTAGGGACGATACACCAAAGTTATACCTAAAATGCATAAAGAATGAATCTTGCTACCGATATACATGTTTTACTATTATACTAAAATGTATATTAAGTGAATCTTGATCATAATTGTCTTCTTTCCATTCGAAAAAATTGCAATATAACATATTAAACAAAATGAGCAAATCAAATCCTCTATGATGTTTCTTAGAAAAAATAGATGAAACATATTGTAAATTAATAATCAAATATTATTATTCAGATTTGTTAAAATAACAACTTATTTTTTTCATAAAAATCAATATCCATTACTAAAACCTAAACAAAAATTATAAGTTAAAAACTTACCTCACAACAAAATTATATGTACATACACCTACATACATGCATACATACATACATAAATACATACAAATATACATGTATGTATGTATGTATGTACACACACATACATACATGATACATACATACATATAATATATACATTTTCGAAAACATCAATAGATTTTTAACCTTGATAAAATTGTAACTCTATTTTTCTCATAAATGTCAATATTAACTACTAATAAAAAAATTTGAATATGTATGAAAATATAAGCAGAAAATAAATTCTTTTAACCTACATTTTAATATGAGATGATGTTTAGAACCCTAAATTCATTTTCAGAGCTCCTGTTCATATAGATTGAGCATGTAATAGTTTTAATGTCTCAAGGGCAGCACATGGGTAAGTACAATTTTGTTCTTTTTTCCCCAAAATCTGTAGAGTTTAGACCCAGAAAGCAAACAATAAACAGGTTAACCTAGAAAATACCAACTCATGTTAGTTAATGCTACAACTGCTACAAAATTGAAAATTATGAGTGTTTAATGCACTACAAAATATCAGAATAACAAGTATCTCAAAACTACATTTGGAAACTCTAACAGCAAGCTTTGAAAAAACCATGGACGGTAATCACTAGGATCATAAAAAGATAAAATATCTCACCCCTAGACGAAAAGTCGGTGATGATGCAATTTGTGATAAGAGAGGCCCCATGCTTTGAGCCATTGGAACAAGCACCGGGGAGAACAAAGGAACAGCTGAGCTTGCCTCCTGGGAACAGAGAACTTTTTGTCAATTGTCTAAAAAATAAAGAGGGTGACACGAACAAAGAAACATTGCAACACATGAGTAGAGAGATTCATAGCTGTTTTCCTGGGGACCATGGTAATGTTTGCTCTTGGAGAGATTTCAAGCCTTTGGGCTTCAGTTTCTAGGTAGCATCATACTTAGTTGGAATCCCTTCCTTTAGAGGAATTTTTGTAGGTTTGTTTTTCTTTATGTTCTTGTATTTTTTTAATTTTTTTTCTCAATGTAACCCATTTCAATATTAAAAAAATAATAATAATAACAAAACGAACATAAAAACATTGATTAACATATTAACAGTATAAAATGTAAATACTAATAAATAAAAATGTTATTGCGTAACAAATAACTAAACAAATTTTATATTGGCATAGCATAGACTTATTTTATTAAGACATTTAACCAGATACCTTAACACTATTGATCCCTGATGCTAAGGCTTTTTCTCTTCTTTTCCTCGTTCAATT
Organism: Cucumis cinereus; assembly: GCA_037974625.1. Classification (NCBI taxonomy): domain Eukaryota; kingdom Viridiplantae; phylum Streptophyta; class Magnoliopsida; order Cucurbitales; family Cucurbitaceae; genus Cucumis; species Cucumis cinereus. The sequence continues at coordinate 11,943,488 of JBBPDJ010000017.1, forward strand.
AAGAAACAACTTCTAAAAAAGAACAAAAAAGTAAAGAGGACACATAAAATGCTGCCAAAACAAAATTGTTGACAACCCTATATTGAAAAGATGAAGAGACCACAATCTTCATAAGATACATGACTTGCTCTTTTATTGGCATTGGAAACTTCACATTTATCAAATATGGCATCAAGGACCAAGAAGCCCAAACGAAATTTCAACCAAAAATTGGGATCCAACCTAAAAATAGTGAAAACAAAGAGGCACTCACTATCTTGAGGGGCATGTTGAGGATCTCACATCAGAAAAATGAAAAAACCTCACAATCTTTATTAGATGCATGAGTTACTGCTATTATTGCCAAATGATTTTAAGATGGAACCCATGTTTATCCAATACAAATTAGACAAGAAATGGACTGTCATATTTGGTAAATACCTGTGCATTTTTTTATTTCATTTAATCAAACCATAATTATGTGCATTTTTTTTTATTCAATGAAATGTGTCTTATCTAAAAATAATAATAATCAGTAGTACAAGCTTCTATGAAGTTATTGCTATGAGTTCAATTATTTTAATATCAAAGTTATCACCACAATCATGTCCCAGATACTTCTTCCTCTCAATGTAAGGTTCAGTTTTATCAGCTACAAAATTTAGTTGTTGGAAAATTCTACATAAGGTGTACTGTATTTCCCATCTTAAGCATGCACCTCGTCCATGTGCTTAGGTGCTACAAAACCTTGCCGTTTTCATGCACTTGCCCAAACACTAGTTCTGATGACCCAGAAAAAGAAGCTATATCTACCTTTTCGTGGTAATAAATGCTCAAACCTGAAAATTTGGTATTTGACTTTTCTTTATCCAACCGTATGTTTGAAACTCCAAATTCATGTATATTATATATGGCAAAAGTACCTTGTTATTGAATGCCATCAGTACATTTCCACTTCTTTCCACAGCATATCTTGATCCTGATGAAGAGATAAGTTAGCAATCTAACCCATTTGATTTGCTGCAAACCAAATCAGTTCCTGACATGACATAAAGAGATGTTATAATACCAATCAAAAGGTGGATGACAGATCCCAGAGAATGGCCAATACCAAAAATGGGAAGATCTTGTACCTGTATGATTAACTAATTAACTTTTCCCTTCAAGATTTTAGGGGAAAAAATGAAAAAGAGAATATTACTCATCATAAATAAGAGAAAGAGAACAAAGAAAAAAACAGAAAAACTCACTGAGTCAAGAAATGCCCGACGACACCTATCAAATTTAAACTGCACTTCATCCGCAATTAAGAAATAGTCAAATCCACTGGCATAGGGTGTTGCAATGATGAAAATACCCCTGATTCATAATAGTGTCTGATCAAATCTTCTTCATTTGTTATTTATAAGTATATAGTCTACAAAGATCTGAAAATCATGGACTTAAAAGTCTATCAAACAATCAAACATAGTATTACAACTAATCTGAATTTTGATAACCATTTTAAGAATAAGTTTAACAGATCAAAGGACTATTAAAAGGAAGTATGATAAAAAAAAAAAAAAAGGTCTGGTGCCAGTGAAAGGAACAAAACACTCGGGAAGAGAGATACATGTTCCATCATTATCCTAGAAAAGATATATGACCTATTGAAATATTAAATAGAAAAAAAAAATGATTTCATAAAGAGAGTAAAACTAAAAGCCTTACTTCTCGGAAAGGCGCTCCAAAAACAAGCGATATGCAAGCTGAGGTGCAGCTCCAACAAATATACCCCCAACAAAATGTACAACATATTTTGGGGTTGTGTTTCGTGGTTTGAGAACCCATGCTCCCTGAAATTTTACAATGCAGATAACTTTCTTAAGAATTTCTGAGAAAAGAATGGGGAAAATAATGAAGGCTCTATTTCTTAAAATTCTATTAGCTGATGTAAAAAAATGCTGAAAATATGTCGTGCCCAGTGGTTCTTCATCCTGAGCCTTGATACACACTTTTTTTTAAATGAATAATTGAAATTTCATCCAGAGATGATAGAATACAAGTACATGCAAAAACAAAGCCCAAAAGAGAAAGAAAAAAAAAAAAAAAGAAGCAAATATAGAAAGGGGCTTCAATCAAGTAAAAATTTAAAATAAGACCTCAAAAGGATAATACAGAAAATATTGCTACTGATGTCTAGAGAGACATGTGGAACCTTATGGAGGACCAAACATCATTCGAGGTCCTCTCAAGCCCTCTAAAAGTTCCACTGTTTGTCTCATATCAAAGAACCCACAAAACTATCTACACCCCAACTTGCCACAGAAACCTCCTCTCTTGCGAAAGGGTGGATGAAGACAGAATGCTTCAATCATCTCTCTAGATCCCCTGGGCTTGCAAAGAATAAGCCAAACACCTTGGAAAACCAACCCCTCACTGTTGTGCGAAAACTTAGCTCCAAAGAATATGATCAAGATCCTTGCCATCCTCTTACAGAAAATGCAACCTCCTTTAGATCCGATAGATCTCTTCTGTGAATGACCTGGCACATGAAGAACTTAACTTTTTTAGGAATTTTCAACTTTTACAACAAGGTAAAGACAGAACCACTCGAGGGGGATGGATTCACCAAACACCAAGAGAAGCGCCTACAAGACAAAGGACGATAGAACCCCAACGAAGGAGAGAGAGAGCTCCCAAAATGAGAAAAAAAACACCTGCGACAAAGTGATTTCTCATAGACGAGAGTTAATATAAATGAGGAATTAAAGCATAAAAGGGGTTATCCTTAACCATTTATGCTCCCAAAAATTTTATTCGTCCCACCACCGATTGAACAATGAACAGAATTGGGAAAAGTTATAGAGCTATTTAAAGATACCTTCCCAAGGATCACTGGAAGTGCCTTTAACCCACCCAAGATCCATCCAAAAGGGAGTGGTCATCTATAATTGCTCATAATGACCTTGTATCATAAGATTTCAAACTCACAAGGGAAGCCCAACAACTATTTAGCCAACAAATCCTTGTTTCAGGCACTTAAGTTACCTATATATTTCCCAAAATCTGGTTTTGTAACCAAATCACCTCACACCATCCTAAAGGAGAGTCTTTCCACTCCTCATTACCTCTTCATAAAAAATTTCTCATAAGCTTCTCCTAGGTATTACTATTTAGTAACCTAACCCATGATCCCAAATAGGCCATAAAGTAGATTGAAGTGCACCTCAAAACTGACTAAATGAGATTAAGCGTACCTCCTATCAAGCAACATGAAATGTGTTATTACCAAGAAAAAACCCTGAGTGGGAAGAAGGAAACACCCTACTTTGCATCCCCCAAAATCCTTCTGTTGATTATACTGTAAAAGGCTTTCCAGTCCGTTGTAACTTGATATATAAGCCGCTTTCTAAAGTTGAGAGTCCAGCCCCCATTTTTGTTGTCCCCAAGCAAGTTCACTGCCTTGCTGCTACATGGAAAGGAAAAAAGAGTCTTAAACGTTTTTCCACAATGCCTCTACTGAAGATATCCTCAAGCCAAAAGAAGAGTAGCTACCACCAGCAGTTTTGGGAGAAATAGAGTTATCCATATGCCTTAGAATGCCAAACCAAAGACTTCAGAGCTAAGCATCAGCAAATAGAGGGAAGCTTGTCAAAGGTGACAGTGGAACATTTAGCATCTCATTTTTCCAAGGTGTGGTTAGAAACTCCATAGAATTTCTAACTCCTTTAGAGAGGAGACTCTGTTCCTATCCTTGGTTAAGACTAAACCAAGTCCGCCATTTTTTTTTTTTTTTTGAACAAGAAACAAACCTCTTCATTAAGTAAATGAGATGAGACTAATGCTCAATGTACAAAAGGAAACAATAAGCATAAAGCTAAAAGTCTAGGATCCAGGACATCTCAACTAGGTTGACACCATAACACCATCATCATATCCAAAAAGAAACTTACAAGTAACATAACAATGTTCTTTCCATAGAACAAGACAAAACGATCCAGAAATTAGAAACTTTAAACATTACAGATATACCCATCAAAAAACAAGATTGATTAACAAAACTATGAGAAAGATCTAAAGGAAGAGTTCCATCTGATCATTTGTAGCCACATCCATGTCAGAATGCAGGGATTTTAATTCATGGAAATAAGAGCACTCCAGCTCAAGCTAATCTCCTGACTTCAATAATCTACAAAAGTCTTGGAGAGAGGACCAAAGGAATGCATTCAGTCGGGCTGCTTCAGATCTAGTAAACCAAGGAGTCAGTCGGGCTGCTTCAGATCTAGTAAACCAAGGAGTTTCCTTATCATGGAAGACTCTTTGGTTCCTTTCAAACGATAAATCTGCCAGCACTGCTTTCACCGCGTTACTCCAAGGATTTATTGATTTTTTTGAGCTTTGGCCCCACCAATATCCGTAAAGCATTGCTAGCCCGCCATTTAAGGTTGGAGAAAGTTACAATCTTCCAGTTGCCAAGATGTGAGTGCCTTTTTTCAATAGGGCCTCCCAAATAAAGTCACAAACCATTCTGACAATCGAACAAGGTTTTCTAGGGGCTGCAAAAACCAGATGGTAATGGGAAGGGGTAGGTTCAAAAGGACCACTTGAATATGAGTGAGCCATCCTCTTTTGAGCAACAACTATTCCACTTACCAAAGGTACTAAAGAGTAATGCAAAATGTATATTTGCCGTGGAATATATGTACCAATACATGTATGGAAAGCAATGGACCGCAAGTCAAACATGAAAATCAATAATAATATTGAAAGATATGGTAATGGTAGATCACCTCAACTTCTGCCCAGTCTTTTAAACCACCCCAGGCCTCTTGTGATTGCCTAACTGTCTCAGTTAGTAATCTGGGAACATAGGAAAAAACTTTTGCTTAGCAACGGTATGCAAGAAGACGAACATTGAAAATTAAGGATTCCATTTACTTCATACAGGCAATCATTCATGATTCAACTCTAGTAGTAAATGATGAATGATAGAATGTAAAATGTAGTTCATATTTTCTAACTAAACTCCTTATATGTGTTTCATCTCCTATGTTAGTTAGTCACGCGGTGCTTTATATGTGTGTGTATTATTTAGTGTGAAAACAACAACCAACTGCTACCAACTAAATCCTGCTATCAGATCCTGCTGAAAAAAAAAACGTGCTATGCTACCTCTTTGTACCTCTTTGTAGGGAAAATTTCGAATACTACGAAAGTACATAGTACTCCATTGATCATTTATTTATTAATTAATTAAATATTTATTGCTTAGAGGCCACATAATCCTTAAAAGCTCACTACGTGGTAAGCAATAAATATACTACTTTGATACAATAAATTCCCTCCTCTTATTTATACCCTTCCCTATGACTTGTCTCACTCTCCCTATCCCAAGCCCATCCTAACTCTCTTGAACTCCACGTTCATGCATTTCTAAGGAAGACCCAGTTGAAGAGGGGTCAACAACTTCAATAACACACATTGCGGATGAATTAAAGCAAAACTGAAAAAGAAAAGTACGGGGAAACGCTGAACTAGCAAGAGTTGACTTAACAAAACAATCACAACTCGCAACATATCCGCAAGACAAATTGACTATAATCATGGAAACAGCACAAAATTCCCCAAAAAAGAAAAAAAAAATGAAGCCCACAACGCAGAAGAAGGAAAAGAGAAGTGGGTACCTCTCAATATCGGAGTAGAGTTGCAAAGCAGTGGAAGTAGAGGGAGGTGGTTGTTCGTTGCCGGAGTCTTGATAATTGCACTTGATTCGGCTGCTTCGAATGAACTGATGGCGAGATTGACGTCGAATTAGAGCTATGGGGAGCTTGAATTTGTGATATCTTTGCGATTGATGATGGAGGATGGGATGGGAATGGGGATGCCGATGTGTATGCGTTGGCTTCAACAAACTGGCCATCCTCTATCTTCCTCGATTCAGATTTGTTTTGCCTTGATTTCAGGATTATTGGCCAAATCATTTCACATCGTATTCTAAAATTGTTTTCATAGGAATAACAATTCTTTACGCAATGATTTGTTGGGATTTGGCGAAATTGGTCAAAGACTGAAGACTCCAGACTTTCCTCACAAAATAAAATAATAAAAGTTGTAAAAATAATACACTTCTATATCCCAAAAGTTTAGGCATTATTGAAGTTTTTTTCTGAAAACATAAACTTCATTAAACGAACAATAAAAGCCCACCAGAAAAAGAAAACTCTTGATTTTCGAAAAACTATATATATGGGATTTTGGCAAAGGTACTGTGATAATGAAAATGGTATGACTACCACTTTCTGATACAGTAAAACTACTTGTTTTTATATCATCTTAAATTATTAGATTGATTAGTAAAGATAAATTTAATATTATATAATTCGATAGGTAGAGATATCTAATACTACAACTTAAGTATTCCTATTTTGAGATTACGCTGTGTCTACCATGGTTCTTTTCTAAGACAATAGACAAATCTCATGTGATCCTTATTTTTCTCTATTCATGCTGAGAGCAGAACAAAAGGATTGCGATAAACATTGCCATTGTATCAGATAAACATACCAATCCATAACGAGAACGATAGTGGACTTCAATACAAGCAGAGTATTAGATTTCATAAAAGAAGCCACAAATTAACGCCAAACTTCAAAAATTAAAAAAAAAAAAAAATTCAAAAGCAAAAAAAAAGTATATATATATCAATAGCCGTCAGAACTCATACAATCGGAAGACCATAAAAAATTCTATTATTTTATTTTATTTGAACACATATAGATTACATTAATAAAAATAAATACTACTTTATGCCATGCATCAGCATGCAAAATAACACATTGGAAGAGTTAAGTTGAAATTTTAGTAGACAATTGACCGCTCGTGACAACAAATTCAACAACACGTTTCTCAACTGTACAAGTGTTCATTCGCTCCATCATCAAGTCCCTCACTCCTCGTAGATAATAACAAAGGACCATATCTGTAGTATGAGATAGTTTTTCAACTAACTTCACATTGCATTTTCAGCTGGTTGGGATTGGTATGTTCGCCTCCTTAACTGGGACTCCGTTGTTGGCTGCTGTAAGAAGATTTTGGTTGGATCATTTGGATCAACATATCTGCAAGTTAACCGGCAAAAGCATAATCAAATGAAAAATTCCAACTTTTCCATGAGACTGAATTAGACTAGAATCAACATTACGTACGCGTGTCTCATCATTTCATCAACAGGAGTTTGTGCTGCCTGCAATGGATCCACTCGAGGACCTGCATTCATATGTTGATTGTATTGCCTCACTGAAGACAGCAGGTTGAAGAAGAGTGGCACAAAAGTACCGCATCCCCCTTCCTTGAACAAAATCTTAAATGAGTGAGTCGAGTAGAGAGCCCTGTGCTGGTCTTCCGGCACCACCTGTAATAAGGTATTAAATAGGGAGCTAAAGTAGGACTCGGACATACTAAACAAGATGTGATCTAATGGTTGGCATGCTTACAGGTTCAACCAATCCAGATATATTGTTGCACAAAAATATTGGCTGGTTAAATTTCTCATCATGAACATAGAGCTGCAAAAGCAACAAGCAAACTATTAGATTGCAAAGCAAGAAAATGTCAAATAGAATAACCCAGTCCAATTGCTCTTTAGGAAGATTATGGACACATAATGAATAGGGGATATATTAATTCAAGGTAAGGTCGTAAGGACTCAATAATAGGATTATTCTTCAGTTGCTTCAAGGTGATGCCGTGAGAATTCGAACACATCAATGTGTTTTAACAGGGCCGCCTTTCCATGAAGACTCCGCGAGAGTACCATTAGGGTCAGGGGACATACTGGAAATATTAGTGAGATCTTATTACGGTACAATGATAAATGTATATAGGTAGCTTGGTTATAAATACAAGGAGCTAGAATTTGTGGAGGAGAGGTCATATTTTAGTGCGTCAGTCCATAGTGGGTGGATTGTGGGAGAGACATAGGCCTCCCAAGAGGCTATTGATATTGTAATTTCTAGGGTATTTGCAATATAATTCTTTGCATTTCATATGCTTCTCGTATTGAGGTTCCTTACAAACTGCTACAAGATCTAGAGTTCTCAAATAAAAGCAATAGTGCAGATAGTAAGACCAATACTTTTCATGTCAACAAAGCTCTACTCCATATGACTCAGGAGGTAGAAGATTTATGCAAGAATAGTAGGTGGTTAAAACGTGAGACATCTTTTCTTCAAGCTTGGGAGGTGGTATCAAAAGTATGGTAAGCTGAGGTTATTGCATATCATGGGGTGGATCAAGACTATTAAGAGGTCTTGTTTAGATGATGTAGAAAGAGGCAATAATTGAAGGAATTGGAGAGAAAGTGAGGGTGGTTTAATTCAGTGTTATTAAAAAACTATTATTGTGTATGAATGCTGAGGTGCAAGGACCCTATGGAAGGAATATTCTTAGTGAAAATTGTGATGAAGCACATCCAAGGTGATTGCTGAAAGGGTTTGGGGTGATCACCAGCGTTTGAAATGCACAACAGTCCATTTTCACTTGAAGACTGAAGCAGGTAGGATGGGATTATCGGTGAATACTGAACATTGTGGATGATTTAGCTATCAAGGGAAAAGGACATACGTGGATAGTCACTACGACGGAGGGTGAGAAGCCTAAATTTGGTTTCTAAGAATACAATTGATGCAATGAATTAAAAAGCAAACCAATAGCTAAAAGAAAGGAGAAAGATCAATTGTAAATTTGTATGACATTATCTTTAAAGAGGTCTATGGTTTGGGAAAATGTAAAAAGTCTTGGAAAACATGAGTGATTTGAGGGAGAAAAATGATGTGGCATTGAGAGAAATTTAAATAGTTCTCTAGGAAACAAGATTGCTTTTATTAGACTAAATATGAAGCAGTTACGGAGAAACAAAAAGGGAAGGTTAAGTGCTTTAAAGATAGATTCACAGTAAAAAAGGACGTCAGTTAACTAATTCAGAACAGGAAGTATTCTTATAAATCTTCCTACGAATTTGAAAACAAAAATCCTTTTGTTTATCCTTTTGGTTATCCACAATTCAGTCACATAGATAGACAATTACAAGAACAGAGCATCAAGAAGTGAAGTAAACATAACGAGTGAAATCCCATACCAAAGGCATGTCGAAAGCAGTAAAGACTGGATCTGGTTTATTTGAGACAAAGACCATGCGTACATTTGACAAGTAAATAGTTCCTTTTGCTTTCACACGATCACTATTAGCCCTGAAAGAAAGAGGTAAAACCCATTACGCTCATGCGCCATCCCTGCCATTCACAACCTAGTTCATCCAAATTGATACAAAGGTGGCATTTATTACTAGTAAAATATGTCAGAATCGGATAATATATTTTTTTTTTCTTTTTTTCCTTTTCGGTAAAAGGGACCAAAAACTATTCAGAAGGGAAAACTGCATATGAAAAAAAGGAGCAACATGAAATCCTTACACCTCTAAAATGCACATAAAAAAAATACAAAACCTGGTGAATCCCTTTAAGAGAAACAATTTTCATTGATGAGTGAAATAAAGGGGTAATAACCCTAAACACCTAATGGTGGATTACACGAAATTTCACAAATTAGGAACTAAAGAAGAACGGCTATAATCAGTAAAAGGGTGTTTACATTTACGCCAACACAAAGCATGAAAAGGAGCACATCCATATAATGTTCAAAGATATAGGAACTGTCCCCAAAAATGCGTCCACTCCATTCTCCCCAAAGAAACCAGAGAAAGACTCAATTGAGAGCAAGCCATAAGATTTTCTTTGTACCATGGAAAGATGGTCCATAAAAGATTTTCTTTGCACCATTCACAATCGATTTCTAATGAGCATACATCCAGGTAATTTAGTCTTGTGGTTATGCTTCTTTATATACATATGGCCAGTTCTTTTTAGGTGCTCATTGTATCTAGGTTAATGTTTCTATTCAGTGGGTGTAATTATTCGCAAGTACTTATTGAATCCACCATTCCAGATCATAATAAATTAAAAGTTGTTCCTGCTACTCAGCCCATATCAAATACAAAGACAATGAGCCAAGCAAAAACCAACCTACAAAAAGGGACTCCAAACAATCTCTAACATTGACTAAATAAAGTTATAAACAACGTTTCCATGATTAAGGCCAATCGGAATGTTTCTACGCCGAGAATCAACTAAAATTTACAAATCGGATAACCAATAAAGCCAAGAAAATTTAGAAGAAACAGAAACAAAAATAAGAAACCATCAAGACGACACAATTTAAGGAATCATGAACCCAGCAAATTCCCAACCTAGTTCGATTATAATGATCAATCGCGTAATGGGTATCGAAAAGGAACTAAGAAGAAATGGAACTGACCCGGGGATCTTATCAATCTCAAATTCAATGCCATCTCTAGCCAATACGAAAAGCTCGTTGGTGAAGGGAACGGGCATCCCATTTGGAAATAGATTAGGGTTGAGAGCCATGGAAGATTAGAAGTGAGCCGGTTTTACAAAGATGCGAGATTTAAAACTCAGCTCCCTGTCAACTTCCACAACCTTCTCGATAATTCGCACAGGCAGAAGGAACCTTCAAGAACGGTGGATTTTTGCGTAAACGAGCCTCTCCTTCTTGGCGAAAACTGGGTTAATAATGCAAGGTATATCTTATTTTTTGTCGACATGACATTATAAATCTTTGTGATACCAAGATTTTACTACTCAAATCCAGATAAAAATTCAATTTTAGTTAAATTATTTGAAAATAGTTTGTCCTTTTCTTCCAACTCTTGAAAGTTTGTTTCAAAAATATTTTGAAAACATTTGTAAATATCATTTAAAATTTTTTAAAATATTAAAATACTCTTATTTATTCAAATTTTACGTAATTTCTTCACCGACAAAATTTTTAAGTTAAAATATAGAACCTCACACAATTTTAAAATAAAAAATCCTCTTTGTTTACAATAACTAGTCAAATAATAAAAATATTTTTGATTATTCACGCACAAGTTTAGTGGGTTAATAGTCAGATATTTTTTTATTTGACTAATTATTATTTTAGTATGTCTATGAATAAATTTTTTATTTTGGAATATTATGTGATTTTATAGAATTAGATGTTTTAACTTAAGAGTTTGGTATTTATTTTGGATGTTGAAAAAATTGATGTAAAAATTGTATCAATAAATAGTATTTTTAACTTTTTTTTTTTTGTTTAAAAGTATTTATGAAACTTTTTAACAGTGTATGAATATTTTTTAAACAAAAACTTTAAAGATTTTCATCCAAAACTAACAGTAAAAGTATTTCTGAACCACTTCTCAAAATTTATGTACATTTTTTAAAATTTTGAAAGTTTAAGGACATTTTTTTACCCATACTACAAAGTTGGAGAAGCATTTTTTTTTTTATATAATGTAGCCTTCAATCTTTACCCTAACTTCTTATGTTGCATTAATTTTCATAAACTTTCCAACTTCACAAACTGTATCATATATTTAGTCCAATATTATCGTTTCTATTTTCTATTCAATTTTGATAATTCACACACTAGTTTTAACTAAAGTCAAAGTCTAACTTTACGAGAAATTTAACTTTACGAAAAATTAACTTATCGTGTGATCGATTTTCTTGAAAAATTAACTTTTCGTAAAGTTAAATTTAACTCTGATTTTTTTTTTTTTTTTAAAGAAAGTTTCAAGAAATCTTGGTTGGCAACTCAATTTCTTTAAACTTCTTTTTTTTTTTTAAAGTTTAATGTTTAAAATTGAAATTGAACTTAAAAATTGTATTAGAAATAGATAAAATTGAAGCCATGGATAAAATGATAATTTTACAATGTGAGATCCTTCCTTTAAAATCTCACCGATTTAAGATATGGATTAAAAAGTAGTGTTAAAAAAAGTTAATTTTATAGGTGAAAACTCTTTTTTTATTATTATTATTATTAAAAATAGCAATTTTCCAAAAACGTAAATAAAAGCTTAAGAAAGAAGTAAAAACAATGAGAACAATGTAAAAAGAATTTAAAAAAAAAAAAAAAAAAAGTTGAGTGCTACATCAAAATTTCTACTACAAATAAATAAAATTGGAGAAAATATGGTGAACAAAATTATTTATTATTTAAAGAGAGATAGGTGACACCTTATAGAAGCAGGAAACAAAGACTTTAATTTAGCTATTTATATCGAAAATTTAATTTTTAAATCCCAATTTGATTTTTTTAAAAAAAATTAAATGACAAAACTGAAAAGCTATACATCAATCAACATGTATATGTTTTTTTTTTTTTTTTTAAGATATAGTAATTAAAATATGTAATATGAGATAATCAAAACTCTAGTTTGAAGATTGATAATATAGACACTATACTAGTTGACCTACAACTACGTTCATATTGACCATCAACTAAATATATACTTATATTGAAATTAACACATAAAAAATCAATAATAATCCATAAGAATATCCTTAATATGTAATTTGTGGAAAACTATATAGAATATTTGCATATCAACAAATTAAAAATAATGAAAAATATAGGGAAAAAAAAGGAAGAAAGAGACAGATTTTCATTTGATAGGTTCAACAAAAAAATGGATAATGACCTCTCAACCACCAACTCTTAAACCACAAAAGAAAGACACAGAGATACAATGGAAAAGCAAATTGCTGAGAAAATTTTAGCTTCCATTTCCTTTTCAATAACCAAACCCTTTTGCCTTTCTCTCGTCTTTTCTTTTCCTTGAAGCACAATGATATATCTCTACCCAACCAACAAACTATATCAGAACCAAAAACCATCCCTTCTTACAATTTCTTCTTGTTTTTATAATTGCATATCACATTTTCAATATCAAATCAAATGATATAATAAATATATTCTCTGTCACTTCAAACCCCCTATAACAAACTCCATTTTATCAGTACCCCTTTACAGATATCTTGAATTATTGGACATGAAAAATGATGGCATTTAGCTTGGTTTCTGCATGGAACAAGAGGCGTAGACGAAAAAAATCTTCTCATTTAGATGATCATCATCACCATCAAACTGCTACAGATGATCCTTGTATGTTGTTATTAGTAATGTACCATTCTTCAACTTTTTGTTACTTGATTCTTTTTTACTTTTCTTGGCTTACCAAGTTGTGTGTTTCATCAGGGATTTATAGGCCAGTTGAGTTTTGGCAACTTGAGGATCAAACCGCCCTTCAAAGACCTTCCAAAAGACATCATGGATCTGCTGTCTTCACGCTTCGGGAAATGGAAGACGCTACGTGTTCCTTTAGCGATGCCAACTTGCTTGGTAAAGGGGGTTTTGGTCGAGTTTATCGAGGCACCTTGCGATCTGGAGAGGTATGTTTTTCTATATCTTATCTTTTCCCAGCATTTGTGTATAACGTTCGTAAACACTATTTTTACCTATGAGTTTCTTTGTTTTGTTATCTATAACCTCTAACAATGTCATTAAAACTGATCCATTGATCCTTCCAAATTTTGGAAACTAAAAAATAATGGCTTTTAAAATTTTGGTTTTGCTTTTGATTTTTTTTTTTTTACTTATAAAGAATTAGATTCATATGAGCTTAAAGAAAATGGTGATCATGTTGAAGTTTTTTCTTAATAATAATATCTGGTTTGGTAGGGAGATCGAACTTCATACTTCGAGATTGAGGATCAAGGTTTATTTTGGTTGAGTTATATTATGTTGACGTCATTTTAAAGAATTATGAGAAAATAATCCCTATTACAAACCACAACTTAAACTTTTGAAAATTAACATCTGGTTTTTGAATTTTGATAATGAACCTCATAAATCCACTTCTATTCATAAGTTTAATGTTTTGTTTTAACCAAAAAAAATAATAATAATAACAAAGTAAAGTAAAAATAAGATCGAGGGTTATCAAACCCTAAATAATATGTAGAACTCAAATTAATTAGTAACTTTCTGAGTTCAACACAGCAATGGTAGAGAATCAAACCTTAAAGAATGTTATATATATATATATATATATATATATATATATTTGTGATGTGAACTGAAGCAATATACATGGATGGATGCAGGTAGTAGCAATAAAGAAAATGGAGATGCCAGCATTTAAGGAAGCAGAAGGAGAGCGTGAGTTCAGAGTGGAAGTTGACATTTTGAGCAGATTGGACCATCCAAATCTTGTTTCCTTAATTGGTTATTGTGCTGATGGCAAGCATCGCTTTTTAGTTTATGAATATATGCATCAAGGAAACTTACAGCATCATTTGAATGGTACTGTTTTTTTCTTTTATATATTTTCTATATGTATATTTATATTATTTGAAGCAAATATATCATTAATTATTTAAAGGAATTGGAGAGGCCAAAATGGATTGGGAAAGGAGGTTGAAAGTTGCACTTGGAGCAGCAAAAGGACTTGCTTATCTTCATTCAACTTCAGCTGCTGGAATGCCAATTGTCCATAGAGATTTCAAATCCACTAATATCCTTCTCGACTCCAACTTGGATGCAAAGGTAACTCAAATCCAAAAAACACTCAATATATAATCTCTTCATATATATAATTAATAGTTAAGGTTACATTCTTCATACCTCTTATGTTTGTTTAATAGATATCAGACTTTGGGCTAGCAAAGTTTATGCCAGAAGGACAAGAATCACATGTGACTGCAAGAGTCCTCGGCACATTTGGATACTTTGACCCTGAGTATACTTCGGTATGTCTAATTTAATGTTAAAACACACATTCAAAGAGTGTTTAAGCGCACCCATTTAGCTAAACAAACTCAATTTTTTTTGTAGTAAACACCGTTGAAGTTTACACATTTATCAACGAACTTCATATTCTTTACTTTTTCTATTTTATATATTTATCGAAAAAATTTATCTTACAACTTTATACTCCAAACACATACAAACCCAACTCAGTGTCATAAACACACCAAAATAGTTATTTATTTTTGTAGTTTGTTTTAAAATCTTATATTAATGCGTGGCACGTTTTAGAATTTTTTTGAATTTCAACTCTCATTTTATTTTAGTTTGTAGTGAAAAAAATCCACCCACGATTAATACTTCCAAGTCCAACCACCCCTGAAACCATTTCCTTTTTTGTTTTTAAAAGGTAAATTTATTTTCTTCCAATTTATAACAATATATGATTTGCATGTTTGGTAAGTATTAGAGTTAGAATGTTTAGGGAAATAATTAAAAATAATAATAATAGAAAGAAAGTAATTATGTGAAGTCCATGTTGGGTTTGAATTTGAAAATAACAGACAGGAAAACTGAGCTTGCAAAGTGATGTGTATGCATTTGGAGTGGTTCTTCTTGAGCTGCTCACTGGCCGCCGAGCCGTCGACTTGAACCAAGGCCCTAATGATCGAAACCTTGTCTTACAGGTATAAAACTACACCTTATCACCATTTTTCTAATTTTTTATTTATTTAACCACTTTTTCAATAATATATATTTCTACAAAATATATTTAAAATAAGATAACCTTAAATAAAAGTTTTTTATTGCACTATATATATTTAGAAAGTAATTATATTCATCACAAATATTTTTTTATTACATAACTTTGAAGATTTAAAAAAAATAGTAAAAATCAATTTTTGGATATTTTACTTCTCAACGATTTCTTCACAGACAGATTTTATAGGAAAAATGCATATCTAGTCCTTAAATTTTTGGTCTAATTTTCATTTGGTTTTCAAATTTCAAAATATGTGGAAATTTTAAGCTTAATAATATTTTTATTCGGTCTCTAGATTTTAAAATACTACATTTTTCAAGAATTGAGTTTTATAGTTTTTCAAAAAATAGTTCTTTTAAGTGTTCGTAATTTTAAGTGTTGTTTTTAAATACATAAAATGAACTAAAATATTTATAAATATAACAAAATGTTATTGTTTACTCATGTCTATCACTTGGAGGGTGATATTATATCGTATTTGAAAATATTTAATGTAGTTTTTTTCATTTAAAACAATTATCATTTTTTAAATTTATTTATTTATTATTATAGTGAGTGATTAATGTCTATTTTTAAAGGTAAGACACATATTGAATGATCGAAAGAAGTTACGTAAGGTGATAGATCCAGAGATGAGTCGAAGTTCATATACAATGGAATCTATAGTCATATTTGCAAACTTGGCTTCACGCTGCGTACGAACAGAGAGTAGTGAAAGGCCAACGATGGCAGAATGCGTAAGGGAGCTCCAAATGATTATCTACACAAAGTTGCAAATGCGCAAGGCCTAAACATATATTATGCTTATATATATTAAGTACACTTCATTAATTGTTTTGTATTCGATGAAATCGGTGAAGAAACATGTCAACCTATTTTTTTGTGGGTACTGAGTTTAAATCTTTACTCTCACATTTTCCGATGTAATAACTTTTTTAGGAAAAAAAAGGACAGTCAACTAGTTCTTATGGAATCAAAGATTTTTATACATCATTCTAACTAGAATGGGGAATATATTAAGAATAGTTGGCCAAATTGGAACTCTTCACGTTTACCCGTTACCGTTATTGTTTGGTCAAACAGTAACACTAACGACAGTGAGTCTAGCGTAATTTTCAAACACAATCGAATCGATCATCCTCTACTCATCAAATGGATTGTGTTATATGATAACTTCTCCAAGTTTACAACTCCTTGAAACAAAATAGTGATATTTCTATATTGGTTCATCATCCACTCATTGGCTATTCCTGTTGACGCTCTCTTTCTGTGAAGAATCATTATAAGGATGTCTAGAAGCAGTTTTGGAAGTCGCAAAGTCTGTGGCAGATGAGGATGCTGATGTTGAACTTGTATTTATTCCATCATTCTGCAAAATCTTCTCAATTGCCTTAACCACTTCACTCATTGTGGGACGGTCAGCAGCTGCTTCATCGACACATTGCATGGCCAACTCTAAGAACTTTCCGAACCCGATAAAATTTGTCATATTATCAATTATGGTTGGATCCAGTAGATGCTTCAAACCATAATACTCTTCATCATTCTTATTCATCGACATCCGCACCTCACGAACTATGTACTTCCCTTTTTCAATTGGCAGCTTAGCAGTTAGCAATTCCAACATAACTACTCCGAAGCTGTACACGTCACTTTTCTCCGTCAACTGTTGACTCATGTAATATTCAGGATCCAAATAACCCTGCATTGAATGTCGTCCACAGATAAGTATAGCAAGACAACAATATGATAAACACTTTAATGCTTGATTGGATTGTTGAGACAATAAAAGGATGCGCATAAGCTACTTACCATTGTGCCCTTGACTTGAGTAGAAACGTGTCCCTTTACACTGTCTGAGACAAGCTTGGACAAGCCAAAATCAGCAACCTTTGCATTTAAACATTCATCTAGCAAAATGTTGGTGGACTTAACATCTCTATGAATTATGGGAGGATTAGCAAGCTCGTGTAAGTAAGTCAGTCCTCTGGCCGACCCCAGTGCAATACGAAGCCTTTTCTTCCAGTCAAGATAAATACCAGATTTTCCTAAAATTAGTATTACCCATGTTATTTGCAATTAGATGTTAATGAGGCATTGACTACCATCAAAACTGAAACCAAAAGAATTATAGTTTCCCATGTTCTTTCCTTTTCTCCTTCTTTTAGTTATCAGGAAACAGGCTTTGCCAAGAGCAGCACACTCGACCGGGACAGAAATAAAACCTCAACAAAAGCCCAACTAAATAGAACTGTACAAGAGGAAAGACTCCATTCGTTCTACAAATAATCTCATTCTCAATCATTTATAATCAAGGATGAATGAACATCACTAAATTTGAAGTGAATCCAAAGACCCATACCAAGGCATTATATTGAATTGAGCTTCACACATTGTATTTCAATATAAATGATTCTCTCCAACCATAAATTCCAATGAAACCAAAGATCCCACCAACCAAAAAACCCTCACCTCATACAAGAGAGACAAATTACTCTTTGAATTCAAACTTCATTAGAATAGTTCATGATACACAGTTAAAGGAGAAGCATACACTTGAAAGTTATATGTTTTTCTTTATCCTTTAATATCGATATTAGTTTATGACATCTTGTCTCTCGACTAATCAAAACAGAACAATAGTCTAAATCCTACAACATTTTGTCATTTATCCTTGAAAACTAGTCTCTTTTTATCAAACTTTATGTTAGGTACTAGATATTTAGTATGATGTTAATCAAGGGGTATAAGGGTAATTAGACATCTAAGAAGTTACTAGTAGTTATTGTGTAAGTGCGGTAACTAGGATGGTTACAAATTGTTATAAATAAAGGGAGGGTAAGTGAGAGTAGGAAAAGTTATTTTGTGAAGCAATCTAGAACTTGGGTGAGAGTACTCGAGAGATATTCCAAGTGCCTTATACTTGGGGTTTTTTTATAGTTATATTTCGTTATGTTCGTGTTAAGAAGTATCCTAACAAATTGGCATGACAACATTAAATCTATGAACCGGGTGCAATGACAAGGAAATTTGTAGAGCGGATGGATGATCGTGAGATTGAAGGCATCAAAAAGGCGTGAGGGAAATACCGACGATGGAAAGTACGTTGGCTAGATTAACCAAGTTGGTGGAGAAGTTAAGCGTTTAGGCGAATCAACAACAGAGGAGAGCAGAAGAGATTCAGAAAATGTTACGGCAAGTGGTATTTTACCTCAACGGCTGACCGTGAGCGCGAGATGATAAAAAGAAAAGAAATTTGATGGGCGCAATTGCAACAACCTCGAAAAAGAAGAGCAACAGGAGGATGAGAATGTTGAGTTTATGATCGAAACCAAGATCAATAGTTGTTTAAAGGTTGCTGATGTCTTGGCCTCGAGGTCTTTGGTGCAAGAAAGTGGCAGCGGTTGTGCTTCCTTTGGAGGGGGAAACCTAATCAGGAAGGAGAAAGGGAGAAAGAAAAATATTGGGGGAAAGAAGAGGGCGGGAACAAAGAGGAGACCTATGCAGGTTGGAGAGCTACGACCATGAAGAAAATATCCAGGGAGACCAGTACCGGCGGTGATCGCATGGATGGCCAAAGGATCACACGCACAAGAAGGGAGGCGACAAACAAAAGATTCAATGGGACTAGTCCATTGAAAAAGAAGAGGGCCAAGTTTCAACTGAAATCTCTAAAAGTTGGGAAAAGAGATTCGAAAGTGGGAGTTTTATTGTCAAGAGCCACTGAGGGGAGAAGAGCAGAAGCATATTGTTTTGGTTATGGTAGCTTAGTGGGTTGAAATCAAAATATTACGAATTAGAAGAAAAATTGAAACAAAAAAGCACACAATATTTCCAACTTCAATTTCGCGATACCCCAAAAGATTTGAGGAAACTTACCAGCTAAGCTTTGTCTAAGTGTCCCATTAGGCATGAATTCATAAACAAGAATTTGTTCTCCTTGTTCGCAACAAAATCCCACTAGGCCCAGAAGATTCTTGTGATGAACTCGTGAAAGCAGCTCAATTTCCGTCTTGAACTCATGGCCACCCTGCATTGATCCTTGTTGAGCTCTTTTGATTGCAACTACTTTTCCATCCACCAGTGTTCCTCTGTATACCTGTACCGATGACGACGACAGTGGAAAAACAACTCTGAAGCAATTTGTATAAGAACAAGAAAAACAACAAGAATCAACGTTCAGGAAAGCAATAACCAATCATTTGCACATTTACCATGCCAAATCCTCCTGATCCTACCACATTACTGGTGGAGAAATTATCTGTGCATTTTTTCAGTTCATCATAAGAAAACCATCTGGCACCCTTTAATTGTGGCGCGCTTCCACTATCGTTTCCACTTGGCACCCAGAAAGCTGGATTAGATACAAGCTTAGTGCTATTTGGCCAGATATACAAACTCCAAACCACAGTGATAAAAGCAATAATGATTAACACATCATATACCATTTGGTTTGGCCTTTTCTGCACGTCTCTTTTGTTGAATTGCATACGTTCCAATTCCAATGAGGCATAGAACAAGAAAGGCACAGCCAACAGCTATTCCAATTACCACTCCAGTGTTGGTTGAAGATGATCCATTACCAATGTCTTGAGGCATTTATATATGCTTTTTAGCATCAGTTCATTTAAGCTAATGCTCAAGCATAACAACTACAGAACAATTTAGGTAAAATGATTACGACGATTACCTGAAAAAGGATAAGGAGACGCAAAGAAGTAATATGGCCCAAATTTGTCGGGGGGTTTGTAATTTTGACTGTGCAAATCAAAACCAATCCTCTGAATGTCTTCCCTGTTGAAATATTTACCATTGGCTGGAAAAAGTGCAAGCTGCATCTGAAGATAATCATCAGCATTAAAGAAAGGGTTTCGAATAAAAGGGGTTCGATTGAATTTTTCCAAAAGGCTCATTTCCAATAAATGAAACAGAGTTATATTGGACAATTCCCGGAAAGAGGGTCCTCTAAAGTATAAAGTCCCTTCATATGGATAGGCACATTCACAACTTCGAGGGTTCAGCTTCTCATCAGGAGGACATGACTTAATGCCACAGTAGACAAGGCTGGTAATATAGGCTTTTGCTTGTTGCTGTTGAAGCTGGCAATAGTTTGTATTTGAGAAGATATTAGCATCACACACAGGATTTCCTGTCAGCCTACACGTTACACTCGTATGAATGAATAAAATTAAGTTCAAGGAAAAACATGAAATCTAACATTGAGAAAATGGTAAAGATTTTTCTCACATCAAAGCATTAGTATAACCCGAAAAAGAGGTAACTGAGGAAATGTTGTTATTTTGCAAATCGACTAGCTGCAACCGTTGGCTGATGCTGTCGCCCATATTTAATGTCCCACTAAATGCATTATTCTTCAGTTTTCTGTAACAATTTTTCTTTTAAAAAATAAATTATTTATTGCAATTCAGAATTCAATCTTATTGTTCAAAACAAAACTTACACTTGCTGTATATGTGGTAAGCTAAAGATTCCTTCTGGCAGATTTCCCCGTACTAATCCATTTTCAACAATACTGAAACCATGTTTATTAGCACAGACATTTACCATTAGATGTCAAAGATTTCAAAAACTTGACAAATATTTCTCACATATTAGCATTATTGGAAACCATATTCTAAGTTTAGTTTTATGGTCGTTATAATTCTATTATTGTGAATATCCTTGTTATATTTTCTTTCTATGGTCACCATTATATCTTGTTTATAGATTTCTTTAGTGAATGCAATAAGGTATTCTGATTTTCTCTCAAACCTAAGTGTTTTACAATGGTGACGTAGAACTTACAGAGTGGTGAGAGATTGTAGAGTTGAGAACCATTCTGGAGCTATTGATGAGCTAAATGAGTTGTTACTAAGATCCCTGTAAAGGCAAACTTCATGAGTTAAGTGAAATAATACTATGAAGATCAAAATGGAAATGTTACGCCTCGCCATATGCTTACACGTAATTTAGTGAACTCATTTGAGTTAAGTTTGGTAGTGGACCTGTGAGCTTATTGTTGGCTAAATGCCTGAAAAGCACACAGTAATGGGGGATAAAAAAGGAAATTGATTAACTACCAAAAAGGAGCAATAAGGAAACATTATGTAACTTTTACATGACGAGTACTCACAATTCATTCACATTTATTAGGTTGTTTAGAGTTGATGGGACACTTCCTGTTAAAGAATTTCGATCAAGTCGACTGTTACACATTTTGACAACTTCAGTAGGTTATAGAGAAAACGTTGCATAAGAAATAATATAGAACATTGAAAGCAAAGTAACTTATACTTACAGAACCTCAAGGGTCTTAACAAGTCCCAATGTTGATGGGATACTCCCAGAAAAATTGTTTCCATCAAATAATCTGACGAAAGAAATGAGTAAGGTTTAAACAGAATAGAATTGAACAGAGTTGTTAAATGGATATCCACTTACATGTGTAATAATACCATCTCAGAGCTAAAAAGTTCAGGTGGAATGGTACCTGATAACTGGTTATTGCTGAAATGACTGCAATTCACAAAGTAAAGCTATAATTTTGACGTCATTGGGGTGTCGAAATCTAATTTTGTAGATATATTTTCTTTCTGTTTCACAGTTGATTTGATTGCGTGGAGAAATTATACTCACAAATGTTTAGCCATAGAAAGTCTATCTAAACCCGAGGATCCGGAAGTGGAAACTGGGAGAGCACCAGTCAACTGATTATCTGCCAGGTCTAGCCAGTATAGTTTGGAGAGTTTTCCCAGAGTTGCCGGTATGTTACCGGTGAAGTTGTTAGAATATAAAGACCTGAGATAGACAAGAAGTTTTCTTCTTTTTTAAAAAAAAAGAAAGAAAGAAAGAAAGAACTAAAGAATATCCTTGTTTGCTTTTCAATAAATTCTATCTCACAAGAAGGTTAGCTCAGAAAGATTGCCCAATTCCTCTGGAATATTGCCACTAAATCCACACGTAGAGAGGATCCTGGAAGTTGAAAATTGAAAATGCAAAAAACAATCTTAGCGGTAGAAAAACAAAAGCATAAAAGGTAAATGACACCAAATTTGATTGCTTATTAGCACTCTTTACAAGGTCTCTAATTTCAACAAGTTCCCTAGAGCCGGGGAGATCGAACCAATGAGGTCTCGGTTGGCTGCAAGGTCCCTGCAATAAAAATAATTAGAAACTCAAGGATCTCTGTGAACAAATATGAGATTGCTTGCTAAACTGGAACACAGAAAATTTTCTTACAAGCATGGTAAGAATTCATGTTATTTCATATTGTAAAATGTTGCATGCTCCTATAAACTCAACTACAGAGATTGATGCAACTCACAGTGATCTCAGTTCAGTAAGGCCTCCAATGTCTCCCCCAAGGTTACCTTTTAGGCCCATACTTGATAATTTCCTAAGGAGGTTAGCCCAGATAGTGAGTGATTGATAAGGAAAGGAGTAAAACTAAAGGGAAGAGAAATGTTATTAATGATAAATAATTGATCTTTACAATGCAACTACTCTTGAGTTTTTGCAAAGCACTCCATCCCAGGGAGTTCCACATGGATCATTTGATGTTCCCCAGCTTGGTGGTGTATTTTGCCATCCGTCTTTCAAGGATTGAAGAACTGAAGCTGCACCAACAACATGATCATGAAGCTTACAAGGGTCGCATCCCACCCTCTTGACATTGTCAAAGTTAAGTTGTAGTCAAAATCTGCTTCATTGTAACACTCATAGTTCTAAAAGATCATTCTAACAAATTTTAAAGTATTGAAACTAACAAAAAAAAAGAAAAAAAAGTTCCAATCTAAAGTCAAATATGTTGTTCTTAAATCATCAATCAACCCAAAAGTATCAATCCAAAAGCTTAAACTGATGGGTTACAGTAAATTTAATTATATCTGATACTTTAAATCTTCCCTTCACTTGTGGGTTCGATAGTTTACAAAAGACTCAACAAGTTCAAATATTAATTGGCAGAGAAATGACATTACAGAAGTTTCAAACACACACCCTCCTACTTTAATACCATGTAAAATCGTAAAACCAATCGAAGATCTAAAGTTAATAGGTCCATAAAACTAGTTATATCAAATATTGTTAATCTGGATGTATGCTAGTCCCTAAACTTTGAAAAGTTTAAATTTCATCTTTAAACTTCTGATTTTGATTCCAACACATCTAACTAGTAAACACCATCATTTCTCTCTCTCTCTCTTTTTTTTCTTTTTTTTTTATAAAAACCGACCCAACAACTTTCATTGAGAAATAATAAAAGAATGACACCATCATATGATAAGCCTTTCTAGAGAAGAATCTCAATGATGAATGAAACAAAAGGGAGCTAAATGTATATTATAAGAATGCACTTCAATTGGAAAATCAAAGAGGAAAGACTAGTCAATAAAAGGAAAACACCATCAAATTGTTTTTCTTTTCTTTTTTCTTCGAGTTCAACATCTGTGGAGTGGGAGATTGAATCATCACTCTATCGATGTTTGAGATAGTAATTGAAACTAACACAGAGTTATGCTCGAATTGACACCAGATCCTAAGTTAATTGAACTAAATGATGATTCAATATCACCTAACACAAAATAGACTCGACCAACTGTACAAAACAAAGCAAGCCAAGGAAAAAAAATTGATAGCGTGGGCAAACAAAATACATTCCAAAACCCCCTTTTTTAGTTAATCCACCAAGAAGAAATGATACGATTGGAAAACTCAAGTAAATGAAATCTTGTCTTTGTCTTCTTTGCAATGGAAGGCTTCATACTTGAAAGATGGGATCATGTGAAGTCAAGAAAACAAATAAATAAACAGCACAAACAGATTAGGGAAGTAATTTCAAAAGGTGAAGTAGAAACTTACAATCATGGGAATCAGTAGAAGAAGCTGCCAAGTAGAAGAAAGCCAAAAATAGCATCGAAACCACCAAAATCGCGCCCATATTTTCTCTCCCACCACGCAAACAACTTGCTAACTCTCTTCTTCACTAAACCAATGATAGGAACAAAACGGGCAGTGCACATTTCCCTTTGTTATTTTTGGTTGCATCACTCTTGAATGCTGGTAGGTGGATGTAATTATCAGTCATCGCTGATATTTTGATCGAGCAATTGCAATTCAATGCTCCCAGTTGGATTTTTAAGTTGGAGCTGCCCCACCAATGCATTAACTCAAAATCAGCATATACTAAAACTTCTGTAAAAAGTAGACTCTTGTCGTAGGCAAAGGTTCTCTGATTATGACAAAGCATTTCAAAACAAAACGGAAGAAATAATTTGAAACTCATAATCTTGAAAGAATGGATAAACAAATCAAGTGTTGAGAATGCGACTGAATTACATGAATATATAATAACGACAACTATTTTGATTGGTATAAGATTTTTTGGGTTGAAACCAAAAACTAAGTTGTTTTATGTTCGAGCTGGATAATATCGTACCATTCTAAAGATATTTAGACAGTCATTTTTGTTCTTTACTTAATGGGTTTCCAGCAATATTAAACTTGATTGTGCTAATCTAGTTAAATTCTCTTTTTTTGTATTCTCTAGTTTGAGAATGGAAAAAAAATATGTGAGTGACAAATATTTTGATAGTGTTTTTTAAGTCTCCAAACAAGAAGAACAATAATAAATCAACTTTAAGGAAAGAGTACGTAAATTTTCAAAACTAGGAAACAATAATTTTTGTAAGGTTAGATTGAACCTTCAACTTGACTGCAACGTTGACTCTTCCCAACTGCGTAAAAATCTACCATATATTGAGTTGTGGCTACTAATAGGGCACAACTTTAATAGTTTTCCGTTGCTTTCACATAAAATCAATCATAATCCCATATAACGTAGCATTAAACATATATTAATTTTCACTCAATAACTTAAGTTTGAAAGGCTAAATAACTCACACAGAGGATACTTATCAACTACTCAACTATCACTTATATTCTATAAATAATAGAATTTAAATTTTGCTATATTTTATAAATATCACTTCTTTTCTATTTTTGTCTAGTTGGAAATTTTATGCGGATGGGAGCCGAGGTCTACAAGTTGAATGTTGAACATGGACTTTTTAGGTGGTTTAAAAAGGTAATACTTGGGTGCATTTAAAATTGCACATAAAAAAATTATAAAAATATTTCCAAAAAAGAAAAGAGGCAGAAATTTTGTTCACGGAGCTAAAATAATATGAAAAAAAATGTAAATAGTGAAACTTAAACCTAAGTCGAATGAAAGATAGAATATAATTTTACCACTAAACTAGTTTTAAATATTTAATTATGTCAATTTATATATATAAATAAATAGCATAAAGTTTCGTCCAATACTAAATCGATCAGTGAGTAAGTCTGGTTATGACTAAATATTTTTCGGTTTATAAAGGAAAGAAAAAAAAATATGAGAACATGCACGTGTCATTAGAGATTAGTGGATTAGGCGACAAAATAGAGCCAGAGGACTCAAATTTTGTGTTAATAAACAAAATTTTGGAAAACAAAAGATATGAAGTGAAATGTGCGGGAAAAATATGTGGTGGTGAACTATTCCGTGCGCATGTAATGTTCTTTTCGTCTTCCCCTCAGCTACTGGGTTTCAATTTCTTCATCCGATGAGCACTAATCTCGATTTCCATCTCCATTGACTGTTCGGAGGAGCCAATTTCAGTTCAGAAATGGCGCAATTCACTGCACACAGTCGAGTTAAGTTGCTGCTCAACGGAGACGGTATCCCATTCGGATCGGAGTCCAAAGATCGGTTCAGATACAAGCTCAGATCAGTACGAACACGGAGGTTTCCTCTCTCTGGTCCCTCTCCTTCTACATCCTCTACTTCAGCTTTGAGGAAATCCTCTCAGCATCCTGCGGAGGTGCGTGTTGGTGTGAGGGATGAGAGCGTTATAGGTGGTGACGACTCCATTGTTGATTTTGACTATGACTACGAGTTTGAGTCTGACGATTTGGCTTGCTTCAGAGGTCTCGTCTTGGATATTTCCTACAGGTTATTCCACTTTTCATCTAATCCATGACTTCTTCTTGAGTGTTACTATAGGCAAATAATTTGAATGTTATCAAGATATTAATTGTGATTAGTTAGGAAGTTGGTCAGAGTTTGGCATAATTTTAGGAATTGATCAATCGTAGGACGTAGGAGAAAGCCTTATCCGATATTTTTTTTCTAATTTCTGCTTGAACTGCATACAGTTTGCCTTGCCATTTTAAAAAAATTGAAATCCTATTCCTAACATTATCAAATTGATAGTCCTATAGTCCCATCGTTATCTTTGACGAAAAATATCAACGCTCTCCTGCTTTTTTCTTTGGGGGTGAAATTATGGGTAGAATTCGACTTCTAAACTTATTTATTATTGACCTTGATATTGGTCTTTCGATTAGCTGTTTTACTTGGTCGTACTGCATTCAAATGAATAAAAGATACCCACACGCTAGGTTAGATTAAGTCAACGATTTAACAAATTTTTGATGTTGGAGCTTGAAGTGGGGCAAACATTAGTCCAAGAGAAAACATGAAGCCAGCAGCAGTAAGTTTATCAAATTGACTATTCCTGATTCTGTTCGAATGATCGGGGGGTGAATAAAACATGTATTCAAGTATTACTAGCTATAGAATTTCAAGGTAATGTGTTGTATTTTCAAGTCTTTCAAAGGAACATAGCAAATTTGACCTTCCCGTTCATCCTTCAAGTAGCATATAATTTTAAATACAATTGTTAGATATGGCTGCCATTTTCACTATGAGATCCAATTTGTTCTTGCACCATAGTTTTGGATTGTTGCTAATGTTGTACATTGAACACCAGGGACGACTGAAGTGATTTATTTTTTAGATAATGTTTCATTTTCAACATTTCACCTACTTCATTTAAGCATGAAGTAACCGACGATATTTTGGGTCCCGTCCTGCATGTGCTCATGCATTGAAGAGAAAAGTTTACAAACAAACTCCACTCTTTTCCATTACCTGCTTAAAAGTTTTCATTCATTTCTTGCGATTTAGTCGAACAAATACTTGACTCGATTTCTGTATGTGGAATGGATTGACCTCCACTTGCCTGATCTACTTGTTTCATATTGCTTTTATATCTCCATATTATTTTTATACCTGGAAGGGTTTGCAATTTATCTTTTGCTATTGTTTTCCTTGCTTCAGGCCAGTTAACGTTGTTTGTTGGAAACGTGCAATTTGTTTGGAGTTCATGGAAAAGGTTTGGCTAATCTCTTTTATGCATTATATATAAAAATAGAGATAATATATAGTTCCTAAAGTGTCAATTTCATTGGTTTTATAGTTTTTATTAAAAATATGTCTACAAGATCTGGTTAGGGAAACTCAGAAAGTCTGTCCAAGTAGCTAAAGTGGAAAAGCCAAATGGAAATGACAATCCATGGGTATTTAAATTGTCACTCTTTGCAATTCATAAATCTTTGCAAGAAGAATGTCAATTTTAAATCTTTGATTATGGATTTCTAAAGGTTTAAATAACGGTTTACTCCTATCAATTGATTGAGGTTGATCAAGTAGTTTGAGTTTACTATAAATTGTTAAATTAATGTTGCGGTACTTTATCTCAAAGCTTTTTGCCTTCTCCAGGCTGATGTTTTGGAATACTATGACCAGACTGTGAACTCTCCAAGTGGATCCTTCTATATACCAGCAGTCTTGCGGGTATGCACAAACCATTTACTTGGTTCATTGATGGTTTTTCTCCCCTATAGAATTGCATGTTATTGGTCTTTATTTCCATAACCAGGAGAAGTTCAAGATTGACTTGGATCTCTGCCTTGTCAAAGGCCTTTGAGCTATAGCATCTCTGTTTTCAGGTTCCCCATTTATTGCAAGTTGTTAAGAGGAGAAGAATCAAGAACTCTTTGAGTCGTAAAAACATACTTTATCGGGACAATTACACTTGTCAGTAAGTTAATAAATATTCACAACCGACTAGTTTTGTTCAATTTGTCATTTAAATTTGAAATGGAAGAAATTATTTTGAGATGTTATCATAATTTTACGATGGGGAAACTTGTATCGTTTATATAATCCTTTTAATTGTTCTTCTATTAAACCTAATTTGCTATTTTAATTGTATTATTATTTTTATGACGAAAGAGGCCACAGTTCACTTTGTTTCTTTTAGTGCTTTGTTATATTGCTGCTGGTGGAGAACAGCGAGAAAGAGTGTCTATGGCCTTTGTTTCCAACCGTCGACCAATATTGTATTTTGAAATCAAACCAAAACCACAGGCTTGGTTTCGAAAATTTAGTCAGGTGATTGAAAGCTTTGGAATGCGAAAGAGCACGTCAGATCATTCGGTCATTTTTAAGAGATATGAGAGTGGTGTCATCCTGTTAGTCATATAAATTGATGATATTGCGATTACTACAGTCACTAAAGACTTTTCTCCATCGCCAATTCAAAACAAAAGATTTGGACATGTTGAAATACTTCCTAGGAATTGAGATAATAAGAAGCAAGAAAGGCATACTATTATCACAGGAAAAATATGTACTTGACTTGTTGACTGATAGGAAAGCTAGGGGTTAAGCCATGTAGTACCCCAATGTTGCCCAACTTATAGCTCACAAAAGATGGAGAATTACTAAAAGATCCTGAAAGATATAGGAGGTTAATGGAAAATTTTAATTACCTTATAGTGACCCGTCCCGACATAGCCTATTATGTTAGTATTATAAGCTAGTATATGTCATGCCCTACAGTTGATCATTGGGCTGCTTTGGAACAAATTCTATGTTATCTGAAGGCTGCTCCTAGACATGGTTTATTATATAAGGATTTTGGTCATACTAATATTGAATGTTTTTCAGACACCGATTGGGCAGGATCCAAAGAAGACAAAAGATCAACTTCAGGATATTGTGTTTTTGTTGGTGGTAATTTAATTTCTTGGAAGAGTAAGAAGCAAAATGTGGTGTCACGTTCAAGTGCCGAATCAGAATATAGAGCAATGGCACAGTCAGTGTGTGAACTGGTTTGGATATATCAACTTCTTATTGAGTTGGGATTTGAAATCACCACACCAACAAAATTGTGGTGTGATAATCAAACAACACTTCATATTGCATCTAATCCAGTGTTCCATGAGAGGACTAAACATATTGAAGTTGATTGTCATTTTGTACGTGAGAAAATTCAACAGGGTTTGGTATCTATAGGGTATGTGAAGACTGGAGAACAATTAGGAGATATCTTCACGAAAGCATTGAATGGAACACATATAGATTATCTATGTAACAAGTTGGGCATGATTAACATATATGCTCCAACTTCACGAGGAGTGATAATTCTATTGTGAATATCCTTGTTATATATATATTTTTTTTGGTTTTGCTGCACTTTTCTTCTTTGGTCACCATTGTATCTTGTATATATAATTCTTCGGTGAATGCAATAAGATATTATGGTTTTCTCTCAAACTCAAGTGTTTTACAGGTTTTATTAAATTCTTTAACACTACTTTCAATAGGAAGGTTTAACTAGACTATTAATATTGAAGTGAGGGATGATATTGCATGGATCTAAATGGAAAATCTTTGACTCTACTTGCGGTTTATGTATGTTTTTTCTTTTTTCCTTTCTTCTGGTTTCCTCCAACGGGTCTTTTTATCAACAGGTATTGTTCCTCACATGAGAGTTTGACCATTGACCATGTTTTGCCCATATCCCGGGGTGGAGAATGGACATGGGAAAACCTGGTGAGTTATCCAGTAGATATTAGCATTATATTGCAAATTCTCTAATCAATTTAAGTTGACCATGATTATAAAATTTTCATTCATTAGAAGACTGATCTTGATCCTAAAACACAGAGATGCCCTAAGATTTTCATATGTAATAAAATAGAACACAAAAACATTCCTAATAACAGGTGCGGAAAAACTTAATTGATAAAGGAATCTAATCTGAACCATTGATCTGGTATGATTCTTCCCAACATCTCATTGACGAAATTTGTTCACTGTTTTCTGTTTTCTATAATCTCTTATGTTGCAATAGGTTGCTGCCTGTGTAAAATGCAATTCAAAGAAAGGCCAAAAAACCGTTGAAGAAGCAAATATGAAGCTGAAAAAAACTCCCAAGGTAATCTTACGTTTTGTTTGTAGTGAGAAATTGAACTTCTGATTTTTTTTCTTCTGTATGTGGTGTCTGCCATGCTTCTGTATGTTAGAGAATATTTAATATTAAATGTAATATAATTTTACACTATTATTTTGATGATGTTTAGTTAGGGTTAAGATGTAAAAGCCCATTAGGCCTATTTTTGACATCGTATTTAAATGTGCTTTAATCTTATTGTGACGTTGGCTAGAAGCCCTAATCTGAAAATCCTAGTTTCTCTCTAAATTTCTCTCTAACTTTTTCTAGAATTTCACTTTATTATAATGTTTGATCAGTTCTGGCTGCATCTAGTTCAAGCTTATCGATTTTTACTTCGAATTTTGTAGGCTCCTAAAGATTATGATATACTTGCCATTCCTCTAACAAGTACCGCAATAAAGATGTTGAAACTGAGAAAGGGAACTCCTGAAGAATGGCGTCAATATCTGTCAAGTGAGCAATGACCATGTACTTTTAATTGGTACTTGTAAATTCTTCTTTGCACATATAGCATAAATTTCACATAATACTTGGTTCTTCTATGACTTCTTTATATAGCATAGCACTTTCTAACTATAGCTTAATCTATCATTTGTTCCCATAACTATTTTGCATTTCTTTTTTCTTCACTATTGCTCTGCCTCTCTTTTTGTTCTACCAATCACTACTATGAACCAAAATTGTCAGAAAGGACCTTTTAACTTCTTTTTATAGGATTACTTAAAAAAAAAAAATCATATCATTTTAACCTTATTATTATCCCCTAGGAACTACAAGTTCCAATACTAAATGTTTTGTGCCTTGTTCTTCTTGGTTCTCCAGAAATTGGAAGTACGAGAAGAAGTAACAAATCGTTTCACATGGCAATTTTGCCATTCTCCATCTCCTCCACATTTTGCATGTGTGTAGGGACTAGTTTTAAAATCGGATAAAAGTAGGGTAATTGTTTTAGATAGCATAATTGCTATAATTGTTTTCAAATATAGCTAAATGTGATTAACAATTATCTATCGATGTCTTCTCATAGACATTGACATTTTTTTATATATGTAAATGAGATACCTATTTCACTATATTTGAAAACAACTCATTTAAGTAGCTCAATATTGTCTATTCAAAATAATAATGTGAAAAACTCAAATTTAGATAAATAAAGATATTTGAATTTATCTGTAAACATTATTTCTAGAATTTAGACTTGACATTAGTTATAGAGAGAATATTTTATAAAGAAATTATCAAAAATATAAAAATTTACAAAATAATTGCACTTCATAAAAAAAATGAGTGTAATTGATTTTTGTCTTCTAGTGGGTTTTTTCAATGAATTGCAAATAGTTTGTTTATTTTTTCCATATTTAAAAAAACCCCTTAATTATAATATATATATATCCAAATTAATGTTATCATATTTTGCACTATGAGTTCTTATAAAAATGATTTAGTTTAGATCATGTTTATTTCTCTAAAAATATAATAATGATAATTTGAAACATTTGATTGTGTTCATTCAATTTTTATACGCTAATACCAATAGAAATACTATTACAGTAGAAGATTTATAAATCTATTACAATTGTCATTATCGATTGACCCTAAATGGTAACGATAGTGGTAATGATAAAGAAAACAATAATACCAAACAATGCAACAACACCAATTCAATTACGATGATTATTGAGACTCATTATGATTGATATAACAATAAAAACTCATTAAGATTATACCAATTTTAATTATGGATTAATAAACTTGCTTAAAAAGCTTTAATATTGAGAATGCACTCTTAGAGTGTGCAATCATGAATTCATAGGGATATAAGTAAAACACTTCTAAATTAATATGAACAAAAAATAGTCACTTGAACAATTTGAATAATATCATACGATTAGTATAATTCTCTTTGGTCATTGAATGACATAGATAAAAGATGTAGGGATTCTAGTAAAGAAATCTATCTGCCTGATCAACTCTCTTTCTAAATTCAATTAATCTATAGTACCAAAGCCATTAATTTATACATATAGATAGATAGTAGAGTGTAGATGTGTTGAGAAAAGTGTGCATTATTTTATTGACTTCTCTTAATTTAATGAGGCGTAATAGTTCTAAATATGTTTAATCACTCTAGATATTAATATAGGAAAATATAGAGAAAATATTTTAACTAACAAAATTTTTTAGGACTATTTACAAATATAATAAAATATCACAATCTATATATGATTAGACCGTATTTGAATTTTGTAGTTTGCTATATTTGAAAATAACCGTATTATATAGCATAACCACACTATACCGTGATTATTACGTTTTATATAATTAATTTTGATATATAGGATTTCAAAAGCAACACCTTTTCATAAGTTGGGAGAGACTAAATAAAAATCTAATCCAAACATAAGAACAAAAGAAATGTAATGAACACAAAAAATTTCACAAAGATTAAAAACAATATTTGCCGGGAAGTACTTTTCAGAATTCGATACAATCTTAACTAGGGTATGTTTGAAAATGATTCTAAAGTGGTTAAAACCACTTATGTCATTTTCAAAATCACAATGAAACATACTTTTAATCATTCAAAACTGATTATAATTATATGAAAATTGCATTTAAAATTGTGAAATTAAATATCAAATTGGTTTTGACTAATTCGAAGTGTATTACAAAGTAATTTTAAACATGATAAAAATGATTCTATCATTTTCAAAATCTCACACACATACGATAAAAGAATCATATGACGTTGCCATGGACTGGACAGTGGACGGCATAACAATTTTATTTTCCTACAAAAATTAGAGGAGAGATGGAAATACTTTTATGATAAGATGGTCCTTTTTTTTTATATACCAACATGTTTACTTGGAAGCAAAACTATAGCGATTCAGTGAACTAGTTTCATTTACACTATACAAAAATATCAGAAGGTGAACCATCTAACAATTATCAACTAGAAACACATAGTAGCAATGTTTGAAGTTACCTTCAAAATTGGATACGGCCATTCTGAAGTAAATTTCGAGCATTGCATAAAATAGTACTGGCTTCCTCATTTGATGAATCAATCAACCGCAGCTCTTTAATCTCATGTTGCCATTTTTCAACATGATCCTTATGAATGCTGGGAAGAAAGAAAGATAAAAATTAAGATAAGAAATAGTCCTCAACAAATATGTTTTGAAGTATTCGAATTTCAGCTCACGCTATGATTCGCTCTTCAAATTCATTACTAAGATCTTTAAAAGCAGTCTTTCCTGACTCCAGCAGTTCAGACACCTTTCATAGAAGAAAACATATGGATCAGTAGACAACATTTGCAGCCAAACAAAAACTAATATTCAGCCCACAAGGATTGAACGTATCAACCACCTACCAGCTGTGTGAAGCTTTCGATCTTTTCAAGTAGGCAAGCGATATTCGATTCCATCTCCTCGGATCCCTTAATGATCGTCTCACGCTGCTCGTTTTCTAAAACGTTGGACATGTCTGTATCCTTTCCCTGCTCTTCCACCTGAAAAGGTGAAAATTTGTTGAATTTCCCACTCTTCTTTTACTTTGGCATGTGAAGAATAACGACATAGGCAAACGAGTAAACATACAGCTAATTTCTGGCGTTTGCCAGTGAATTCAGTTCCATTACTTTCCATTCCAAATACGCAGTTGCTATCAATCAACTGTAGCATAGTGAGAAGTTTTTCATAGAAAAGTAAACATCATTATAAGGATTTGTGGTTGCCATGAGCTTAATTATCTAGACGCAAGAACTCATTGATCCACAGAGAGAGAGAGAGAGAGAGAGAGAGAGAGAGAGAGAGAGAGAGAGAGAGAGAGAGAGAGAGAGAGAGATACTAAAACGACAAGAAGTAGATTAATTAAACGCTTTACCTAAAGCTAAATCAAGAGAAAAGATAAACAGAATTTGGAACCGGACAGGCAGAAGTAAGTAAGAAATTATAACACTCTGAAATAGAAGTACAAAGAAGTTGAAACTAGAACAGAAGTTTCAGTAAGATCCTCAAACGTAAGGTCACATACATCAATCAACGTTAAAATTCTTCTTGAAAGCATAGCGCAATAAGGAGAAGCAACACATTTTCCGTCTTGCGTATTCAAAATGAACGTCAAGAATCTATTCCGGGAGACATTACACAAGTCGTAACCAATTTTGATTTTCCAGTAGTACAATTTGAAAAGGAGAAGAAAATGGCGAAAACAACAGGTTTCATAAAGAATCGATACCAAACTGTTGATCATCACTATTCCTAGGGCAATTGATTCAATCAGCTGTTTGTTTAGCAGACTATAGGATAACTTGAAGTGATTGCATATGAATGAAGAACAGCAAGATCAAATGAATCATGATATGGAGCATTCGAACGATGGAAAAATACGATTTGATATCGATATTACTTACCAGTTTTGTCTGCCCGGTTGCTTCTCCACTCGTCAGTTTGATGAACTAGCGCGCCAAAAGACAAAAGAAGCTTTATTTTGTATTTTTGGAAGGAATTTTAGCGTTTTTATAGTTGAATAATGGGAAAAATGCAACGGCAAAATGACGTGGCAGTT
Source organism: Cucumis cinereus (assembly GCA_037974625.1). Classification (NCBI taxonomy): domain Eukaryota; kingdom Viridiplantae; phylum Streptophyta; class Magnoliopsida; order Cucurbitales; family Cucurbitaceae; genus Cucumis; species Cucumis cinereus. The sequence continues at coordinate 11,978,627 of JBBPDJ010000017.1, forward strand.
AAATATGATTAGTCACCCAACTTTGACAAAAAAAAATAATTATAATATTATTTATTTTGTGACGTGGCATCCCTTCCCTTCCCCCTTTCTCCTTTTTGTTTTGTTGGCACGGTTCGCCGCCAGTGAAGAACCAAAATGTTTCTCCATTCGGCTTCTTCACTCTCGTTCTTCCTCACAATTACCAAATGGGAAGAAATAGTATTGTTCATATTTTATTAGAAAAACCAACCGGTGTCGCTCCCTGGGCGTGTGCGCTCTCCAATTCCATGGATGAATCTAGAGATCCAAACAAATTAGATCATCAATTTCAATTTCCTTTCTCATTTCCACTGTTTCTCTCCATTACAACTTTTACAAATCCTTCCATACCCAAAATCACCTTCATTCTCTTCTTCCGCTTTAAATCCTACAAACTTTCACAATGTCCACCAATTTACAGTCTCATGTCTTTGCCGGCAAACCCATCAAGTTAGAAACCCCTAAACCAGAGCACCAATTTCAATCTCCCTCTTTTTCTTTAATAATAATAATAATAATAATAATAATAATAATAATAATAATATATTATTATTTGAATTCTCTCCAAATCTCTTCATTCTCTTCGCTTTTTTAGGGATTCTTTTGCTCTTTTTCTGGTTTTGGGTCGTGGGTTGATTTCCTTTTTTCGGATTTAGTTTTGGTTTTACATTAGGAGATGTTAGAAAGGGGAAGGGGAGAGGGATCTCACATCATAAGTACATAATATTATATTATTTTTTTTGTCAAATCATCTAGATGACTAATCATATTTCACCGTTACATTATTATGCCTAACACTGAGTAATTTTAGAGACCATTCCAAACTACTTAGAAGAATAAAATAGTTATTTTAAAATTTTAGAGATCAAATAGACATCAGTTTTGCACTTTAAAAATAAAAATATTAAAAATAATAACTTTTAAATATTTTAAAAATAAAGTGTTAAGGAAAAAACTAATTTTAGATGTGTGATGCATTTTCATCTTTTTCTTTTTTAAACCCCCGTAATCATGGCAGGATTTTATGAGACAATTGAGCATTGCATGAAAAAGAATTCTAGATTTAGACTATTTTAGGTTATTAGGGTAAAAGATTAAATAAAAAGGTAAGCCCTAACAAAATCAGATTTCCCTCGCAACCGCTCCTGTTCGTCTTCAACCCACCAGTCATCCCCCTTCCCTCATTTTCATCTCCCTATTTCTTCGACTAAGCAACGCTAAGTCCCCTACGCCGTTCGCCTCCGACCACGCCTCATCCTTGCCTCCGCCGGCGGCGGTCAGTTTCAAAGCTCCCTGTTTTTCCTATTTTTTCCTTTTTCTTTTTTTAAATTGCAACTTAAATTATTAGTTAGTAATATGGTATCTTCATTCTCAAGCCAGGTCAATCATCAAATTCTTCATAAACTCAACCTAACCTTCTCTATTATTGAATTATGAATGTTTGGTTGAGTAAATGTAATATGTATTTGGTGGATTAAATTATCTTTATATTACTAATTTGGCGTTTTATGATTTTCGTTAATTAAATTTAGCATCTTTATGTTAAATTTATATATGTAAAGAAAATATTTAAAAACTGGTGTCTCCTCTATAGTATCTGTATTGCTGTTGAGTGAGTGGATTATGTGTTTGATTCGTCAGATTATTGATTGATAGATGATGGGTTTGTGTTAGGACCTAGCTAATGGAGTTTTGCCCAACTTGTGGGAACATGCTGCAATTTGAGTTGCCCAATATGGGTAAATCTTCCAGGTTCTTCTGCCCAACTTGTCCATATGTGTCCTACTTGGAAAACAGGGTATGTGTTGCTGAAATTTCTTTTTAGTTGTAAGGCCTCAAGTTGTTTGCTTCCCTTTTTTACCTATTAATTTCTTTTGTTGTGACCTAAGGATTGCATTCTCGTGGTTCTACCCTTCAGGTAAAAATCAAAAGAAAGCAACATCTGGTAAAAAAGGAATTAGAACCCATAATCTCTGATGACGATATGAAAAATGCAGCTCAAACCGAAGGTATACATCTTTCCCTTCTAGGTTCTTTTTTTCCCTCCTCTGTACTTAGTCTTTGTTTTCAAATCACAATTCCATCTGCTGGAGTTGGGGAAAGATATAATCATATAGCTATTGCAAGGACAGTGACTCGATTCACCTTTAAAAAATTTTAAGTGCTTATGCATATGCACTTGTATGATAGGCCAAATAAGTGTGGCAGTTATATTTCCTCTAATCCAATGAATTTATGAAGGGTCTAAGTCACCAAAAGTCAACAAGTAGCTAGAAAGAAGCCAAAGTGAACTTAGTTCAATGATAATTTGCATCGTCTTCCTCCCTCCGTGTCGAAGGTTTTGATCCCCATTCCAAGAGGAGTTGTACTAAAAATACAAGTAGCTACAAAGAAAGAATCCCACTGTTTGAAGTCATGATTGAGTTGGGGTATTTTACAAATTGGCAACCATACCATTAAACCACATAATACTGTTTTTATCTTTAAAACTTCCTTGAAGCTTAAAAATGAAGCGGTTTAAAGCTATTAGGCTCTATAAATTTCAAAACATTTCCATCTACATGACCAACACTCGAGAAAAATATGGAGAGTCAGTTAATCCTTCTAAAAGGAAACACCAATTGAGTTAGAGGAACAATGAGAACTTGTCCTTGGAATAACATGGTAGGTTCACTGATATCGAAGAAAATGATCACTTGAAAACTTTGCACTTTTTGGGAAGCTTCAACTTCCAATCCTCTTTCACAACTTCAATAGGATAGGTGCTCTCTATGGACTATAGGTTGATTAAGATAGTTGATGACCTTATTTGAACATGATTTGTTCTATTGGTTGTACAAATGTGTCCTTAATTCAAGATTGAAGTTGTAGAACGTTAGGACAGCCTTATTATCCTGCACAACTTATTATTGAATAGATGCAAAATATTGGCATTGTTTTGTTTTCTGAAAGTATAGGTAGGTGATATATTATCGAGAATGAGAAACCTATTAGGAACAAAGATAGTATAGGATGTCGTTGTCTCACATTAGTTAGAATGAGATGATTAATGTGGTAGTTGAGTGACTTGACTCTCCCACTCCAATGGTTGGCTTTTGGGGTGTGGTTCTCCAAGATGCTTAAGTACCTAACAATTATATCAGAGTAGGTTGTTGACGTTTCAAAGTGAAATGGGTGAATGGTTCTGATCAGGCATGACTGAGTGAAGTACCACTGGAGTAGCTGTCGGGACGTCGACTTTCTGAAGTAGGCTATTGTTAGGAACCAAGGTAGTATGAATGTCTTTGTTCCATATTGGTTTGTACCACCAGTGTGGTATTTAATGGCTTGACTCTCCTACCCTAATAACTGGCTTCTGGGATATAGTTCTCTAAGGTGCTTAAGTACTTAACAAAATCACGATGTTCCTTTGTTGTTTATTTCTCTCTTTGTTCTCTAAACTGGTTTCTGTTTCTTTTTTTGGCTATTTTCTAGCAACATGTCCAAATTGTGCGTTTGGGAAGGCTGCTTTTATACAAATACAACTGAGATCAGCTGATGAACCTGCTACAACATTTTACAAGTGCATGAACGAAAACTGTAGACATAATTGGCGCGAGGATTAAGGGCCAAATATATCATTACCGGTTTTGTATTTTTTTAAATTTATTTTAACCCATTTTAGACGTAATTTATCTAAATAAATTATTACTTTTTACATGATTAGCATCATGAATCTTGTTGGCACTTCAGAATGAGAATCGTATCATAATTGTACCTCGAATGCTATTTTGTTCTTAGTTTTGCATTAAAAAAAATAAAATAAAAAAGTGAGGAGAAGAAAAGTTTCCAGATCTCGTTTCTTTAATATCCTTATTCTTTTAAGCCTTATGTTTTTCTTCCCTCATGTATTTTCTCTATAAACTTATTTGAAGATGAAATTATTCAATACACGTGAAAAGTAGAGACGGAGGAAAGGATAAAACTCCTCTATAAATATGAAAAAATAAATGAGAAGATAAAGTTACTCTAACGTGCAAATTCAACCGTGTTTACTATTGTAGCCAGTGTTATTATTATTATTGAGATGAAAATATAGGAGTTTCATATCCAATTAATTACAAAAAAAAATCTCCAATTGACCATAAGATTAGATAAACTACAATTACATAGAGGATAGATTAAAAGTAAAAGATCGGATCTACAATATTTACACTTAAATATTAAAAGTAAAAGCAAGGAGAACCTAAGTTTTGTTTGGTCATCATTTAGTTCTTTTAAAATTATGTATGTTTTCTCACGATTGTGATTATATATATAAGAGGAACGGAGAGTAAAAATGTCTTCAATATAAGAATTCGAAAAACTCATGTTCAAGAACATAAAAAACTCTCAAGACGCCCTTCGAATAATGAGAATCTTTAGATGTCTAGGTATCTTATAATACAACAAACAAATGCGACTGCCAAAATGTCTACACTATGAGAATCTATCACAAAATAAGCGATTCTGAAGTAAATACTGTCCAATAGATATGTGTTTTAAATCCCCAATAGACAATACTTGCAGAATCTAAAGATAAAAATTGATTTCAAAAATAAAAATATGCAATAACAAATAAAAAAGTTAAGAACATGATAATGTGTGAAAAATCTCACATTTTCATCGATTTAACGTCGATTTTTTAGATAGAATTTATCATTGATATTAAAAGTGAATCAACATTTTTATTATATTATAAAAATATATGTAAATATACAAAAAATAATAAGCATTAAAATATCACAAATGTAAATATAATAAGACACTGAATATATTTATATACAAAAAAAGAAAAAGAAAAAAGACAGAGTATATATTTATTTCTGATTTATTTAAAAATATCTATGGATGTGGATTCATTTTCGTATTATGGATATTGACTATTCTATAGACGTACAGTATACTCAAAATAACTCATTTAAAAATTTTTTTAAAAAAAAAAAAAAAAAAAAAAAAAAAACCAAACTCGCCCTAAATTTCTTCAACAATAATTGACACATTTTGGTTGGATTTAGGTGTAAGAACAGAGAAAAAAAACTTAAAATTGATATTTTCCAGAAATATCTTATCCTTAGAAGAACAGAGTTGTAAGAAAATTGTGAAGCCCGAGAAAGTGATTTTCGTCAATGGCAGCAGCATGGCGTGCGAACATGGATGACGTTATTTTGGACGTCGAATTAAAGGGAAAGTTTGGATTGGTCCTTTTTCCCAAATCTCAACACTCCATTGTTTATACGGAACTTATCTCTTCCAATTTTCCCCGCCCACCCTCTCTTCTTCCTCCATTTTCATCGTCGCCTTTGTTTCTTTTTCTGACTCTGATTCCGCCTTCCAAAATAGCAAGGAAATGGCATCTTCTCACTTGTATTTTTCCCTTTCCTTGCTATTTTTGGCTGCCGTCTGCACCTTCCATCATCAGGTGAGCGAGGTTCCTTATTCTTTTCTGCCTTTAATTTTGTTGGCTTCTTCTGTAATTCTCTTGTGTTGTCGTTGCTCTTCAACTTTCCTGTATTTTTGGAGGTGATCGTAGTCGAGTGTACCGATTATTTAGTTTGAATCTCAAAAAAAAAAAATGGAATATACTATTTGATTTAGATGAAAGCTATTGTGTTGTGGGGTTTACATCAAAATCTCTATTATAATGTTAATTGAGAAACTTTATAATGGTTAACTCATTACCTCTCGTCTTCAGTTTATTATTGTTGTTTTTTCTTTTTTTTATATCGGTGGAATTCCACCTTTCACCAACTCTCAACCTAAAAGGTGTCATGTGAATCTATGGGAATAATCTATGGCGAATAGGGGAGTTGAGTATTTTCTGTTTGTGAAGTTAAATCTATCGTACACAGACATTTACTCAACTAATAAGGATATGAAAACCCTTGGCTCTGCCAATATGGCTCATAGAATTTATCTGAAGATGTTCACCACTTTGCAATTTCATCAATAAGTATAAATTCTTTTGCTTCTTTTGTTATTTAGTCGATTTGATCATAGTAAAATATTTTCTGTAACATGTTGATTCTTAGCCATTTTAGAGCAGTTCACAAGAAGATATTGTTTAAGTATTTGTTTGTTATAAGAATCTACCCGATCCCTTTCAATTGTTATTCAATATATTCCGTACTCTGTTGACAGCAGGTCTATGCGGAGGAACAAGTTCTAAAGTTCAAACTCGATGCTGATATTCTTCAGGTACTACTTTTCTGTTTTCGCAAGTTTGTTGTTATTAATGGTTCTAAGACAGTGACACCCATCCCTTTATCTACTTAACCCAATTCATTGTCAATGACCTTTGATGTCTGAAGAAAAGATTTATAACTATTTAAATAACGATTTTCATCTGGGTTCCTTAGGATTTTCAGTTTTTTAAATTGCATCTATATGTGTACTTTTTGTTATTAATTTTTACTTGTTAATGAATTTTAAATTGTACTAACTCATTTAGATGTGAATATTAATAATTTTAAACTTCATTTCTGATGTCTAATACTAATATAATAAAAATCACAATTATCCTTTCAATTAAATATGGTTTACCTACCCGTCTATTGTTTTGAACTGGATATATTCAATTTGTTTTATCTGCATAATCTTTTGAGGTGAGTTATCAAGAGCCTGTTTAACTAACCCGAAGCATTTCTAACCTGAACTATGCCCCGTATGAATACTGCAATTTCTTTCTTCTATTGTAAAACATCGTTGTTGTTATGATTTGAAACACCTCTAATAGTTTTTTACGATGACTTGCAGGAGTCTATCGTTCGGCATGTAAACGAACACCCAAAGGCTGGCTGGAAAGCTACCATGAACCCACGTTTTTCGAACTATTCTGTAAGTTTCAACTTGATTAACTTCATTCTATTATTGATGGTTGGCATTGGTTTGTTTCCTCTGAATTGTACCAAGCACTCTCGTCTTTTATTTTTGTAAGAACTCTTTTCTTGTTTGTTAATGTTTTGACTCTATTGTTTATTGTCCAGGTTAGCCAATTCAAGTACCTGCTTGGTGTCAAACAAACTCCTGAAAAGGATTTGAAAAGTACCCCTGTTTTATCCCATCCCAAGTCTTTAAAGTTGCCAAAAAGCTTTGATGCAAGAGAAGCTTGGCCTCAGTGTATCAGCATTGGAACCATTCTAGGTTAATTACTTCATCTCACTTTACTGTTATAAAATTCAGACTATTTTCAAATAAAAACATTCTGACGTTTCCCTCTTTGAATCTCAAAATTCCCTGATGAATGTTCTCATAAAGATCAGGTAATTATTTTCCATTGAATTCTTTAAAAATTCCTCCTGTATTATGATATATAAAAATTCCCATCCCGTCCTTATGCTACGTTTTAGGGGCACTGTGGTTCTTGCTGGGCATTTGGTGCTGTTGAGTCACTTTCAGATCGATTCTGCATTCATTTTGACATGGTTTGTTAACTGCACTGCTACTCTTGTTTTATATAGTATAAATGTTTAAGTAGCCAAGTTTCTTTCCCTATTTATTGGTAACCAAATACAATATTTGTTTCAGAACATTACTTTGTCTGTTAATGATCTTCTGGCATGCTGTGGCTTCATGTGTGGTGACGGCTGTGATGGGGGTTACCCAATTTCTGCATGGCGATACTTTGTTCGTCATGGAGTTGTTACTGAACAGGTAACATTTATAGATAATTGGAGAATGACACTCCATATGTAACTTAAGGCTCATCGTTTGAAATTTTCCTGGTCATGTCTTAACATATGTCCCTTGAATTTTATGCTTTTGACGTTGATAAACGCTGTAAATAACTTTGTGAAACCTTACAGTGTGATCCATACTTTGACAATACTGGCTGTTCCCACCCTGGTTGTGAACCTGCATATCCTACTCCTAGATGTGTCAGGCATTGTGTAGATAAGAACCAGATTTGGAGAAAAACAAAGCACTATGGTGTTAATGCTTATAGGATTAAAAAAGATCCCAATGATATCATGGCAGAAGTTTATAAGAATGGACCAGTCGAGGTTTCCTTCACAGTGTATGAGGTAAGTGAATCATCTTACTTTGCACTGGGTTTAACGTGTTCAAACTTTTGGATGAAATTTCTGTAGTGTGTAAATATCCTTTACGTATTAATAACCAGAGGATTTAGAAGTTTGATTACAGTAACAATTTTAAACTAAAATTACATGGCCATAATTTATGTTGAAGACTTTCAAGTACCATTCAACTTTACAGCTAGGGATGTTTGTTTAAAGGGTTGGTCATCCTAAGCCCAACCCTTGGTTGGGGCAAGAGTTTAAGAAGCCTTCGCTCCCTTAACCTTCTTCCATGGGGTTGAGTATTGTCCCCATGGGTTACCATCCTTCTTCCATTTTCTTTCCTTTCTTTTCTTTTAATATAATTGATTTAATGAGAATAATATTCTTTTAAATACTCTTTCTCTCTCTTCTATTTTTTTCCTTTGGAGTTTTTTCTTAAAAATCGTTATCGTTATAATTATTGTTTAGCTTTTTTTTAAAAAAAAAAGATATACGGACTAAAATTAGATATTTGAAGTACAGGAACTAAAATTGAACAAACTTCAACAAAGTATAGGAATCAAAATGGTGTTTGAATCTTATTATTAGATTCTCTTTTGGAGTACTCTCTCACTTTATTTATTTAAAATAATTAAGCTTTTATGAGGAGTAATGAGATCAGTGTACTCTTCATGCATGGTTAATAATGTGATCTGTGTGGTTTGATGTTACCGAATTTGTTTTTGAGCTGGGAATACAAAATATATTCTCAGAATTGGGGGTTGGTTCCGATCTGTGAAACTACGGTCTGCTATCTGTGGTTTAGAAATTTTGAAAATACCTTCTCCTAATGTTTGGAGCCGTTGAACCTTTTCATCCTTGATTAAGCTTTTATGATAAGTTTTTAGGATCTCATCTCATTGAATTAATGTAGCGCTTCTTGCAGACTATCTATCAGGACTAGTCATATAATGCAGAAAGTGTTGTAAACTATTGTGAATCGAGTCTTTTTTACAATGGAATGCTAGCCCATAGCACTATTTTGCCCATAAAATCCATTTTACCGATTCCTTTTGCCTGGGATTGTGAAACTCCTCAAATATGTTTCTAAGATTCGTTGAACTACTTCAGTTGTCCTTCGTGTTTGACTAAGTTGAAATGAAAGATGTTCATATAGAATTGGAACGAATTCATTCCAACATTGGATATTAAATTTAAGCTCCCTGTATAAAAAAAATTGAGGAATGTTTTGCTCACCAACATCTAGGTGTTAAACAACTTAACTTCAATCAAAAGTTTGTACATTTATCGAGGAACTCTATCTAATAAATTTGCACCTCAAACACAGTTTTCCTAACTTTAACATATTAACTCAAAACTTCATAACTCAATTTAGTACCTTAAACAACTTCTAAATTTAGGAAAGCCATGTTGTCAGAAAATCTGCAAGCTATCTCCATGGTAGTGTAGTAGTGGGACAAAGATAGTAGTCAGCATATTTAGAAAGACGGTTACAAGAAATAGTACGGAAGCTTTACCCATTGATAGGGGCAGGCCTTTCACAGAATTCATGGAAAGACGGTATAGAATCTGTCTTCTGTTGGCAACATATTCTTCTTCTTCGTTGTTTGTTTGTTTGTTCTTCCTCCACCAGCTCAAAATGGGTTCCAGAAGAACTAGAATTTTCCTATGGAAACACCACCAGCTCAAAATGGGTTCCAGAAGAACTAGAATTTCTCTATGGAAACACCAACTCAAACTGAACTAATAGTTACACCTCATACACTCACAAACCACTCATAATGGTAGAATTCACAGTGCAACTCCAAAGTTTTGAGATGTTTCACCGCTACCAAAATAGAGGAGCGGGGAGAAGAAAAGCCAATTCACAGAGTAAAGATTGAAGCAATATTAGTTCAACACTGGCAAGTCCATGGTATTCGAATCTACTACATGGCAGTACGACAACAATTTGATTTCTTGGAAACCCTAGGAATTGAAGTAGAACCCAAGGTAACACCATGTGTTGCTTCTGGCGGTCATTAGGCTAGAGTCCTAATCAATATTTGAAAAATCAGCACATAAGCTGGGCAACAATCTTCAAATCTTGAGTCCTTTGATTTTGTTGGCATTTCTTGAGAGATTTCTGAAAATAATCACGTAATGTTTCATAGGCAAAAATCTTAGTGGCTACCAATATTCTTTTACCTCGATCTTACTTGTAACAGCAATGCTTCTTGTACCAATATACAGGATTTTGCTCACTATAAATCTGGCGTTTACAAATATATTACCGGCGATGTAATGGGAGGGCATGCTGTGAAGCTTATTGGATGGGGAACAACGGATGATGGAGAGGATTATTGGGTCTGTTGAGATACCCTCCTCTTCCTTTATCTTCAAACTCGTAAGTTTGTAGTCGCCAATTTTGTTGAGATATTATTCTAACATGCCATTTTCGTGTCACAGCTTTTGGCAAATCAGTGGAACAGAGGCTGGGGCGATGTAAGTTCTCATGATGTTTTGTTTACCTTTTAGATTTTTTCGTTGTAAGGTTATGTTTGGAAGTACTTTTAACATGGCTAAAAACACTTTTTCCATGATAAAGAACACCACCTCTCAAACTCAATTATGTTTGGTTCTAATGTAAAAGTACTCTTGAAAAAAGTCAAAATCACTTAAAGAGCCCTATGTGAAAGCATTTGTTGAGTACTTTTAGTTCAAGTGGTTTACCATGAAGCTTTTGAGAACTAGAACTGAAACTCAAATTTATTTGTTACTAAGCAACTTTTACATAAGCGTGCACAACTTTTCTAGTAAAGTGCTTGTTTTGAATGTACTTTCTGGCTGTCTGACTATAATGGTTTTAAATTTAAATTTTTAGGATGGCTACTTCAAGATAAGAAGAGGAACGAATGAGTGTGGGATTGAGGAAGATGTTGTTGCTGGTTTGCCCTCAGCTAAAAATATTGCCAGGGAGGCTGCCATATGATCCAGATGCTGCTGTTTCACAAACAAGCTTTGCTCAACCAAAGATACGTTTATGTGTCTTGCATTTGGATTAGAACTATTTATGCATATATGAAGTTGGTTAATGCTTTGCTGAATGTTTCCACGTATCTGTGTTTTAAACAATTAGTACGATGTCTGAAAAGAGATACTAATCAAATAATGTGTTAATATTCTTGGAGAACGATGGTCCTTATAATATTTTCCTTTCCAGTATTTTTCTCTTGAAAAGTTAATACCACACTTAACAAGTTGGATTGGGACCGGTGTTCTTGATTCGGTTTTGTAGTCAAATCCAAAACTGAACCGAACCTAAACTTCAGTATATTGAATTTTCAGTTTGGTTTCAGTTTTAAGGAACACTCCCTGGGGAGGATGTCCATTCTTCTTGTTTGGAATTTTCTTTTACAACCCCACTTTAACGCTGATTAATGATTTTAATTAGGAATGCTGTTGTATGTGATGTTAAGAATGTTTGGCGTCCCTTCAGCGCTATGCACTAAAACTCCTAACTTCTAAAGTTGTGTGAACTTGAGAGAAGATCATAAGTGCTAGAACATTTTCACTCTAATTGAAACGGATTATTTTGAGTCGAGGAAACTTATAAAATATTAAAATTACGTAAAAAATCAAATAAAAAAAATATTAGCAACAAAGAATCCATTAGTGATAAACCATATTAGAAGTATATCAATGATAAACTATATCACTAAAATGATTAGTTTTATTATACTTGTAATTTTTTAAAAATGTTGTTACACGCTTAATTATTAACCCTAAAAATTTTATCCATTACAATTACTTAAAAACAAAATCAAGAATTGAAACCTTTTACTCAAAGCATAAAGACTAAATAAACAAAACTGTAGAAGTTTGAGCAAAATCTCATAAATCAACTATAAAGACACCATTTGTACTCTTTTTTCTTTTTTCTTTTGACAATATATAAGACGAGGAAATTAAACTGCTAACTTCAAACTAGATAGTATAAGCTTTACGGTAATCAAATTAGGCTCATTGTGAGCCAATTGTATACTCTAGAAATTAGAGGTGCAAATGCATTCATTTGATATCTTACGTTTAGGTTATTCTTCTTTTATTGAATGGTTCAGAATGTACATAGGAGTGAGCAATTTGCTATTACGCATCTTGCTTTTGGGTAACAATGTTTGGTGCTTTTGGTTGGTCCTATTGATATTATAATGGTTTTTTGGCCTTTCCTTCTATGGTGCAAAAGAGACTTTATGGTTGGCATTCAACACAAATTTGTTGTGGTCTCTAAGATCCGAGAAAACATGCCAAAAAATTTTACGGAAGATCTCTACATTTGATCATTTTTTAACTTGATGTAATTTCATCTGTTATTATTTGACAGACTTTTATCCGTATCTATTATCGATAGAATTTGAAATTTTGTTGTATTTTGTAAATATTTTCAATAGTATTTTCATTTACAATAATTTTTCTAATAATAATAATAAACAAAATAAAATAAATCTTAAAAGAGAATAGTCCCTCTTCTTTAATTTCCAATTCAACTTTAATTACCATAATAAAATACTTTTTGAAAGATTTAAGTAAAAAGAGATGTAAAGTAAACTTTAATAACGATTACAAAATGCATTAAGAGATGTCAAAGTATACTTTAGAATTGAGAACTTCCAAAAGAGAGTTGAAATCTTATACTAAAGGTTCTCTTTGAATTAACTAGAGAAGAATTTTTTTTAAAAAAAAAAAATCATTTTTATTTAAACTTTTTTATAAAATTGACTTAAATTGAATATTTTGAGTAGGTTGACATGTCAAATACTTTATTATTATTTTTTAAAAACAACTCATTTTCAAAACTAAACACTTAAAAAGTTAAACTGAACACCCTTAAATTAAATTTTTTGAACCATATTTTATCGTAGTTGTAGCACAAACATGACTAATCATTCTACTTTTTACACTTGTTAGAGCGGACATAGCTCAATTAACTTATAACATATGTTAATTATTACGAGATTATTGGTATGAGTCTTCCAATCCTTTTTACTAAAAACAGTTGTACTTTACATTAAATTTTCAGGATAGCAGTTAAAAAATAGATTAATTAGTATGGTTGCATTCAAATCATTTGATCAACTTTGATCCCCAAGTAATTTTTTTTTTTTTTTTATAAAACCTATAGTGAAAGTTTATATGAATTCACTTAAAATCCAATAAATAACATTTATTGGAAACAAAATTATTTCAGATTCAAACGACCTAGCTTGCTTAGTCAAAAGAGAAGAAAGGATAAGAAAAGTTAGTTGTAATTAAATTAATGGGTAAAGCTGGGCCTCTCCATTTGATAGCCAAATGAACACACAATGAGCAATGAGCTGGCTTATTCAAACACACAACTTTTACAATTGTACAACAAATTTACACGTGTGTGGACTCAACAATGGCCTATATATATATATATATATATATATATATATATATATATATATGCCAATAATTAGGCAACATCAACATTGTTTCTCAAATATCATCCATTTCAAACTTGTGGATCTAACACCATCAACCACTTCATCTTTAGGTGCTACCTACCTACTCTCATCATACTTCTTCAAAATTATCGTTTCGGAAATCGTAAATGCATCAATTCCTATATGTAGGTAGACTTTTTCAAATATTGAATGATAAAAAAGTTAGACTATCAAAATTGATGCATGAACAATTTCCGAAGAGAGTTTAAATTGATTTGATTGTGAAGTTTTGTTATTTAATTGGTAAGATTATAAGTCTCACATGTTGTTTTATCTAAATGACACATAAAAAATAATATAAATTGATATACTAACGAAAGTTCAGGATTTAAGTTAATATATATACAAATGTCTAGTGTTTAAATAACAGAAATTATTGTAAATGATAAAACTATTGAAAATATTTACAAAATATACCAAAAATTTAGATTCTATCAATAATAAACACTAATGAATTTCTATCAGTGTCTATCAATATCACCAATAGAACTCTATCAACGATGTGATAGTCATAGATTTATATTTTATAAATATTTTTATTCATTTTACTATATTTGGAAATATCTATTTAAATAATACGATCATTAGTTCAGAGTTTAATCCGTAGAGCCTCCAATATTTTTCATTTGTTTGATTACTTATTTTAGTCTTAGTATTTTAAAATTTTATATTTTGATTTCCATGGTTTGGAAAATGACCATTTTGGCCTCATACAACACTTTACTCCAAAAAAAAAAAACCTAGAATACAGCCATACTTTCCTATTAAAAGTTTCTCACCATGTATAAGTTCTTGTTAAAAAGTTTCAAACAAGGACTAATGTGGCCACTTTCATTACATATATTAAAATGGAGATTTTGATTTTCCTTCATATTTTCTCTTGAAAAAAATAATATTGTGTGAGATTTATATTTTGTTACGATTAAACAACTAACTTTTTATAGGTAGACCATTCAGATTATTCTTAGATATTGTCAATACATCAATTCCTATACATGTACATAGTTTTTAAATGTTGGATTAACAAAATGAACTATTAAAATTGATGCATCCAAGAAAATTTTCACTAAAAGTCCAAATTGATTCACTTATGATAATTCAGAAGTTTATAAGTCTAAAATTGTGTTTATTTAATGTAATGAAGATTATAAATTGAAAAAGTTATAAAAATTGAAAGTACAATATTAAAAGTTGACATCTAAAAGTAGAGGGACTAAAATTGAACCGAATCTAAAAATAAAGAGATTAAATTTAAAATTTATTGAAAGCAAACAATTAAAATTGAAAATTTGAAAATACAAAGGCTAAAAACATCCGTAAAGTAGAGGGATACTTGCCAAAATGGCAAAACATAGATCAAAATAGGAGAAACAATATAATATCCATATCTAGTCTCCGTGGCGACAGCATTTAGCACCACGTGTCTTTGGACTTTCACTTTTTTTTATCCACACAACCCCAAATCCAATGCGACGTTGCGTCCTCCCCTTATCCACTTTTACCAAAATTCCTCATTCCAATTCAAACCGCTCCACTTTTTCCATTCCTTTTCCTTCGCCCTTCATCATTCTTCTCTTCTCCTCCTCCTCCTCCTCCTCCTCTCCTCCATTTCCATCCCCATCTTCTTGTTCTTCAAGATCTTCCCTATTCACCTACTTCATTTTCCCCAAATTTCCTACCAACCCCACTTCTTAATTCTTCCTAACTTTCTTCAATCCCGTCGATTCCGTCAGATTTTTCATCCATTTTAATGGCTGACGCTCTCAGCAACGTTGCTTTTCTTACCCCTTTCCCCCCTTCTTTTTCTTCTTCTCATTCTCATCTTCATCGTCTTTCTATACCTTTTTCCTGCTTTAATTCGGTTGATTCTTCTTCCCATCCCTTTAATTGGCAACGACTTTCTGTGAAATTACCATCCACCTCGCGCCCGTTTTCTAGCAGTCACTCCTATGGCAGAAGAATTGAGTTTACTGAAAGGAATTCTGTTTCTCCTCCACGATCTTCCACGATTTCCCATGTTTGTATTGCTATCTATCTCTAATTTTAATCTCTAACGCCCTTGAATTTTTGTTTGATGTTAGGGTTTTTGGATTTACTTTGTGACTTTTGTTTGTATTGTTAGCTTCTTTGTGTTTGTTTTATTTTGATTCTGATTGGGAATCTCAGCTGTCTCTTCATGGTTGTAATTTGGGTTTTATGAACAGAAATAGTTGTTGTATGCCTTTATATTTCTGTATTTTAATCCTTTTCCTTGTCTGGAATATGTTGTGATAAATTCCAATGTTGATGTTTCATTTATGGAAGAATCCCACTTTTTCAATTCGGTTAGCACTTGATTATGTTTATTGTTTATTAACCCTTTTGTTTGCTATTCAATAGAGTGGCTTTCGGATTCCAAAAGCTCAGAAATGGTGGGAGAAAGGGTTACAACCTAATATGAAAGAGGTGACCGGTGCACAGGATCTTGTGGAATCTCTTTTAAGTGCTGGGGATAAGCTTGTTATTGTCGATTTCTTCTCCCCTAGTTGTGGTGGCTGCAAAGCTCTTCACCCGAAGGTCTTTCTCATTCTTTAGTGTCTAGAAAAATCCATCTTCTAAGTTTTTCTTAGTCCTGAAGTCTGTTTTATATTATACGCAGATATGCCAATTTGCTGAGATGTATCCTGATATCCAATTTTTGCAAGTGAACTATGAAGAACACAAATCCATGTGTTATAGTCTTGGTGTTCATGTGCTTCCCTTCTTCCGCTTCTACAGAGGCGCTCATGGTCGTCTTTGCAGCTTTAGCTGCACTAATGCAACGGTAAGAAATCTTTAAATAGATTGGAAGCGTTCTGCTTTTGTAATGTTATTAGATGCTCTGAATTTTTCCTCACTTCGGTTTGGTCTACTAAATTGGCAGTTGTTTTTGGTACAATACTGCATTTCAATAGAGTATGTACTATGCAGTATTGTTGTCCTTTCATCAATGTTGGCTTGTTATTTATCGGTTTTAATTCGTTGTTTCACCACATTTGAAGTGATTTATTTGTTATGGAGCTGTTTTGTGGTTTCGTCTGAGCCTCATGAGTATCGAAATCCTGTTTCTTTGAAATCCTGTTTCTTTTTCTTCTCTGCTAAAGCACTTGTTTCTCCATAAATTTATTGATTAAAAGTTGGTCTAATCTCACAGATTAAGAAATTCAAGGATGCGTTAGCCAAGCACAACACCGATCGATGCAGCCTAGGCCCCACGCAAGGGTTGGAGGAGAAAGATCTCGTGGCACTTGCTGCCAACAAAGAATTGTCTTTCAACTACACACCTAAACCAGTAGAAGAGGTCCCTATCCCCATCCCCGCCACCGTGGGAGGGGTAAGAACTTCGGAATCAGAACGTTCACATTCGGATTTGGAACAACTGCCTCTTCCTCTTCCTCTTCCTCTTCCTTCAACTATCCTAAAGTCTGCCCAAGTCTCCAAGGAGAATGCCTATGCGGGATGAAGCTGACCCCGCCTATATCCTATACTTAATATGAATGCTTTTGGTTGTAAAGGTTCAGGGGTCCTATATTAACGAGACCCAATGAAATAGTAGGGTTTGTTTCTTCTATCTTTTTTTCTTTTGGTGGTTTGGATCCCAGCCTGCTGATTCTTTAGAACATCAGCAGCCAGCTGTGTGATCGATTATATATATAGTTGCGTTCTGTACATAGTGGTATAAATCTTCTCTGCAAGATTATGAGTTAAATATTTCTGCAAGATTGTAACTAGTAAATTGGTGCGAGACCAATGAAGAAACTTGTGCACGTTGATGAATATCATACTGAAAGTCACCATTGCTAATTATTCATCTCTTGAGAATTTTCTTCTATAGAAGCTTCATTCGATATTCCAACTTCTAATTGATTTATTAGGCAGGAGGTCTTAATTGCCAAACTGAATTAACCATTGACATGATCTAGAGGTTGAACCTCCTACCAAACTGTCTCTTGAATTTCTCTTGAATAAGCCTTATTCATCATTGTGGTGTGGCCTTTGTTCAGGCTTATTCATCATTGCGGTGTGGCCCTTGTTCATCATTGTGGCGTGGCCTATTCTCTTGAATAAGCTCATTCATCATTGTGGTGTGGCCTAGAGATAAGATTTCACTGAAATCCTAGTGATCACTGAAATCACGATGAAAATGATAAAATACCATCAATATATTGTGAGATGAAAAATGGTAAAATATCATCAAATTTGTCTAGATATTGTGAGATGAGATCCTGCAGAAGCAATGCAAAAGGAATCCAAATCCAGATCAATGCAACCAATATTATACTCAAAATAGATGTAAGAAATGGCAGGAATTCAAATCCAGTTACATTCAACCAATATTATACTCAAAACAGATGTAAAGAAAGGAAGAAATTGGCAATCAGAGAGAGATATGATAAAAAAAAAAAAACCCAGAAACGATATCAAAATATGTATGTAAAATCTTACCCCATAGACAATTAAGAAAGATGAGATAACCATAATAGAGGAAGAGATCTGAAGATGTGAGAATTAGGAATGCTATTCATGAGGTGGGCACTGAGATAGCTCCCTCATCCTTCTCATCTCTATTTACTTTTTGTCGCTAAAAACTTCTCCATGATTTGAATTTCATGGATCACACTAAGGGATTCTCTCAGAAAAATTTGCTATGGTTGAGAATTATTCTCCATTTACTTATTTTAATCTCAATTAAATAATTTTCTTAATAAAAAAATTCAACTCAAAACTAAACATTAGAATGTTCATTTCCCCCTGAATCCTAATAACTAAAAGAAAAATAATATTTCATATCATAGTAACTAATTATTCTTACATATAATTAAAAATTTCAAATGTATGGTTCAGAACATATCTAAGTATTCAATTTTAACATAATTGCTTTAAATCTGTAATGAATAGATTTAACCCTTATCAATAATTAGCATACCGATTTTCAATTAAGAGATTCATGGTAGCGATAACTTTAAGATGACGATTGTCTTCCTCAACCAAAACTCTGAAGGCTCTCAATGGATCTCGATAGATGTGATTTAAAATCGTGTATTGTTTTTGGATATCGGGTACCATAGCCTTAAGGTCTCTTATATACTGTTTAATTAGAATTGCGCTTAAATCCTGATCAATTTAGAAATGAGCTTCTATTCTTTTAGTCCATACTCAATTAAGAATCTAGGTTATTGATTAAGTAGATCACATATTAGGTTCCAATCTAATAATATATAACTAATAAATTATTAATTCACATACATACTCATACTTTAACTATTCACATTATTATGTAAAATATGTCTAGTAATATCTCACTTGGACTATGTTTGTATACCTGATGTAATTAAATCACACAAATCGTCATATAAACAAGTTATTTAAATAAATAAAATTCTCCAACAGTTCAATCTAGTTCATCTCTTTTATCAACACAAAAGCAAGGAGGCTGCTGTCAATACCCTTGTAACTAAACCTTCTTTAATTTGATTACTAGTTCCAATACATTCAATGACATGGATCAAGTATGGATGGATAACATGGAAACGATATGCAAAATGATTTGTAGTTTACAGAACATCCAAATTCCTGAGTGAAATCATTAAAAAAAAAAACTTTACGCTAAACCGTATTTGCACAACCCACGTGCATGATAAACAAGTTTAGATAATAAAATATAAATTATCAACTTTATGCTATATAGAAATTAAACATAACTATCAGTTTTATGGTACATAAATTATGCTATTCACTAAACAATTACCAATTAAAAAAGATAGTTCTGTGCTTCCACCAACCATATAGTTATCATGCGTCAAATCTTACTTGTTTTTTTAAAATATTTTAAATTTTTTATGTATGATTAGAGAGGGTTGATGGAAATTCATTATTTTTTTTTCTATATACGTGCAATACTTGGTGCAACATGAGTTATAGCACAAAAGCTCCATGCAAGAGAATGATTTTAAAAATTACTAAAATCACTTTAGTTACACACAAAATCACCTTGAAATCCGTCTTTAATCATCCAAAATTAAATTTTGATTTTAAATTATTGTTTCAAAGTAATTTTAAAGATAACAAAAATGATTTAAATAGTTTTAAAATCACTCGCGCAATCGTATTACCCATAACCAAAGGCATGACAAATATAACTCCCCAATAATATATATATATATATAACAGAAGAAGAAGAAGTTCGAACAATAATTAGCTAAAGCCATTAAGATCAAACATCTTGCAAGTAGTAGAAGACGTATGATCGTTGTTGTTATTATTATTATTACTACTACTAATTAGTTGATCCTCTCCAGCATTATTCAAATCCATTCTATATCTAAACCCCGTCTCCTTTTCCACTGCCTCCTTCGTCCTTTTACTCCCAAATAATCTCTGACCCTCCGATGTCGAATATCCATTATACCCTTCCGCCCCTGCTTTCTCCCCTTGCACCAGTCCAATGCTCATGGACAGCCCATGAAGGGTGTGGTCGGGTGCACCTGACGAGGCTCGGTCCGTGTAGGGTCGGAGGGCCAAGTGGCTGTTGTGGAGGAGGACTTGTTGTTGTTGTTGTTGGTCTTGTTGATCCTTGGAGCCGCCCTCGCACGAGGTCAGGCAACTGTCCATTGAGCAGTCAGGGGGTTGGCTTTGTTGTTGAGTACAAACCCTTTGGCTTTGGCTTTGGTTGTGTAGCTCTGGAAATGCTGCGGTTAGACATTGAGTGGAGACTTTAGAGACTAATTCTGAAAGCTGTACTTTGGCTGCTTCAAGTCCTACTGTCCCTAAGTTTTGTCTTCCTAATGTTTCTTGTGCTTTCTCTAATACTGTTTGGAGATACTTCCCTTGTGCTTCTATCCTTAACTGTAAATGTCTCTGTACCTGTCAATAAATCATGTAAATATTTATGTTAATTATTTTACAATATGTATGTTAGCTATGTTCGTGGACAAAGAGAGTGATCATATCTTATTAAAAAGAAAGTATAGAAATACAAATATAATTTAGAGGTGATAGTAGAGTCAGAAAGTTTATATATATAGCACATTACTCTAATCTGGTTGCAGTCAAAATAGTAAATTACATAAAATCATGTGACTCTGTGGTTGGATTATAGATTTGATATGAGATAACATATATAATGAAGTGGAGAAGAGGGTATAATTGTAATTAAAAACAACTTTATATATATACCTCAAGTTGCTCGTGTAGCCTTTTCTGCACTTCGATTTGCATCTGAATTGTTTCACTTATTTGAAGGCTTCTGGAAAAGCAAAAAAAGGGTATTAATTGTAAATAAGAGACTAATTAGGAGTAAAATGCAATGAATGAGGGTAACATGTAGATAAGTGCTAGCTTAGGATGATTGCTCATTTTTATTTGACCAAAAAAAGGAAATAATAATAAAGATAAAATGGTGGGGTGGTGAGGTGGTGAGGTGGAGGCGTACTTGTTGGACTGGGAGGAGGGTTGTGGGCCCACAACAATATTGTTAGTACGAGCTGCCTCTCCCAACCTTTGGTCTACGGAAACCGCCACTGTTCCTACACGCCAACCCATACCTATTTCAACTTCTTCAGTTATTCATATAATTAAATCAAATCAAACCCACTAAAATATCGCCTATGCATTTTTTGTTGCTTAGTTAATTACCAGTTTTATTTGTTCCACTTCCACCATTTGCTTGTCCATGCAAATTCTTGCTTAGCCTGTATTTCTGCATCCCAAATTTAAACAAAATATGATTATCCTTAAACTATATACTTATCTTAATTAAGGAGATTAATTATTACAAACATACATACAATACAGTAACTTCAATAATTATTTGTTTTTTTTTTCTTTTTAGAATTTGAATAAGAATTTAACTCTTAATATTTAAGAAAGGTACAAACAATTGCAAGAAAATGTTAGAAAATAGACTTAATTTTTAATTAAATAGATTATGTACCTGAAGATGGCTTTTCAAGTGGTACAAAGTAAGTCCAGGAATGCCCATGATTTTCATTACAGTTTTAGGAGTGGCCTCTACAAATTAAACAAAAATAAATAAAAATAAAAATAAGAAAAAAAGAATAAGGATTTAAGAAATAAAGTAGGGGGAACTTACTGTCAGCCCCTCCCAGCTGATTAACAGCTTCAACAAAACGGTCGTGCAAATCAGGAGTCCATTTAAGCCTAGGCTTAGCATCCGTTGAAAGAACAAGTCCTGAATCTCCTCCACCCCCATTTCCACCACCTTGTAAAAACATATGCCTTTCTGATGAATGAATGCTCTTCCCTCTATGTTGATGATGGTACATTCTGATATTCTGATCTTCCCTTCTGTATCATCATCATCATCATCGTCAGTTTCTTTGTTTTGTTATCGACTAAAAAGGAAATAAGAAGTTAAAATTACCTGACGAAAAGTACGAAAAAGGCAAAGAGTGGGAAGAAGAAGAAGAAGCTTGAAGTACTTGGTGTTGGATTTTGCTTATCTAATATTTCATTTTGGTTGTGTGTCAATTGTGTTTGTGTTGAGAGATCAAAGGGATGGGGGAAGGAAGGAGGACTTATAAAGCGACTGAGCAAAGGCATATAATCTTAAAAAAACACACACAATAACTACAAAAAGAGAAAAACAATTATTTTACTTTTTTCTTTTTTTAGAGTGACATCTTAAAATATATAAAAACAACAAAATATAACAAAATTTCATATTCTATCAATCTATCAGTAACATTAACAGACGCATATAGAAGTTTATTAGCATCTATCATCGATAAAATTTGAAGTTTTGCTAATTTTTTTCATTCGAATTATGTTTATTTAGAGAAATGTAGGAGGCCTTTCATTTTGGTGCTTAGAATCAATCCCATTTGAGAAAGAGGAAGGAAGGTAAGGAGAAAATATAATAATAAAAAAGAAGAAAATGAAAAAGAAAAAGAAAAAGAAAAGAAATTCGTTTTTTTTTTTTTAGAGGAATTGGAATTGGAATCCCATTCCGGGAATTAGGACAAGGAACTTTGTGAGTTCTTTTTAATTTTTGGTTAAGAGGGAATCCACTGTCCCTTTCGTTCTTCAAACCCCATTCCTTCAATCTAAGATTCTTAATTTGTAAATATCGAATGGATCCAAGTTTTTCCCCCCTTAGTTTTCTTATGTGTTGTCAAATCTCCATACATATCTATATAATGTATATAAAATATATTCTTATATTTATTCTCGACTAAGAAATTAGAGGTTTTTCTCTAAATCATCCACTTTCGATATTATTTATTTAACAAAAAAAGAAAATAAACATTTAGTGTTGTATCGACTTTCATTTTATTCGATAGCTATATATTTATATTATTGATTTCTATAAACATGGGTGGGTAATTGATGCAAAGTTAATTATTTCAACGACGAATTCAAAATTTTAGGCTAAGTATATATCCATTAGGATTAGGGTTCTTCACAAACTAAACTTAAAAATTTAATTCAATGTATTTTAGATTACGAAGTTGTTAACAAATTTTAAGACCAGATTTTAGTGCATGACTTCTTGTATTAATATAAATGAGGTAAGTTATTTAGGATAATCTTATTTTTATATAATAATCTTTTCGCATTTATAACTATTTTTTATGCTAATATGAGCGTAATTTAATTGATACATGGAGATTGTACAATTATATCCTTTCCACCGCTATTATATTCCTTTTAATTTCGTTTCTCTTTAGTTCTGATCTTGGTATTAAGCCGAACGTTGAAATCTATTACTTTTTATGAAACTATATTAAATGACTACGACCTAAGAGTATTTAAAATAAAAGGCTAATAGATTCAATAATAACTTGAGACTTTGTTTAGTAATCATATTGATTTATTTTTAAAATTAAGCTTATTTATTTTTCTTTCAATTTTCTACGATGATTTATATTTTCAAATTTGGTTTAATTGTTTAAAACATTGATAAAAAAAACAGATAACAAATCAATAAATTTAGAAGAGAACGAGATGCTTATAAATTTCTATTTTTCGAAAAAAAAAACTAAACAATTATAAAACAAGACCTCAAAATTTACATTAATTATTTTCAAATGTACTGAAGTAGAACTTGTACGAAGCATGAAGGACATATACTATATTGTAGTTGTTTGAACAGTACCTCATAGTACGATATCGTGTCAAAACCACCGATAGACAGAAAACTTAAGCTGGTAGATTAAGACAAATATGGAAAGCACGGAGGCTCGCCATTCCGACGCGAAGCGAAGAAAGGGAAGAACAGAAGACCATCGTCCGAGAATTTGGAAGAAGATTCGTAGGAAGACCAAAAGCACCCAAAACTGGGAGTGTAAGATTAGATACATCGGAGAGAGAGAGAGAGAGAGAGAGAGATGGAACAAAAAAGAAAGAAAGGAAGGAATATGGAATAAAGGAATCGGTTCTGTTTTGTCTGCTTCAGTAAGTTTGGTACTTATTCAGCCAATAAAGAAAAAATATATATATTCATAATAAATATAATTAAATAAAAATAAAAAAAATATCATTTAAAATGATTAAAAATATTTATAAATATAGTAAAATAAATTACAATATCTATAAAATATAAAAACATTTTAAATTTTACGTTGTTATCAATGTCTATAATTAATACAATCTAAAAACTTTACTATATTTTATATTAATTTTTATCAATTTTACAATTTGTAATAATTTCTTTTTTTCTTTTCTTGAAAACAATCATATTTATAACAATAACCATAAATAAAAGAAAAAAGAGGAAAAAAATGTTTAGAAACAGTAGAAAATAGTACAAAAAATAGGCAGCCGGCCCCGTCGAATCCAAAGGCACAAGTGGGACCTCCAACCAATGAATTTTCTTTCTTTTTTCTTTTTTCTAAATTTTTCATTTTAATTTTAATTTAAAAAAAAAAAATACAATTCAGACTCGTGGCTTGCTTGGCCGGCTTTCCAGATTCGTAGATTTCTTTTTCAAATTATTATTTCTTTTTCTGTATGAATCTATACATACATGCACTTAAAATAAAATAAATAAATAAATAAACCCTTAATCTCCCTGTTCTTCTTCTTTTTGCTTCTTAATTAATCTTAATTATATATAATACAATATATTTTAATTTAAAATGATATGATAATCTAATATCCTGATGAATAAGGTTCTGTTCTGATCCCACGGGAATTAAACGCAATCTTTGTAGCTAAATATGCTCTATCTATCATTCTATCACACCAAATACTAAATAATTATAAACTAATGGGGGTGGTGAAAATTGATGAAGAAAGGACTCTGAAATTTGAATAAAATTAATTTATTATAATTAATGTTAAATGGTTGTATAAATTTAGAGAATAAATGTACATATGGAGTTAAGTTTGGAGGAATCTAAGAATTTTTGGCTTTAGAGTTGAAAAGCAAGGAATTCCCAAACAGTAAGGTGGTGGCATGTGGATAGAGGAATATATATACACACACACACACAAAAAAAAAAAAAAAAAAAAAAAAAAAAAAAAAGGTTCAAGGATTTGGTTCCCTTTTCCCAACTTACTAATTCTTAACTTGTTTCTTGTTTATTTCTTCACAACAACATATATCAATTATGTATCATTTCAAATTACTTATAAACTTAACTCTAACCTTAATAACCCTAACCCTAATCTCGTTCTTCAATATAAACTTTATTCAAACCTGTTAACAAGAGTTTTGCTCAAATGACACATATATTATGATATTAGAACAAACACATTAACCTAATATTGTATAAAATTGTAGGAAAAGTATAATTACTTTTGACTCAAACTTGTCAGGTGTTGTAACCGTCTGAAAACCATAAATTTTCAATTTCATCAATTACGATCCTAATTTTACATAAGTGTTGCAATTTTTAGCTCTCGACTTAATTTTTGCTAATTTACCTACTAATATGTAAAAATGTTCATATACAACTAATTAATTTTTAATAAAATAAATTTTTGCAAATTTTTTTTTATAAGTTTGACCTTTGTACAAATCAAACTTTGAATAATATTCCTAAAATTCATAAATTTCAACAAAAAAAAATCTAATGTTGTTTCTTTATCGGTTTATCAATTTCATACCATGTTTTATAATTCATTAAACTTATATAATACGGGAAGCGAGAAGTCATCAGAGAGTTATAACGGCAATAATACTTATATATAAGTTCCTGGTCAAAATTGATTAAACTAAAAATTTAGATTACTCCAAGTTAATACAAGTCGACACACGTTTAGAGTCAAAATTAATCTAGTCCAAAAATTCTATTATAACATAGTCATATAGACCAATCTGGTTTAGGCATATACTCTCGGTCAACCCCACAGGTTGTTGAGAACTAAAAAAAATAGTTATAGAGCATTGGATTGTGGCAAAGTTGAGAAAGAAAGTAAGAAATGACCACGGAATGCTATTCGTTGAGGAAAAAGTTATGTCAAATTTATATTTTAGAAAGAAAAAAAAATTATATTCCTTCCATGTTAAAGAGAATGAGAACATGAGAATCCATATGAACTTCACACCAAAAGATGATCATAAGATATATATATATATATATATATATATATATATATATATATATGGTGTATATATATATAATATGGTATATGTTTATAGGGTTAGATTCTCTAAGTCAAGAACTAATATATTCTCTTTCGTGAATGCCACAAAAAATGGGTTCCCTAGTTCCCACATAACTTTTTTCCACCTTTTTTTATTTCTTTTTATTTATACAATTTTGTTAAATATTAATGATTAAACTATGCCCTATTCGATTGAATTAAAAATTAATTAATTTACCCTATCTCCAAATTATAATTATAATTAATAATAAAAATATTCTATATATACATTTTTATATTATATGGTTGCATTTTATGAAACTCTCCCAACCGAGTCAAAATGTCACTTTCGGGCATATATTCGCATACCATTTTCATATATTAGTTGGCAACCAAACTGATCTCCATCAGAATATATTTCTTATATTAAGTATCTATGAAAGAAAATAAAAATAAAATTCTTGTCTTGACTTAATCTCCATCATGCAATCATAATTTGAATGTACATTTTATTTTTAAATTTTGAGTTATATATATATAATTCATAGTGTGTTTCCATAAATCAAGCTCACTAAAACCATTTGACTATATTCTATTCATGTCTTTCAAACTATAATAAATCAACATAACAAATTTATCAATCATAAAATAATAATAATAATTAATAAAGTTTAATTTGGTATAATTATATGACTAATTATGTATTCATGTCATCGAACATAAAATATTTTTGTCTTAAATGGTAAATAGACGCTGGTGATAGTAGTTTATGATTAGTGTCTATGTCACTAATAGACAGTAATATTTTATTATATTTGTAAATATTTTTATTCAAGATATATATATATATATCAATCAATTTTCGTAATATTATGAAAGTACATATAATATATTCCCAAAACATGTATAGTTAAGTGGAAACTTCAAATTGGTACAAGCACTTCTACTCTATCATCTTCACCTTTCTACCAAAAGGGGAAAAGGGACATATTCGCCAAGAAAAAAGACACTTTCTTTCCATTTATAAACAATTTAAATCTAAACTAAAGTTGTCATTTTCTATATACACCCAATCCAACCCAAGAAAGTAAAATGATTTGGATTGAAGGAGTGATGATTGAGTATCATATTTGCTTCTTCAATCAAGTTTGGAGTTTGTTGTAATGTGTCTTTCATATAATGCAAGAAAATAATAGAAATGTGAGATTTTGAGTCAAGGATTCCAAATGCATGCATGCATGTGCATGGCACCTTAATTTAAACATATATATTTCCACTCCCATTTTGATTATTCTCTACTACCGATTTGTTGGCTGTACTTAGTTTAGTCGTATAGGAACTGATCAAAGCTAGTCTTGTGCGAGTGTCTTTGATCATGTTTATATTTTCATTTGCAAAAGTGAATTGTTTGCTCAACAAAACTCTTTTAACTTCATTGACAATTATATTGGTTGGATTTGGAACTTTTACATCTCTCAGACTGGAGAATGACTTTTGTGTGGGCATATATATTATTCTATCTCCCAATGACTTACTATGGACATCGGGAGTTCTTACTAATTCTCGACGAGTATTTATGGCATAGAGAGATCTTTTTAAAACCCTCCATCCAAAATCAGTTTTGTAGTAGTAGTGAAAAACTAAAATGGGAACAAATTTAAAAGTGATAATGACATTCTTTTAGAGTCGTGTAAACCTATTTATGTAGTAGTGGGACAACGAAATCGGAACAAATATAAAAATAAAAAGGGATAATGTGGTTGAGAGAAGAAAGAAGAATACTGCCAACATTATTTAACAATTTGGAGGCTATGTATACACATTATTGTTGTATCCTACAATACCCCTAGAATGTACACCAACCAAAATCAATACACATTATAGGAGTAGGAGGGACTGTTATGACGAAATTTAAAGATAAATTAATGAAACCAAAAAGAGCATTTTAGATTCTGAGAAAAGCAACGCAAGATTCCGACTTGAACGTCAAAGCGCTTTGAAAAGAAGCTTAACAAAACCATCAAACCTTGGCGAGGTAGCATGAAGACACTATGGATTTTGATAGAATAATGAGGCTAAGGTGCACACTTTTTTGTCGAATTGAAAGAGACCAATTAAAGATTAAAAAAAAAAAAAAAAAAATCCTTTTTGTTCATTTGTTTAGGACAAAAGAGCATTCTTGACAGTCAAAGAAGAAATTTTAGGGTCATGATCGTGAATTTCATGTTGCGAACTAAGTGTGGTGGTAAGCGTGCTTACGGAGCTTTCTCTTTCTCTTTTTCAATCTAGTTCTTCTCTGTGTTGGGATTTTCATAGAATTGTGTTTTATGATGATTTAAGCTTTCATATTGCTTTGTTTGTCTTTGGTTATTCTAGTGACTCTGTATTGCTAGCATGTTTATTCATGCATCTTCATCTTAATGTTTTCTATATTTTCTCGACCACGTATTAATTCATAACTTGATTTGAATTTTAGCTTCGAAGGTTAAAATTTTGTATTAAACCATAGATTACATCTTCGAATGTAATTGTTATATTTAATTGTTCCTTCTTTTTTGTGTGTCGTAGAGAACTGGATTAAAAGTGATAAGTACAATCTAGACTGCAACTAATTATTGTTCCGTATATAAAATTGTTAATATATACCAAATATGAAACATATATATCAATATGATTGTATATTTAATATATCAATAATTAATGTACAAAAACCTCTAAACTTATATTTTGTATTCTATCATCTTTCTAGGTTTATTTTCAAATTTTCAACATGTATGGGTGGATTCTAGAACAAATGTAAAATAGTCAAAGGAGAGCAAGAGAAACTGAAGAAATAGGCCTAACGACAAATTGGACCTAATTAGGCTCGACCACAACTGAAGTCGAGCCTCTTGTGTTAGCCCAAGAGCCAAAGGTCCAACATAGCTAGACTTTAAGGAATGAAATGCTACCGCGGCTAGCAAGGATGTTGAGTCAGTTGACGTCTACGTAAGAAAGATCCGCACACAATATGTCCAATGTAGAACCCTAATAAGATAAGAAAAGAGAAATAGTATATAAAAAAATATTTTATTTAATAAGTAATAATCAAAACTTGTTAGGATTAGGAAATATCCATATAATATGTTCATGTGAACTTTATGTCGTTCTCCTTATAAATACACCCTTATGGCTCCATATGATATAAACAATAACTTATGACTTTTTTTTTCTATTCTATAATTCTCTTATTGTCTTGGGTATTAGTCCTTTTTTTTTTAAATTCTGCATGCTCTTTCTTTCTCAAATTACAAATTTACCGTTGTTTTCAAACGTGAAGATGATGATGTCACATAGCATATCGTATTGACATTTTTTTCTCTTTTTTCGTTTTCACAATTTTAAAAGTTTAAATCGTTTTTTCTTGTTTACAATATTTTTTCTATGTCAAATTTGCAAGTGTCCCCATGTTTTTATCTTTTACAATCTTATTTCCCACTTTATTTTGATTTGACTTTTTAAAATTCCATTGATAATCTTTAGCATCTTCTTGATTTTTACCCTGACTTTTATTTTTATCAATTGATATCTTCTAGATTTTTTATCTTGACTTTTATTTTTCTATAAAAAAAAAAAAAACTTTGTTCTTACTTGCCTTGTAGATAATTAATTGTTGGTCACATCACATGAGTGATATTATATTGGATTTCTTTTCTTCTTCTTCTTCCTTTTTTTAAGGAAGGAAACTTCTCTTTTAATTATAGGAAAATTATTATAAACGGCAAAAACTGCTAATTTTTTTTATAAATATAGCAAAATTTTAAAATCTATCAAGCTTGATTCCAAAATCCATACATAACATCTATCATATTTTGTGTCGAAATAATTACTAGTTCATATTTTGTGTTGATTCGTTCTCCATTCTTGATAATTAACATGTAGCCCTTCTCTTGAGGTCTAAGATTCAAACTTCATACCTCAACTTATTGTACTGACAAAATAAAGATAGAAGATATAATGTAGTATAATTAATTAATTAATTTAAAATTGTAGATGAATGTTATACAATCTCAAAAAGATACCAAAATATATTTCTTTACTCAGTCAAGTATTGCAACAACAATCTTTTTCATTAGAAATGTTAGGTAGTTTGGGATAACAAAATCCGGCAGCTTTATTATTTCGGATGCAATCATAATAACATGAATAGTCATCGTAGATGTCAGAACATGGTCGAATACAACTCATGTAGACGTCTCGTTCAACTGCATAAGTCCAAAGACTAACATTAAATTATTGTTTTGGAAAAAATGACAAGACGCTATGAAATCAAAAGAGTTATAAGATAAAAGCACATACTTGTTGATGAAACAAAACAAACGAACATCACCAAGACAACAACGGATATGGTAAGAAACGTCGAGGATGCCATGATGTCTCTAAAATATGAATTTTGTGCTTACGAGATTAATAATTGAGACTGTTTTGTAAAAGTCAAAGTGCAAGTTATTTATATAGACGTGTCTTTAATTATAACAACTCTAAAATGGTTGGGTGTTATACTAAAAAAAAACTAGATTAACCGTGTGAATCTAGTTGTCGCAAACAAAAACATCTATAAAAAGAATTTTGATAATAGAAAAACAATATTAATAGATACTAGTTTGATAAAATGTTAAAAACAAATTATATTGTGAATGGAAAATAAATAGAAAATTTCAAAACAACTATTAGTACCACTAAACATCACATTTTTTAAAATCAGTATACATGGCATTTTAGGGTTTGTTTCAAATATAGTAAAATATCGTTTTTTATGGCTTAAAGTCGAATCTCTACAATGTTCGTTTTTTCAGTCGTTGAGATCAATTTACAACAATTATTTTCTAGAATCAAAAGCAACCATTACAATAAATCTTGAGATAAAGAATAAGATGGAAAATATTATCTTCAAGAGTGGATACACAATCCTAGACTCAACTTTTTGAACAATGTTTTTACAAATAAAGCCCTCTAATGGTATGGTAACATAGGTCTGATATGCTAACATAAGTGTGATCAAGCTAAGCGTTGAGCGAAAGTAAAGGGACACATAGAGAGTTTTTATTCCAGTCTTATCTTAGAGTATCCACATGTTTGAAACCTAAGAATGTGTAGAAATGTGTATTTAGCTCAATTCAAGGGTCTTATAGAATGGATGCTTGTTTACTTAAGTTCCAAATTAACAAATATGTGTTTAATTACTTAAAAGTGTCTTCTCTTTCGTTCAACTGTGTTCATTGTTGCTTTGGAATTCGATACTTAAAATACCTTAATGTTGTTGTGGATTTTCTGGATTTACATGTTAAGTGCTTAAATAGTAAAGTTGATACATATTATTTAGAGAAAGTTAAAATTTAGTCCATGTATAAGTTAAAATTTAGTGTTTATAGTTTTTTACTGCAATTTCTACTAAGCTCGCTTTAACCTTTCCAGTTTGATAAAACTTTATAAATAATTTATATAGTTTAATAAAAGTCTCATAAATAATCAAACTAAATTAAGATTGTAAACTATAATGACAAAATTATAACTTTCACCCAATCAAAAAATAAATTTTACTTTTATTGATCGAATCTAAAACTTTCATCGTCTGTTGTTACTAGATAAAATCTAAATTTTAATACATTTCATAAATATTTATTTTTTCTTTACTATATTTTGAAATTGTCCTATTAAATTTTATCTTTAAAAAAGAAAATAGTATGGTGCGGAGTGACTAGGCAATCGCGCCTTTATTTACACAGACCGTGTTTTGTGTCTTCTCAATCGATCATCTTCATTGCATCCGATGCCCGTACATACATACGAAACAAGAAAGACCCGGCTGGGACTGAACCAATCCGATTGTTCCCCCGCCCTTCCATTCCATTCCTCCACCTTCTTGTTTTTGGGCAATTCTTTCTTGAAATCTGCATCTTTACTTCTGCCATGGGTGCGAGTCGAAAGCTCCAAGGGGAAATTGACCGAGTTCTCAAGAAGGTCCAAGAAGGGGTTGACGTCTTTGACAGCATTTGGAACAAGGTTCATTTTCACCATCCACTCACTCGCTTCCGAGAATGTGAGCTTTGCCTGTAAATTTTGAGTTGGGTCTTAACTTTTTCTTGTTTGTCTCGTTTCTAGGTTTATGATACCGACAATTCCAATCAGAAGGAGAAATTTGAGGCGGATTTGAAGAAGGAGATAAAGAAGCTTCAGAGATATAGGGACCAAATCAAGACATGGATTCAGTCCAGTGAGATTAAGGATAAGAAGGTTTTCTCCTATTTTGCATCTTTATGCTCTCAAAGTTACTGTGGTTTCTGTGAACTTTCAATGGCACATTGACTCGTAGGATGGGGTTTATTTATTTGCTCATACAGTCGGTTCTTAGTAGTTAGTATATATCAAATCAATCACTCGCACACGCATTTTATAGCTGGGAATTTAAGTCCGTTTACCTTTTAGAGATCCAAAAGTTATTGCTCGTAACTTGTAAACATAGCTTATATGAGATGGACCGAATGTGGAGATCCTACCTTGGACTCTAAACCCAATGTTGAACCATCCTGCTGAAGTGTTCTAATGGAAACCTCAATTTCTTTTGGATACTCATACTTGGTCTTCCATTTGGCTATTGTCAAGTTCATACTAACAACAGTAGACTGTAGGGATGGAAGTTGGTCGGTTGGTTGATGAAACAGAGCCTAGAGTATTCACCTTAGTTGTCCATCATCCATTGCATCTTATCCTGACCCAATATTTGGCAACAATGTACTTTTATTGCATTGCCTGAGGAATTAATCTTCGCTTTTTGTCCATTCCATGAAAATTTGAAAAAACATAACAGCCTCTCCCACAAGCCTTGGTGGATATGCCACATATTATCATCTTGAAGGTAACTGGGTCAATTCCCCACCCCATAATGGTTTCCTCCCATATCCTAACTTCAATTCTCTGTTCGAATCTTCAAGTTCAGAAATTTTCTTCTATTGTTCACAATATAGTGGCAGGGACTTGAATTCTCATCCTCTTGAGATTTTATAACTTTATCTCTGAAAGAAGGCCATGTTCGGCTCTTCTATGGTTGAAAGCTCTCCCTTTCTCTATGATGTGGTCTATTTCTTTGATTCCACTAGCCAAGTTTGTTCTTGAAGAAATATAAGGCTGCCTAGCGTTTTCTTGTTCCAGATTATAATATGCTCCTTTGCTGCTTTAGGAATTAGGCTAATGATCCAACGTAAAGTCTAGCCAGCCCTCAACTAATTTCATTCCACCATTTTTCCAGAGGGAGGCATAAAGGACTAGTGCTGCAGCTAACAGTTTCAAATTTGAGAGGCCTTTGGACCCCTGCAAGAGAGCCAGTCTTCAAGAGAATCTGCTAATGATCTGAAGTAGTCCTTACATTCCTTGAGAACCTCAAGTTCTGAAATGTAAAGAACCAACCTTTCTAATTCTAAGATTCGTGGAAAGTTATATCTAATTTCTCTGTAGTATTCTAAATTTCTAATACTTATTTGTTTATTATTATTTTTTTTTTATGAGAGTAGTATTCTATACCTTGTCTTGCTTAAATATTCTAATTACTAATTATAATATCTATTTTATATTCCTCATCTAGAAAAATTAGAATGTACACGTTGCATCAATTTATTTGATTGATTTTTGTCAACCAAGAGAGATATCCAATATACTTGATGAAAATTTTGTTTTTTTGGGAGGATCATCAGGTGGGGGATAGAACTCTCTCATCGGTGTTTCCTAGGTTTTACCACCTGTCCTCTTTGAAAACTTGTTTAGCAGATGTTTTTGTTTGGTCTGGGAAATTTGTCTCTTTCTCCTTCATTGAGGGTTTTGACTTTAGGTTGGGGAGTATGGATGTTCGTGTTGGAGTCCTAATCTGGCGGAGGGTTTCTCTTATAAGTCTTTCTTTAGAATTTTAGTTGATCTCTCTCCCGTTGTTGAGTCGGTCTTTGATGTTTTATTGAAGATTAAGATTCCAACCCTCTTTGATTTTAGTTGGGTTTGTGATGAGTCGTTGAAAGCAAATGCCCTCCAACTCCTTTGTGGTCCAAATCTACCGAAAAAACCAAGAATTTTATGGGAAAATCTGGTTAAATCCCTCTTGGCAGAAATATGGTTTGAATGCAACCAACGAATATTCCACTACAAGAACAGAATTTGGCAAGAAGTCTTGGAATCAGCAATGAGGAATGCCACTGCCTGGTGCTCTTTGAACAAGAACTTCCTCAGCTATTCCAATCAAGATATTTTCTATAACTGGACAGCCTTTACTTCTCCCCCTCCCTGACATGGGCGCTTGGATGCTGTGTAGAAGGCTAAGCTGCTGGCTTGTATTCTCATTCCTAGATTTTCTTAAGGACAGTGTATTTAGCCCTTTGTGATCTTGACTTGTTTTGTTTGTATTGTTATTTCTTTCAGGTTAGCAGTAGAGGCTTCATTACTTTGTCTCTCTGTTTATGTTAGCCTTTACTTATCCTATTATTGTATCTTTAACTCTGTATCGGAAATGATGAGGGCGCTATGAGGTGTCAACCTAGTTGAGATGTCCGGGTGCGCCCGCTGATCTCCTTTTTGGCTTCTTTATTACACTCATTGTATTTCTCTCTTGTACTTTGAGATTTATTTAATAAAGAAGCTCGTTTCCTTTAAAAAAAAAAGATTCCAAAGAAAGTCAGGTTTTTTGTCTAGCAAGTTTTCTTGGTTGCGTAAATACAATGGACAAGGTTTTGAGAAAGTTATCTTCGTTAATGAGCCCTTTTTGTTCTTTGTCAAAAGGCGGAGGAAAATTTGGATCACCTTCTTTAAGAGTGCCCGTTTGCGAAATCTGTCTAAAACTATTTCTTGCAGGAGTTTGATGTCTCGCTTGCTAGCCAGAGAGACGTTTGTTCGATGTTCAAGGAGTTCCTCCTCCACCCGCCCTTCAGAGAGAAATAGTGCTTTCTTTGGTTTGCAAGGGTGTGCGCTTTGGTGTGCGATCTGTGGGAGAGAGGAACAATAGAGTGTTTAGAGGTGTGGAGAGGGACCCTAGTGAGTTTTGGTCCTTGGTGATGTTTCATGTTTCTCTTCGGGCGTTGGTCTCGAAGGCTTTTTGTAATTACTTCCTAGACTCTATTTTACCTAGTTGGAAACCCTTTCTTTAGTGGGTTTTTTGTATGACCTTGTATTCTTTCATTATTTCTCAATGATAGAAGAGTTTATTTTCTTTTATTTTTATTTTTTTTAAAATTTTATTATTGTTATTATTATAGTTTTTTAAATAAAAAAATTGTAAATCTTGAAATGGAAAGTGCGTCTTATGAGCAGGCTTTGTTGGTACAGGTCAGTGCGTCTAATTATTTTATATTTTGATATTTGTTGGTACAGGTCAGTGCGTCTTATGAGCAGGCTTTGTTGGATGCTCGTAAACTTATTGAGCGTGAAATGGAAAGATTTAAGATTTGTGAAAAGGAGACAAAAACTAAAGCCTTCTCGAAAGAAGGTTTGGGTCAACAGCCTAAAACTGTATGGTCTTAAACTCTATTCTCACTCATCTTTGAGCCGAAATGAATTGATAACTTGCTAAACATGCTTATAAAAAATTGCTTCCATGATTAGACGTGAATTGGTACTTGTTCAATTAACTTTTAGCAGTTATCCTTTTGGAGTTTTGGCTTTAAAGAAAGCAAATATTTTTTAATTTAAGTTCCTCGATTGGTTAGATAATCTTGAATTCATCACGGTCATAGCTTCTTGGTGGCACATTCACTGTCAAAGTCTTTTGTTGGTTATTCTCTTAATGACATCTATATTATGTGGGGCCTTACTATATATATGTACACACACAAAGGGGCAATCTTTAGTTTTCTTTCCTGCTTTCTTGTCTTTAATCTTTCCCAGTTGACATTTTGTAGTCTTTGAGCTTTTGTACTCCCTATAACTTCTCATTAGTTTCTCCATTGCAATTTTGCTGCACATTTTTGGCACTTTATCCTTCAGGCTTTTGGTTGGTCAACAGTTTTCTCTCATAACATGTTTGATAATTTGTCCTCATTGTTGGTTGGTCACCCTTTCCATGGACATAAGAAAACTTTATCGCTGGCCATTACTCAAGCTTTTATTTGGATTATGTGGGGAGAACGAAATAAGCGCCTCTTTAGGGACGATTGTTCCGGTTTTGAGCTTTTTATGGATGTTATTTCTACTGCTTTGTTCTGGTACAAATATAAGCACCCTTTTAAGCTTTTAAGTCTTTCTTATCTCGTCGCTCATTGGCGTTCTTTCATGTAATCACCTTTGGGTGTGTTGGGCTAAGCCCGTTGTTTCATTCAATCAATGAAATGTTTCTAATTCTAAAAAAAAAAAAAAAATTCTCATTATTTCTTTTTGAAATGGGAACAATACTTTCCATTGATATAATGAAAAGAGTTTAATGCTAAAAAATACATCAAAATCAACAAAAATAACAAAGATACAATGCGAGCAATACAAAGACATAAATAAAACCAAAGAAATAAAAGCATTGCAATTCAAATGAATGTCCGAAATAGAATAGAATAATTTGAAAAAGCTTTAGATTGGGAACACCATATTGAGGTAGAAGGGACACTGAGCCCAACCGATCAAACCAATTTAGCTATTTGTTGTGGAAAACCTTCTGATTATGTTCAAGCCAAATCTTGGATATTGGAGCCTTGACTGTGTTGGACCGTAATAATTGAGATCTGGTGGATAATATAGCTCATCAATCATCAGTTAAACGTTTTGTTTCTTGTTTAGAAAATGAAAAAAGAACTTCACCTGCTGTTCTGCAATTTAAAAAATGATGGTGAGTTTGATTGTTAATTTTTTTATGAGGAATGTTAATAAGGATGTGCCTTTCTCTATTTCTCTCTCCCTATTGTATTTGCAACCACCACTCAGAACAGTTCATGTCGGCACAATAATGGTGGTTCTAATATGAAAGAGGATAGAGGAAGTAAGTTATGTACCCACAACAATAGCATCCAAGTGCCTGTAAGTGTTGTGTGAAAAGGGTGACAAAGGAACTAAGAGAAAGCCTGGAGGAGTAACAAGTTCTGTGTACATGTTGTTAGAAATGAACGAGATGACATACCCTTTAACTCCTCAAGAATGCTGAATGATATAGTGGGAAGAAACTTTGGTAGTATCAAGGATGTGCTCCATGATGAACAAATCAAAATCTATGCCACTTCATGTGACGTCTTCCAAAAAGTGTTGTTCACAGATTCTTTTCATCTAGACAAGGCCCTTCCAAAATGCTCGGATACTGACTTTGCGGGAATATTGGCTCTGAACAAAGAATGGAAGGTGGTAGGTAACTATACTTCTCATATTTGAGTTCTGAAAAGAAGAGTTACATTAAAGAATAAATGTCAATACAGAGGTCATGTCTTGTGGAGTTGTGATTTTGCTCGGGCAGTCTGGGAAATTTTTTATGTGTTAAATTTCTGATTTGTTAGTTTTTAGAATTGCAAAAAGGCAGTTGAGGAGTTGAGGGCACTAGGGGGTGTAAACCTAGTTGAGATGTCTGAGTGTGCCTCCTGATCCATAGGTTTTTACTTAATGCTCTTTGTATAACTCTCTTGTATTGAGCATTTGTCTCATTCAATATATTAATGAAGAGACTTGTTTCCTTTTCAGAAAAAAAGAAAAGAAAAGAGCAGTTGATGAGTTTTTTTTTTTTTTTTCTCATCCGCCCTTTCATGATAAAGGAAGGTTTTTGTGAGTGTTATTTTGTGGGGGCTTTGGGGAGAAAGAAACAACAAATTGTTTAGAGGACATCGGAGTTCGTTTGGTACTGTCTAGTCCCTCATTAGATTCTTTCTCGTGAGCCTCTGTTTCTAGATTATCTTGTAACTATTCAATCCTTATATCTCTTGATTGGATCTCGTTCTTGTAGTTTGACTCCCTTTTGTGATGGGGTTTTCCTTTTTTCTTATATGGTCTTTCCTTATTGTCTATGGCCTGTTTATGTTTTCTCATAATTTTCTTATGTTTTGTTGTTTTAATTTATTTTATATTATGGCTTCCTATCTCTTTTAGGATTCTTGTATTTTTAGCGTTAGTCTCTTTTCATCATTCTTTGAATTGATCTAATTTGCCTTCTCTGAACTATTTTGGGTTTTTGTTTAGAATCAGATTAGCAAGTTCCTTTTTGCTTGGCCCTGACTCCCAGCCGCCCCCCTACCCCCACCTCCACCTCCCTTTCTTGGGAAAAGTAATTTTATGAAGAACCAACATTTCAAGGGGAATGGATGGGAAGTGCAGAAATACAACTGCAAATAAAAAGAACCTATATAAAATCTAGGCTATGCCTAAGGGCTCTCCAAAAGTATAACTGAGACCCAGTTACCGTACAATCTACCAGAATGAGGCTATATGATAACGAAGATTTCTTTTTAATGAGCGTTGAAATTGTTATATTTTTGTCTAAATCATTTCTCCTTTTTCAGCTTCTATTGCTTTGCTTTCAAAGCTTCGATTGCTTTGCTTTCAAGTGTCATTCTATGTCATGGGCTATATATTTGTAGATTGATCTAAAACCATATTGGTTTTTGACTTCTTTTCCCTGTCAATAATGAAAATTTGTCCTCTTGTTTGTCATTTTAGTCATTTTCAATTTCAATTAATTTTCTTTTAGGTGGCTTTGAAGGAAAATTCTTGTTGTTTTGTCTATTCTCGTACAACTTACTTGTAAATAGTAGCTTTGCCTACACGTGAAAATTTGTTTACTATTTTTATTGTTGGCTCTAATGTAACTTCTCTGTGGTTTTATAACATAGGATCCAAAGGAGAAAGCTAAATCAGAGACTCGGGATTGGTTGAACAATGTGGTATGGAAATCTACTTGTACAGAACCTCCATAGAACAATGCATTTGATTAAAGAATCAGCATGTTGTTCTTAGTTGCAATCGTTGAGCTTCCAGATTTCAGGAAAAATTAATACTTTTTTAAATAAGAAACCGAAACTTAAATAATTATGGCTTCTTCTTGGCGCTCCATTTTCAAAGATTATTGTAAACATGGTTTGGTGCAAATTTTAGACAATTGGGCAGTGTTTTTTTAATCCCTTCATGAGGTGGGGATATCTTGCCTCCTCTCTTTTTTGTGCTTCCTTTGATACATTCGTTTTCTATTCGAAAAAAGGAAAAATAGAAAAGAAAAGAAAGTTTGTTCCATAAGAAGGTATGTGCAACCGACACATCTAATCAGAGTCTAGGCTGTAACCTGAGTTCAACTCACTTTGTGTTGACATCTTGCTCAATATATCTGTCTACGTGGCAAGTCTTTTGAGGACTTCTTTTTGTTCCTTCATGCTTTCTCCAACCATCATGTATTGACCTAGTGGTAAAAAAGGCGACATAGTCTCATTAACTAACTAAGAAATCATGGGTTTGATTCATGGTGGTCACCTACCTAGGATTTAATTTCCTACGAGTTTTCCTGACACCCAAATGTTGTAGGGTCAGACGGGTTGTCCTGTGAGATTAGTCGAAATGCACGTAAGCTAACCCAGACCCTCACAAATATTAAAAAAAAAAAGAAAAGAAATAAGCACCGGACCTTCTCTCAATCTGTATACTAAGGAGTCCTCTTTCAGATTCCTATTTGTTCTCCTTTGATCTGGTTTTCTTTTTGGGATTGAGAAGTTGCCCACAAGTTTTTCAGTTTGATTTTGGGTGGAACTGATTGGCAGACAAGTCTTCTTATCACTTCACATATGCTAGATGAGGTGTATGCGAAAGTAATTGTGTGGTATTTGTTACAAGGGCAAATTTTTGTATGAAAAGAGTGGGAATGGTGGGTCCCCTGCTAGTTATTTCTTATGTATTCGTGGATAGACCAGACTCTTTGAAATCCTAGAACCTTAACTGAACCTTTTCTTTCGTTTTTTATGTTTATGCTTGGTAGGAAAAAGAAAAACTCTGACCAAATTGCTTAACAGGCACTCAATGTTTTTATTCTGGTCAGGTTAGTGAGTTGGAATCTCAGATTGATAATTTTGAAGCTGAGATTGAGGGTTTGTCTGTGAAGAAGGGGAAAGCAAGGCCACCTAGATTGGTTAGTAGTATTATACTCTGATTTTTCTAAAATGTATGTTGTTCTTTCCTAAAACTTTGATTTTACAATTATCTGCCCGTTTTGCTTTTACAGGTTCATCTTGAAACATCTATTACCCGGCACAAGGCTCATATAATGAAGCTGGAACTGATCTTGAGACTGCTTGATAACGATGAATTGAGTCCTGAGCAAGTCAACGATGTCAAGGACTTCTTAGAAGATTATGTCGAAAGAAATCAGGTTATAATTCCTTCCATGTCTTTTTGCATTTCTATTGTGTGGTACGGGTGCCAGTACTCTCTCTCCCTTTGTAAGGAAGTAGCATTCATTATGATGATGCATAAAAAAACGGCCCAAATAATGAAGCAGACAAAAATAAAAGCCAGTTACAAAGGATTGTTCTCATTGTTTGATAAAAGAGTGACAGGGGCTCTCATTAATTAGAATTAGAAATAAAGGAATATTACAAACTCATAAAGGTGAGGCAGCTAAAGGGATGTTTGGGACTTCCTTCAAGACCTCTCTTAGCTGTTTACCACCTCACAGTCGTCCAAGTTACAAGCCCAACCAAAGCTGTTTTCTTCCTGCTAATATGAACTTCAAAGCTTTTTTAAAGCAGTTCAAAGTATAAAAGAAATTATCTAGCTCACAATCACACTCTGCTGTTCGCAAACAGAAAATGATAATCAGAAGTTGGTTTTGGCCTACTTTTCAAAAAATCTGCCTCTATGTCCTTGAAACTCGTTAGGATAAGGATGTCTGCTTTCAGTACAAAGAGAAAGGGTGGGAATATACCTCTTCTCTAATTGGAAAAAACAAACAACTTAGCATTAGTAAGACTTGTTTATTTACATGGCCCACTTAGAGCTATATTTTGGCTTTTGTGGAAGGAAAAAAATTCTGGAGTTTTTTCAGATATGATTCTCTCTTCTTTTTGTAATTTTGGCTTCATCAATTTAGCGTGGTGTTTTTTTTTAATCTTCCTTTTTTGTTTTTTTGAGGGTGGCCTTATAAATTAATTAGTAGTGACCTCCTTTTGGCTTCTTTATTTTTCTCCTTGTATAATTCTCTTGTACTTTGAGTTCTTTTTAATAAAGAAGATTGTCTCTTTTAAAAAAAAATTAATTAGTAGTGATGGAGATTTTCTTATAAAAAAAAAAAAGTAGTGATGGAGATTTAACCTAATAATTAGTTGGTAACTACAACTAATTTTATGATAAATAAATATATTGTCAAAGACATTTTGAATAACTGATTAAATTGGGATCCAGTTTCTAAATTTGCTATCGAACACAGATTAAAAAATACTGAAACATGAAATACAACTATGTTTTTTTTTATTGAATCTCTTTTTTCTTCAAATTTTTGTTTTCAATTTCTAGTTATATGCCGTTGTATATTCCATTTCTTATATCATACACACACACACATAAAATTTTTATTTTTAGTTTTAGGTGTTTTGACTACATTAATCCATAGATAATATGCACTTAAGCTCAACAAAGGACCAAGATGTCATTTGATATGAAAATCCTAGGATTTGAAAATTAGGAACCCAATTAGTGAACCCCTAATATCAAATTCTAGAACTCCAAATCAATTTGTCAACAATCAAGAGAATAGATTAGATTTGGATTACCCTTTGATCGAAGACTAAGAGATAAGGGGAACTAGTTCCTCACTCCAAGTTTGAACACCCCACAAGCAAGGTGATCAAACTTACCTGAATGTTCTTAGCATGCAATCCTGAATCAAGAATTGCAAAAAGATGCTGACGAGGCTTTGTCATCTATCAGAGAATTTTCATTGATAGAAAACCCTAAATCTTCAAAGTATCAAAAATTACTTTAAACAACCTAAATGCAAGACTTAAATAGCCTCCCAATAAAACCCTAATGTATTGAAAAAGACTAGATTAACCCCACTTAAATGTTATTAAAAAGGATAAAACTGGAAAATATTAAAATTACATCACAATTATTAAATAAAATCTAATTAATAATTTGATGTTTGGTCCGTTCATATCATCATTCTTC
Organism: Cucumis cinereus; assembly: GCA_037974625.1. Lineage (NCBI taxonomy): Eukaryota > Viridiplantae > Streptophyta > Magnoliopsida > Cucurbitales > Cucurbitaceae > Cucumis > Cucumis cinereus. The sequence continues at coordinate 12,020,880 of JBBPDJ010000017.1, forward strand.
AATTTGTTCACAAATAAAAAGAGGGTATAGGAAGTCAAGTTGCCGAGATTTCTCAAGTTCTAAACATTTATTGAGGTTCATGTTATTTGACCTTAACATTCACAGATATTAAAGGTGAAAAGAAAGAACCATGGTTATAGAGATGAGTAAAAATGGTACGCAATATAGAAGTATAATGTACTAGTTTAGGACTATTCACAAATAGTTGATTGATATATCTGGAAATACATTTTTATGTCCTTATCGACTTATATTGCTCATTTGACTACAACTACTGAAACTGTTACTTTTATTTGTTCATCTCATTGATTGTGTTAATATGATGACTATACTTCAGTTCATGGAAATATCACTCACTCTAGCCATTGACTTTTCCAAAACTTTGTCTGTATAGGAGGATTTTGATGAATTCAGTGATGTGGATGAGCTTTACAGCTCATTGCCTCTCGATAAGGTGGAATCTCTTGAAGATCTGGTTGCAATTTGCCCTCCTAGCCTTGTGAAGGTATGGATTTTTCTTTCCGCTTATCCCAATGAAGTTAACAAAAAACTTGTAATACAGTTTTTTGCTGGTTTACTTGGGTGATACATTTATTTATATAGGCACACACACACATATGTTCATTTATTGGGGGATGTTGGAATTGCATAGTCTTCATGTGACTTATGACCTATGGATAGAGTTATTCCGTTATGTATGTTTGAATATTTGATTCTATGTGGTTATGTATCAAGACTTCTTTTTATTGATATTTCTATATATATATATATGTATTTGATGAAAAGCACAACTTTCATTGTGAAAGAATGAAAGAATACACGGGCACAAAAAACTGAGCCCACAAAAAGAGGAATCCCACTATAAGAAGGGACTCCAACTATACCAATGTTTTCAAGGCGACCCTAGGCACACAACTAAGGCGAGAGGTTGTTGAAAACTTTTTAAAACAAATAGATTGAGAACAAATAGAATGAAGCAACGCGCACATAATAAAAACAAATAGATAACCCGGTAAATAGGTAGGACTTATCCACTATATTTGAGTAACAACCTTTTAATCCCACAAAATAAATTCTATGGCTATTACTTTACCTTTTTTTTAAAAAAATAGTTTAGTTATCTTTTAAAATTAAATTATATTAGATTTGAGTAATTTATTTTAATCTATAAGTGTTCTAAATAATATTTATTCGCTATTTTATTATGTTCGCATTGCTTCATTCAAGCGGCGCCTTTTTGTCGCCTCTCACCTTTAGGCGTGTTGAAAACTTGTCGCCTAGAGTGCGCCTTGCATTTTGAAAACACTGAACTATACAAAATCAAGTTCATAGAACAATTACAAAAAAATCTTCGAGGTCGAAGCCCAATGGGAGACATGAAAGCAAACAAGAGACTATAATCTGTTGCTCTCCCCCCCAACACCTCTAAACACCCTACCATTTCTCTCATCCCACACCACCCATAATATAGCACACACGTTGGCACACCGGAGAAAACGGCCTTTGGCGGATTGAAGAGGAACTCCTCTATCATATCTCTAACAACTCTGTCACGAAGAAAGCTCAAGCCCAATGTTTGGAAGAAAGAGTTCCAAATGCAGCTTGCCAACTCACAATGCCGAAGGATATGGTCCAAGTCTTCCCCTGCCTTCTGACACAAAATACAGTTGAAAGGCCCAACCAACGGCGACATCATCTCGAAATCCTGTCCAACATGCTGATACGGCCATGAAGGACCTGCTAGGTAAAGAAGCGATCCTTTTTGGGACCTTAATTCTTCAAACCAACGAAAAAACTAACTCGCCCATAGGAGAAGGGTTGACCAAGCACTAAAAGAAAGACTTACACGAAAACCCATCCAAATGACTAGGGTTTCAGACTCTCACATCTCTCCTCCTATGGAAAAAAGATTGATTTTCGATAAGCAAAAGAAGAGACATCACATCCAAAGTTCCTATCAGTGAGAGCGTGATGGAAACCAAAGAAAAGAGGCAAGAACTCCCAGTCCACAAAAGATAGTTGGAGACAAAATGATTTTCAGTAGGGACAAATTGAACAAACGAGGAAAAGCCCCAGAAAGTGGACGATCCCCCACTCAATGATCCTCCCAAAAGTAAGTCTCTCTACCCTCCCCCACCACACAACAGACCCAAGGAACCAAATCAGGGAGCTCTTTGGAAATGACTTTCCACGGATTCCAGTAAGTGCCTTCAACCCCTTTGCCAACCACTCAAAGGGATGGGGACCGTGTTTGCTTATAATAATCCTATGCCCAAGAGAATTGGGCTTCGAATAAAAGCCCTAAAGCCTTTGGCTAATAGGGTTTTGTAACGAATCTTTAAATTCCCAATTTCTACCCCAGAAGACACTGGTCTCTAGACCTCAGCGGGGGCTTTAAAAGAGAGAAGAAATAAACCGGAATACCACTCAGAATGGACTTGATCAAGGTAAGACGACCCGTTTTAGAAAAGAAACCCCTTTTCCAGGAAGCTAACCTACTACGAACTTTATCTAGCACAAGATCCCAAAAGGCATCACTTTTTGGATTATTCCCGAGAGGAAGACCCAAATAAGATGAGGGAAGACTTCCCACATCGCAACCAATCCACTCAACCCATCTTTTAATCTTCTCTTCCTCGCTATTGGTACCCATAACAAAACTCTTACCTCTATTAATTTTCAAACCCAACATCTATTCAAAGAAGACGAGAATGTGGTTCAGAAAAGAAACAAGTTGGAATTACCATAGCAAAAGAAGTGAGTATCATCATCAAATTGAGGATGAGAGAGCTTAACCTTCTCCTTCCCAACTTCAAAGGGCGGAAGGATCCTACCTTCCACACACTTGCTCACCAATCTACTAAGGACATCCACCACGATAATAAGAAGAAACGGGGAAAGAGGATCTCCTTGTCTCAAACTTCTTGAAGCCCAGACTTTGCCTTTAGGACTACCATTAATGAGAAAGGAGTAGCTCACATTCCTAAGGCAACCTCACATCCACATCCTCTATTTATACCCAAAGCCTTTCCTATCTGAGACCTTATTCAGAAATCCCAATCCACATGATCATAGGCTATTTCAATATCAATTTTAAACAACACACTTTCCTTCTTGTTGGCTCTGAATCCTCAATCGCCTCACTAGCAATTAAGGCTTGATCCAAGATTTTCCTACTTGGGACTAAGGCCCCTTGCGACTTTGAGATTGTCGAAGGGAGAATCTTTTTAAGCCGGTTAGCCAAGACTTTTGCAATGATTTTGTACACACTCGTGATCATTTTATTGATATTTCTAATAGAGCCACATTGGTTGACCTTGTGTTCAATTAAGTCGATATAAATAATAGAAAGTATAGAGTGGGTTTTTGACCCATGGCCGTCACTTGCCTAGGATTTGTTGAAATATAGCAGAGTCAATCGTTCCTTGAGAATAATCACGACATGCATGCACAAGTTGGTCCAGATAAACCCATGTAAATGGAAGTAGGTATATATATTGATCGTTAAGGGAAACTTAAAATTTGTTGAAATAGAATGTACTTGTCAAACGAGAGTGAACTTAAAATGGCCAAAAATTATAAACCTTATAGACCTTTAATTCGTTTGCTAATATTTTTATTTATATATATGTGTGTATGTGTGTGTGTGTGTATTTTAAATTAACGTCATTGATGATTTTTTTTGTAATTCTCTTGGCCTGATTGCCAACCTTCACATAAATATATATATATTATCTTATGAAAATTTATCATTCATGAAGAAGTTATGGAAAAATTATAGAAATTTATGCTTCGAGTGGAGGTGCAAGCCTCCTCTATTAAAAGATGCAAGCTTCTTGTATGATCCAAAGAAGGCATAAGAAAATAAGCTTGACGCTTAAGTCCCAAGAGCCTTTTGAATATTGATTTTTGATAAATTGATATATCTTTTGGCAGGGTACACCAGCTCTCAACTTGAAGACTACACTGGCAACGTCGGCAACTCAGGCTCCTGTATGTTTTTCTCCATTAATAGTTATCTAGCGCAGACATTTGCTTTTTTTTATGTACTTGATATTGTAAAGGATTTAAATGAATTTGAAAGGTATGACATGTCTATTAAACATTAGAGACTAGTATTTAATATATATATATATATATATATGTATGTATGTATGTATGTATGTATGTATGTATGTATATATATATATTGTATTGAATATATATATGTATGTATGTGCGTTCTTGATGTGGTGTATACCAAGTGAAGGCTCTTTATTAAAAATATACTGAACTCCAAAAGGACAAAGCAGCCCATATTTATACGGAATGGGGCTGGAAATAATTTGGTGACCCCGAATAAACTAAGCAATAAACTATCGAGACTGTAACAACCAACATGGGCTGACCTAATGATAAAAAGGGAGACATATACTCAATAACTAAGAGGTTGTGAGTTCAATTCATGGTGGCTACCTACCTTAAAATTAATTTCTTACGAGTTTCCTTGACACCCAAATGTTGTAGAGTCAGGTGGGTTGTTCCGTGAGATTGGTTGAGGTGCGCGTAAGCTACCTCTGAATCGGCCTGCCTTGAAACCTCTTTTGTGGGTGTAGCTTCCTTTAGCTTGGCCCCGACACTCATGGATATAAAAAAAAATCGAGACCGTAACAACTAGAGGTAAACACAATAACTATTAGGAAAAATTTCTATTTACCCTTCTAAACTTTGGGGTAATATCAATTTAAACCCTGAACTAAATTGTATCAATTTAAATCCTAAACTTTCGTAAGTGTATCAGTTTACACTCTTCTGCATACTTGGTTAAAAAAATATCATGCAAAGATATAATTGTTTCAGTTAAACTTCTAAATTGTTATAAGTGAATCAATTTAGATCCTTTGTTAAGATTACATTTGAAAATCATTCATGCATTCAATTCTTACATGTATGTAAACTTCTTCAAAGGTCAAACTAATAAAATTGGTGATTAGAATTGATGCATGGACAATTTTCAAAGGAAGTCTTAATTGAGAGTTCAAATTGATTTGCTTTTGAAAATTTAGGGTTTTAATTGATAAAATTATAAGTATCACGCGTTGTGTATCCAAACATAATGTAATGAAGGGTGTAAATTGATACACTAATGAAAGTTCAGTTTTTTTTCTTTTTTTCTTTTTTTTAGGAAATGCGCCTCTTCAATGAGATAATACAGAGTGAATCTAGTTCAATAAAGAGAGAAATCTAAAACATAAGGATCATTGAGTGCACTTGGAGATCTCAACTAGGTTGACACCCTCTTAGCACTCTCATCATCTCCAACAAAGTAAAGAACTAACCAAGACCAAGGTTCCAAAAACTACTAGAAACCAGTACAAAGCCACACTCAATAGCTTGAAACTAATACCAGGACAAAATAACATAACTGTTTTTGTTTTTAAACGGAAACATAACTATTACAATTAGTTATGTTATAATTATTTGTTTAGAGTTTCAATTGATACAACCTCCAAAGTATAAGGGTGTAAATTATTTTCCCTAACTATTACAGTTAGTTACCTCATGGTGGCAGCCTATTGCAAAATGCTCTTTTCCCTCTATGAAAGGATGAGCAGGTTTAGCTATAGAATTCTGTAGGGCGTGATGGGGTTTGCTTGTATGGAGTTAGTTTCTGTAAAACCCATAGTATTCCCTTTTATCTGTTGTCATGTCAATGAGGTCCAACCTTTTGATATTGAATTGCATCTCATTTCAAATTATTGCTAGGCAAACAAATGTTCGTGGCCATTTTGCTTTAGTTTTAGGTGGTGTGTTATTTACAAACTTCTATTTTTGTCAAAGATTTGGAGAATTTAACGTAAGTATTTATCCAGAATTTAGGTGTTTGATTGTCTTGGTGTTTAGGTGTTTGATAATTATGCAAATCCTAAAAAGTTCTCTGTAAATTAGCATGTAAATTCTCTGTAAAGCTTTTAGGATTTGCATGTAATTTAGAAAGATACATCTGCAAAGTCTATACGCTAACTGCTTATTTACTGTAGCTTAGGATCAAAATACTTGCACATTTTAGACCTTTGTTTTGTCATAAATATCACTTTCTAGTTGCTGCCTTGCTCCGTACATTTGTAATGGATGTTAAATTTTCCAGGTTACTGCTGCTCCAAGTCATCAACAAAATACTGTCCTTCCAGATCAGGTTGATGATTCAACTTTGCCAGATGGTAACATTGACATTCTTTTGAAGACTCCACCTTCAAAGAGTAGTGTACTTGGTTCGTCTGTGGCTACAACACCCACTGGGAACCATGCAGCATCGACTTCCTTGAATGGTGCAGCGCATGGATCTGGCTTATCCGCTACATCATCCATTCTTCTAGGTTCAAGTGCTGTTCGTGCTGTATTGGAGACTACAGCTGCTCCTAATTCACCTCCTGTAAATATGCTCGCTTCTGCAAAGGATGAAGAAGTTGCTAGCTTCCCAGGCCGTAAACTGTCTCCATCATTTTCAGATTCTGGACTTGTTAGGGGTGGCATGGGAAGAGGTGTGATTGCTAACCAGCCACCCTCCACTTCCTCCCATACTTCTGGTATTGTGGTTCCTAGCAATATAACTCTCGGTAACGTTTCTTCTGCCTCTGATGTGACAAAAAGAAACATTATGGGAGGTGAAGAACGGGCTGGTAACAGTGGCATGGTTCAGTCCATGGTTTCCCCTTTAAGTAACAGACTCGCTTTGCCTACAGCAACTAAAGTTAGTGATGGAACGACCACGGTTGATCCTACTAATGTAAGTGATGCAGCGGCTATAGGGGGTCGAGTTTTCTCTCCATCTGTGGTTCCTAGCATGCAGTGGAGGCCAGGAAGTTCTTTCCAAAATCCGAATGAAGGAGTATGATGCTCATTGGATTGCTTTTTAATCTGGATTATTTAATTACTGTTGATTAATGGGAGATTTAAATCATTTGTGGGGTTAATAATGAATTAATCTTTTGAAGATGAAGTATTACTCAGTTATACATTTTAGTAAAAAGTTAATTAAGATAGTTTTTGATGACAACTCAAGCATAGCAAAGTGGTAAATGTATCTCTTTTTCTTGAGGTCAAAGGTTAAATTCTCACTCATATTTGGTGTGCTAAAAAAGAAAAGTGGGAGGGGAAGAAACTATAGTTGAAGCTTAGGTGACTGTTTCTGCTTCTTTCTCAAGTAAGCTAAAGTTATTGTTTCAAATTTGTTCTGAACCATGTTTGTTTCCTTTATATAATATTCACCTGTATCTTCAGGGATAAATGGTTTAATTCCAGATGACTTTGATGTAACGATATCCTATTTCCCATTTTCTTTGATGCAAAGTACTTGTAATAAACTAATCTGCTGAAGCACGTGCATTTTCAATCTAACTGATTTCTGGCTTGTTCCCATAACAATCTATAAAATTACTATTTTTTTTCTTATGTGGTTAACCATCTCATCTTCAGGGTCAGTTTCGTGGAAGAGCTGAAATAGCACCAGATCAGAGGGAGAAGTTCTTGCAGCGTCTCCAGCAAGTTCAGCAACAGGGCCATAGTACACTTCTTGGCATGACTCTTGGCGGAGGAAATCATAAGCAGTTTTCTTCACAACAGCAAAGTTCTCTTCTACAGCAGGTTCTCTTATTCAAAATTCTAAGCTCTCTTTTTTCAATTTTCTTTCACATTGCAATTTGTTTAAAAACAGTGGCCTTTCTGCTACTCCTTCGTAACTTTTTTTTTTCCTCCTCCCAAGGATAAAAGACTTTTTATTAAGGATATGAAAAGAGACTAATGCTCTAAAATAAAAAGGTAAAAGTAGTGAACTATAATAGCGAAATGATAAAAGAGAACAAAGAACAACATGATGCAAAAACTAACGGTAACAAAATTAACCGAAACACTAAACATGAGAAATAAAAACATCTCAGTTTTGACATACTTCTTTCACTGAAGAACCACTAAATAGCTTTTTGTAAAAAAAAAAAAAAAAAGGAAACAAGTCTCTTTACGAATAATAGTGAGACTATTGCTCAAACTACAAGATACAACGAGCAGAAAATAAAGAACCTAAGGATCCGGAGGCGCACCCAGACATTTCAACTAGGTTGATATCTAAATCCACACATGTACCAAATAAAAAACATGAGGACTATGAATGCTTAATGCTCACAATTACTTTTCTCCAAAGGGAATGAGGTTCTTGAATGAACGCGAACCCCATTTTGAGATAAGGGCAAAAATTCTGATGTTTAGTGTTTTCTTTCCGTTGCATTCTGATATAGTTGTGTAAGTTTTGCTTGTGAAATTCTTCATTTTATAACTGCTAAAAGGTAAGGCCTTCCGCCTTCATGTGAGGCAGTAAGCTGATGACTCGTCGAAGGTGGTACATTTTCTGTGTTATGAAGAAAGCATCTGGAGCGTAAGTGCTCGCTTAAAGAATCGGTATATGTAACCAGAAGTTAAAAGAAAACAAATCAACATTAAGGAGCTTGTTGTTAGTAAATTAAATAATCCGACTTACCCACTTTTTTTTCGTTGAAAAAAATTGAGAACAACTTTGAGAAAATACACGGGCATGCCCACTAAAAAATGGGCTCTAATTGTGCAAAATAGTACCTAATTGCAAAACAATAAAAATTAAAATACGAAAAAAAAAAAGAAAAGAAAAAAGAAAGACTAGGGACCAAATAAACTGGCTTGGCGACTTGAGCATAGACAACTCTACTTATTAAACTAAACTGAATAAGCTTACCATTGTGTTACACCATAATACCATGGGAACCTTTTCTTGATTGTTCTGTGGAATCTTTCTTAGTTGTACATGTTTATCGTCGAAAATTATGGTTCACCGTCTGTTCTTGCTATAAAGCTTGTCTCCTGATTTCCTTTGAATATTTTGTTGCCATTTACTTGGAGCATTAGTTTCTTTTCACCAATTCAATGAACAATTTTGTTTTTTATTTTAAAAAAAAAAAAAAAGTGATTTGTTTTGCTATATTTGCAGTTCAACTCCCAAAATTCATCTGTTAGTTCTCAAGCTGGCCTGGGAATTGGAGTTCAAGCACCTGGAGTAAATCCTGTTGCTGTTACATCTGGTTCATTACAGCAGCAACCAAATTCCTTCCAGCAGTCTAATCAGCAGGCATTAATGACAAGTGGAGCAAAAGATTCGGGTATGATCCAACTTCTTTTCTTCATATTGCAATGAGTTAAGGCTTCTCCATTCCTACGGTTTGCCCTTCACATTCAACTTTTGCATGGGCGAAGGGGGCACAATAATAATTATGAAGCCCCTTTGTAATTACCTTGGGATAGGACATCACATATGTTTGTGTGTTTTATTTGACTGTCCTACCTAGATTAATAACAAGTAGAGCAAAAGATTCTGTATGATCTTGCTTCTTGTCTTCATATTCCGTTCACCTCGTTCCTTGTGGGTACCTTTCATATTCAATGGTAAACCAAGGGGTAAGATAAAGCCAACGAGTGGTGTCTTCGTTTGACCCCCTCTCTCCCTTCCTATTTATTTTTGGTGGTTGATTGTTTGAGCAGAATGTTGGATTAGGATGCTAGAAAATTATGGAGGTCTTCGATGTTGGGAATGGAGTCCTATTCATTAGTCATCTTCAATCTGCGGACGATAAGATTCTTTTCTCATCTCCTGGAAAGGAAAAGCTTTCTTCCTTTGATGTCTATTTAGTTCCTTTCATTCAGCTACCAGCTTTGCAGCAATCATACAAAATTTGAAATTATTTTCATGGGCTGAACTTATAAAGCCCCATCATTTTAGGGTTCAGTATTATGTTTTAATCCTTGTATTGGATCTTTTGATATCCTTGTTGGTACCATATTTATGCCCTAATGGTACCTTCTTCTTGTACCATGAGCATTAGTCTCTTTCTTTATATATCTTATATAAATAAAGCGACCAGTTTCCTTTGCAAAAAAAAAACATGGAATACAGCATGGCCTCATCCCTGGCTATTGATTTTGGGCCTAAAGTTGGAGAATGGTCATCCGTATATCTGGGTTTACTCCTTAATGGCAAGCCTCATACAGTTACTTATTTGGAGCCTATCTTAGAAAAACTGGAGTGACGATTAAAGGGATGGAAGGGCACTCAGATCTCAAAAGAAGTTAGATTAACTATGATTCAGGAAACTTTATCTAATCTTCCCACATACTACCTATTTTCAAACTATCAAGGCTGCTTCCCACTTGGAGAAGTTGTTTAAAAACTTCATACGGAATGGCGACAAAGACAAAAAGGGCCTCCTTGAAAAGGCATAAGGTTAAACACCCCATTCATGATGGGGGCCTTGGCTTGACTGATTTATGTATGAAAAGTCGCAGCGTTCTTGCTAAATGGATATGGAGGCGAACACAAGAAAGCCGCTTTGTGGAGACGCCTTATTGTTTTTAGGTGTGACCCACCCTACAACCCATCCGAGCTAAACTCAATTAGTGCAAGGGCCCATGGAAATAGATTATTTTTCAAAAAGCATTAATTCCTGACAACATTGTGAGCAATATTGGAAATGGACATTCATCCTATTACATGCCCTATGTAGGCACAAGAACTCGTCCACTGCCAATTGTTGGAAATAGAATGCTTCTTGGGATCTTATTTTGAGATGGCATTTCACAGAAGCCGAAATCATTGAATGGTCACTTCTCTCCACGCTAATGTTTTGGTTAAGTGAAGTCGTCTTACATCTGATTGGAAGTTCCACCTCCCTCAAGCTTGGGTGTTGTCTGTCCTTTGCCAATGGGGAACAACAAATATTTTGATGCCTTTGTTTCTATTAGGGTATCTTTCTATACTATGGAGAGAAGGGGCATTTGTTTTTGGGCCCTAACCTTCGAAGTCGAGGTGTTGACAATGGGAGGTAGGGCATCAACGATTTTATGGAGAAGATGGTGCTATTGTCAAGCTTCCATATCCATTATTCAGTTATCAGATCAATGAGAGAGCAGAATGTCAGAGATGAGCTGCACTTAGGAGGCTGCTTCAAATATTCCATCATCTGTGAGATTCATTCTAAAGTTCATTGTCTAGGATATGTTCCCATGATTCCACACATCAGTAATGGATATGCTAATTTAGATTCATCAATAGCAAAAAACTTTGGTTGATGGGAGAGTTACATCTATCCATAGGTCAAACCAAAAAGCCACAGAGGTGTCATTCCCAATATGGTACTGAACGTTGCTGTAAATGAGGTACTTCTGTTTCGAAATGAGATCCTCTTTACAATTTTTCTTTCAAGTATTAATCTGGTGAACTGAGGTCTAGGCATGGTGAAGGATGGTCCTTGGGGTTAAAGGTCAATATTATGGTTGCAGATTCCAGAGATGAGGATGGGTGTGGTGGATGAGAGGGGAGGAGGGAGGAGGGAGGGGAAAGAGAAAAGGTGACTACCATAATTTGAGAGAGTGTTTGAGAGATTTAGGGAAGTGTGGGATCCAGTTAAATATTTAGCCTCTCGATGATGATGTGCATTGCCACATATTTTCAAAGTTGTCCTTTACCATTCAATAAATGAGATATTGATAACTGAAATGTTTATCTTTCCTCATAGAATTAAATAAGAACGACTGACGAAAAAATCTTGTGAAATGCAGATGTTGCCCATTCAAAAGTTGAGGAGGAGCAGCAGCAACAACAGCAGCAAAGTTTATCGGAGGATACTACTGATTCTGCTGCTGGTTCTGTCCTTGGAAAGAATCTGATGAGCGAGGATGATTTGAAAGGATCTTATACAGTAGATACTCCAGTACGTGTTATTTCTGATCAATCATAATCATCAATACTTAGGTGCATTAATCGTTCATTGTCAAACATGGTGTTAACTGTTAAATATTAATACATTACACATACAATATATATCTGTATCAAACGTTATGTCTAAAACTCTTAGCATTTGCTTAGAACTTCTATGTAAATGAAAATAGTTGAACAAATCTGTTGGATATTCAGTTTACTTGCAATACGTCCTAACTAGGATTAGTAACGGAAATAATTGAAATGTAAAGGAGGAAGAACTACAGGATAAACCAAGTTTATGGCACTTGGAACTTCCCCCCTTGAGTATGCTAACACAAGCCTTAAATAACTTTTATGAGAGATTTTCTCTCAAATATTTTTTTATGAAATTATTTTTTTTTTAATAAAAACTGTATCACCTGATAATCAAAGCAGGGATCTGAATTTCCACTATCTGTATGTTGTAGGTTGGCATAACTGCTTCACTGGCTGAGACAGCTTCAGTGTCGAGAGAAGATGACCTTTCTCCCGGTCAACCTTTGCAGCCTGGTCAACCTTCTGGAGGTCTTGGTGTCATTGGCCGCAGAAGTGTTTCTGACTTGGGTGCCATTGGTGATAACCTTGGCGGGTCCTCGATGACTACTGGAGGAATGCATGATCAATTCTATAATTTGCAAATGCTTGAAGCTGCATTCTACAAGCTACCTCAACCGAAGGACTCAGAGCGTCCAAGGAGCTATACTCCAGTTCAGATACATGTTTCTTTATTGTATTTACTTTATTTACTTTACTCCATAGAGTTTATCCTACTCTAAACTTATTTCATTTGCAGAGGCACCCTGCAATTACTCCTCCAAGCTATCCTCAAGTACAGGCCCCTATTATAAACAATCCTGCCTTATGGGACCGACTAGGTCTAGAGACCTACGGCACTGACACATTGTTCTTTGCATTTTACTATCAACCGGTATTACTCTCTCTTATCTTTTCATGTAATGCTTTTCTTTGGCAATAAGATTAATCATGTGCTGGACTGCAGAACACCTATCAACAATATCTGGCTGCTAGAGAATTAAAGAAACAATCTTGGAGATACCACAGAAAATATCAGACATGGTTTCAACGACACGAAGAGCCAAAAGTTGCTACAGATGAGTATGAGCAAGGAACTTATGTGTACTTCGATTTCCATGTTAATAATGATGACCTACAACATGGATGGTATGTTTACTTATTAATCTACCAACTTTTTTGTTTGGTACCTTATTTCTTGTTGACTTGTGAAAATATAAGGTGTGATCTTGTGTTTCATAACCTTAAGAGGCCAATTTTACTTTTATGGATATGTCTGACATGATGCTATAAAAATAATACTTACATGTGTATTATGTTGGTAACTATATTTGAATTATTTCTGTACTGTAGGTGCCAAAGGATTAAAACTGAGTTCACTTTTGAGTATAACTATCTTGAAGATGAACTCAATATATAGAGGATGCAACGGCATTGATCAAGTGATCTTAAACTTTCCCAGGTTTGAACTTTTCCCTATCGATCTAACTCTTTTCTTTTGCAGAAACTAGAAAGAGAGATATATCTGTTGCTTGACAAGTATTTTATTAATTATAGTGGGGTAATGGGTGAAAAGAATGGAAGTCAGCACATTGTAGTCTTTGGTGAAGTCTCGTTTCTTCTTTAGATGTTTGAATTATTTCCACTTCGTAATAAAATTGTTAAGAAATGGTTACTTAATTTGTGTGTAGTTTAGATTTTGTAGTTTGAAGCTTTGAATTTGTATGAAGGTCATCAATTCGATCATCTTTATTTTCGTTTTCCATGTGCAGGTTCATTATCAGGGAAAGGTTGTAGACTTGCAGTCCGTTAGATGTTGACTTAGCCTTTTTGTTTTCCTTTTCTTGTTAAAGTGTAAAGGACACATGGTTATCAGTTATAAAGAGATTATATTAACATGCCTTCCCTTATATTGTCTTTTTTCTTATGTTCATTGGATCAGATGAAACCTTTACTATTTTATAATAGACTTTGGAGTAAGAAATTAGATTTTCCAAAGGTACAAGCCCAGGAGAAAATGGATTAAATCTCATTTAGAGTTTGTTTGGTTTAACTGACTTAGATAACTTAGGTGGGTGTTTGTCAATCAAATCGTGCAAAATAGTTTTTGAAACTTTTCTTTTTTTTTTCTTTTTTTTTTTTTTTGAAAAACTTTAAATAAAAATGAGTTTTTTTTTTCAAATCATTTTTTCTTTAGTTAATCCAAATGGCAGTCCTTAGTCTTGACAACTTATCTAAGTCAGTATTTAATGATTTTGAGTACCAAGACCCATAGTTGTTCTCCTGTAATAAATGTTCTAAAAAAAAAAAGCATTGAATTTAAGAAGTATGGGCCTTTCATGTGAATACATTGGCTTTTCCTAGTTTGAAAATAACCTTTTTCACAGATACCTTCTCAAATTTTTGATGCATGAATGAATTGATGGGAAAGGATGGAGGAAAAGGAATGGTTATTTGCTTTCTGAAGTGATCTATTATTAGTACCTTGAAAATATTATGTAGACCAGTACAAATAAATCATCTATGTTCACAGAAATTGTTGTTATTATTTGCTAGATCTAACAATTGCAGGGATGTTGGGTTGAACCATTAACGTTATCCACTGAATTATGCTTGGATTGACATTCATATGAGTTATTGGCAGGTTAAGTTATTCGTTTTAAGGTTGAAATGAAAGTGGCTTTACTGGATGCATTTATGTGCTTTGTTTTGGAATGGTGTGGCTGTGGGTGTCCCATCTCAACATTGGCTTTCCTTGATATTGTTTTATGTTTCCCTTTTTTCCACCTTAGGATATATCACCACATTTATTTATCTGTCTGAATTTTACTTTTTCCAAAAGGAACAGCTGATTTGTTTATTTCTTAAGTTATAATTTTCAAATTAGAAATTTCAATTTTTTGTGACACTTTCATAATGGCATATTAAGACAATTCTTACCTAAACATAAAATTATTTGATACATCTAAGTTCTGTTAATTCGAGTGTTTACATTACATATCCACTTACAAAACATATACATACATACATATACATATATAATTAATAAAATCACGTATTTCAACGTACCTTTATTTAGTTATTGTAACAATTTTTTAAAAGAGTCGTGATCTGATTTGGCCAAAATGCATTTTTCTTAATAATTAATAATTAATGCTAAATAATGAATTGTCTCAATCTGACTCGAGATTGAGAATTGTTCACCACTTTTAGGAGGCATCCTCCGGTGCAAAAGAATCTTGTCCTTTTTTATTTTTTTTTTGTTTTTTGAACTCTTTAATGAGATTCCCAAAAGTGTAGTACGTACACATACAGCAAAGTAAAACTTATATGATTCCTTTACAAAATTCATCAATGGATTTGTTGATTTGGTGTAGGTATTTATGATAATGATTTATTTTTCATGTGTATTAGAGTAATTCCAAATATTTAAGCTATCATAATTGTGGTTCAAAGTGGGACAATGTTTTTAAATTTTAGGATTTGTTGAGACTATATAGAGTATAATTGGACGTTTGAATGTTGAATAATTCTTTTATTTTTTACATTTTAGTAAAAATTATAATGCCTTTGCCAGTTGTAAAGCTTATGTTGACGGAATAAGTCTTAACGAATAGGCATCTTAAACTATATTTCTTTCATTTAAAACAAAAGTAGGGCAAAATTTCTATCTGTTATTCTTTTGTTGCGTCATTAGGAGTTGTTTGGAATCCAGGAAACTTATCGAAGTTATTTGTCATACGGAAAGGAATTAAAATAAGAATTACATTTATCCACTAAGATATATGCTCTTCTCATATTTTTAACTAACCAGAAGGCATTAATATAAATATGCCAATATAATTTTTAATTAAAATAATAATAAATTTTTAAATATCATCAATAATGTCTTAGTTATTTATCATTGAAAGAAGGAGAAAAATCATCAAACAATTATCAAGATCAATGATTCATTGTTGAAGTAAATAGAAATTATGTCGATTAGTGTCAAAATGAGATTAGTTCAATGCCCGTCGTTTTACGAAGGGAATGTTGAATCTCCCATGAAGCCAAAGAGATAAATAAATGTGATTCTTCATGTTCCACCTTGTCCATCACGTGTGAGTTTAGATTAATATGTAATCCAAATTTACAAACTTTATATTATATCTTATTATTTATATAAATGAATAATTAAATTATGTGATTGCGTCGGCGACCGACCACCCATCCGCTCACCATACACATAGGGCTCGTATGAAATGACGAATATATCCCTTAGGGCCACGTCACCCAAATTTTTTTGTTCTTCAAAATCTTATCGTTCATTCAGCTTTTGAGTAAAAGACAAGGAAAGTGGGTTACCTTTTCTCTCCTTTCCTTTTCTTCATCCTCAATCACATTCCCATTTTTATTCCTTTCTTTCCTTCTATTTTTTATTTTTATTTTTATTTTTATAGTTTAAAATTTCTTCAATTTTAATCAGTAAATCTTAAAATATAGTTCTTCAATATTAATTTTTATTTAAATTGATTAAATAATCTTAATAATTTTAATACAAAGAAATATAGTATATGAATGTATTTTAAAATTTATAGTGAAAATGCTAATAAAAAAATAAAAAGTAATAAAAAAAACTATAATAAATTAGTAGTAGATACTAAATTTAAGATTTATTGAAAGTTCGGAACTAAATTTGAACTTTTGAAAATACTCTAAAATATAGAGACAAAAATGGTATCTACCATGAGCAAAATGAACCAAAATATTTACAAAATAGTCTATCTACGATAAATCGTGATAGACTAATATAAATTATTATTTGAGTTTATCTGTATCATGATAGATGCATATAGATAGTTTATTTTTGTCTATCGTGATATTTCGTTATTTAAAACAATTTTTTTTAATTATAATTTAAATAATATTATTGCCTTCTCCAATTTTCATACGCGGTTTTGGGCATACCATTCTTAGTTACTTTTTATTATTTATATATATTATAACATCTTTGCCTATCCTTCTAAGTTTTTAACTTCTTTTCATATTTATGAAGGTTTCTCCATTGAACAAAAAGGTGTTTTGATATATTATGAAATGGTATTTACTCCTAAAGTTCAATTATATTTTAAGAATATCCCTCTAAATTTAATGTTTCGATGGTAACCAGTTGTTCATCTTTTTAGAGTTCAACAACATATAGAGATTGAAGAGATTATAATCTTTAATCTCGCCAACATAACCATAGTTCGACATAAACTTGTCCTATTATACTGTAAAAAAAAAAAAAAAACTTTAATCTCGTAGTTGAAAGAAAGATTGTGATTTAAGTAATTGAGTTATACAACGGTTGATCATGTTACCAACCACTTAATAGTAGAATTATAGTACTAAAATTTTTCTCAACACTTACCAAAGAAGCACACTGTTTTTTTTTTTTTTTCAGAAAAGTATAATTTTGGTAATTTAGTCATAAATTTATAGTGTATATAATAATATATATATATATATTATTATTATTATTATTTTTCTTTTTGATTGGGAGTTAAAAGTTAACGTAAATAAAAGGCGAAACATAAGTGGTACAGATACTGCTGTGCTGCAGACAGAGAGAGAGAGAAAGAGAGAGAGAGAGTTGATTCATTTCTTTCGCTTTCCATCGCCATTTTCCACACAAACCCACACGAGAAGAGAAGAGGCAGAACAAAACAAAAACCCCACTTCTTCCCTTTTCATTTTGAATTTTCAATCCAATATTATATATATATATATATTTTTCTTTTTTTTTTTTACTTTTTCCTTTTTGTTCTTCAAATCACAACAACGCTCCGCTCCCCCTTCTTCTTCTTCATCTTCTTCTTCTTGGCTTCTTCTTCTTCTTCTTCTAATTTTTTATTTAATCCTCCATTCAATTCTAACCGTTGAGGGGCCCCATTCATTTATCTTATAATTCCCCATCTCTGAATTTTTCCTTTCCCACTCTCCACTTTCTCTGCTGGCGGTTGTGTTTCTTCATCTTTTTCAGCTTCACGTTTTTTCAATAACACATTGGATTCATACCCTTAATCCAATCACAATCCCACAACCCCACTATTTATTTTTCTCTCTTTCCTCCTTTTTTGGGTCTCTTCTTCTTCTTCTTCTTCTTCTTCTTCTTCTTCTTCTTTTTGCTCTGTTTCACTCTTACCCTCCTCTTTTCTCTGTTTTTCCTTATTTGGGTTTGTCTCTGTTCTTCTCATATCGTTCTATTTCTATTGAAGATCGATAGAGAATTTCAATTGTCTTCCATTTTCTTCTTTCGTCTACTTAACTTTATTCCTAGTGTTAATTCTTAGCTTTTGCTCTATTTTCTTCTTCTTTGCTTTATTGGATTGTTCTCTCTCTCCCTCTCTCTCACGATCTCTACAGTCGTGGGGGGGAAATATCGCTGGATCTTCGGTTTTACCAGCCGCCATCAATACCAAATTACGGGAAGAGGGAAAAGGCTGAGTTTTTTTTCCCTCTCTCGCTCCTTTTCTCTAATCACTCTATTGAGATCACCTTCATTTGTTCTTCTTTTGAAGTTCATCTGGGTATCATTGCTTTTGTTATTCGATTCCCTTTTTTCCCTGTTGTTGGTTGTGAGGGAGGTGGGAGAATGGGAAGATTAGGGTTCTTGAAGTGGGTTTTGTTGGTTGGGGTTTTGGGTTCTTGTGTTGAAGGTCTTGGAGTAAATTGGGGAACCATGGCCAATCATAGATTACCCCCTAAGACTGTTGTGCAGATGTTTAAGGATAATGGGATTCAGAAAGTGAAGCTGTTTGATGCAGATCAATCCTCCATGGGTGCTCTGGCTGGGACTGGTATTGAGGTCATGGTTGCCATTCCTAATGATCAACTTTCTGCCATGGGAGACTACAATCGAGCTAAGCAATGGGTGCAGAGGAATGTCACCCGTTACACCTTTGATGGAGGAGTTACCATCAAGTAATTCATTCCATTTTCTATAACTATTTCAAACCATGGAAAATTGATTGTGTTTCCTTTGTTTTGATCTTTTCTGTTTTATTTTTATACTAAGCCTGCTCAGTTATTATTTGGATCTTGCAAATCCTCGTCCCATGTAGATAGTTGTGTTATTTCCATATCTTAGGAAGTCTCTGGGTTTGCATATACGTGGTCAACTTTGCAATCATTTGGATGGTTGTTTGAATTTGTTTATTTATTGTTGAAAGAAGTCTCTTTTATTTATTAGCAATCTCATAAACATGGTTTGAATTTATTTTCCTGAGATGGGTTTTGGAAATTCATTTTGAAGTTCTTTTTCATTTTCGTAAGCATTGACTTTTCTGATTGAGTTAATCATATAATAATATATGGATCGTTGGCTTTCCAGCTTCAGCAAAGGGTGGAAAGTTCTTTAACTGGTTACGAACAGGTTGTGGATGTGGTTTACTTTGACCAAGAATCCTTGAATGGGTCGATCTATTCTGCTCATGAATTCAGCTCAGTCGTTTTCTTATGGAATTTTATCTTTTGTTTCTGCAAATAGATCAACAATATGTATATTATAGTGCATGCCAAATCTTTCTTTAAATAGATGCCTGTCGTTTTCTTATTTATTAAATACAAAGATTGAAGTACAGTTAGCAATTTCTTTGTGCAAATATTTTTGCAAGAGACTAATTTTATCTCCTTGGATGGAACCTGTTCTCTTACTATGGAGTCTTTAAGGTATAAGAGCCCTTTTGGTGGAGATTCTTGTATTTCTCGCTGCATCAACTTCATCCAATTTCTTACAAGAAACACGTATGAAATATTTTATCAGCGTGCTCATAAATAAGTAAATCATGAAAAATGCTCATAAATAAGTAAATCATGAAAAACAAACAAAAAAAGAAACTGTGTTTTGATCAAACTCTTGGGAAGTTTCATTTATCTTTGATTCGAGTTGTTCACTTTCTGTTGTTTTTTAAATTAGAAGATTGGATGGGTTTACGATTGTTGATTTTGTCTTGGGGTCATGAGCATAAAACTAACCTTTTCTTACTATGCTGATCTTGTTCAGATATGTTGCTGTTGGCAACGAACCATTTCTGTCATCCTATAATGGATCATTCTTGAACGTTACCTTTCCAGCTCTTCAAAACATTCAAAACGCACTCAATGAAGCAGGTCATGGAGACTCCATCAAGGCAACGGTGCCCTTAAATGCTGATGTTTACAACTCCCCAGTTAATAGCCCGTACCCGTCTGCTGGTAGATTTCGCAATGATATTAATGGACTCATGACTGATATTGTCCAGTTTCTAAACAAGAACAAAGCACCTTTTACTGTAAACATTTACCCTTTTCTTAGTCTTTATGGCAACGACAACTTCCCTTTCGACTATGCTTTCTTTGATGGTGCAAGTAATCCTGTTGTTGACATTGGAACTGGGATTCAGTATACCAATGTGTTCGATGCCAACTTCGACACGTTAGTTTCGTCTCTGAAGGCTGTTGAACTTGGGGACATGCCCATTCTAGTTGGTGAGGTTGGATGGCCAACTGATGGTGACAAGAATGCCAATGCTGGTAATGCTTACAGATTTTACAATGGCCTTCTACCAAGGCTTGCAGCCAACAAGGGCACCCCACTGAGGCCCGGATTCATTGAAGTATACTTGTTCAGTTTTCTGGATGAAAATGGCAAGAGCATTGCTCCAGGAAATTTTGAACGGCATTGGGGTATTTTTGGGTACGACGGTCAGCCAAAGTTTGGCATGGATCTTTCTGGTCAGGGCCAAAACAAGTTACTTGTGGGAGCACAGAATGTTCAGTATCTTCCTCAAAAGTGGTGTATGTTCAATCCAAATGCAAAGGATCTAAGTAAACTTGCTGATAACATAGATTATGCCTGCACTTTTTCTGATTGCACTTCCCTTGGATATGGATCTTCTTGCAATAACTTGGATGCTAATGGGAACGCGTCCTATGCATTCAATATGTATTTCCAGGTGCAAAATCAAGATGAATTGGCATGTAATTTTCAAGGTTTAGCCACAATAACCTCACAGAATCTTTCTCAAGGTACCTGCAATTTCATCATCCAGCTATCTTCCTCGGCCTCGTCACATGCTGCTTCATTTGTTAGTTTAGCATCTATGGTTTTGTTATTTATGGCACTGTTGCTATAATTTGCTTTTGTAGATACTTTATGATGATGTCTCATTTTATTACTTTTTTTACATCAATTTTTTCTGATGTATTTGTAGGTTTACATTAAAGTTAACGATTAATTGATTGATTCTATTCAATCACTATTGTGGTTCTCATCATGGTCATGTCATTGTGAGCATGACTTGAAATTTTCGTTGAATATTTTATCTGTTCTACACATGAAATGGAGTATTGATGAATCGTAGATGTAACTATTCCATACCAATTGTGTGAATCCGCTAGTGAATAAATGATGTAAATAAATGTAATTATTCAGTACTCAAGTAGTAATCAGTCTATTCTATTAGAAAGGGACACAAGAATAGTTCATGTGTGCTCAAGAGTTGAATGAGGAGCTGAAGTACTCTAATTTGAAAAGAAAGGGCAGTAGTTTACATTAGAGAACCAAAATATGTTGCCGCTGCAGGTTCGGTGCATTGGTAGTAGGTTTTACGTAGGAGTAGAAGAGGTAGTGGTAGGAGTAGAAGAGGCATTCATCATTCTCATCTCCATAACTCTCTTGTGGGAATTTGAATGCAATAAACTCACAAAAGTAGGGCTGTTGGCTGGTCTATACTCTGGTAATAATCTTCCTGACTTTTTGTATCTAACTCCACATGCATTGCATAATGTCTTGGGTCCCAATGGTCCACTTCTCCACTGTGGAGTCCTCTGTGCTTGACAATGGCTGCATCTCCTCCCACTCCCTGCACCCTGTTGCTGCTGCTTCTTCATACTCTTCTTAACTGTTGTTTCTATCTGACCCATATCTACCGTCTTCTCTCTTTCTCCTCCTCGAGCCTTAGGCGGAAGTAAGAGCTCGCTATCGGCCAACCAATAGGTCTGTTGCAACAGAAGGGGATCTGTAGAGGAGGTCAATTGTAAGGAATGTTTGTTCTGCAGCAGGTTCAGTTGACGGAGATGTCGACTAATGAGAGGGAGAACACTCATTTTGGAGGGCGTTCGTCGTCTTCTTTTGCTTCTTGCCTTGCCGGGGACTGCAGGAAAGTGGGTGAATGACGAGTTAGAAGAAGGTGGCATGGGTTGAGAAAGTGAACTTGGTTTTGTAGGTGGATTGTTGAGCTGTGTGGATAGTTGTGAGGGTGGTGGGAGAGGGAGGGTGCTTCCTTTGGTTGATAAGCATTCTTCCACAAATGCTGATAACCACTCCAAGCTTACATCAACATCCTGTTTCATCAAACGAAACTCACCATTGGTGAGATGAGAGAACTAGGCAAAGCAAAGCAATGGATTCTATAATGACATACCATTGCCATGGCCTGCGAAGAATGGAGAACGTCGTCGATAGTGGAAGAAAACTTGGCCCCAAGATTAGAAGAGTCGTCTTGCTCGCATTTGCAGTTAACCGATGCTGTCTCCGGTTGGTAATCCATGGGGGGAGTGGAAGCAACAGCAAAGTGAAGAGAGGGAGAGAGGAAATGAAACAATAATTGGAGAAGTGTGAAATATGAATATGTGTAGCAGTAATAGTGTGTGTGGTGGTGATGTTTATGAGTTGGTTTTGGACTCTTTATTTCTGTCGGCAGATTAGGATGGTTTGCTTTTAGTAACTAACATTATTATTCAAATCAACGTCCCCATCTCTCTCTCTGTAAAAACAATGATTTTTCTCTATCCACAACTTAGCCAATTGGTCTTTATAATTTTGGTGTCAAATGTAAAATACTACATTGATTCTTATATTTTTAACTTTAACTCGACTTTTCATTTTCGTTTATTATATGTCCATTCTGATACTTGTATTTAGAAAAATAAAACCATTTATTTAAATTTAATAGGACATTTGAGCTCCTACTTAACATTTGAGTCTCCCGTTATAATAACTGATTTTTTTAATTATTATAATCTTACAACTATAACAAAACTATTTGAGACTCTTATTGTCTTATACACTGTTTACTACTTTGTAACTATCCTTTGTCCTTATCTATTATCTAACCTAAAATAATCTGTACTCAAAACACATGCTATCTTATTTCAAACTAAAAAACTATTATAGTTTAGTTATCATTGTGTATAATAACCAAGTTAACATAAATCAAATACCCCCATACTCAATAAATTATTAGAAATATGGTTAGGACTTTGAATTAAAAAAAAAAAAAAAAAAAGGTTCGAGCTAAATGGGCAGGTTCACTGGCATTTCCAATTTCAGAACAGTTGCTTTGTCTCCATGGTATTAAATCCTCTAGCGCCAGGGGGCCTACCCACCAACTTCATGGGTGTTTTGGGCCTCCAATTAAATTGATCAATTTTACCAAAAACCACTCTGCTAATTCATCCCACCACTTTCCCTGGACTACAACTATACAGTCAAATGAGCTGTCTAGTAAAAATTGTTACTTGACAGTTTTTGGTTCAAGAAAATGTTTTTTTTTCAAAAAAAAAAAAATGTGCATTTAAAAAGCAGATTAGGTACAACTTAGGCTACATCTAATCATTGTCCTGTTTTACCGTTCCAATCATGATCGAAAGAGATCATGATACTCTAACTCACGCTCTGGCTTAGCTTGAGTTAGATCCAACTTTCAGTAACCAAGTTCATGGTCCAACCCCTTAGACTCAACTCAATAACCTATCTCTCCCTCTCCCTCTATCTTCGATTTGGGGGAATTGTGATTGAGATATTTGATAGCTAATAAATAAAAGAGGTATGTTAGATGAGTTAGTTTGTGGTGGTTCAAGATGTTTTTATGTAAAAGGTTTATTTTACAGGAAATTAAGTAAATGGAATACTTTATGTTTTAGTTTATCCATTCAATTTACATTAGTTATTCATTTTAAAATATAGTAAAATGAACTAAAATCTAAAATTTTACCATATTTAATTTACAATAATTTTTCATTGTTTTTATTCTAATAGTTTATAAGCAATAATAAATAGGTGATTTCTTTTTAACTCAAATTGAAATCTCATTAGGTTATTCTAATGAATTTTGGACACATTTCTAACCAAAGGATGGGATAGAAATTTTAATTTTAAAAAAATCCTTAAAAACGATATAAAGATTTCTCCACAAATTCTAAACTTTCAAAAGAACAATAACTAAATATAGATGTAACCAAAATACCAAACTTAGAATATATATATATAAATAAATAAAGCTGATGTTTGACGAATGATGACCCAACCTTCGCCATGATGAGAAGCTAGACAATGCCGCCATTGACGAGAATGACTTGACCATTGATCCACTCCCCATCGTCGGAGGCCAAGAACCCAACAAAAGAAGCCACATCTTTCGGAACACCAAGCCTCCCCATCGGACACTTCTCAATCACCTTCTTCACTCCTTCCTCATCTATTCCTCTGTAAAACATCTCTGTCGCCGTCGCACCCGGCGCTATGCAGTTCACCGATATTCCAGTCCCACTCAGCTCCTTCGCTGCCACCTTCGCCATTGCCTCCACTGCTGCTTTCGACGCTGTGTATGCTCCTAACCCTGCTGTCGTCGCCATCACTGCTGTCGACGATATCAGTATTATTCGCCCTCCACCTCCGCGTTTCACTCGGTTTGCTGCTTCTTTGCAGCACAGAAAACATCCCCTCGTGTTCACACTGAAGAACACACTCAACTATTTTACTCATCGGTGTTGTTTTGATATTAGAACAAGAGGTTCTATATTCCAACTTAAATCAACTTGTTGAGTCTTATATAAATCATTGAGTTATGCTCACGCTTCAGCTAAATAAAATGAAAGATCTTAAAGATTAATACTCATCAAACATTTGAAAACTAAACTTTTTCCAAAGAAATCTTAGGGAAGAAGAGTGAGCAGCACCTGAAAAGATGGTCGAAAATCTCCAATGGTGTATCAGCAATATAAGGGTAAGTAGGATCTGAAATTCCAGCAGAGTTAACAAGGATATGGACCTGAGATCCAAATGCCTGCTCAGCTGCATCAAACAGAGACTTCACTTGCTCTGAATTGGACACATCTGCCCGCCAAGCAATGGCTCGTTGGCTGCTCCCTGCGGCCAAGGATGAGTTGATATCGGCAACAACTTGATCGGCTTCAGCTGAACTAGCAACATAGTTGACCACAACCCGGGCGCCGAGACCGGCAAGGTGAAGGGCGATGCCTCGGCCTATGCCCCGTGAGGCACCAGTCACAATGGCGACTCGATCCTGCAGAGGCAGGGCAAGCCTTGCAGGGCCCGATTCTGAAGCCATTGTACTCACAAGAGGTTGAGATTGATATATTCTAGTGATTAAAAACGTAGCTGCACTGCTTATGGATCTATACTATAAATTATAAGAGAATATGACGACAACAAAAACAATGCCAGCTCGTTGATCTTGATTAGTGTTATCATATTTGGGAAACCAGAGTATTTATTGTATAAATACAGAAAGAAGGTCATGAATCAAGTCCTCGAAAATGGAGGAGCACATGTAAATATTTCACCTGCTACTTGTACTTGATCACGTGTTCATTTCATAATGAATTAAAGTAAAATATGAAAATTGAAGAGGAAATAATTACATTACAAGTTATCATGCTCAATTACTTGGGCGCCCCTCCATTGTTCACCAGGTTTAACTGTGACAGGAACCAACATGGAAGCAGGGCCAGTGCATATGAAGTAGTCTTTCCCAAACTTGTTAGATAATGAACCAGGGCTTGATAAGTATATGTCTTCAAATCCCATCCTTATCACCCTAAAAAATAGCTCTCTCCCCTGAAATACAATGACCCAACTATTAGTGTGTTTACAACAAACAAGTACTTTAATTATAAGCACTCAAGTAAAAATATGTTCACTATAAGATCATTTATATATTTCATATTGGGTGGTTTTAGACTCTTAAAAGTGTTTTTGATGTGCTCTCCGATCAAATATTTGGGCTAAAACAAACATTTGAGCCAAAAAAGGCTCTAGATCTGCTTTTTCACACGGCACTTCTATCATGTAAGTTCATCAAAAGTGTTGTTTTTTGCCATGTTAAAGGCACGATTTCAAGCATAGCCTCAATAGTAAACTTGAAGGTGTTGTGTGATACAATGAAATAGCCATTTATCTTTACCTGATCAAGAGTCTCATACTTGGAAGGTGTGGTGTGATATAAAGGCTTCAATCTCTCTGCTGGTGGGGCAGCATAAACTCTACTGAACTTATTCTTCAATATGGTGAAAGGGACATCTTGGAGGCTCCATGAGCCTGCTTTTCCTTGGGGCTCGGAGCCAAACAATAACCAATCGGGTTCCTCGACCTTCATTGCTTCGGATGGAGATAGTATTTCAAAAGGTGAAGATAAAGGTGGGAGGGAACAATAGGAGCATCCCTGAAGGCCCTGAATTGCCGCCCCATCTCGTCGCTTGAACTTGAAATGACTCAATATCGCGCTCTTTAGCGTCAATGGCTTCAGTCCCGTGTTCTTCACAATCACCGCCGTAGCCAAACTTTCTGAATAGAGAGTGACAATGTAAGTAATCTCCATTTGCTTACTACTGCAGCTCAACTCCACCTGCAGCAAAACCAAGATGAATGAATAACTAAGTATTAGTACATTGTTAGTTGCAAATTTAACAAGGGTCTATAGCTCAGTGGTAGAGCATTTGACTGCAGATCAAGAGGTCACCGGTTCGAACCCGGTTGGGCCCTTTTTCCTTTTTCTTTTTTTTTTGTTGTCTTTTTGTGTTCTGATCACTTAGGTTTTGTGTGTTATTGTGTGAGATTCAATAGGAACGCAATGAGTTAACATAAATTGTTCTCTGTCTAAATAAAAGATAAAACAACAAGGGTTCATAGCTCAGTGGTAGAGCATTTTGGCCCTTTATACCTTCTTTTTTTGTGTGTTCTCTGATCACTTAGGTTTTGTGTGTTATTGTGTGAGATTCAATTGGAACACAATGAACTAACATAAATTGTTCTCTGTCTAAATAAAAGATAAAAAAGGTTTTTGGTTTTTGTTAACCTTCAATTACTTGACACTAAAGAGAAGGAGACTACAAGAATTTAACAATACATTTTATATAGGAACATATATATATCAATAATGTAGCTTTTTTTCCAGCAATCCCACAACAGAATTTGAAGAAAAAAAAGAGATATTATGAATTAATTGAACATTAAAGTCAGCAAAGAAGCATAAAACACCAGATACAAATGAAATTATACCTGGAGAGCATCAATGGCGTCGGAATCGACATCTTTGACAGTCCAATCAGAAGAGGGAAGAAGAGAAGATTTGGAAGAAGAATCAGAAGCATCATCAATGACAAGAGCAATCCCACCTTTAGTGGTGGGAGTGGTAAAGAGAACTTCCTCAAACCCGTCGTCCTTCCAATAGACTTTGGGTTTGTAGGAAGTGAGATGAGCATCGGAAATGTGGAGGCGTAAGGAGCTACCGTTGCGGACGGTGAGGTCGAGAGTGGGAACGCCATTGGAGTCGTGGAAGTGGAAGCCCTTGCGGCCGAATTTTTCGTTGAGAGAATCGGCGGTGGAAGGGAAAGAAGTTGAAGAAGAAGAAGAGGAAGAAGAAGAAGAAGAAGAAGAAGAAGAAGAAGAAGCTCTAATGAGGTTTGGCTTTGGGAGAGGAAGACAAACCAGAGAAGCCATGGGAGATTGGGATAAAGAGGAGAAGGCATTAATGGCTTCCACACACACTTCAACACATCCTTACTCCCACCAATGCTTTTTTCCTTTGGATTTCTATTTTCGCCTTTTATCCAATCATAACGCGGGAAAATTTTTCTGACCTTTTTATTTATTTTCAATCATTACACTGTTAATTTAAAGAAAATTATTATAAATATCAAAATTATTGAAAATATTTATACATAGACATTGAAAGTGACATTGATACATACTAATAAAATTTGATATTACGTAAATATTTTGTTACCTTTAACAATGACCCATGATTTAATAATTATTTACACTCTAACCACATTATAAATATTATAAACCATAATTACTCGATATCCTAAATAATTCCTACTATCCAATCTAAACTTGATTAGACTTGGTTAAATTTTGTTTTTAATTCAAGTTGAATTTAGTTTTTGTTAAATTTATATGTATTTATTCACCCACACCCACATCTAATTTCTCTTTGTAATCTCAAGTGATGAAATAAAGTAGTTGTGTTATGGAAGAAAGTAAGACTTCTTGTCATGGAAGGGAGATGGTAGAGGAATAGAAGAAAATATTGCATATTCTTATGTATGTTAAAGTCAAGCGTGTTCAATAAATAATATATTGTTTATTGTATACTACATACATTTATAAATTTAAAGAGATGTGTTGATCATGTTTGGAAGGAAT
The DNA here is from genome assembly GCA_037974625.1 of Cucumis cinereus. Classification (NCBI taxonomy): domain Eukaryota; kingdom Viridiplantae; phylum Streptophyta; class Magnoliopsida; order Cucurbitales; family Cucurbitaceae; genus Cucumis; species Cucumis cinereus. The sequence continues at coordinate 12,049,160 of JBBPDJ010000017.1, forward strand.
TTTAGAATGACTAAAATCACTTTTAACATGCCTAAAATCAATTTTCTTTAAAAATTGTGATGTTTCAATCTTACCTATCAATTACTTGGAAGATGACTCCAAGTGATTTATTGATAAGTGATTGTGAGTGGTTTTATTTTCAAAAAAACATATTATTTCATATTAAAAAATTATATCAAACATATAAATGGTTGCTACTAGTCATAAAAGTATTCTATGAGTAATAAAGTCATAGATAATATAATTTTTATGAGTGATAGACATCTATCAACTATAAACGTAGAAACGTTTTACCTATGATGGACAAAAAAAAATTGTATCGATGATAGGCTATCAAAATGATCTATCAATGATAGAAGGTAGTTATTGATAAAATGATAAATTAATGATACACCCAAAAAAATTAAAAATTATTTATTTATTTAACATATTTGTAAATATGGCAACCAAAATTTGGTTCACTATAATTATGTTATTATCAAATAGTTTGATATCCATGACATGGAAATATACATAAAACTAAAACAAGTACCATACCACCAAATGATCTTTTTGTTTTTGTTGGCAAAAACTATTTTTGTTTTTCAAAAACTAAAACACAACAATGGGGAAAAAAAATACCATTTGGGTCTACAAAAGGAGAAAGTAACCTTAGGTCTGTAATCCTCACATTGCATAACATGACCCAATACTATTTCCAAGATGAACTATGAAGATTTAGAATAGTCATCTCAAACAATTGTCGAAGTACAAAGTATAAAATAGAAATGAAAGAACAAAATCATTATCGAACAAAATTTAAAAATATTTTTTTAAAAAAAAAACTAAAAACAAACAAACGTTTAACAGCCATTTGATTTTTTAAATTTGATTTCTTTCACCCATAATGTTCATATTTCGAGATTTGAAAACTAAAAAAAGTGATTTTCAAAAACCGACCAAAACACTAAGAACTTTAACTACTTCAATATTACTTGGAAGATGGCATAGCATTACATTTCATGATTAGACCCGACAACTTACTATGTAGCATGTACGTGATGGCTATAAATCAAACACATTCCCTCTCAAATCCTTTTTCTTGTTTCCTTGGATTACTATATAAACTTTGGACCAGCACTTATCAAAACAAGTAAAATATTGTTGAAACAAGCCATTGTCACGTGGGAGTAATTCAAATTTGAATGAACATTAAATCAGCTCAAACAAGTACTAGAAGAGTGGGAAAGAGTGTAAGATAGACTAGAAACAAATGCATCAAAACAAAGGACTGGAAAAACCTAGCTAAGCTAGCTTGCCATCAACCCATTCTAAATTGCATCATTCGACGAGTTCAACTAACACAAGGAACCAGCGCTGAATCGAGTCAACAACATTACATTATACCCAACAATCAAAGCCAGTGACTCAAAAATTTGTTCTACTAGCAGTGGCATTCGCAAAAAGCCACATTTTCACCAACAAACTCCTCGCCTATTAAAAACACCACCCTCATACAAACAAACCATTTTTGGTATCTTAATCAAAAACTTAAGATGACGGGCAGATGGAGAATAAATTATAGCAATGTGCCAAAATGAACATTTAGTCCTCATCCATCCCTGCAGGTTGATCTCCTCTCCTGGGGCCTCCAGCTGGTTTTGACATTATTATCTGCAACATGACGTGAATTAACATAATTACACAAGACAAAGATTTAGGGTCTAGGGTCTAATAAATTACACACCCTATCAATCCCTTTCTTTTTTTTCTTTTTTTTGCTTTTATCGATTCTCTTCCTTTTTTTTTTTCATTTGGAAAACTGGATATGGACAGTTCCAATAAGATTTCATTCTTGAATAAAAATCTATTTATTTATTTATTTCATGTATTTGATGATTGGAACAGGAGGGGATACATGTTACACCACGATTTTGTATCTCTAAACAAATTCTCTTGGATTCACTAATTGATGAAACGTTTGTTTCTTGTCAAAAGAATGGCCAAGAAATTATCCAAGGGGGCAAGGTTCATTTCCACCCAATTCAAACATCAATTGGCCATTGGTTCCAGAGCAGCAGTGAAATGATGTTAGTCTCAGCTGTCCTATGTTTGTGTGTATCGTTTTCACAAATTAAATGTCAATCCAAGGTCTTTAATAATACTGTCTTAAAATGAGATTTAACATAGAAATGGAGATGAAAAATGCCAAGAAATATAGTTTGATAAAAGTTTAAAGAACGGGTGTACCTGGTCCACTCGAAGGACAGTACAAGCAGCATCTGCAGCATACTTAAGAGCAAAGAACCTAGAAAAGAAAAAAAAGGCAAGGATGTTACCAAGTGTTGGTATCCCTAGTAATATTTTTGAAAAAAGATCAAGAAGACAAATTTATGGTACAATGAATAATTGACTCTTTGTCAAACTAATGAAGTCTTCTTTCTTATAGAAACGGCTAATTTCATTGAGAAAAATGGAAAAAATATGTGTATGCAAAAAACCAAGCCCCCACAAGAACCCCACTAAAGAAAGGGTTTCCAACTAAGATATTGCCTAGGGAATAACTACAAAAACCTTTGAAACCGAAACCCAAAGAAAAACATGAAATCTCACCGAGGATCAAACCTCACTAGGGTTCCTCTCCACATCACAAAACACTCTATTGTTCCTTCCCCCAGAGAGCCCACAACTAATGAAATATCATTTTTACTAATAAACCGGGCTCATTATTTCATTAAGAAAACAGAGAAAGGTAACAATTTCAAAATCTCTAATGGAACAGAAGTTATTTCAATTAGACCAGGCCATATATGGTTGAACCGTTCACTATGCAATGCACCAAGCACCAAGCACCATGATGAAGTTCATGAGTCAAAATTCATTATCAAGGTTGGGAACTGATGGCACTGCAACATATCCACTAAAACTAAAGTAAAACGTAAAGGGTATTATCCACTAAAACATGTCCCGGAAAGGGTTGTGCTTTAAGTAAAACGTAACTCTACAAGAAAGACGCACACGAAGCATTGAACTAAGAGCTTAACAAAAGTAACCATAATTATTCACATTGTAAGAGAATGAAAACCGACTTGGTAATGTAAAGATCCCAGATATTCATCGTGGAAACATCCTTGCAAATCCCTTCTTCCAAGTCTATACCCACTCTAGTATTTCCGGATGCATGCTCAGCATACAACGAGGATATTATCTCCATTGCATTTAGCCCAGCATTTTCGGAAAGAGTTTTTGGAACCATTTCAAAACTTTCTGCAAATTTTGCAATGGCATACTGATCCAATCTGCAGACAGACAAGGAAAAGTCATCACTTTGTTTCTTCAACAATAGAATAAAATAACTCAAGTACTCATAGCACCATCCTTTGGAATATAACTCAACATGATGACCAAATTAAACCACAAACGTGCATCAATGCTCCACACTATTTTAAAAAGCAATTGAGGCTTATGCCTAAGCCCTGCTTTTAGTCTCAAGACTTGCACCTTCCTTGAATGTTGTACTCCAAGAGGTTTACGTCTTTGTGAAAACGCACTCAAGCTTACGTCTTCTTTCCTTCTTTGATTTATTTTTCTTCCAATTTCAGAAAGAACTATGGATAGCTTAATGAGCACTTCATGAAATTAGAAGCTTATGAAATTTTACCAATTACCCATGCAATATAAAGTGATGACCATTTAAGTCACAGGGCTGGATAATCTTGGTCCATCTAGCCTCAAATTAGGAGTCTGTAGACATGTGTACTCCTTTTTTCTAATTTAATAAGAAACGAGCTTCCATTGAGGAAAAGGAAAGAATGTACAAGGGCATGATTAATCAAGGATTTCTAACTTTCTTGCATTCCTCCCCTTTCCACTATCACCCCCATTTTAGTGATAAAATCAAGCTTCGAGCAAAAGGGCCTACTAAAAAGTCACTTTTTCTATGAAAATAACAACTTTCATGGAGGAAATAATGAAAGAATACCCTCAAGCCCACAAAAGGAAGGAGCCCACCCATGGTAGTGACTCAAGCCAAACAAAATAGTGCTTTAGAATAATTACAAAAGATCTTCAAAATTGAAGCACATGGGGAAATATAAAATCTAGTAAAGGATCAAACATCACTAGGATCCCACTCTAACCCTCTTCCACTAAACACCCTGATATTTTGTTCTTACATAAACTATAACAAGAAACAATTTTGAAATGGCCGTTTTGAAAAATTCTAATTTGAACTATCAACTCATCCTTGTGGTCAGTTTTTGAACTATCAACTCATCCTTGTGGTCAGTTTGGATTGAAAGAAACAACCATATCATCGATGGCAAAGCAATTTTTTTTATAGATCCTAACTGTCTCATCGCATCTCTGTAGCACTAATTCTCTTTGATTATCTCCCTCTTATTTCTAAAATTCCTACACTAATGAAATTGTTTCTTTGTAAAGAAAAAGAAAAATAAAATAAATAACTTTTGAAATAAAATTCAATTTTTTTTTTAATAAAAGGTCTTTTTCACTCGAAGTATTCATTCAATAAGAAAAAACAGTTCCTTCCAAATTTGTAGAGAGTCATAGACTGTTAAAGGCGTTCAGCAGATCCTGGAAAACAGCCTTCACAGCCATGAAGAGCAAAGCATTTACCAACTTAGCTTTACCACCCTCTTCATCTTCTACCAACTCTTGACCTTAAGAATTCCTCACTGCAAACAAATTTTTTCCGTCCTTGCACATCCCATCGACCCTAGAATACCACCTCCATAACTCTATTACTGCAAAAAGAAATCTCAGGAAAAAATAAATCTAGAAAGAGAACTATTTTCCGTAGCCGGACAATTCCTGCACATTAATATACTGCAGTTTGCATTCCAGCCCTTATATCAGCTGTGTAAAACCTTTTCCTTATCTTGCCAGAGGAAGGCTTTTAACAACCGACTCTGTTAAAAAAAAGTTTAAAATGATTTTGTGCAATATTAAATTTTAAAAATAAAAGATAAAAAGAATTACCCAGTTTCTTTAAAAGAGAACTCCTTTACTCTTCTAGCCAACTCAATTTCAGTAGCAGCAGCTCCAGGTACTGTTCGGCTGTCCTTCGCCATTGCCTGACAAAGAAAATCATCATGCGGGCCCGGCTTCAAATAATTTCAAGAATAAACAGTACATGTGTAGAGAAATACTTTGTATGTATTAACTCCATCGTCAACTGCCCGCTCAAGATCATCCAGTATGCTATCAGTACTTCCTCGTAACACAACTGTTGTTATAGAGTTACCCCCCTCTTCATTCTTCACAACTGTGACCTGTAATGCAATATCAAGAAGGGAAAAGAATTAGTTACGACGTCAGAAATAAAGAAGCAATCATGGAAAACTGCAATATAAAGCCAATTAAGCTAATATAGATAACATACCCTAACACCACCAATTTCTTCAACCGAGACGGAGTCCACATGACCCAAGTCATCTGGATTTGGCTGGCTAAGCTTCAACTGTCGTTTGGTGGGGAAGGGAATCATATCAATGCCAGTGAACAAAACAATCTCACTTCATCAATAACAAAGCCTTAACATGCTTACCATGGCTACAGCACCGGTTGTGCGACAAAATCTCCGCAACTCAAACTTTGAACTAATTTTTAAGACCATAAGCCTGCAATGCAGCAGTAGATGAAATAAAAGAAAGAATCTGGAGAAAAAGAAAGATCTAATCTGGATAGTTGCATTCATATCCAACACAAAAACCAACTCCTCCCAACATGCATCAGCATTCAGCAATGCAAATTAATACATAAAAATTATAACTAAAAATCTTAAATTCTAAAATCATTCATACGCATAATAGCCATATTTGGAATTTGGATACATTAAAACGTCGCAAACATGCTTGAATGTGGTATGGAGTCAAATGGAAAGATTTGAGAAAATAATAATATTTGCAGGAGAGACATTGGACAAAAGTAAAAGAAAACAATCAACAATCAACAATCATGACTTGTCTTATATGGAAATGAGATGGATGTAGTGAAAAGCATAACAAAAGTATTTCCAAACAGATACCCCCTATTGGCTTTATCATCAAAACTTCATTGATTATTCTCTTTTATTTATATAAGAACATTGATTATTCTCAAACTCCCATAACTCATAACAGATCTTTTTATTAAAAAAATTATAAAATACTTTTTTAAAAAGAAAAAACTTGAATAAATAAAGCTCTCAATAAGATGAATGAAATGGTGAATGGGCAAAGGAGGAAAGAGAGCACATTACAAATGGAGCCTACAAGGAAGAGAGACAACCTAACAATCACCATTATATAAAGGACTCCCCCACAAGGAATAATGGTAGATGCAAAAATCCTTAGACGCAGACACCTGCAAGAAAGTGTGGGACATAGCCCACACCTTGCCCATACTTGCAAGCCTCCTAAAGATTTTGCTTATCACTTATCAGACAGCCAAATGCTTGGGTAGCAAAATTGGAAAATAAGTTCGGCCCCAAAAGATTCCACCCTAATACTAGAACAATAGCTTTTTTTTTTGGATGAAAAAGACGACTTCCATTGGATAAGAATGAAAGAATACACGGGCAAACAAAAAACCAAGCCCACAAAAAATGGAATCCCGCTACAAGAAGGGCTTCGATATAGAAGACTTTATGTAATCCTAAAACAAGGGATGGAAACACACTTCCTCTACCATAGTCCAACAAAATACACTGGACATCAAATATACATTTCAACGAGTACAGTGAGCAAGAAATAGAGCATTTTTATTCAGCAACCACATTTTAACACACATTTTTAATGAATAACCAAACTTTCATTGAAGCAAAAGTGAAATAATAAAAGACATGCAAAAAAAAAGAGAGCCCACAAAAGGGAGAGATCATCAAAAGAAATAACCCCCACAAAAGTGGCAAGCTAAAGGAATGTTGAACCTATTAAAAGTCCAAACATCACTCCAGATCAAAATAAAACGAAATAGGTTACAAAATGGCTTAGTCACCACTCACCAGAGCAAGAAATGTTGAACCTATTAAGAGTCCAAACATCACTCCAAAACCTCTCAACTGGAGAACGAAAAACTACAGAGAGAAGGAAAACTCAACATACTTGTAGCGCTCACAGAAATGTAGAGCCATTTCCCCAACAGCTGCTCCACTAACAATGACTTTAGCCCCTGAATCTGCAACTGCTTTTATCAGCTCCTCAACTTTAGCTTCCTCAGTTTTTGCATAATTTTGTAGCTACAATTGATAAGCATATGTGAATCAATGTTTTAAGAAAAACTACAATTCCAATAACAAAGGAGGAGAGAGTGAAAAAAAAAAAGCCACAAAAAGAATCCTAAAGTAAAAGAATGTCATTTTTTATATAAGAAAAGGTAAAAGAATATCTTAACCAAGCAAAACAAGGTAAAATTCTTCATGTGGCAGGTTCGGCACAAAAGAGTTTACTCCTTGGATCGGATCTCAAGTAGAGGTCTTCAACGATTGGGCCTCTTTGTTATATTTTGCAGGTGGCAGAGGACTTTGATCATATCATGTGGACCGGTGATTTTGATTCCAGCTTTGTCAACCCTCGAAGTGGTAGGGAGGCAGATTCTTCATCTGCCCCTTCATGATAAAAGGAGGTTTTTGCGGCAAGCAAGGGTGTGCACTATTTTAGGGGGGTTTCGGAGAGGAAAACATCAAAATATTTAGAGGACGTGAGAGTTTGTTTTCCGATTGGTCCCTCGTTAGATTCTTTGTTTCTCTTTGTGCCTCTGTTTCTAACCTCTTTGTAGTTATTCGTTTGCCGTTAATTCTTTTTATTGGAGCTCCTTTTGTTGGCTTTTCCTTATGTATTCTTTCATTTTTCTCCTCAATGAAAATACAAAAAAAAAAAAAAAAAAAAAAAGGAAAAGCATATGTATTCTTCATTTTCACAATGAAATGTTGGTTTTTCATTTAAATGACATATATGGAAGAATGTACCATTGTGAATAAGAAGACATTTGATGTAGAACTGTTTTGGGTTTTATTCCTCTGTTTAGTATCTCTGTGTTTTGGCCAGTTAGCTGGTTAGTTTGTGATGAAGTTGTTTTAGTTTGTTATTCGGTCGTGGAGGCTAGCCTAAGTATGGCAGCCCTTGTAATCTTTCAGGAATTGAATAAAATTCCAATTTTCTCCAAGAATTCTCTTAGATTAGTTTCGTCTCAATTGAAAATTATAAAAATAATTAAAAAGGTGAAAAAATAAAATAAAAATTTGAGATTGTTTAGGGAAAGAATTGTTTGATAATTTTTCTTGTTTTCGTTATGAAAAGTTCAAAAATCAACATCAAATAAAGGATAAGTGTGTGTCCCATTAAGGGCACCTCATGTGAAAAAAGCAAGCCTGTGTCGCCTTTTTGTTGTGGCTTTTGAAATACTGTTTAAATGCAAGTCTTGACCGAGGCATCCTTTTGGTGATTTTTCCCCACACTTCTCAAAACAGTGCTTACAAAGAAAATAATATATCTTCAACTTTCTTGCTTTTAGTAAAATTTTCAAAATATCGAAAAAAGTTTAGGATTTACCTCCTCAGCGGTGTGAATTAATACTGTTCCTTTTGTTTCTGTTGCAGATGTATCAACGCCACCAGCAAATACAGCAACCTTCATATGAAAATGTTCAAGAAAATCAAAACCTAAGTCAGAGAAAGAATTTCACATGTATATATGCAATGTAAAAGAATAAGAGTTTGAAGTCCTATTTAGACAAAAATTAATAATACACAAACAAGTTTAAACCTGCTAAATCCAAGTAATATTGCTTTGCGAAAACAAAGGCAATAAAAGTTAGAAACAGGTGAAAATATTCTTATCTAACACAGTCGCTAAGACGGCATCCCCAAAAAAAACACATACCAAAAAACCTGTCATTAATCATACAATTTATGAGGGCAAACGGTCTGGCATTTAAACCACTGGATGTAAAAATGAAAATAATACCACAGCTACCCAGATGCAGATAAAAATTAGATTTATTTTCTTTCTCTCTTCTTCTATTTCATCTCTGACCCAGAAGGAATTAACATTCAGAATTATAGAAGGCTAATTTAATTTCTTAAAGCTGAAATGATCCAGTTTCCAACAACCAATCAAAGCCATTGCAATGGCTTTCAGATATGCGAGAATTGTTTTTTGGGGTTGGGGGGGGGGGGGGGGGGGGGGGGGGGGGGGGGGGGGGGGGGGGGGGGGGGGGGGGGGGGGGGGGGGGGG
>JBBPDJ010000017.1:12058474-12097540 GCA_037974625.1 Cucumis cinereus
GTGAAATGGTTTTTAGATGTGTGAAGGGGGGGTTTTAAACTTCCCCCCCCCCCCCCCCCCCCAAAAAAAAAATTTCCCTCAACATTTTCCTTATTTTTTATAGAAAAAAAAAACTTCTCATAGAATCACTGTCTTCTAATCTTGGTCAGTGTATTAGGTGGGAACAACACCTCATGGAGCAGCAGGGTTCAGGGTTTAGGGTTTAGTTAGTTTTTTCAACCAGATGTAAACATATGAAAACAACAAACAAATGAAATTAAGAATGTGAGCATCTATAACCTCACAGAAGAACATGAATCAAAAACAGGAGGGTATACAAGAAACACGTTCATCACAATGGAAGTGTAAATAAATGATTGTGCGTACCTTGGCCTTCTCAATCCGCTTTATACTTCCCACAGTATCACTTTTCAAGACCATGCCTCGCACTACTGAAGAATTGTGTAAACCACCTCCCAATAACTTTGCAACTCGAACATTGTCCACATTAAAATTTTCTGGATTCTTAGGACAAACTTGAATACATGCCTGATCACAAAAGAAGTATACATAACTTGCAGGGGGGAAAGGTTACAGGATAATTACTCAATTATAACAAGAGCAGGGAAAAAATATACGTCAGCAACTAGAGAACAAATAAAATCTTCTAGACCAAATTGCTTGCTAGCAACAGCAGCTTTCATGCGCGAAACAACTTCCTCTTTGTTACGAACATCCATGTTCTCTGAACCTTTCTCCACTAGTTCCTTCAAAACCTCAATGGTCTGAACCAACAAGAAGACATATATTAAAACAGAATGTCACAAAAGTTCATCTATGTATTCCATTATCATTGTAGAAAGTGAGAAACCTTATTGATTCCTTTTGTGTAGCCACTGATTATTTCGCTAGGGTGTAGGCCCATCCTGATGAGCTCTTCAGCATTTTGTAAAAGCTCCCCAGCAAATGAAATTGTCAGATTAGCTCCATCACCAATTTCTTCTTGCTGAGCTTTACCTGCTAAAACCAAAATTTTGGCCGCAGGGTGCTGTACCTCTAGTTCATTGACAATTGTGGCAGCATCATTTGTGACAAAAAGCTTATCAAGATGATTAATTACCATCTTATTCATTCCTGAGAAAGGATACTTAAGAATAAGGCCAGTAACATAGAAGGTAAGTTTTGAAAAAACAGCACAACATACTCTAGAAAAATAATAATAATGTATAAAATGAGAATAGAAGTCCATATGCATTAAAACAAATAACAAGTGCAGAGCTTGGAGAAGCAATCCTTACCTTATTATAAGCTCCAACCTTAGACATTAAGTTAAAATTTAATATAGAGCTTTATTTGGGGGGTTGGCGAAATTATCTTACCTTTTTATTTCATTTTTGCAACTTTCAATAATGAAAAATAAATTGAAGGACTACAATACAAAAATTGGAATTAGTTCTTTGAACAATTACTCTAACTGGCAGTAAAGTTAGCAGTTTTTCCACAGAAATAAATCCAACAGTTGTCCAACAGTTGAGTGCAAAACCATTTGGGTGGAGAATAAATACTTAGCACGGGAATTAAACCAAGCATATTACTGATAAATTTTGGATCGTCCATGTAAATCTTATTAAACTTAATTTTATTATCAGTATTGTCATGTTGTTCGGTATTGTCAAACTGTACGAAACCTTTATTACTCTCCAAACTTACCTGCCGATAATCAAACCTATTCTACAGTACTAAAGTGTGCTGTGCCTTTTTTTTTCTTAGTCCAACAATGGAGGAGGTCAGCATTTGAAACCTGAACTATTGGTCCTAATACAATGTCTTTTAACAGTTGAGCTATATTTAGGTTTGAAGCTACTTATTGATAGCTAAATTTAGAAATAATGTTGGGATCTTTGTATATCCACTAGTTGTACAATTCTAAATAAACTTAACCATTTTTTTATCTCGTCTAATCAACCTCTATCTGTGTAATTGCAAGGATACTCCAAAAGATCATGTTCGAATTATTGTCCGATCTGAAGCGTAATACAACGCCATCCGTCATCAAAGAAAGCTCGCCTCTTAGAAAGGGAAACCAGGCCCTCCCTAAGGTAAAGAATAAAGAGAACCAAAGATAATCGTACTAAAATACCGGTGACGCGAAGAGCGTGAGTCACTAAATGAAACAGGAAAATACCTAAATCGGTTCGCATTACAAAACAGTAGATGGGTGCACCACATTAGCATCTTAAGAACTGCAAAAGTCATAAAATGGATAGAAATGGGAAAAACTAAGCAGTGGGGTTGAGGATCAGAGGAAACATACCATTAGGACCAAGAGAAGTTCGAGTAATGGTGGAAAGTTGTTTGCAGGCGTCAATGTTCTTGAGGACGGCCTCATCCAAACCCGAGAGATGCTTGTGGCCCTCTTTAAGCATTGATTGAATCCCATGAGACGGCAGCTGGAAACCCATCTTAGTATAGCTTTGAAAAGCCTGAAATGAAACAGAGATTAGTAGGTGTGATTGGTGGGAGAGACGAGAGAGTGTAAGAGAGAGGGGCCGTCGGCGATTTGGTCGGAAGGCACACGGCAGCCGCTGAGACGGAGTGAGTGACTGAGCGTGAAGTAGGGTTTAGGGAAAATAGAAAAATGGGAATTATAATTGTTTAAGAAATGTCTAGCGAGTGCTGCGCGGTGGAGGGAACTCGTAAGTGCAAGGAAATGGAAAATACAAATATAATGAAGATTTTTTATTTTATTTTATTTTTCTTTAAAAACCAGAGTAAAATCTACAACTAAATACAAAATTAAAGTTTAGGATTTTACTACATATAATATAAATTTCATATTTATATTTATTAACCGTTAGATTTAAAAACTAGAGTTGACCTCTTAGTTAGTTATTGATTTTGTTATCACTAGTCCAATTCATGATGGTTTTGTTTGGTGTACTGTTATATCTCATACATAGAGATAACATAATAGATGTGTCTGTGGAACGATATTGCGTTATCCTTATACGATCAATTGAGTTTAACAGATGTAGCTTTTTTATATGTCGTTCTAAGTGGCTTCATCTTTCTTTTTTTTTTTTAGGGAATCAATTGTATTCGTTTTTCCTTGCATGTGTCTTTTGTCCATGGTTTTTTCATTTCAAGTCACTTATGGTTGTGTTATGACATCAAACTGTGATGTTTTCTTGTCTTTGTTACTATTCAATATCTTTGCCAACAATAAATAAATAAACAAAATTGCATGTGGAAGTACCCAAAAGATAAATATGAATGAAGAAAAGATTTTCCACCAAGCTTGGATGAGAAGAGTTTGCATCGAATCCTCGAAATTTAGACAATGCATTGATGATAACACTTGAAAACTGCTGCGACTTTCATTTAGCTCGTTAATTTGTCAAATGAATGCTTTGATGCTTTTTCTTTGTTATTTTTGTAAGAAACACGTGATAGTACATCAATATATCATAGAAAAACATGAATCTTAAGTATGAAATTGAGGCTAAGTCGTGAAGAAGATGTAAGAATGTGCTCAAAAAGTCGTGAATGAACTGTCGTTTGACGCTCTAGGCCCAAGAGCAAGCATTGCAACGCTGCTTATGAGTGTCACTACACTTGGAGAAAAATAATATAATTTATAATAAATCATATTAACAATAATGAATTGAATTATAAACATGTCAATAAAGTAAAATTTCTTTTTATTGCTTTTATAAATATGTGTTTTGAAATTCAAAATGTAGGGACAATAAAAACATTTAAAAACAGCACACACTTAACTCAACTCAATGAAGCCAACAACGTAAAACAAGATCGAGATTGACAATTTTACTTGCAATCATCCATCGACTACCAAGATACTACTAGAAAACATTCTCATTATATTCCATGACAAATACCTTCAGAGAAAATATGAGCTGATAGTTTTATTCACTGTCAAAAGAAAAGGGAAACACTGTTTCAAAAGAGAGGAAAAGAAAAGCAAATGAAACTATTTGAAGAGTAATTTTAGGATGAGAGTGCAAATTGAGCACATGTTTACAGAGTTGACACAGCTTGATTTATGCCATCAAGAGAGTGCAGATTTTAAGGATTTGGTGAAGTTTTCAAGCTCCTTCAATCCCTCCTCAGGGGACTGGGCTTCACCCAACAGCTTCACCATAGCACTGCCAATAATAATACCATCTGCCCCCCACTCAGCCACCTATGAACACAGCAAGTAAATATCAAATACATTGTACAATTGATTGACTGTTATGGCATGTGAGGAAGTTATTTACCTGCTTCACATGCTCGGGTTTCGATATACCAAAACCAACTGCCACTGGTTTTTCTGTAACCTGTTGTGGAAAGCAGATTGCAATGCGTCTAAGTTATTCATCAGTTGCAAATCAATGCCCTTTCATCATTAGAGTTCAAAGTGCAAACCTTTGTTTTCAAGTACTTCTCATAGATTAAATATTAAGAACACATACCTCTTTAACTTCCTCAAGGAGAGTTTGAACTCTGCCACTAACTGATGTCCGAGTACCGGTAACTCCAACGGAGCTCACCTACAACATATTTAGACAGACAATTTGAACAACATATTTCCTATTGCAAGTTAGCAAGTTAGACAGACAATGACAATGGAAATTTAATCCGACGACACAATGTTCGATAATAATAAAGGGATATAATTGTTTTCTCGTCAAAATTCTTGCTCTTTCTCTCTGTACTATCGATAAAATTCTGTTTTTACGCGAAGACAAAGCCACGAAAACTCTATTCTCCCAAAAGACTATCACCAATCCAACATATTTTGGTAACAATTAAAGTCTTTTACTGCAACCTTCTTTTGTTTTTGGTCCTTATAGTAGCATTTTTCCTTTTATGATTGCTCGTTAATTTGTTTTTTTTATATCCGTGAGTATCCGAGCCAGCTTACGCGCACCTCGACTAATCTCACGAGACAACCCGCCTAACCCTACAACATTGGGTGTCAAGGAAACTCGTAGGCAATTAATTCCTAGGTAGGTGGCCACCAAGGATTGAACCCATGACCACTTAGTTAGCTATTGAGAGACCATGTCTCCCTTTTTACCACTAGACCAACCTATGATGGTTATCGCTCGTTACTTTGTTCTTTTAATCATCTTTACAAAAGTTGAGTTTCTTATAAAAAAGATGTATAAATAAATAAAATAATTAAGTTGCTTCTATCAACTTTGAAACCTTTCACTAATCCAAAATCATTCAACTTCAGGAGCAAAAGAAAGGAGAAAAGATGTCCTCGGGCTTAATTCCTCGACAGCCTTGATTTTTCATGGATGATGACAGAGGAATTGGTACCAGAGAGACAAGCAGCAATGCAAGCGCATTTAAAAGCTCCAATCAATTTTACCATGAGTTTCTTCAAGGTCCAATTTGGTGACCTCACCCCTTTTAAATCCCCTATGGAAGGTTTTTGGAATTCAATAATCGAGTTTGGAAGAAACTTTCAAGTCTTTGAGCTACAACTTTGGTATTTATTGATCTTGTATAAATAAGAGCTGATACTTAGGTGTCTAAACTTTCTCAACATTCTAGCATGTCACATTGAAGGAATAAGGCCAAAGATAAGCCTCATCGACACCCACATTGTTAATGTCATTCTGAAAAAGAATCTAGAAACACACTAGAAATGCTGCCATGAAACTGGCAAAAGAACTTCAATCTGAACATCTCTTTTCTGATTAATTAATTTTGAATATCAAATTCAAAATAGAAAGAACATTACTAAGTTTCATCTTTTTATGAATGAGACCAGTAGGATCCAATGAGATGACAAAAACCAAAAGTTGGAGCATATAAAGAGATTGAAAAGAGAAAGAGCCTTACAAGATAAACAAATCCCTCTGAAGCTTCAACGATGTTTTTCATCCTCTCTTTTGGCGTGGTTGGTGTAGTTAAGAGTACCTTTAGCAATGTAAAAGAATAATATAAATTGCATAAACATAAGAACAAACAACAAGCACTCAACTCAAGTTTTTTTTTTCTTTTTAAATAATAAAGTAACTATAACAAGAACGAGTCAAAAAATTGGGTACTCATTTCCTCATTAAGTTGGTCCTAGAGAAAAAGAAAAGAAAAAAGAGATGCAGGTTAGCATAGTTGAACAATTGATCCATATAATTACTTTCTAGCATTCAGGGCAGCTGTTTTCAGCATTAATAATGAATCATTTTAGTGATCGAGAAAGTTTCTTCTCATATCCGATTCTGAAGGTCTTTTTCTTCAGTTTCAGGCAATTAATAAAACTAATCTGTAGCACTCAATGATTCAGTTATCAAGACAAGTGGAGTGTTTCATATGCTGGGCAATGCTTCAGAGGTCTAAAGCACAGAGTCCAATATCGTAAATGACATAGAATCATAGATGGTATACACGACCATTATGAGAAAAAGAAATCACCAGTTCAATATTGTGCTTTACAGCTTCCTTTCTCAAAACTTCAGTCTCCTCAAGAGGAACATCTGGAACAACAAGCCCTGCAAGAAAGTGCAATATGAGCACAGTCCACAAACATATTCACAAACCCGATGTTGATAAAGATCACACATTTTTCAAGGAATTTTCAAACACAAAGAAACACCAAGTCAAGATTTTGTACATTGCATGCAATAATATATGTTGAGTTCAACAGCTGTGGGTGGGGAATCAAACCATTGACTTTTGAGAAGGTAATTGGTGTTTTTATCCACTAAGTTCTGGTTGGTTGAAACACTTAATAATATATTGAAAACTAATGCAGTACTTTATACAGCTTCCAGTACAATATTCCCATTTTAGAAAAAACTCAAATAAACACATGATGTAGTTGATTGTCTATAATTCATAATCAATGGTGAATCCAAATAAACACATATAAGGTTCGAAGGTGAACTCAATTTGGCCTATTGTTGCTCTTTTTTTTTTTTTTTTTGGTGGGGGGGCAGCATGAGTTTAAGCCCAACCTATGTTTGTGGGAACAAGCTTGGACCGTTCACTGAGATAAAGATGCTTTCAATGCAGTATTTGTATGCAAGTTAGCAAAGACCAACACTAGCATTTAGATCAACTTTTTTTGGATAAGAAACAAATATATTCATGAACCCAAAAGGGTAGGAAGAAACATCCTAAGGGCAAGGGACAAGGTGGCCCTTTCCAAAAGAAAAGACTAACACACAAAAGCCTTCCAATTGTTAAATATCATGGAAAGGTCGTAATTACAAACCATTTAGATCAACTAACCATTGGCTTAGCCTTTACCATGTCATCTTGGAAGTAGGACAGTGTTATTAATTTTTTTTTAAAAAAAAAACATCTAATCAGTAGAAGAAGATTTGGCGAGCTCGTTAATTACCTCGTACACCAGCATCTTTTATTATCATCATGAAGTTCTCGACTCCACGTTTAAGAATTGGGTTATAATATGTAAAAAGGGAAATTGGACAAGATAGTTCAGGAATCACCTGACCAGCCAGAAACAAAACAAAAACATGTTAAAACTGTAAGTTCATGAATGAAAGCCAGTAGCTAACGAATTAAGTTTTGCCTATTCTTTCTATTGCCTCGGTTAATTTAAGAGCAAAAAGTGGAAGTGGAAAAGAAGCTGAAATTATTTACAGCATGTTGCATGGTACAACAATATTACCCCCTTCAGCATAGAAATGATTGCATTAAAGTTTGTTTCTCTAGCCAAGGACCGAGTGGCTGCAGCCTACAGAAAAACAGCAATAAAACAGTGAATATGGAACAATAGGTTAGAAATGGCGAAATGAACCGAAAAAAAAAAGTAACCTGTATAACAGGACCATCTGCCAAAGGATCCGAATATGGAACACCAAGTTCAATTATATCTGATCCACATGTGGAAAGCACTTTCAATGCCTCAGCCGTGGTCAAAAGATCAGGATCACCAGCAGTGATGTAGGGGATCAATGCAACCTTTAAAGCACACAATTAGGACGACGTTGATCAATGAAAAAATCCCATCAGACCACAAAGAAAGTAGCAGACACAACCAACAGATTGGATAAAATTTTGGGGTTAAATCTAGTCTCATAATTTCAAATTGTTTCTAATAGGACCTTCACCTTTCAAAGTTGTGTCTATCTAATCACTTCAAAACGTTTCTGTAGATCTTAAACATTTACTTTTGTGTCTAATAGGTCTCCATAGTCGATTATGTCAATTCAACGTATATGTGGCATGTCAATTGCATTATTTAAAGATTAGATGGCAAGCTGATTTCAAGCAGGTTCAAACATTAGGTGAACCAAGTAGATATCAAAAAGACGACCTAAAAGCTTCAACACCAATCTCATAATATAACCCCAAAATTTAGGTGAAAGCACAGGGATGAACGAAAATGGAGCTGAGGCATGCATCAACTCCATTGGAGTGCATTGAATATGTTATTTGGGTTGCCCCAAAATCTAAGTTATTTACATATTTGTCATCTTGCGTTATTTACATTTTCTATTCTATGGTTTAAGGGTTCACTGTATAAACTCTCAAATCCTAGACACTTTACTTCTGTATTACATATTAGTCACTCTAATAAAAATATTTTTCTTCTGCCCCATGAATGTAACTAACACATTAATGAACCACAAATCGATTCTTTACTATTTTACATTTTTGTGTTTTCTTTATTTGTCGATTCCATAACAGACTCTTTCTCAGACAATTAATTTGCCCTTTCCATACCAACCAACAAACACACAGAATGCAAAAGAAGTAGAATCCGATGAAAACAATTGGAAATTCAAAAAAGCAAACAAACAAACCATATAAAGATTTCATACAGAAAAAGCAGAGTATACAGTACAAAGAGACATTTACCTTGCCTTGTTCTCTCAATTTGTTAAATGTTTCGGACAGTCCAACAACAGGGGAGGCTGTAAGAGCAGCCACTGGAGCGAACCGCTTGGACTGGGAGACTGAAATCTTACAAGGACGTGAAGAAAAGATGAGGGTATTGGGTATCTTGTTGAGGGGAAGAATCCTCGAAGATTTGAAAGCAATGTCCATTTGGTAAAGAGGGTTTTGCTGGAAACTTAGATTGATGAAAAGGGTTCCTTCTCCCCCAATCAATCTGATTCAAAAACTCTTCAAATTAAAAAACATAATAAATACGAACCTTAGGAGCTGGGTTTTGTTTTGGTTTACAACGGCCGCAGTTACAAAAAAGAACAAGCCGTGTTGGGGTCGTTGTATGAAGCTTTCGAAGAACAAGAAGCGAAAAGTGGCGGCTAAATGGTTTGGATGGGCTGAATTTTGTTGGTCCGTTTTTGTTTGGTTTGATATACAGAACAAATGTTGCTTATTATAGCATTTATGTGGAGAAGAAATGTATAAAAAGATCAAAATCCACCAGAAACCGGAGTTGAGAATGAGATTGTTTGAATCTGCTGCTAGCAATTGTGATTATTTGAGAAGGTTGAAGGATCACAGAAAAGCTTCCAAATGAAAAATTAGAAACGGACATTTGAATTTCAATTGAGAGCTCCATTTGCTGGTTGGAAGAACAATTCTGACATTTTGCAAATATGGAAGCTTTAAACCGCCGAATTTTCAAACTTTATGCTTAGCTAATTGTGACATTTTGCCATGAATTTTTTAAAAAATATTTTTAACGATAAATTATATTAGAAATTGATTCAACCTTGATAATGCTAGATATAAATGTCTGATCTATGGACGAAAATTTAACATCCAATCAAGTAGAAGGATTGAAATGTTCGTATTTATTAAAATGCGGAGGTCTCCATTTTATAAAAATGTTATATTTATCAATATACTTTTTAAAAATATTTTAAAACAAAAATTCAAATATATTTAAGGAAAATTGTTTTTAAATAACAAAATAGTCAAAATTATTTAAATATATAGCAAAATTTTATAGTCACGCTATATTTATAAATGTTTTTGGTTCGTTTTCTATATTTTAATACAAACATATATTTAACTTAATAAACAAACGTTATGTTACTTTTTAAGTGGGTTAAAACATTTGTTATAACATCATAATTACATCATGCTACATTTTGTTTACATTGATTTTGCATTGTCTAATGTAAACAACGAGTCACTATTCATGTCGAACATGTGAAAATGTTAATAAAAATGTCTACATGTCAACAAAAATTTAAACTACGTAAAAACCCACGTACTGTAAATCAAAATATATGGTTACATCTTATAAAATGAGGATATAATCTCTACATGCCAATGTAAGGTTTAATTTAAAATGATCATAAAGTCAATTTATAAAATGCTTCTAATAGTAATAAAACAATGCATTTTCTCTTCCCAAATTTAAAAATATAAAAAAATGACAATAAATGAATTTTGTTTTCCAAATTGAAAAATAGAAAAAATTACCATACATACATTTTCTCGTTCCAATTTAAAATGAGAAATGTTTTTATTAAATATAGCTTCTCTCACCATAACAAATGCATTTCCTATCTTCATCATTAAGGTAGCTTTGTAAATAAGAAAATCAAATATACATAAATCGAATATAAATTTTAAAAAATCAAAATTAAATACATTTATGAATAAATATGGCCAAAAGATAATTCTATATGAAAAAATCTCTAATTAAAATTATTTGAATTATTTTAGATTAATGAAAAAACATCTAACAAATAAATGTGAGTATTGTAATTAACATTCCAAAAGGTAAGAACTTAAAAAACCTAAAAACCTAACAGAGGAAAGAGAAATTAAATAGAAATGATAGTTTGCATGTATGAGATGGTATGGTATGGTATGGTATGGCATGGCTTGCATGCATGCATGGAATGGTGCATGTTAACAGAAAGCACCATTTTGCATGAAGGAGAGAGAATGTTTACCTTTGCATGGAAGAGATAACCTTTGAATTCCACCTTTTATGAAAATACATATAAATGTAAATATTAGTAGAATTAAGAAAATTGTTTGAAATGAAAAAATATAGCAGATTTTGGGACATAAAGTAAAATTTTGTTGTATTTATGAACATTTTCAAACAATTTTGCTATATTTGAAAACAATTTAAATGATTTAAAAGGAATTTAAATTAAATAATAAACATATTTCGGGGTTGTTTTTAAAGAATAATAATAAAAAAAAAACAAAACATTTACTCTTTTTTTCTTTTTAATACACCACTAAAATTTAGTAATTTACACATCACAAAGATGCTTGCTGTACACATAAATATCTAAAATTGTTCAAACGCTTCCACATAATTTGAACCCAACTCCAAACGAACTAATCTTGCACCTACCATTGCCACATTTATGAGCCGTGTTCCACGAAGCATGTAAGACAGCCATATGTACACACCTCTGCTTGCAAGTACCAACTTTCAACTTCAGTTCAAATCAGCTTGAAGTTTGATGGACATGTACAGAAGTGTAAGAACAGCTCCTTGAGGAAATGGTGCATATCTTGCAAGATTTGTTCCCACCCACATAGCCACTACCACGACAGCAACTACACTGCTGCTACTTTTCCCACACGCCCAGCTTGAAAATGAGAGGCATATAGCTAGTAAAACACCTGCCCTTCCACCTAAAAGCCACGCAATTACATACCCGATCTTATATCCCGAATCCAACTTCCTGTCGAGCAGTGCCACCAGGCTGCTAAAGGTGAGCGACAATCGGGAGCCGAATATTTGTAGTAAAAATAATGACAGAAATGTCGATTTCAGTACTTCTAGGAAGGGGCTTCTAAGTTGGCTGCTGCTTTCTTCCTCCTCCTCTTCATCAATGCGGGAAGAATCCTGTCGAAATTTATAATATTTATGATATCTTTCGTTTTGCTTCAGTTCAGTCCATCTATAGGTTCTCGGTCTTTCTTCGAAATCAGGACGATAATACCACTTTCCTCTGTATCGCCTGTTGGTAGTTTCTTTAAGTCTCAACGCTCGGTCATACTGAGCTCTCGTCACTTCATTGGATAATACCTGTTCAGAAAAACAACTTGGATCAGATGGTTGGGTTATAACTTATAACTAATTAGCAAAAGAACGACATCAAATCTCTTTTGACTGACTAGCAGAGCTTCCATCTGAAAAGATTTGGTTTCAAGCTTTATTTATCGGTATCAAAAAGTGATTTACAGGTTCATACTGACATGTATGTGAATTTAATTTTCCAATAACCAACAAACTAAAATCCCAAAGGAAGGGAGGACACAAGAAATCAAATTCTTGCAACTTTTACCATCATTAACAGTAGGAGAGAACAAATATCTTCCACCAGTCAGTGAGCTTAACACATTAAATTTAAGGGAAAAGGAAACTATACGTCGTTTTTACATCAATAAATTATTGAATTTAACTCAATAACACCAGTGAAACCAAATACATCCTCTAATCAGTAAGCAAAGGTATGCTTTCTCAACTTAAGAACATACGTTGTCCTACCATCTAATAATTGGCCAATGCCTGCTTTTGACTTCACCAACATTCGTGGATTGTGAAATGAAATAATTAATACAACAAAACAGTTATAAAATGAAATTTTGGTATAAAGAATACTCACCTCATATGCATGACGTATGCTCTTGAATGCCTCAGCAGCTCGTGAATGCTTGCTAACATCAGGATGATACTGCAGTTCAGAGTAAATTACATCGTGTGAGTGGATATCATTAGCAGGAGTCACAAAATGTTATCGCAACAATAGCATCAAGGAAGATATATTGAAAGAAATTGTGCAGTCTGATCCTCTAAAACAATTCACAGATAGAGGTGATGCAAGATAGTAAGCACAAGAAAGCTCCGTATCGTTAAAGTTTCCCCTAAATCTGAAGTTAAGATCTTGAGATAAAAAGAAAAAGAGATTAGAGGACATATAAGATCATCAGCCGGAACTAAACACTATTAAAAAGTAAAAACTCAATTAAGAACACCAAAAGTAGCAATAAGTTTAGCCTTTTCAAGAATCTTCTCAGTTTCTTTTCTAACTTATAAAAAATTTTGCATTTCGACACAAACTTCCCTTCGTAAAACTTCAATAAGGTTTTCCCACGTAACCTCCAGCTGCTTCTTTTTCTAGTATTGTCCATCCAACTGTTCAAGGTTGTTTTCTGAGAAGTCAAGGGCACAGTTGTACAAACTAAAGAACAAAGCTTTTCAAGAGAAGTAGTCTGTTCAAAGTCGTTTTTTATTGAACTGTTGACCACTCACCCTATATTCATGAGGCTCAGAACAGAATACCAGCATTTCGAGCTAAACTAATATTCAAACAAAATGATGAGATACAGCGGAAAAAAGGTGTTTGACAAAATCCATGGCCAAACAAGGAAAGCCCATCCCAAGAGAACTAGAGAAGACTCTCAAAGAGAACCAAATGTTCAATATGAAAAATGATTTCAAAAGCTTTCTATTACAACTCTAAATTTGCTATTTGTCGCGTTACAAGAAAATAAAACAATTAACTAATTAAACACTAATGTGCATGTTTAATTGACTATTTAAGTGTTTAAAAAAGTGTTTATAAGGGTAAAAAAAGTGTATACAAGGGTAAAAAAAGTGTTTATAAACACTTAGAAAGTCAATCCGAACGCACCCTAAATTAACAATTAAACAAATATTAAATTCAAATATACTATCCTATAACTCTCCTCATCAGATACTACCTAACAAAACCTAGCAAGAACAAGTTTTATTTTATCTTTTTAACAACTCATACCACCTAACGAGAAATCACAATAAATATAAATATATTATAGAATTATTTTGTAATATCACAATTCATTATAATATCAATAGCCTTTCGAAAGCTATCTCTCTCCCAAGTTCCAAAATCGACACTATCAAAATCTTCCACCAAAATCATCTATTTCCACTAAGATCCCAAACTCCCCTTTTTTATAATCAAGTCATCCCTAACTAGTTATCATTCTCACAGGACGGCCATTAGACATATTCCATCCAGACTTTCTTTGGTGGAAATACCAGAGGCCGAAGGAACAGAAAGGGACGATCTCTACAATGGGACTTCAAAGAAACTCTCTTTTTTACGCAACATAATTAAATCAAAGTGCAAGTGAAAGGGCTCTAAAATCTAGTGCTTCAAGAAATATCCTCGCAATCAAGAATCTAGCATGAAATTTTCCATCAAACACCTTGTCCCCTCTATGAAACAACAAATCCAACATCCTTGTAATTGAATGCAAGGGCCTGATGAGACCATAAAATTAAAGTTACCTTGCGAGCGAGCAGACGAAAAGCTTTCTTGATCTCCTTCGAGGAGGCAGCAGGAGCAACGCCGAGTAGCTCGTAATGGTTGCGATCGCCGTCAATGGCAGCGGACCAAGAACAGACGAGGGAATTGGATCGAGGAAGGGGAAGGGTTGGTTTGGAATTGAGGTTGCAGGAGTAAGTCCGGCGAAGAGTATCGGCGATGAGGGAGGAGTAGAAACCGATGGTGGAGGAGGAAGAGGAAATGGGGATGGGGATCGGCCCCAACGGCAAATGCGCCTGCATTACGCTTGTGCTTCATCCATGGAGGGTGTAAACCAAACGGTGTTTGTGGTCTACGGAACCAAAGAGAGTGGGGAGATTTGCTAGCCTCACACGTCGTGGAGGATATTCTTGTTTACCCATCTACCACATAAACTAATAATTACACTAATTTAAGTTCTAAATTTTGAAAGTTTTATCGATTTAAACTTAAAACTTTTTTAAATGTACGAACTTAAACCTTCTATTATATTTTATTTAAATATATTTATAAAAGTTGAAAGTTTAAATTGATATATTTATAAAAATTTAAGGTTTAAACTGACACAATCGAAATTTCAAGGTTTAAATTCATACAACTACTAATTTGTGGTTTAAATTCGTATAACCGTTAAAATTCAATGTTTAAATTAATACAATTATTAATTTAACGTTTAAATTGATACAACTCTATATTTTAGGAGTATAATTTAATATTTTTCCTATTGTTTACAAATGGAAAGCAAAAATAATCAAATTGCTTTGATCTCGTTTACTTAGAATTATGAAGCTGCCACATTTACTATTTCTATTAACATTATTATTGTAATTATTCTTGGTAAATCTAGACATAATGGTAAATCTAGACATAATTTGTCATATTTATGGTTACTTTATAGTTATTGCAACGGCTAGATCCACTTTTTTAGATTACCAATGATTTATCACATTAATAAGTGAGTAAACGCGACTTAAATATAATCAAATGGAGCCTACTTTTCATATTACCATTGATTTATTACGTTTTATAAAGGTAACCATGGCTTTAAATCCAACATAACTCTAAATCACGGTAAAATATGCTATATTTTGAAATGCTATAATCACAACTTTCCAAATAAATAGAATTAAGGAGGTAAACTTTCAGTTTGGTCCAAGCTCATGACAAGAAGCATTTCCAATATGACTTCATATCTACATTACATTGCTTAACAGAAAGAATAAGTGAGCAATTTCATAAAATCAAGATCAACTATCTCTATTATAATACTTCTTTCCAGAGATACCAGATTTACATTTTTTCAAAAAAAAATCTGAAGTTACATTTTGTACTCCTTGTTCAAGGAACCTCATCTTATATTATGTACTGATTACCTATCAGTCTATTCTTTAAAAGATTTGCCATCAGAGATCGAACAGGTTGATGAAGCCAACGGGTGGTCGGGGCAACGTTGGAGAATATTCTGCAAGCAGAACTTGTCACTAAGCTTGAAGAAATCCTTTCTCCTCCAAGTACGTCACTATCTGCTTTGCCATATCACATGGGGTTGGGCAAACTCCATCATTCTGCCTTAGTTCAATCTGTTGAACAGCATCAGGTACAAGCTTTACAAAGCTGTCTTGGACTTGACATTGGCTTAAGAAATGAAAATGTTGAACAAGGACTTGATTAAAATGTAGTTTATGATATTGTACCTCGCAGTTCAGAGGCGGTTCGTAGGGGTCATCTATCCCCGTAAAACCTGCAATGCAGTGTCATGTGATTGTTCATTTCCCTTTCCATCTGTAAGTGCTTTAAGAAGCAAAAAATGGATTCTTCGAGTGTACCTTTGATCTTCCCGTCTCGGGCGAGTTTGTAAAGGCCCTTTGCATCTCTTGCCTCACATAATTCTAGAGGCATGTTCATGAAGACCTGAACAAAGGGGTATTCCATGTTCGTGAAAGAAAAAAAAAGCAAAACAAAAATAAAAACAAAATCTGATTCAGCCATTACTTAAAATCTTGCCTCAATAAAGTTTGCCTCGGGCAATAATTCACGGCAGAAATCCCGATCTCTTCTATATGGAGATATCAAACTAGCAATGCATATTAAACCAGCATCAGCAAAAAGTTTCGCTACTTCCCCTGTGTTCGACACCCAAACAAGGAGAGAAAATTAAATATCTGAAATATGGATAAGACATTTTAGCAGTAGGTAACATGAAAAAGAAAATCGGATGTTATATGAAAGTTGAGGACAGGTTAAGTAAAATTCTTGTGCACAAAGGCTTGGAATGTCTAGAGATGCTCTCCAAGTTTTTATTGTTCAAGCGCCAGCTCGGCCATGAGTTAATACAAGGACTCATCTCACGCAACTAATCTCACGAGCTAGCTTATGCACACTTCGTCTAATCTCACGGGACAACCCGTCTGACCTACAACATTTGAGTGTCATAGAAACTCATAGATATTAATTCCTAGGCAGCTAGCTATCATGAATTGAACCCTTGTCATTCCTCTCCATGGAAGTTTCGTTTCAGAGAGGGGGAAGGTATTGATAGAATTCTATCGGTAACCGAACCACAAAGCTGGCAATGACAAGGCGATGGCCTTTCCACTCTCAATGTGGGCTCTCGCCCTTTACCTAATGTAAAAGTTTCCTTGTTTCCCTCACACTAACCTCCTCTCGAAATAAATATTCTGAAAAAACAATAACCTCTCAAAGGAATATTAACAACCAACTCAGTGAAACTGAGACAAATAACAACTGAAACATATGCACTGTGATGCTCCAAATCGATCACAAAATATAAAACTAGACAGAGTTGTATATACTTTGGATGTTGTTTCCAGGTTCATCTTACATGAAAATGAATATTCTAGTCAATTTCAAGTACTACTTCAAAACGTAACATACTTACCAACTCTGCGAATATTTTCAGCACGATCTTCAGCTTTAAAACCAAGATCCTTGTTTAATCCATGCCGAAGATTGTCTCCATCTAGGACATAAGAAATTTTCCCTAGCGCATAAAGCTCTCTACTCAATGAGCAAGCTACAGTGCTTTTCCCTAAAAGATAAAATAGATTATACAAAATAAAAGTGTTTGAAAGAACGGCATTAAAAAAAAATTATTTTTCCTCATGTGAGAAATTTGCCAAATGTAATTCTTGACACTTCTATTATTTCAGTCACTCTTCCCGATTGCCCCCTCAACCCTGTTTTTGAAATTGTTTATAACTATTAAAGTGATATACTCTACCACTATCATATGTCATCTTTTAGCAAGTAACAAAAAAGTCATTTATACAAAAATAAGAAAAAGATCTATAATAAAAGAGCTGACCCTCTAAGATTCCAACCTCCCAAGCATCCGTAAACCACAAAAAAAAATTAAGAAATTTCAACCAGAATGAAGGAGATAGTTACTAAAAATTATAAATTTGCCTATTTGCTGCTTTGCAAAAAAAACATATTTGTATACCATTTATTTCACCAGGCCATGAAGCAAGGATAAATTGAACCAAAATAACTGTCCATATCACGATAACCAAAAGAAAACTTGGTTCCTTAAAGTCAATAACAGAGATATCTAAAATATGACCAGGGAAAAAAAATGAAGGCTCCGCTGTTCCATTTCCAATAACCTGATATATATACACACCATTTTAAAATTATTAGAGATCTTTGGAAATACTTAAGGAACCCTCTGTTAGTACTGATGTAATGCAGGAAAATTGTAACTATAGACTACTCAAGAATTGCAAGAAATGGGGCAAGTAGTTTTTTCTGGACTGTTCTCTTCTAAAACGTTCTTTATTTGTCGAACACCCGTCCTCTCTCTTCATATTCCTTAAGTGCATCAGATTCTCTTCGTTGATTGTCCAGAGATATCATCTTTGATCTTAGGCCTTAATTGTGCATTTTGTATAATCAAGGATCTAAAAATTTGGATTATATTTCATGGATATGTCATTTGGTCACAAAATTTTGTATTAGATATCTAGAGAAAATTGATGTTAGTTTGACTCATAACAAAGATGTCGAGGTATGCTGGATGAGGTGCTTGACCATCCTACTTTTCGTGAAAAAGGATGGCTTCTTCAGCAGGCTGCACCTTGAGAGAAACAGAAGCTTCAAAGATCTTGGAAAGAGAATCGGAGTGTGAAAGAGAATGGAGTGTGACAGACTTCGATGTTTCTTTTTGGATGTTCTCTACAAAGTATTTTTTCTTCTTGGGGTGTAATCATCCGTTATTTTCTATTCACAGCTAGAGCCACATTTTGCATTTGTTCTATTTTCTATTTTCTTTTTTATAGGCTCCTTCGTCTTGATTGATCCTACTTTCTAGTGACCCTCTCTAGTCTCGTGTAACTTCATTTATTGGATGGTTTCTAATCCTCTATCTAGCTATCTATCTATCTATCTATATATATATGTATGTATGTGTATATTTATATATATATAGCCGCTGCTAAGAAATACAAGCCAATGGCAAATGTAACAAATAGTGAAGCCACTACTAAACTAAATTCATCACATAATCTCCAATGGAATCTAAAAGGCATCCTACAAGAACAGAAAATGGCTCATAATGTCTTTCAAAAACATCATTTTTTATATGACTAACGTGTAATAAAGAAATGATAATAGACCTGATCCACTGAGGCCTGTGATCCATACAACACAGCCTTTTTGGTTGAGAAGCTTCTCCCTTTCAGGCTTTCCGACAGGACAATTGTGCCAGAAAATATTGTTTCCATTTCCCACAGCAGACATTTGAGTGTATTGACCTTCTGTATCTACAAGTAATTGATCATTTTACAACGTTACAAGTCACTGTCAGCTAAAATCTCTTTTATTCTTCACTTCGCTGTTACAGCCAACAATTTAGAAAGTAAATTCTATAGGATATGGCGGTTGAAGAAAGAGTATGGGATAGAAGAAAAATAAACGATACTACACTTGATCTTAGCCAAAAGGTCGAGAAAGGTATAAAAATAAATAAATAAATAAATAATAACAATGATTGATTGAGAAATTACGAGAATGGTAAAAAACTTAAAGACTAAATAGTATCTCATGTAACATGACAAATAGTTTAGATAAAAGGCAGGAGAAAATCCTCAATTACTACAAATTGACTGAAAGTGACGATCACAAAATTTCAATGACAAAAACACCATGAGAATCGGAATTGTTCCTAAAAGTTCTCTAGGAATCTTTGATTCCATGACACCGAATTTTTTTTTTTTTTTTTTTTTGTAAGAAATGGTGAATATATTCAGAAAGGAACAAAAGTGAACAACCTAAGGGCAAGGGGACGAGAGGACACCAATAAAAGCATCTGGCTTGACATTGCACCCAGCACTCTCCGTCAAGTCCAGATTCAAGTACCTACTAGCTTAGGTATGCAAAAGTAAGACTTGTTGCACTCACTCCAGATATGTTATGTGGTAACAATGAGCGAAATTATAGGGCATACTAAAATGGCACTGACCATAGTAAGGAATACAGAAGCATTTTATGATTGCTCCATTTTTTTTAGCTGAAGAGAGAAATGCACTATTAAATCTTTATTTTGATTAATCTCAAATTCCAAAAGTGGATTGCTCCCAGCCCCTACCCAATTATCTTGTGAAAGTTGCATAGCCGATACCTTGTACTCTGGAAAACCTCACACGCTCATTTGTATATTTGTGGATGTCTATGTATGCTCAATGCCTGTACTAGAAATTTAGAACCTGTTGTCCAATGACCAGTTTGTCAGTTTTTATTATCTTTGTTACTTTTAAGAAGGTTTTGTCAGGACTTATAAATGCTACCATTAGCGAGATAAAACCATTGGTTGGTGATGAATGTGTTCTTATCTACTTTCAAGCCATAAAAGACATTCTACATAATATTGATTGTTGCACATTCCATCTCCAACTCCGCTTCAATTGTGCCTGGACTTTAATGTAAACTTAGAACGTCAGATACCTTTCTTTTAAAGCCAGAACATATTCTTCTATTGTTTTTATACAATCTAAACGTAAAACTAAGAGAACTTTCAGATCAAGAAGAATGTTGGGCGACCTTCCACAATTCTTAGTCCATTTCTCTCTTCGGCTACAAAATGGAGCACAGCCAAGACTAAGAAAATAAAGCAAAATGCAAATTGAAATCAAAGCCCAAGAACAAGACTATTACTGCTCACATGTTTCATTTGCCACAATTGATCTGAGTTACCATGATAATGAATTCATAAGAACTACCACAATTGAATAACTTGATTTTAATCCATTAATCAACCCCAAACAACTTAGAAACACACACTTAAATGGGAAATCCAAATCGACAATTAACATGCAAAGAAAGGTTCGAGCAGAAATGTACATTAGCAAAGAATCGTGATATTAAGAACAAATAACAAAGAAACAAGAACAAAATTAAGAAAAAAATAGAGAAAGAAACGATACCCGATGAGAAAAACGATACCCAGATGAGAAAAGCAACACCCAGAAGAGAAAATAGAGAGAACACCCAGAAGAGAGAAGATTGAGGGAGGGGGCAATAGAGACGAAGAAGAAGAAATGAATGAATCTGGAGAAGGGTAGCGTTTAGCGACTGTTGCGCACTAAATTCACTCAGAATCGTCAGTTTTCCAATTCCATTCCATCGGTTTCACGCGTGGAAAAAAGCATCGCATCCCATATTCTATTCTCTCTCTCTCTCTCTCTCTCCTTCTTCTGTTCTGTTCTTGAAATGAAACCACATTTCCAATCCAATCCAATGTCCACGTTTGCTTCCTTCAACCCCCCCTGCTGACGTGGAATCCAGCTCATCTCTTCTTCTTTACTTTGAAGCCTTCTATTGGTTCCCAAGTTGAAGGAATGTGTTGATTATTGGAAGATTATAAAGAAATTGTATCAAGTACTTTTAACCTTTCCAACAAAAGTTTAAAAGTACTTAAATGATGAGTATAAGGCTATGTGTGTCGAGGATTGTCCATATAAGACTTGAAGTCTAGTGGACTCAAGTTCAAGAAAAATTAGAAGACGACATAGAAAAAACACACATCCCAAAAGAGAAAAACACAGTCTCAAGTTGTAGGTTGATTAGTCGAGTTAGTGAATATAATATACCAGTAAAAAAATGGCCAAGTTATGCTCGGTTTGGTACCTTGTAGCTACAAGCCACAAACTACTATGACATCACCAAGGTTATATGCTAGTTTTTATCTTACTTTTGTTTGTTTAACTGAACTATACGTCTCTCTATATTAATTTAGGTATCAAAGTTTGGTAGGCTTGACACTAAACTAGCGGGAGAAACAAAGCAAGACTAGACTAGTTAAGAAAAGTGAACCAATAGTTAAGCCCACGAGAGGCCTGCATAATGACGAATGCGTGCGAGTTATCGTGCTAACACAGTAAAAATTGTTTGTATTTGTTCAAAAAGATAAATTGCTCAAAGAATGTGACCGATTTTTTTTCCATCTTAATTCACGTATATCGTTTTGTTTCATTATATTCATAATTTCGTGTCGTTTTTCTTCTGGAACTACACAAGTATTATTTGTAATCAAAGTGAATAAAACAATGAGTTGGAGACCATGTGACCCAACTATTTTTTCTTCCTTGGCCTTCCTTTCCACATGAAGTAAGTGGATCATCCACAATTTTTCTTTCAAACAAATTTAGCTTGATAGAAATAATGTTTCGACATGCCCATCACAAAAAGAAAAAGAAAGGTATTGGGATGTCTACAAAGGTGTCTTCTACAACAATAGAAACAAATGGTGCTAAGTATTAGACCAAAAAGGCTTAAGTAACATGTCATCATTTTCTTTTGAAGCTCGATAAAAAGTTGGAGATTTTTTTAATTTAAAAAAAAAAAAAAAAAAAACTATGATCTATCAACAACACAAGTTCCTAAACAAATAGATCTGGTTTTAAGTTGACTCACATGTCAAACTTAATGGAGGCTCAATTAAATGGCTCACATGCAACCTCCCACAACATTTGTTGAAATGATAAAGGTTGTTGCTTCGATTTCTAAAGAAAAAAGTCTCAAACTTGAGAACTTAGTTTTTCAAATGATCATAATCCAATTTTTAGAACCCAAATTTGTAAGTACCAATGTTTAGAAGAATGTTAAGTCGTTGGAAGAATGTTTGTCATTGTGTACAACAAATTATTTCCCTTTTTTAGTCGTTTATGGATTCAAACCACTTACACCTCTTAATTTGATAAAAACAAACGAGCCAAACTCTTTTACTACTAAAATCAAGCATCACATACTTAAAAACAATCAACGTAATTGACACATCAATTCAATCGATAAAAGCTCTCAAGAACTTAAACAAAATAAGAGGACACTTTATATAAATATATACAATATAAAAGGGACTATGAATGGAGAATCTTTTATTTCTTACTCAATGCCTATTTGGTTATTTATAGATGAGTGACGATTATTGGATTGGTTTTTAAGCTATATTATTCTTCATCGATACGAAACATCATTTTGAAAATAAGTATTTTTTAGATTTAATAAATACAATCGATATTAAGACATTAGAGACGTTGACACGATTTTTTTATTTTAATTAAACCCAAAGGTAGATACAGACATATAAGATCAATTATATTTCAAACTTGTATTTTACAACTTTATAATCAAAACTAACCTTTAAATATTATTTATCAATTATTGCATATATAAAATTTTATATAAAACTAAAATACTGCCATTATCCTTTAGGGAGCATTCTGGGCACCCATTATACTAAGATTATAATAACTATCTTTTGTTGCAATAAATGTTATTTTGTTATCTTCAATTAGCTACCACCAACACTATTTTAAAACTCTAATTAGTTACCGTATTTACTATTTGCTATAACTTTTACTATTTTATATTCATTATTTTTATATTATTTGTTACAGTATTTACTATTTTATTCTCAAATTAAATAGTTTACATTTCAAACACGAACTATTATAATTTAAATTAAAATATTTTAGACCTCAAACATAAACTATAACCAACTTCTTGCTTCAAATACTTCCTAAATTAAAATTTCAACATTCTAAATATGTATCACGCATTGAGTATTAGTAAAAAGAAAAAAATACAAGTCTTGTTTACCTATCTTATTGTTAGATTCAAACCGAACTTGAATTAGTAACACGAAATATGGTTGAACATCGCGACAATATGACCAAAATTATTTATGAATTCCATCGATTAAAACATAAGACACCATTTAGCACCAAGGTTTGAACAACAAAGGAAATTTTTAATATTTTATTTATTTATTTGGAAATGACAAAGGAAACTTAGGGATATTTTATATAATTTAGTAATGTAATTATCTATAGTTAACGACAATTTTAGAAATAAAAAAATAGGAAAAAAAACGAAACAGACAGAAAAAAGAAAAAGGAAAAGTCGAAGTTGACAATTTCATCATCCAACCCCCCGGCGGCGGCGGAGGCTGTAGATTCGTCCCTACGGCGTTGGAATTTTCAGCTCGACGGTGCGATCAACGAAGAGACCGAATCCTAAATTCCCTCAATCGAAGCTCAGCCATGGTGTTGAACAGTCCTCTTGTTCTTTGGGTCGCCAATATTTCTGCCGATCTCTGTCAATACATTGCTTGTAATCCCGAGCGCTTCAATAGCCACCATGTTCTTTACCTCATCTTCTGTTTCCCTTTCCGCCATTTACGCCGTGTCTCCCTTTCCCTTCTCTCCTCCCTCTGCCTTCCCTCTCTTCTCTCCTCTTCTTCCTCTTCCTCCTCCGATTCCAATTCCGATTCCGATTCCGACGACCTCGATTCCTACGATTACAATTCTCATTCCGATTGATTTGCTCTACTCTATTCTATTTTACCATTTTCATCTCTTTCTGGGTTGTAGTATAATGATTGTTGATTCAATTGGATGTTTGATCTCTCTTGTAAAAACTTTATTATATCTTTATACTAATGAAACCTAGACGCGTGATATTGTAAATTTCTTTGTGTCTCTTTCGTTTAACGTTTTATTTGACTGGGGATTGATTGAGAGGATGCATTTCATGTACCTTGGCAGGGTTTTTGTTCGTTGATTATGTTTAGTCATTGGTCTGATTATCGATGCTGTTGATTTATTCTTAGTTTTATTTTCATTATTGTCTCTTAGGTATGAAGAAATTGGATTCTATAAGGTAACTTTTGTTGCAGGATTGCTTGGATATGGTTCATCTTGTTTTCATTTGGTTACTAGCTGCTCCTATAGCTGCTCCAAACTACGTGGAATACAGTACCAAATAGTAATGTTTCTACCTTCTTCTGCCCTTTCTGCATTACTTGAGATGGGGCTGGTGTTTGATTGATTTAATATGTTGTACTTCTTGCAATTTTATCATCATAAACTCTGGTGGGCATATTTTACTCTACCCTGTACTATGTTTTATATAGTTTCCATGCCACGTGGATTATCTAGTTTCTTCTTGAGCTGATTTTGATCTTGAGTGGAATATTTGCTTTTGAGGCTCTTAACGAGTTTTTGATCAATGTAGATACAATGCGGGCATCATTAGTCCCATGTGATGACAGTAAGCTGGGATCTTGATTCTATTCGAGTGCTTTCTTCCAAATCTTTGTTGAAATTCCTTTCTAAATCTTGTTCATCACTTTTAATAGTCTCTTAATGGCTTAATCTTCGAAAGTTCATGCACCTTCTTTGGCTTTTTGTGTTAAGTCGCAGTGATTTATTTGATATCTAACAAAGAAAAGTTCTTTACTTTCTGTCGAATGCGATTCTGAATCTTGGCAAATTAGTATTTATTTACTTTCAATTTGGTGACGGAAGTTTGGTTCAAACTCCTTCTCCAATTTGATGTTTCTTGTTTTATACTTAAAGCTGCAAACTTCCATCTGAAGAAGAGTGTTCTTTTGGGACTCTCTGATTCTGGTGTTTATTTGGTGTTGTGAATAGACTTAGAGATAAGAGGGCTTTATGGATTAGTTGATGACTGCAAGTCAAATTTGGCAAAGGTTGAAGTTTGCTCTCATTTAGGATTAAAAATGTTAAAATGGTTAATTTGTTTCTTCTTTTGCTAATCTGTACTTATTGGGTTTGTTTCTTCTTTTGCTGGTTGCATCATCATACATGGAGCTCTTTTCTGTAAATTCTCCTATTTTCTTTCGTGCTCAATTCCCGTGTTGCTTCAAATTTTATTATGAAAAAGGTGTTTGTCCCTCTATTTGTTCTTCCCCTTTCTATCTTACTAAGCAGGCATGAGGAACGTAAATGCCAAAAAGTGCCTTCCCCATTTTTGTTAATAAGTCTCGGACATGTTCGAAGGTAAAAAGTTTAGTTGCTGGAAGCTTTATGCATTACCTTCATTGACGTCAAAGATATTGCGGGAAGCATAAGCAACTGTATGAACATAAAGAGATTTATACATGCATATTAAAGTCTAACATTACACAATAAAGAAAAATTTAACAAGTCTAGCTTCATGAAATTACAATTAACCATGGCATAGTTTAACTATTCGTAACCTGTATAAATGATCACATGGTCTGAAACTCTATTCTGTTGAAAGCTTGTGGTTGCTAGTAATAGAGGTTGATATTCGATGCTTGAGGAGGTATTTTTTATCATCTTTTTCATGACAATGGAAGGGTTCTTTGGCATTTTTTTTCCCTCACTTTGTTGGAGTGTTAGGCTTGAGAAGAATAGTAGAATCTCTAGGATGTGATTAGGTTTAAGTTTAACACATCCAAGTAGGCGTTGGTTAATACAATTTTTTGTAGTCATCAGTTTGGTATTATATTATGTTTTTTATTGGAACCTCTTTCTGTAATTGAGCGTGAAGGGCTTTTTTGTTTAAAGTTTTGTTTCTTGTAGAGGGAGGAAAAAAAAAAAAAACTCGCTGTACCTTCTTCATTAAGCTAGGGTTCATTTTGACTTACAGCTTGTTGAACTCGTTTTTCGATTCTATTTATTATTCTTACCTCACTGCAGCCTGATCCTCGCTCTTGACCTTAACTTGGATATTCGTGGGTTGTGTTAATCTGAAGCAAGATGAACATGACATAATTGAGTGTGGGTTCTGCCTTCAGTTCGTCCTTGATGATGGTTAGAGAATTCTGGCAGCAGTACACTATTACCTTCAGCTTCTCAGCATCTAAAATTGAGCCTGGTTAGCTAAAACAAAATTGCCCTCTTCTGTTGCATATTTTATTTATGTTGTTTACAACGATATGAATATCTATAATGAAAATAATTGTATTCACTTATATACTGCAGTTTTCTTTCTTTCTTTCCTAAACTCTGATCAACTCGATTATAAAGAAAACCAATCTATGGTTAGTAGTAGTTTTTGACTTGGACTCCTATCGGTTATCTTATTTCAAAACTTGGTGGGTCAGATATTCAGTCATAGTTCAAATGTGTTGTTCCCGCTTATAGGTCGTCTGAGATAGATAATGTTTTGAATTGAATATAGGTTTTGTTTAGCTGTTTGCCACTTGGAGTAGGTGAATGGATTTGGCATATTTATTGAAAAAGACTATGGTAGGTGATGGTTTTCAATGCTTGGGCTGGATGGGAAGACTTCTCTCTCTCTGTCCCCACCTGCTGGAAAAGCTTCTTATTTTCTGCAAACGGTGGAGTCTCCAATTGTGTTGTGTTTAAAGAGCTTCTCACTAAGGTGATGTAAGTGCTTTTAAATTATAGTGCTTTAAAATCAGAGTAGCGTTTGGAAACGTGAGTAATCGAAAGACAGAATGAAAATGAGATTGTAATTGCGTGAAAACAATAAGAAAGATAAAAGATTGGATTGAAAACTATAGGAATGAAATGAGTTGTGTATTATAAATTCAGTCCAAAATGCTCAATCTAAAGATGTTTTTTGGATTACATTGCATGACAAACATATCCTATTATAAGCCATCAAACACCCCTCAAATGTTTACGAAACACTTAGGTATTGAATTCGTTATTATTGTCATAGCTATTATAGTAGGTGTTATGATGATGTGTAGTTACGATAGTTTGTGTTTGGTGTGCAAACTATTTTAATCTAGTTATAATAATTTGTGCTGTACGTACTATTTTAGTTTCGATGAGTTTGGATGAGAAATAGGGACAATTGCAAATATATCGATCAGAATCAAAATATTAACATATATAGTAGTTTTAAAAAAAGTTGTGATAGACTTTTATCACTGATACACTCTCGTATTGTTGGTGGTCTATCGTTGATGATATACAAGTATATCACAATAGAAGTATATCATTAATAGACTTTGCTATATTTGTTTTTTTTTTAAATGTTGTTATACACTTTATTATCATATCTAAAATTGCTACCCATTACAATTATCTTAAAAAAAATGAACATTTTATTAAGTAAAAAAAGAGATAATTAACGAATAAAAATTGAAACAGTAATATTGTAGTTAATCACTAAATTATATTAGTGAAAATATTAACTATTATAATTGAAACTCTAAAGTGGGCTCACATGCCCTCTTAATGTTTTTAAGACGTTAAAACTATTTTTTATCCTTGTTTTTTCTTTTAAGCTTTTAAGATTTAACCGGATTTTTGAAAGGATAGATAACAAATCAAAAAAGTCAATAGGTAAAGATAGTATTTATAAACTTAATTTTAAAAAATTTAATGATTATCAAACGCAACATATGGATGTAATTTTAATAACGTTTCACGATAGCATTTACTACATTAATATTTTTTATTCTGACAACTCCTCTATGTAGGCACGTTTAAAACATTAAAATGTAAATAAAATAGAACAATATGATATGGTATTTTCTAGCCAATGGTGGTAATTTTGGACGTAAGGAACAAATAAAAAGGAACAAAATAGTATCGAGTTGAGATAAGTCCAATACGATCTAAATTCGATAATAACGGGATCCAACCAAATTGAAAGGAGACAATTCACCTAAACCTCGATCTGGTTGTAAGTTACTTTTTCTTCAAAATACAAATTCACTATCGGTAGCTCATGAATATAATGCATTTAAAATTTTGTGTTTGAATTAAATTATGAGAAGGGAATAAATTTAAAAAATTTATCTATCTGTACTTTAAATTACAATTCGTGAATTAAAAATTAAAATAGGATTAGAAAAGCAAAAGCTAATTAACTATCTATTTTTCAACTTTTAAATGCAAATTTTATATCGAGAAAACAAAGTTAAACAATTGAATAATCATTAAATTTGCTCTCAAACATGGATATAGTGATAGAAAATTTATTTATGGATTCAAATAAATTAAATTAAATTGTAGTCTTTGTATACGTACATTTTTTAATATAGTAAAATAAATCAAAATATTTACAACATACAATAAAATTTTATATATATCACTAACAGACTATATCAATATCTATCAAATAAATCCAACATTCCCCCTAAAAAACTTGACCTTTTGCATAATAAAGATAAATAAATGAATAATAATAAAAGATTCTCTCTATTTTGGTGTTTGCATTAGGTATCTTGAAAACTTCACTTTCTTTGGCCTTTAGTCAACTTTCAACTTACATTTAAACCTTCTCATCTCAATCATGGTAGTAAAGTTTGACTGTTTCAAATTCGTTCAATTTGTTCGGTTTTGACAAAATATTAAAAAATAATTACTTCTACAAAAAGTTCAAAAATAGAGTCGAAATCTTTGATTTTAAATCATCTAAATTTAAAACTCTTTAAACTTGGTATACAAACTCAGCTATCCGAATAATGTAATGCTTTGGGAGAGTGCTCTTATAATCGGTGTTAGAGAGATTTTTGTGCGATTATTATAATTTTTCACTAAGTGATAGTTTTCTAGTCCTCGATTTTTTCTCTCGTTTGGAGTTTCTCTACATTAATTCTTGTTTCCTCTATTTGATTATGTTCTTTAAATTGCCTATTCTTGCGATAGAATGTGATAATGGAATGTTTTACCAGCAACATTTCAAAGATTCAATACGAACGCGAATAGTTACTCCCGTCGTTTTGTTTGAAATTCATAAAACATATAAAAAAATATCAATAAAAATAATATAAATATTAGAGAATTTAAATATTTTAAGAGGCAATATATTTATTTATTAATGATTAGTTGTTTATATATTATTATTATTATTTTTGGGTTAATATCCAAAGTGTATAAATGTTGAGATCCGAATTTACTTGAAATGTCAAATATAATTATTGATAACATATCAATGTTATAGATATAATTGGAAAATACTAAAAGAAAAAACATGGAAAAATCATGAAAAGATATGCATAAAATGTATTTAAATTAATAAATAAACCTTTTTTTATGGAATATTAAATGTCCAATTACTTTATCAGTGTTCTGTCTCTAAAATCAATTAATAATAAAATGAGTAATCCATCTATTTTGTAAAATATTTGAGTCATCTAGATTTTTTCAACGTGAAATCCTCTGCAAGTAATATTATTACAATTTTGAATCTTAATTAACATTAAATAATTTATATTCTTTATTATATATTTTTAGTACCTTTACAGTTTTATTTTGAATCTATGAATTTAGTCCTAACACTCTTAAGAATTTTGTCTAGTAGAATTAAATCATTTTTTTATTATGAATTTGGTATTTATTAGGTCACTAAACTTAAATTTTGATTTCCAATGGCTAATCCAACCGTTAAAATAAATCAAACTTATTATACACAAAATTGTGCTGAGGAGGAACTAAATTTTAGCATCATAAACAAAGATGGAATATACCTTTAGGAGTAATTATAATGGATAAGAATTTTAGGAATAATAATCAAGTCTTTAGCAATAATTTTTTTTA
This sequence comes from Cucumis cinereus, assembly GCA_037974625.1. NCBI lineage: Eukaryota > Viridiplantae > Streptophyta > Magnoliopsida > Cucurbitales > Cucurbitaceae > Cucumis > Cucumis cinereus. The sequence continues at coordinate 12,088,497 of JBBPDJ010000017.1, forward strand.
AAAAAAATTAAAAATATAGCAAAAACTTATATTCCTGATAGTAATAGACTTCTATCTCTAATTTTGTTATATTTGCATTCTTTTAAAAAAATTATTATTTATACTAATACTTTGGATATAATTATCTCGTACCTTTAATATTATATACCAAATTCACTCCATGTATTATTGAATATTAAAACAATAAACAAGATGAACTTAAAAGGCCTGTTTTATTTATTTATTTATTTATTAGAAAAGTGTATGTGTGTGAATATTCTCAAGTAAAAATGACCCACAACTAAATTTGAACCAAAGTTCTTTTAAATTGTGTTCACTCTAAGGTTACCACTCAAAATAATATATCAAAAGCTCATCTCATTGCTCCCAACCCATTTTGATTACTAATTAAATTGCTTCCATATATCAATACGAAATGAAAAAAAAAAAAATTGACGAAATATGAAATACATAAAACTTTACCCCGCAAAATCACAATAACATGAATTTTGAGGAAAAAAACACCTAAATTCATGAGTGAAATTGTGGTTTCAAATACTGAATTAACTAAAGTGTTGATTAGTGTATGATTAAATAAAGTTTAAAAGTCAATCAGGCATTAAGGAAACATGGATGAAGGAAGAATTACAAAATTATGCGATTCAACATCAAAGGAACAAATCACTTAGAGAAGAAATGTGCTTTCAATTTATGTGTCATAAATGAGGGCATTGTCCTTTTCTATACCACCCCAAAAAGACTCATAAGCAAATGTCTTCCAATTAGTAGAATCTTGTGCAAATTAAGATGCCATGGAGCTAGGGAACTGGCTTATATATATATATATATATATATATATACATACACACTTTATTAGATGTACTATCTACACTTACCAAATTTAGATGCTCTATTCTATATAATGGTCATATTGTGTTATTTTTTAGTTTAATTTAATAGTTTGTGAATGATTATATCAATTCAACAATAACCTTGATTTGAGGTAAACAAGACAAAGAAATATACAACAAACAAAACAATCCAAAACTTCTCAAATCATTATTTTCATATTCTCAAATATTGATTCATTTAATAAATTTCAAATTAATAATTTTTTTTTTTTTTGTATAATGCATAAACTTTTTAACATTAATATATTCAAACAGATTTTACTAATACTTGCAATATTTTAAAATATTGCTATATATATATACTAATACTTTGAATCTAATTGATATATTTAGAATTCACCCATTAAGGTAAATGTAAGAATCCCCTCCCTGCTCTACATTAGAAAATCAAATTATTTTCATTTCATTGGATGGATGATGGTCACAAGATGCAAGACTTTCGCCAATTTTTTTACATTACATATTATACACAAAAAGGGGCAATGCCATTTGTTTTTTCTTTTTTCAATTTGTAAACAATCCATCGCTTTCGCTGCTATGCCTAACATACCCCCAAAAGTGGACTTCTTTAGCATCGTCAAATCCAAAGGCCAAATTGTGACTTTGAATCATAGTTTCCAAAAGAGCAGATCAGAGGCTGAGGATGAGATTCACATTATCTCTTTCTCTTCTATTCTTCCTTCATTCAAATTTCACCATTCCCCCATAAAAAAAAAAAAAAAAAGAATCAAAAGGGTTAGTTCAGTTTCAATTTCTTCACACATTGATCCTTATTCTGAATCAGTTTCCATACTTCCCATGGCTTTCAGCCCTGTTGGCCTCTGCAAATTCAAACCCAACAAGGAACGTAGAAGCATTTTCAACTTCAACCCATATTCACAATTTAGCAGAAGATTAAAGATGAGGCAAAAGTTTGTGTACCTTCTTTGTTGTCTTCTTTTCTCTAACTTCATATCTTTCTTGGCTCATTTCAGTCAGCCATGCTCCAGGGCTCACCAGCTGACACAAATATCCAATAACTAAGCCACAAAGGGAAGAAAAAGGAGAAATTCGGTAAGATTTTTGTACGGAGGACCCAATATCCGGGGTGCTAAATAACCCAAATAAAAATGGAAACAGCGTCGAGACATCCTAAAGCAAAAGTGCCATGGTACGTCAACAAAATGTTAGTTTTCATTTGGTTTTTGGGTCATTCCCACCGTCCGAAATAGGTCATTTGTACAAAAAGCCTCAAATGTGGTGATGGTTGTTGCTTACAAGTAAGCTTCTCTGAATCATCTTAGCTCTCTTTTTGGGCCTTTGTGGGAGCTTGCAGCCTTTCATGGCCATGAAGTCTTCTTCCTTTTCTTTGCTTGACAGAGCAATCAACAGCTTTGGTAAAACAAAGCTGCCTCCTCTTTCCTCATGGCCGTTCTCGTCCACTACCGCCGCCGTGGATCCTCTGGTGGAATAGTAACGGTCTTCCTTCTCCGGCGACGGCGCTGTGCCTGCACCACCGTTACGCAGCGTAGTAACGCCCTCAGAATTCCTGTCACCAAACAGATCCAACAACAACACAAGATTGGTTTACCTTTTATTATTTCTGGAGAAACATCTTCTCTTGAATTGCCCTTTTTTCTAGCTGGGAGAGGAAGAAGAAGACGCAATAACACAACACAACAACAAATATATAGCCCATAAAAACACAAATTGAAGTAATAAATCAAGAAATTTTATTCATAATCGTCTTTTTTCCTTTTGATCTGCTAAGAGTATAGCATAATATGAATTAGGCGTCGATTTCTGACCTAGTTAAACGATTTGGTTGGAGTGGGATCCGTTCTTTCTCTGAAGCAGAAATCACACAGCGATCGCTCCGAGATCCCATTTTCTTCCGTAGACTGCCGCATAATCTCTCGGATATCTCTGGGTCTTTGTTTCTCGGACATCGCAGTCGTTTCCTCTTTCCCCACTGTAAGAAAACTTCAGGTTCCAGAGCCTTACATCCTCTCTGATTCTGATTTCTCACCTCCGTCTCCATATCTGCAAAGAAAGAAACAACCAGATATTCGTCAATCCTTTCGGAAATTCCCAATTCATACAATCACCGAATGAATCCGATAATGTTAGAGAACTAAAAGACGTCTCCCTTTCTCAAGTTATTGGAGAACTCCAGACAGAGAAAGGGAAAACGCATATGAGATTACAGAACTGGAGATAACGATCTGTAATCACAAGATCTGGTGAAAAAAACACCCTTGCCAAATCGAAGCCTGTAAGAACGCATGGAAGCAGAAAGCGAAGATGAAGAATGAGAAAAAGACGAAAGAAGAAGAACAGTACTCACAATGAGAGCAGGAAGATTCTTATCAACAGCGTAAAAAGAAAAATTCGATGACGGAAACCCAGATCTCCAAAGGATAATTGGAGCTCCGATCGTGTCAGTCAATTATGGAGACTTGATGACCTGAAAAAATCTTAAGATAATCGGGTTTCGAGAGTGGAAATTCTCGGCATTACAAGAGAGAAGGTGTGATTGAGTGAGTTTAGAGCTGCAGAGCTTATTGAAGACTGAGCTATGGCTATGGCGGTCGTCTTCTTTGTTGTTGCTGTTTCTGGTTTTCTCTCTCTCTTCTCTTCTCTTCTTCTTCTTCTTCTTCTTCGTCGTCTTCGTCTTCAATCTCGTTTTTATGTTGCACATTGCTTCACCAGTGATATTATAAAGGTTGAGGAAAAAACCAAAAAGATAAGTAAATTCCCATTTGTTCCTTGGGCAATTCGATCATGGGCTTAATGGGCCAAATGCTTCTCATTTTGGGCTTAGGCCCACGGAAATTCCTAAGTTGCCGGTGCAACCATCCCAGGAGGAGAAAGTGAAAAGTTTATTTTTTCTGATAGACCGTAAAAATATTATAAAATATATCATTAATTGCAATTACACCCTTAAACTTTTAATAATAACAATTGTAGCTAAATAAAAAACAAAACTTTGCTTTGAGCCTCAATTTACAAACTTCAAAGTTCATTCAAAACCAACTAAAACTACATCTTTTAAGTCGTTGATAAACCACATGTCATTCATGTTAAGTATTATGAAGATGAATACATGTCTCGTTTAATTATTACAGCCAAATATGTATATGAACATAAAGATACAAATACAATTCATGTTGCATGTCATTGTTTCTTAGTGTGCTATTTTTTTTATGCACTTCAACATGTAGCGGCTATTTAATAAGTGTATATTTGGGAGTGATTTTAAAATTGTCAAACCACTTTTATTATGTTCAAAATCACTATGAAAATTTGATCTCATTCTATTAAATTTAATGTTTGTTTATTTCGTAATCATTATGAGATATGGTGCCTACTTTTAAGCATGTAATCAAAACCCACAATTGAAGATGTTCAGTCCCACAGTTGAAAATTACGTGAAAGTATTGTTACCGTTACATGTTATCGATTGATAATTATGAAAATCAACCAGAAAAATATGAAAATATCACAATTATTGTTATCATGTCATTACCACCTAATCTTAAATGTAACAATAACTGTAAAGGTAAAGAAGACCGATTAAGTTTGCAAAGTATTTGGATAAACACGATCGAAAGCCATCAAACTACGTTTTGAATTGAGATCATTGTGAACAATCCATTAATCCAAAATCATTACAATTGATCCATTAATGTAATCCACGATAACAATAATTAATAGAAAACTAATCACCAAGAGAAAGAAGTAATAAGAGAGTGCAAAATTATACATGCTTTGCTAGCTAGTTTGACTTGTAAATAAAAACCTATTGCAGTATTCAACCTTCAACAATGGCGTTTATTTACAAACGCACCTCCACCATGGTGGTGGCTATGGCTTCCCAACAACACACTACAAATCGTAGCCGCCACAGCAATTCCAAACGAACAAACAACCGTTCTCCCCCATTGTTTCCTCTTCTCCATCGCCATATCCATTCCTCTTCTTGAATTCACCTTTTCCTCTTCCTCCACGTCAAATTCTGCAGCGGTTTCCGCCTCGTTTTTCGCTTCGCCGATCAATTTCTGGTCCGAAATTATTACATTTTCCTGCCTTTTCTCTTCATGATCTTCATGGCAGTCGAGGAGTTCCCAGTCGTCGAGTCCCATTTTTTGGAAACTATATCGGTGGATTTGATCCAAACTAAATTAAATATGGAAGAGAGGTTTGAAGTGAATTATTGGTTGAAAGAAAGAGGAGAGTGAAATTGATTGAATGGTGCAGCCATGGCGGCCACGTCTTGCTTCGAATCAATATCTATATCGTTGTCAACAATGGATGTGAAGTTCAACTTGGATAAAGCTTCTTGGGATACTTCCAAAAGGCTTGAGCCTCTGTTGCTTATGAACATGGTACTCCTCAAACCTATCTACCACTGCCTTGGGGTTGCTAAGTACGGTTACGTAATTCAAAATTCATGTTTAAATCGAGATTAATTTTGTACGTTTCTTGATCTTATTTACATTCCTTTATCGATTCTTTACTTATTTTAATATCTATCCCTTATATTTATAGTAATCTTGATTACGTTACAACCTTTTAAACAGTGTCGTGTGGTTTGAAGTTTTCTTGTTTTTTTTACTTAAATTTTAATTTTCTTTTTCTGTCTTTATTCTTTTATCTTTTCTTATTTCTATATTTTCTCACATTTATTCAGAACTTCATATTTCATCGTTTTTCTATTTTTTATATATGTGAAAGAAAATTCATCTTTCGTTCGTTCACTCATTTGCATACTTTTTATCTTTTCATCTTTTTCAACCTTTTACATCGAGAAACTATATTTACTTTTATCTCTTTTACTATTTTTCGCAAATATCAGTGAACTTCTATTTTTCTGCATTCCAAACACAAACTTCCTAACTATATTAGCTTCACATAATGAGCCAAACGATTGGCAAGTCTATAAATACTTCTCTAACATTTTTATCGACTTTTTACATATGTTTCGATAGCTTTTAAAGAATAGTTTTTAGAATTTGAATAAGAAAATCCCTCGACAAACACAACTTTAAAATGAAATTCAAAAGTTTATGATTCTTGGAACATCCATTTGAGAAGCACCGTTATCAACTGGAGAGGCAGACCTTATGACGAGCACTTGACAATAATGTTGATACTATTAGATATTTGTTACCCATGTTTATGTTATATATATATAAATATATAAATATATATATATAGACAAACAAACAGACATATAATGTTTTAAAATATAGCAAAATAAATTAAAATAATTTTTAAAAAAACTAACAAAATTTCAGAATATATCAATTATAGACACTTCAACCTCTGTCATTGATATATTATGAAATGTTACTGTATTCTATAAATATTTTCAGCAGTTTTGTCATTTGAAATAATTTTACTTTATTGTATTCACGATTTAAAATTTAGAACTACATCGATTAAAGATAAAACCATATATAATACCGTTGTCATGTTTTAAAATTGGATTCAATGTTTCAAAATGAATACAAAAAAATAAATGTACAAACTTTTTATGTTCGTAAATATACTAATAAGCACTGGTGCAACTAGTTTTATGATTTATTAAATATATTATCAAATTAGAATTAAGGTTATATATTTGCTACCAAATACAAAATGTAACTGTATTTTTCTTAAATTCGTTGTTTTCAAAATCTCTAGATAATTTATTTCACTAAAATATTTTATGGCAGTGGAATACCAACTTCATAACTTCTTAGATTATCAACCCTTTAAAAATAAATTGTTGTTATTTTGAATATTTACAAAATAATTTAATCACTGTGCCTCAAGGTTTGAAGTTTAGTATGCGAAGAGCACAACTCTTTGGCAAAGTCTTGTCGGATAAAGGACCTATTGATGAGTTTTTTAAACGACAATCTTAAGTTAACTCATATATTTAACGTACTATTTGCAGCCTAGTAGTTAGAATAATCAATTATCTAATCCTTCAATTTTTTCAGTAACTCCGTTTATCAATGACCACCTTGACAGTCAATTTTGATGAAGACCACCTTTGAGGCTCAATTTCGTCAATGGCTGCCTCTAGTAGCCAACTTCGACAATCACCTTCGGTATCCAAATTTCATGCAATCATTCTAGCAACCAACTCCAAGGAAAATCACTTTCAACCTAGCACCCCTCTCATGTGACTAGAGCCAAGAACTCCCACAGTGATGGTCAATTTCCATAACTGTTTCCTGCAACCACGTCAACGACTAATTCATATATTCAATAGACTTTTTTTTATTATTATTAATTCAACATTAATAGAAACACTTTGAATATAGCAAAAATCAAAAGTGTTGAAAACACTCTTGAGAAAAATGTAACCAACCTTGTTAGTATTTTTATTTTAGATAATACTTTAGAAAAACAATTTTTGTTTAGTTGATCCAGATTTGAACTTGGCTATTTAATCCCCTTGCATATACGGAAATATATACGACTAAAAAAATGTGTGCAAGAAAAATGAAGATATTTAAATAATTTTAAGGTAAATGCAAGTTATAATAATTTGGATCTTCAACTATAATAAGCGGGTGTTCCAATATTGAGTGAGTTATAATAACTTTCTTTAATTTCATTTCGAATATGTATTATTACAATCTAAACTAAAATAATCTTAAAAGGCAGGGCGTTCCGACAATTATAACCTAAGATTATAATAGTTGAGTATGTTATTGAGGTATATATTAATTTTGTTTATGTCGAAGTTTTCACTCTCTCCGGTTCTTCGTCGGTCTGCTTAATTTGCAATCTCAAAGAGTAGGTGACAAAAGCAACTTAGGGCATACGAAATCTGAAGAAGAAGAAGCTGTAATGGAGTTCGTAGGTGAGAAGAGGGATTTTGATTCTGCAAACGACAACAACAAGCTCAACTCTGCTCAACCACTTCTTGATTCTTCTTATCAACCCTCACTCGCTGATCAGACTAATGCCAAAGATCCTGAAGATTTAAGTGAACGCATAGCTCGAGACCTCAAAGATGGCCTTCATCCCCTAAAGGTATTCTCTCTCTCTCTCTCTCTTTTGTAGACTCAAATACGTGCATATAGTTTATCTGAATTTTGATCTGCTCGAAGAATTGGCGTGTCTACCTTTATTACTGTGCTATTCTCGGATCTTCAAGTTGGAAACGTTGTTAAAATGATTCCTTGTGTTTGTTTGGTTTAGTCACGGTCACACGTGCTCTGATGAATAGAATATCGTGAAAATTGATGTGGAGACTAATTCTAATCAAGAAGTTCCTTCTTCTTCTCCACTCTGGTGCCCGACAAATTCTCATCTATCATACCATCGTAGAAGCTTGTGGTCTTCAGATTTGAGAAATTTATCTGTTAAACTTTCTACATCTTCAATAAAGTTTCTATCATGAACCACCATAGGTCATTGGGGTTGTTCCAAAAGATTAGCATTAAAAAGTTTCTGATGAAGTATCTTCAAAGAAGATAACCTCCTCAAGCAATGACTAAGGATGGCTGCTACTAAAGCAAAGGTAGAAGGGGTTAGGGAAGGACAAGAGTTGGCTGGATTCATCATTTGTAACCTTAAGCAGTAGTTGCTAGCTCTTAGTCATTTAGGTGACTTGTTGGTTTATGAATTCTCCTACGAGTTCCTTTTCTCATGGGTCATTTTCTCACGTTATGTTTGGAAGTACACTTCTTTTAGTACATTGAAACGGGTTATTGGTTTTTAGAGTGAGAGGGTTTGAAGATAGAGAAACTGAATTTACAGAATTCTTTGATCATCTTATGTACACTTCTCTGTCTTAGTGTAAATTCACCAAGTTTTTTTGTAATGAAAACCTTACTTCCATTATTGCACAAATGAATAGCTTCATGTAATCTCATTGGCTTTGTGCCCTTTTGTAATTTCACAATATCAATGAAATTATGATTGAATGTCTCTCATGAAAAAAGAGTGAAAGGTTTTGAGAGTTTAGTCAATATTCTTTTTGCTCACTCTCCAAAATTTGCATTCAAAGCAGGAAGATGGTTTCATTGTTGATTTTCGTGGATTAGTTTGGTTATTTTTTTTGGATAAGAGACAAGTATATTCAAGAACCCATAAGGGTAACAAAGAACAACCTAAGGGCAAGGGACAAGGTGGCCCTTCCCAAAAGAAAATTAGTAGATAAAAGCCTTC
>JBBPDJ010000017.1:12097640-12182393 GCA_037974625.1 Cucumis cinereus
TTTGGTGATGCACATTATGATCCTCTTTTCCCATTTGGATTTGGTCTTACTACACAGCCTGTTAAAGCTTAATTGAATGAGTGTAATTTCATGTACGCTACTTGACCTATTATGGACGACACACATATATATAAACCCAATATAATGTTCTTTCTAAGTTTTTTTAATTGATTGTGTCATCAAAAATATTGTTTGCCTATGAAAAGAATGTCATATGGATATAATCTCACACTTCTAATTCTTGATTTTACTACTAAATATATTGTGAAAGTAACATCATTCTAATTCACAGTAACCGATCTATCTATATATATTTTGTTTCGATCGACAAATTTTAATTATTAGTTCAAAAAAATTTCAATACTTAGGTGCAGTTTAAGGTGGAGCTGCTGCACCTAGGTCCATGTTCGCCTTTCTTACACACATGGTCATGATTAGGTGCATTTTACCTCTCAAAAGCTCCTCTTTTTTTCTAAAAAATATGTTTTTTAATGATTTAAAAAAACAAATGGTTACATGACCGTTTTTTATTGGGTGCACACAATAGATGATTATTGAACCCAAGTTTTTTCTTAATTAAGGTTAATGAGTTGATAAGGTTAAATAAAAACACTTAATTAGTGAATAATTCTAAGCTAACACCTTTATTTTATCTTTAAAAAAAAAAGTGAAATATTCTAAAAACTAAACTAAATTTAAACCATGGTTTATTAAATTGTGACACAAATATGATTAATTAAACCACTAATATATTCTATTTATATACTAGCATGCAACAACAATGAGCTAAAAAATAAGAATAAAGTACTAATTTATTTTTTTTTTCTCACAAAATCAATTGATTCTCTCCATAAGCCCTAACCCTAAACCCTATACATTCTTAACACATAATATTAATATTTTAAGTACTTAGTGAATACTTTAAATTTCAAGCCTCTGCTAATTGTTCGTAGTGCCTAATGACAGATTAAAGATATTTTAACTAAAACATAAATAAAAAAGCAATAAAGTTAAAACAAATAAGAAATCAAATATGGAGTTGATTTCACGTATTAGATTGACCATTCAACCAATTGAAAAAGTCAAAGGATTTTTCGTGCAATTATTACCCAAAGTCATCATTATCGAAAATAAGTGTAATGACCATAATTTATATATATATTTAAGTTATATCTTTGATTGAATTTGAAACTTTGTTATATTTGTTAAATATTTTAGACAATTTTATTATTTATAATTTTTTTTGCTAACTAAAATAAGATGATTACTCGTAAAACGTAACTAAGATAATAAAACCTCAACTTCTATTATATCTAGTAGAGGATGAATGTATGTATGCTAAGGAATATAGTTTAACCATAGACCTTAAAATTTGGGTACAACCTAGGTTCAAAGACTAATTTGGTTAGTTAGTTGGGCTATATTATTGATTAACCACACAATGGATGGGATGAATTAGTTCTAAATAGATCCTTTCAAACCCAATAGGACTAAGGCATGCATGTAGTTTAATTAGGGCTTTGACTTTAATTAATAATTAGGGTGCTTACTTGATTTAACTTGACGATTGGCTACTTGCAGCATCGATGAGTTTGGTTAGGCTAAGTAAGTCGTTATACACACATAAATCAAATGAATATTCAATTAAGAGAAGTTGATGGTCGAAGATTGCATAGAAAGCATTTCTTGATCTTAAAACCAGAATTTCTAATATTAGATTACATTTACTAGTTTTATCTTTTATTTCCATGCACACTATATATATAATTTATACGAAACCTCTCATTTTAACGCTTGAGAACGAATTACTATATCGAAACACATGTTGCGCTTCGATGCAGATCGACCCATACTTCTCACTTGTACTACTCAATTGTATAAGTAGTAGAGTTTGGTAAAGATATATAAATTTTATTAGAATCGCAGAGAGAGGTTTAGGACACCCTTTTTTGAACTTTTCAGATGTTAAGAAAAAGGATGTATATCATACCATCTCTTAAAACCATTGTATAGTGTACATATGAAATTCTAGAGAAAGCATATTGGGGATCTTAATTAGCAAGTTGGGGGGACAAGGCCACAATGAGAACCAATCTTTTTTGCAGCATCACATTGTAAATAGTGTTTAATCCTTGGATTGTTCATGTATCCACAATAGCATGGCTTCTGCTCCTCCAACTTCTTGCAACAAGCAGTAGATGGTGTGGTCGACATTGTGAAGGCCCAAAGACATACTCTCAACTCGGTTGGGTCGCAGTTCACTGCCTCAACCAAGTGAGGAGTTTGATTGACAACCATCACCATTACAACCACCAAGAGGCACAAGCTTTTAATACCATAAAAAGTCTTCATTCTAAGGCTTTTAAGATAGCAGTATGTATAGTATATGTGTATTGAGGGGAAGGAAGAAGAAATTGGATTATATCGGAGGAAGACATCAATAATAGTTTTTATAGCCTCGTTAATTCGAGTAATTGTTGTTGTTGAAAAAAAGAAAATATTTGTTAAAGTTTTTTAGTTTGTTACGTAAAGTTTCACTCTTTACGTGTTGTTCTTTTAGTTAGCTTCTTAATTGATATTGGTTAGCTTAACTCTAACCAAAGTTATTATTTTTGTCATAAAATTGTTAAGATTTTTTGTTTTGTTTTTTTGTTTTTTTGTTTTGTTTTTTTTGTTTTTTTTTGGTGTTTTTTACAATAACCTAAACTCCACCCACCTCTTCAAAAAAAAAAAAAAAAAGAAGAAGAAGAAGAAGAAGAATAAGGGACAAAACAACCCCCAATTCCCATGTACAAGGGCAACCCGACCTAAACGATGAGCAAGCCCGTTCGCAAAAATCTGGCACCAAACAAACGACCTAACAAACCCAGACAAAGCCAAGACTTCAATATCCTTCACAAAACCCGACAACTTAGACAAATCCATGATCTTATAATGAAAAAAAAAATTAATCGATGAACTTATTTAGGTTATTTACGTAAATATGTCATTTTGTTCACTGCAAATAGTCAACTTTTAGTGGAAAATGAAAGAATGGAAAAATAGCTTAAATTATGAAAGAAAAAAAAAACGCAGTGACCCAACCCAAAAATTATGGGTTGGGTTGAATTGAGTTGATCCCGCATATTGAATCGATAACGTTTAATTTTTGCCAACTCGAAGACCTTGAGTTGGTTTGTAATTATAATAAAACAATTAATTATATATGTTTGATTTTTTTTCCAATATCTACATATAAACGTATATCAACCATGCATATAATAATCTAACAATAAATAAATAGAAATAGTTCTTTATCATAAAATTTAGTTAAATAATTATTTCTCAAATCGAAATTCCAATTACTGTGTACACGATTTCTTTAAAACAAATGAAAAGATTCAAGGCTCGAGATCGCAGACATAACGATGGAAACGAGTGTGACAGAGATTGTCAAAGAGTTTTCTTTTCCTTTTTTCTCTTTAGTTTTCTTTACGTACTTTGTCGTGAACTCAACTTTTGGCCATTGATGCATTTGATTGGCATTTCTTATAATTTAGAGACAGTAATTTATATACTGCAACAACTTAGTTCATTATTTTTGTGCTTATTGCTTTTAGTCTATTTGCCAAAGATGAATGAATATTATATTGCTTGATGTAAGTTTAGTTTGGGAAGGTAAAGTTTGGATTATTATTGGAAATTGAATGCAATGTCTATTAATAAAACTTGCAATAAGTCAAGTTTAGACTGCACCTATGTATGGAAATTTTTTTTGACCTAATAATTAAAAAATTTCAATCGAAACAACATGTATAGATTCTTAACTCCGACCGATCACGTTCGGTTCGGTCGTTTTTCGATCTATCATACTCACCCCTAATTTCTTTTAATAAAATAAACAACAAAAAAAGCTAACCATTGGAGGCTAATTTTAAGATTTGTCAAATGTTTCAAAACTTAAGAGGCGTTTGGATATAATAGTTAGGATATTGATTTTAGAAAAATAAATTTAAGTACAATTGATTTTTAAACAAAACGTTATTTTCATATATTTAGAATTGATTTTCAATGGCCCTAAAAATTGTATTTTATTGTACACCCCTCTCACCATCCCACAATCAAATCAACCAAAAACTTCTTATAAGAATCCAAAATAGTATAGCATTTTTTAATTTATCAAATAATTAAATAATAAAACACATATGAAAACAAACAATCCATACCATACTATACCAAATTTTATATTTTTGGAAAAGGATGTGCAAACTACTCTACAAAAAGCACCATAAAATAGTTCAAAAGTTTCTTTAAACAATAAAACAAAGATTGCTCAAAAGCCTTAACTCAGACTGCAATAGACTGCCAGAGGAATATTCTTACTCAAAATCAAACAAAAACCGATTTTTACCAAAAGAATTTTGAATTATTTACCTTTAGTATTGGTGTATTTGAGATTTTTCACAAACTTATAGACTTGAACTGACAAATGATTAAAAGCAGTTTTGAGAATTTTAAACAGACTTTGTTTACTTGTTAGAAAGCACCAATGGTACCCTCCCAGCTTCTTAATCAAACACCACCTGAATTTTCTTACCAGCACAGAACATAAAATGACATTTTACAGAAAAATAGAAAAGACAAGAAAAGAAAAAACAGTGTAATTATACATATATATCACAATACATATACATATTCACTCATTGAAATGGTGAGGATAGCGAAAACCTGAATAAGAATACATCTCCACGTTTTGTGTTATAGAGCTGAGGATGAGAAAAACAGAGCCACCAACCTATGAGAGCTATGCCACTTCCACTGCTTTCGCAGCAGTGTTGCAATTTCCATCTTCAGCTTCTTTTATTTGCTTCATAATGTCTACTTTTTTCTGGAGCAAGGCATTTATTTTAACATCTAACTTCTCTAGTTTCTGTTTCAATTTTCCTACATCTCTATTTTTGTTTCTCTCTTCAACTTTCTTCTTCTTTTCTTCTTTATCTTTCTTGTTTTTCTTCTCGTCTTCTCCTTTAGGTCCCTTCTCAGATTCTTGTATTTCAATTTCCCTACTGGTGTTTGTAACTGAGGTATCAGTCTTCTTGGATCCTTCTATCTCAATTTCCCTACTAGTGTTCGTAACTGAGGCCTCTGTCTTTGTATCATTTCCCTTCTCTTTCTTCTTCTCCTTTCTTCCCTTCTTGTCTTCTGCTTCATCCTTGTCTTTTTTCTTATCCTTGTCCTCCTTTTCTTCGTCTTCTACTATTTTCTTATCTTTTTTCTTCTCTTCTTTCTCTTTCTCACCTTTGTCCTTTTTCTTCTCGTCCTTCTTTTCTTTCTTTCCTTTCTTTTCTTCTTTTTCAGTATCTTCTTCACCCTTGCCCTTCTTCTTCTCCCCTTTGTTTTGCTTCACTTCATCATTCTCCTCATCCTTGCCCTTCACAACTCCTTTGTCCTTCTTCTCCTTTTCCTTCTCTACTTTCTTCTTCTTCTCCTCTTCTTTACTTTTATCTCCTTCTTCTTCTTTGTCCTTCTTCTTTTCCTTCTCTCCTGTTTTCTTCTTCTTCTCTTCTTTACTATCATCTTCTTCCTCTCCTTTGTCCTTTTTCTTCTTCTCCTTGTCCTTCTCTTCTGTCTTCTTCTTCTCTTCTTTGCCACCATCTACTTCTCCTCCTTTTTCCTTTTTCTCCTTTTCCTTCTCTCCTTTCTTCTTCTTCTTCTCTTCATTGCCATCATCTTCTTCTTCTCCTTTGTCCTTTTTCTTCTTTTCCTTCTCATCTTTCTTCTTCTTCTTCTTCTCTTCTTTACTATCATCTTCTTTTCCTTCTTCCTTCTCAACTTCCTTCTTCACTTTCTTATCTTCCACTACATCAGAACCTTTGCCCTTCTCCTTATCTTTCTTATCTTTTTCCTGTTTCTTTTCCTTTTTTTCAAAATCTTCATCTTCCTCAGCTTCTGTTTTCTTTCCTTTCTTTTCTTTCACTCCATCATTCTCCCCAGATTTCTCATCTTTCTTCTTAAGTTTCTTTTCATCTTTTTTCTCTTTCTTCTCATCTTCCTTCTCCTTCTTCTTGTTCACTTCTGTTTCCTTTTCTGCTCCATCATCGTCTTTGTGCTTCTTTTTGGATTCCTTCTCATCTTTGGCTTCATCTTTGTTCTTGTGCTTCTCTTCTTTCTTTTCTTTTTTGTTCTTCCCTTCCAATTTTGAATCATCATCTTCCTTAACCTTGACCTTCTTATCTTTTTCATCATCGGGCTTCAAGGATTTTTCCTTTTTATTCTCGATATCTTTCGTCTTCTCTTTCTGTACTGATGAGCTTTTTCTTTGAAGCTTGGCCGCTGTCTTCTCTTTCTTGTCATCTTCACGTTTTACCTCCTTGTTTTTTATCTTGACCTCGAGCTTTTCTTTCTCAACCTCTTTATCCACCTTAACAACTTCCCAATCAAGTTCAACCTTTGTCTTCTCTTCTTTTCCAATAACTGGGATACTTACAGATCCATCAGCCATCTTGATGAATTTCACTAGAATTTCAAATTTGTAATCCTCTTCCCAAATGCCCTTTAATTTTCAATAGAAAATACACACCTAAACAATTAGAAAGCAGAGAAAATCAGCAACTGAAAATATCCATTGATAGCAAAACAAAACAAACTGCATGAAGAAGGGAGAAAATGAAGTAGCTTAAAAAAAATTTGATCTGTAATTTATAAACAAGCATGTAGAGGAAGAAAATTCGACCTGACTTCCTGTTGCACTCAGAATTATAAGTAGTCAAAAACTGTCTAACCGTGTCTTTCCTTAATCCAAGAGAATCATGAAAGCCCCATTCGGTGACCATTTAGTTTTTCGTCTTTAATTTTAGAAAATTAAGTTTAAATCCAACTCTTTTAACTTAAAAGATGGAAATCATTAAATGAAATCGATAGAAATTTTGCTTATTTTTCAAAAACCAAAAATCAAAACGGAATACCAAAGTAAACTATCAGCAACACAAGGATGAACTAACTACCTTTTCTATCTCTTCCATCTTACATCAGTTTCAAACTTCTTTCTGCCACATACAATTTTATTTTCAATTCGAAAGGAAATACAATGAACGAAACTAAGAAAATAGAAATTTTCCATAATCCATGACTCAAAACAATAAAGAAGGTGTTCTCATCTCACCACTATAAAATGAAAATTTCAAAGAACTATGCTAGAATCCATTTAAATAAAAAAGAGACAGATTCCTCCATAACTAAGCAATTAAGAAGAAAAAAAAAATACCGCCACTAATAATCAGATCCTAAACACAAATTAACTCCATAAACCAAAGATTAACAACCCGGATTCAAATGTAAAAATCGAAACTTATTAATTCCAACACTTCGATTCAACAGAGAGATAGGGCAAAAATCCATCAAATAATCCGAAACAAAACAGAAGAATTAGAACACTGCAGGGATTCAATTCAACAACATAAACCCTATGGAATGTTACCTTATTTGAGGATCTTGATCGAAGTTGAAATTCCTCTTACGAGAGATTGATGTGATTAGGGATGAAGCGGTGATTAGTATTTATCGGAAATGGGAGTAAAGTAGAATGAATCCAAACCAATCCAAGAACATTGACTTCTTTTTTAATTACTTCAAAATTATTAGTTTTCTCGTAGCACCGAACACGGAATGGACTACTAAAACGTAATGGCTAAGTTGAGGTCGGTCGGTGAAGTCAATTCATAATTAATTTTTAAATATTTACACTTTTTTCCCCTTTTTTTCTATATTTTGGATAATTTGGATATGGACAAATTTTATTTTCCTTTCACATTTTCAAAAATTAAACCATATGGTTTCTAGAAAAAAATTGTTTGGTTTAATTATAAATTTGGTAGTTTTTTATATTTTGGATATCCACAAATTTTATTTTCCTTTCACATTTTTCATAATTTTAAACTATATAGTTTTTAAAAAATGGTTTGGTTTGATTATAACTTTTGTAATAGTTAAAATATTTACGTTTTATTTGATAACCATTTTATTTTTTGTTTTTGTTTTTAATACTAAGTTTACTCTATCTTCAACTTTACTTCTTTATTGTCAATTATTTTAAAAACCAAGCTAAAATTTGAAAATTAAAAAAATACTTCAAAAAGTTGTTTTTGAAAATCTTCGACCACCACACTCCACCGATTAACTTCCAACAACAACCCGCCAACCAACCTTTAGTCGCCACCGATCAATCTTGGAAAATTTTAATAAAAATATTTTTAAGATATATAACAAACTAAATATCAAATACTTTTTTTTAAAAAAAAAAAGTTTTAAAACACATTTGTATTTTTCATTTTAGGAAGTTTTTTATCAAAATTGTTTAAATACAAATGATTTTTTGAAAAACTTTTTTCTAAGTCATTTCAAATAGGTACTTAGTTTAATTATGTTATTTTTCTTTTTTCTTTTTGAGATTTTTTCTAAATTATTATTATTACTATTATTTTTAAGTTATCTTTTTAAAACTATCATTTTTTTTCTTTTTGTTTTAAACTAATGTTTTCTTCATTTCAAGGGAAAATGCTAGTGTATATATATATATATATATATATATATATCAAATAAACTTCACATAGCTTTTTTTTACTAATATATATAATCAAGTATATTTATTTAGACTATATGTGTAGAAATATCTATTTTAGTTTAATAACAATTTTCATTTTTTCGTTGGTTAATTTAATTTGTCCAAAAACATATAATTATTTTTGAACTTAAAAATTAAAATGCCGTAAAAAACTTAGCAGCTAAATAAAATTTAAAATTGAAAACTTTATGATTTTTTTATTCCTAAAATATAATTTGATAAAAAGTAAGTTTAATTTTTCAATAATTGAATTCAATATTAAAATACTAGACTATTTCAATTTGAATTTAGCATATTATAATATTTAAAAAAAACTATAATATTTTTTAAATTAGTTAAAGTGACAAAAGTCTAAGACATTTTATTTCAAAAGGAGTAAAATTTAAATATTATAGATATAGATAATATTAAATTTATTAAATGGACAACATAATTAATAAGATTTAATAAAATAACATATTAATTTTTATAAAAAGACTATATTATAAAATTTTATAAAACGGACATCTCAAGCAACAATAAATGTATAAATTAGTGGAAGATATAATTTGAAATATATTTTCAAAAAATGATATTTCGTGTATATAACAAAAATAATAGTAAAGAAACGATAAGATAATTAATATTTATTTCAGTTATAATAATGTGCACACAGACTACAATAATAAAGTATTTTGAGTGCTCCGTTAAATGACAAATATACCCTTATCGTCAATCTTACGCATTCTTCCTTCTTCTTATACACCGCGTCGTCTCCATGCTTCAATTTCCGTCTCCATCTTCATCTCTTTACTAAACTAAACCCCCACTGTAGTCCCTTCCCAATTTCAGTTTTTGCTCCAATTTCTATTCTAGGGTTTCTCTCTGACTATTCCCGAATTTATCCCTCCTCCTCTATCCATCTCACTCTCTCAATTCCTCTCTTGATTTTCCCAAAATCCCTACCTTCATGATCGTATTCCACATTCTCTCTTCTCTGCCTGCCCCCGCCTGAGTAATCCTCTTATTTGATCCCTTACTGCTCCAGATTCTCTTACATCCGTTTGCTACTTCGAAGTTTTGCTGGATATCGATTTTTCTGATCTGGGCTGACTGGGGTTTTCGATTTAAGGTATGGATGTCGATGGAGGCGGTAAGCGCGTTTTTCAGAGGCTGGGCGCACCTTCCGGAGATTCTAGGAATCAGAAGGTTTGTTTCCATTGGAGGGCGGGTAAATGTAGTCGCTATCCATGTCCTTATCTTCACCGGGAGTTAAATGGTCCTCCACATCCGGCTTCCAATGGAGCTGCTAATGCTGCCCCGAAGAGGGGTCTTGGATTTGCTTCCGATGATTCGAGTGTTTCTGTTCCCCGACGGAGTCCCAATTTTAGCGGCGGCTCGACGTGGGGACGAGTTCATGGTGGTGGTAATAGAATAATTAGAAAGACAGAGAAGCTCTGTAATTTTTGGGTTCAGGGGAACTGTACTTATGGTGATAAGTGTAGATTCTTGCATTCTTGGAGTTTGGGGGAAAGTTTCTCTCATCTAACGCAGCTAGATGGGCATCAAAAGGCAAGTGATATGTGTCTAAAACAAAACTTGAATTCCCATTTATGCTGAGAACTGTTGTTTTGTTTTCTCCTAGATTTCTTCTATTGACTGCAAGTGTGGGACTTAATATTTCCTTCACTTTTACTTTTTATAGGTTATAACTGGGATCGCTTTTCCATCTGGTTCTGATAAGCTTTATACTGGCAGTAAAGATGAGACCGTCAGGGTCTGGGACTGCCAATCCGGGCAGGTTAGTTACCGACCTCCACTTATTTGTCCTTCTTCTTATATCCCCACCTCTGTCACACACATGGTTACAATAAATATTACATCACTTAAGTGTTGTATGGTGTTTACTGTGAAAATTGGTGTAGACTTGTTCTGTTTCTATTCAGTTTGAGAGCAATTTTATCGATGAGAGATAGCACGAATATTAATGGGATACTGCTATATTTGGAAAGCTAAATCGCAATAAGCTTCTTAGGAACTACTGAAGGCTAAGTTCTTGATGTTTCTTAATTGGGTGTCGAGAGGGTAAGCTGCAAGCTAAGAGTGACTAAGATAGGCCATTTAAAGTGATCCTTTCTCTGCATGCATTTTTATCATACATTTTGTTAATAGATTTCTTGTTTAGGGGGTAGACAAGTAACTTGGTGGAAGAGTTTGGAGTGGTGAAGGTAAATATCCACCTACGTTTACTCACCAGGCAACATTATCTTTTGCTAGTAAATAAAAGTCTTTCATTAATACTTATATAATTTTTTCCAATTTTTAGGAGTTCTTTTGGGGCTTCGGCTCCTGTGTTGCTCTATTATCATATTTCTCTCGTATTATTTGGGTTTATATTTAACACTAAATTTTTAGGCATGCATTTTTTCAAGACTTGAGGATAGAGAAGATTAAGAAGTGGGAGTCCCATGAGAAAACATTAGGTTTTCAGGTTCCGTCGTAATTGTAATATGGATGTTTTGGGCAGAGGAACAATTGGGTGTTTCGTAGGGAAAGTGATTATAGTGAGGTTTGGTCTTTGGTTAGATTTCACGTGTTCCTTTGGGCTTCGATTTCGAAGACCTTTTGTAACTATTCTATTAGTAGCAATTTACTCAGTTGGACCCCTTCTTTTAGTTGGGGTGTTTTGGTGGGCTGGTTTTTTTTGTATGCCATTGTATGCTTTTATTTTTCTCAATGGAAGTTGTTTCTATAAAAAAAAGAAGGTTTTCTATTCAACAATGGCAATGCCATACTTAACCTTTTTAGTCTATCTTTACACCTTCCCTTTGTTTTGTCCATGTTCAAAATGCTGGGCGTTTCCAAGAATATTGCAAGGCCCATAAGAAGCTCTCTGAGAGGATTTCTAATGACATATTGGTTTGAGGATTTGTTTCTCATTTTCCAAATTCATCAAATGGAATTTCTAGAACCATCTAGGGTTTCATGTTGTCTTCGATTATTGTTGTTGTGAATTGTCTCTTTGGGGACATCCAATAAAAATTGGAACTGTCGTGGTTTGTTGGAGGACATGCTCAAGTTCATGTTTTGTGAGGAAAGAAAGTAAAGTCTTGAAAATTGCTCTTAGGTGCAAGGCACCACAGATGGCTTTGTGGTTTTCCTCTCAAGAAATAAGAAAATATGATATAAAAGGCCTCATTTCTTCAAACCACTTCTTACAAATTCTTATAATTTTCATTATCTCATTATCTCATTATTTGTTATATTATATATTTGATTTTATTTTTAAATTTCAAGCATTAAACCAGCAGTTACCATTATCACAAATCTTAAGTCTTCAAGTCAAGCTGATGGGTTATCTTTAAGGCTTCAGTTAAATTTCAAGTATCGAAGGGTTTTTAGAGGGGTTGAGAGGGAGGCTAGAGTTATTTGGTCTCTTGTTTGTTTTCATGTTTCTTATTGGGCTTCGATTTCGAAGGCTTTTGTTAACTATCCGCTTGACATGATTTTGTATAGTTGTGGTCCTTTCTTGTAGTGGGGGTCCCCCTTTTTTGCGGGCTTGGTTTTTGTTTGCCTGTGTATTCTCTCATTTGTTTTCAATGAAAGTCGTGGTGTTTATATATAGAAAAAAGGTCAAGCTGATGATGCATTTATTATTGATATACAGTTTTGAGTAGCTGACTTCGTTAGTGATTTTAGGGCTGCTAAATGCTACTCTTCTCTTGGTCACTAATTTTTTGATGTGTTAGTATTTGACCCAAGTTTTCGAATTTTTTTGCATTTCGTTGCAGTGCATGGCCGTTATTAATCTTGGCGGACAAGTTGGTTGCATGATTGCTGAAGGCTCTTGGGTGTTTGTTGGCATACCTAATTGTGTTAAGGTGAGGTGGAATTGATCTGATAGCAAATTTTATATGATGCTGTGCTGTTACTATGTTATTTTACATAATAGATGAAGTGTATATCTGTAACTGTAACTGTGTTTTAGCCTACTGGATGTACTTATTTTGCCTGTTCAGGATATCTTTTAATTGCAATGTATGATGACGTGAACTAACTCAGAGAATTTTATATGATTTGAAGGCATGGAACATTCAGACATCAGCTGATCTGAGTCTCAGTGGACCCGTTGGCCTAGTTTATTCCCTAGTTGTGGGCAATGAATTACTCTTTGCTGGTACACAGGTATTCTCGTAACTTCTGAATTGTATCTGTGAGCATTTCAGCAATGAACTTTCTTGTTTATGAGCTTATCCCCAGAATATAACTATGATATAGCTGTCTCTCATACTATCCTGACCAATGATTCGGCTGTCCTTTACTACTCTGAATAATGATGTTGGTTGACAATTTTGTTGTTTTTTCGTTTTATATGTGGCTTTCCCATTCAGGGAATAGAGTAAACGTGCTTTGATGTGATTAGGGTTCTTTTATAGATGATAGTATCCTTTGGGGAGGGTTAATGTTGTTTCAAAATGGAGTTTCTATTAGGTTTTTTTTTCAAAGGAAATTTCCTCATTTCTAAAATTGTGCTTACTATAATAGTTTTATGAAAGGCTCCTTGGTTTCTTTGAGGATGTTATAAAGTCGTTTCTTATAGCAAAGGGAGAAAATTAATTTATAATTATGAACTTTGGGGTTAATTGATAGGTACCTAGATATAAGGGGTATATTGGTCATTAGATAGAAGTTAGTTAGGGAATGATTGTATAAATAGTAGGAGGATGAGTGAGTGAGGGGGGATTATCTTGTGGAGTAAACTAGGGCTTGGGTGAGAGCACTCAAGAAAGGGAGGTTCCAAGTACCATAAACTTGGATTATTATATTGTAGTTCTTCAATAATTGTCAATATATTCTAGATCTTAATTCTTGTTAGGAAGAATCCTAAATGGTGCAAAAAGGGATGGAAGAACCACTAAATGTGATTGATCGAGAATTTGCTAGAATTCGTACGAATGTGCAAAAATTGCCGACGATTGAAGAGAAGTTGAGATCCTTGGCAAGGGATGTTGAGCGATTGAGCATTCAAATGGAGGAACAACAATTCACGACAAATGAAATTAGGAAGTTACTGATCCATCTTCAAGCCTTTGGATCACCGTTAGGGTACGAGTCGAGTGACATAAAGAAGGATGAGGAAGAATCAGGAGAAATGCAAATATTGGTCAAAGAAGTGCAGAAAACAGAGACGGATGATATCGAACACGAACAAAGCAAGCTTTTGCAGATAGATCAGAACAAAACAAAAGAGAGCAAGGAGAAGCTTGAGAAGAACAGAGGAAAGAGAAAAATATTAGCAAGAAAGGGCAGAGGCAGTCGAAGAAAGATGGAAATCTTATTAGAGTTGGAGGGACGAAGAGATGAGCATGTTTACACGATGAAAAAGAAAATTAGGCGCATGTGGAGGAAGAAATTTATGAAGAAATACCTAATGTCATGGGAGATATGTCAAAACAAGAAGAAGAGAAAACTGCAAAAAATAGTATGGCCCTAAGATAAAATTTCGAGGAAAACAAGGTTGCAAGTTTCGGCAATGGCATGGATGGCCAAAGACCATGCATCTGAGAAGACTAGGCAATAAGCGCAAGGAAGAAAACTTTCTGACGAAGATGCGACCGGAAAAGGAGAAAGAAGAATGAATAAAAGAAGAAAAGGAGAGGAAACTGATCACCGGCGAATGGATGCGCTGGTTTTGACCGATGAGACTGCGCTAGGGTGGTCGAAAACGTTGAAAACGGTAGATGACGATGAGCCATGGTGGTCGGAGGCGCTATCGGTGGTGGCTGGAGAAGCAATCGTGGACAAGGGGTGGATTGCGTGAATCTTGGAGAAGAAGCCATTTGCTACGGGTGGTAGGGCCAATGATGTGGCAAGAACTGATGGGCAATAGGATATGTGGAAAAGCAACCAACCCTAATTTTGTGGGCTGTACACTTATTGTTCGACTTGTTTTAAAAGAAATTATAAAAGCCCATTACATTATTATAGTTCAAAGTGAGGAAGAAGAGGAGGGTCCATGGATAGGACTAATTGGTAGTATGGTTTTGGGCCTGGTTATGGGCTGGACTTCAAAGCTACTTCAAATTTTAAAGAAAAAGATTACGGTGTCTTGGGTTGCTTTGTGGGCTAAAGAAAGATAATTCTGGGTTATGGACTGGAATCAATGGAACTGATTGGGTTTCCCAAAGCTGAAGAGAAGAATTCCAGATGGCTGAAGACTGTTAGTTAAAAAAAAATAATAATAAAAAAAGGGTGCCCAATTTTGTGATCATGTTTGTAAACACACCTTGAGGACAAGGTGTTTTTGAAGGGCGGGGTAATGATAGGTACCTAGATATAAGGGGTATATTGGTCATTAGATAGAAGTTAGTTAGGGAATGATTGTATAAATAGTAGGAGGATGAGTGAGTGAGGGGGGATTATCTTGTGGAGTAAACTAGGGCTTGGGTGAGAGCACTCAAGAAAGGGGGGTTCCAAGTACCATAAACTTGGATTATATTGTAGTTCTTCAATAATTTTCAATATATTCTAGATATTAATTCTTGTTAGGAAGAATCCTAACATTAATCACCATACCAAAGATTGTATGAATTTAAACTCTAAACTTTCCTTGGTGTCAGTGAATCAGTGTAGACTCTTCGTGAGTAATTACGACTATTTTTAGTTGATTTTATCTAAAATCAACTAAATCACCTAAGCAAAATTATTCTTCTTGAGCCAAAATGAACATAGGTTAACTGGCATAATATTTGTATCACCAACCTTGATGTCAGATGCTTGATGCCCCCATCTCACATATTATCCAAAAAAATTATACTTTTTTTTAGATAAGAAACATTTCGTCGAATGAATGAAATTGGGGAAACCCCAAACACTTATAGGTGATTACAAATAGTATGCCAATTTGAAACAAGAAAGGATAGACTAAAGTGCTTGAATGGATGCCCACATTTGCACCAAAACAAAGCAGTAGATAAAAATTTATCTAAAACACTGTAAAAGACAAAGCAGAATCCTTGAAGATACAATTATTTCTTTCCCCCCAAAGACACCAGAAATAAGCTCGTGTTATAGCCATCCAAATAGTCTTTTTTGCTACCATGAAAAGGGTGTTCGATGAGATGAACTTCCATAATGCCTTCAATATTATCAGAGAAAGTAACAGCCCAACCAAAAGCTTCCAAAATATTAATTCCAAAACTGAGTAGTAAAGGAACAATGAACAAATAAATGAGCGGGGTTCCTCATGATTGTTGCACATGACACACCAAGATGGAGAAAGGTTCATATAAGCCATTCAACGTCGTAGACGGTCAGCTCTGTTTATGGCATGATGGCTAAGCTCCCATCAGAAAAATTTTATTTTCTTTGGGTAATGATCCTTCCAAATAACCGAGTATAGGTCCCTACTGCAAAAATCTGTGCAGTTTGTTAGATCTTCAATAAGAGATTTTATTGAAAATTTGGATGAGGGATCTATAGTCCATATCGAGGAGTCAGACACCATATGGAACCGAATTAGTTGCTAAAATAGATCTCAAATAAGCCCATTCTTGAATTTCCGGATCAGTAAAATTACGACGAAAGTATAAATCCCAAGCCTCATTAACTTCTGATCATGCTTCAGCCACTGTCAAATCTTGTAAACCAGAATTTTGGAAAAATCTAGGGAAATTATTTTTCAGAAACTCCAGCATTTAGAAATTGGTTAATCGGTAAAGATACGTGGACTTGATGTCCCGCCCAAGAAAGAGACCCAAGTCCTAGCAGACCCGCTAAATGGTGATTCAACATGGATTCTACATCTTGGAACCAAGCCAATTTTGGAGCAGCCTTGTGATAATGAAACCAACCAGCAAAAAGCATTAAGGCTGCAAAGACTAATGCACCAATTGCGGTACAATAGAGTTGTAATTCATTAGTTATTCTAGATGCTCGCCACATCTGAAAAAACAACTCCATCATTTAGCTAGTGATCTTTCCAAAAAGAAATGGAAGAACCCGTCATAAGACATCTTTTGGTGCGTGTAGCAACAATATCGTTAGTTTTGTAAATGCATCTCCATAATGACTTAGGAGATCCTTGAATCACAGCCGACCATGAGCATAAAGGATAGTAGTACTTGGCTATAATAATCTGACACCATAAAGCTCCCTTTTCATGAAGAAACCTCCATATCCATTTGATAAGAAGAGCCGTATTTCGCTGGCTGAAATTTCCAATACCAAGACCACCAAGTAATTTAGGATGTTGGGTAGTATTCCAATTAACATTGTGCATACCAACATTTCCTTCTGCACCGTCACAAAGAAAATCTCAAATCATCTTTTCTAGTATGTTAATCACTTCCTTTGGGGCATTGAAGAGAGAGAGGTAATATCTGGGCAATTTCGATAGTGTGGCTTGAATTAGATCATGCCTACCTTCTTTAGAAATATAAGCGTATTTCCAATTATGCAATTTATGTTGAATCTTTTCTATCACCGGATGCCAAAAAGTCATGGACTTTCCGTTGGTGCTAGAGGGAAACCCAGATAAGTAGTTGGCCAATTTCCTTTTTTGCACCCAAATGTTTCTACCATCCAGTGTAGATTGGGTAGATTGGTGTCAGATAAGTGAATCCCAAAAAGTCACTCTTAGAAAGATTAATAGAAAGTCTTGACGCTATTTAAAAAATGTGAATGATCTCTAATAAGCGAGTAAGGGCAGCACTCTCGGCGAAAGAGAAAAGCAATGTGTCATCAGTAAATTGCAGGTGGTTCAACACAAAATTTGAAGGGCCGATGGGTGGTGTAGCAATCAATCCTTGTGATAAGCTATGGTTCAACAATCTGCTTAAACAATCAGCCACCAATATAAAAAGAAAAGGAGAGAGGGGGTCACCTTGTCGTATTCCTCTAGAGGGTATTTTTTTTACCACAAGGTCTTCCATTGATGATGATTGAAAAATTGGCACTGGAAATACTGCCTTGGATCCATCGGCGCCAAACAACACCAAAACCTTTAGTCTTGAGAATGGCGTCTAGGAAACCCCAATTCACAGTATCAGAAGCTTTTTCGAGGTCTAGTTTGATTACCACACCCTTAGTCCTTTTTGTATCAGTTCATTAGCCATAAGAGAGGCATCAAGGATTTACCTATTTTCCACAAAAGCAAGCTGATTCAGAGCAATAGTGATTGGCAGTGTTTGTTTTAGACGGTTTGAAAGGATGCGAGCAATAATCTTATAGATGCAATTGCATGAGATTAAGCTAATAAGCTGATAGTCTGAAACTGTTTTGGTTTCAAATTTCTTTGGAATGAGACATAAACAAGTCCCATTCACAAAAGCATTAATAGTACCCGAGACAAAAAAGTCATTAACCATCAGCAAAATGTCACCTTTGATTGTATGCCAGAAAAACTTGAAAAATTGAGTTGTGAAACCATCCAGTCTCCTAAAGTTTAAGGTGTAGATTGATTTTTTGCCCTAAAATGTCATGTAATTTTTCCTAAATAAGTAGATTAAAGCTCTTATGAAAAGAAATAAATAAATAAGTAGAGAAAAATTGAGGTTTAGAAGATAGAAAAAATCACTAATATCCATTTGGATTTTAGTTGTTCTCTCTAAAAATATTTAATCCTTGCATTTGACAAAGTCACATGCATGCTAAAAAATTATGTTTTAACGGTTTAAAATAGAACCCTAATAGAGGGTCATAGTTGATTCATTTGTAAAACATCAATGCTTTAATTGATACAATTATTAGTTTAGGGTGTTTTGTGATACAATCCTCAAAGTTTAGAGGATATAGATTGAAATTTTCTCACAATAATATAAAGAAGTTATGAACTTGTGGCTTTTTAATTTTGGTGGCCATGCTTGCTTCGAAGATTGCATGTCTTATTTTCTCATGCTTCTCATATTTGTATGGATATGGTTCCGTCTATTGTTTGTACATCCATCAATTTCAGCCGGATATTTTTGCCAAGTTTAATCTTAATTTTTAACTTCTGCACATAGGATGGGTCCATATTGGCATGGAAATTCAATGCAGCAACCAACTGCTTTGAGCCAGCTGCATCACTCACTGGTCACAGCCTTCCTGTTGTTTCATTAGTTGTCGGAGCTAATAGGCTCTACTCTGGTTCCATGGACCATACTATTAAAGTGAGTTGAGCTCGAGTATGTGCCATCTTTTCTTTAGTTGCAGTTTTTTTCCCTAATCAATTTGATTCTTATTCCTTTTTCTTTAGGTATGGAGTCTGGAGTCTTTACAATGTCTACAAACACTGACAGATCATACATCAGTTGTAATGTCTGTACTTTGCTGGGAGCAATTTCTCTTGTCGTGTTCGCTAGATAAGACAATAAAGGTTTGTCTCAAACTCTCATTTACATGCTGATTTTCTAATTCAGGAAGGTGGTAGGTTGACACTGTTCATGTTCTGCTACGACTTGAAAATTAAGTAATGGTTTACCTTGTCTTACCCGCAGGTGTGGGCTGCTACAGAAAGTGGAAACTTGGAAGTAACTTACACGCAAAAAGAAGACCATGTATGTGTGGTTTTTCATTTTCTTTGTTATTATTATTTTTGGATAATACACAACTCTCTTTACTATAGAAAGTGTATAAAGGAGGAGAATAAGTTATGGTCAAATGCTTTAGTATTGCTGCGGTTGTTGGATCTGAAAAAGGCTGTCAGGATTGTCCTCAAATTCAGATGCATCTTCTTGTAATTTGATGGTGATCTAATTACATGAGTTCTATTTTGGAATTAGTCTTAAGCATAGGATCAACTAATAGTATATATTCCGGGATTTCAAGTGGCTCCTACTGAAACTTAGAAATGAATTTTTTTTATCCTCTTTGGTTCATTAGAGGGGAAATATTTTGCATTTCAGAAGTTTGGGCTTCCTTAGAGATTATAGTTCCAACTGAATTTATCTTGGTGTCTGGGACAGCCATTTGGATACAGAGGGATGATACCCTCAATCAACATGTTCAATTCACTTATGTGAGGTGATCGTGATATTTTTCAGGGCCTGCTTACTCTCTGTGGGATGCATGATTTAGATGGGAAGCCTATTTTGTTATGTTCGTGCAACGACAACTCTGTTCGCCTTTATGATTTGCCATCGTGAGCCTCTTTACCCATGTTCACTATATTT
Source organism: Cucumis cinereus (assembly GCA_037974625.1). Taxonomy (NCBI): domain Eukaryota; kingdom Viridiplantae; phylum Streptophyta; class Magnoliopsida; order Cucurbitales; family Cucurbitaceae; genus Cucumis; species Cucumis cinereus. The sequence goes on from JBBPDJ010000017.1 coordinate 12,117,372, forward strand.
CTCGTTTTGAATCTAGGTTCTTGGTATTCTCTCTCTGTTTTTTGTTCTGTCTCCTGAACGTATATTGAAAATAGTGTTTCGCTAATCCATATCACTTATGTCTTGTTGGTAATAGGTTCTCGGAGAGGGGCAAAATATATTCGAAGGAAGAAATTAGATCAATTCAAGCTGGTCCAGGCGGCATCTTCTTTACCGGTGACGGGACTGGACAAGTGAAAGTATGGACGTGGTTGGCTGAACAAGCAGTGGCAGCAAGCATGTAACGTGTTATGAGCAAAACAGTGTAACGTAATTTGGTCTTCATCAGCTTGATCTGATAAGTTTATACCTTTTTTTTTTTCGGGGAGGGGATGGTTAGTTCTTTTGTAATGTACAAGTTGAGGAGGGAGTTGAGGTTGAGAATGCAATTTTTTATTTGTTAGGTTTTTAAGGGAGAAGCAGCAAGACCATTTGGATGAATTGGTACACAATGATCGAAGTGTCTGTATTCGCTGAGTGGTGAAAAGTTGTATGTGGCGCATCAAGAAATATAGAGCTAAATAAGATCCACAATTATTGCTTGCTAAAGAAAATAATTCCCCTATTCAATCTGTCTTTTTTGTTGCGTCTTTGGGGGGTGGGGCATACCTCGTCAAATATCAAGTGAAGGTGGAAAGAAGTTGAATGTCATAATGGCTTTCAATGATATATTCTTCTTCTTTAAAAGTTGAAGGTTCGATGTCTTTATAATTTGTATTTAAAAGCAGAGAGATTGAATAATGTTTGACGTTTTGTTTTTTTTATCTTCCTTTTGGGTGACCCAATGTTATTTTTCAGTGCTCGTATATTGAGGCACGACGTATGGTCACATTCTTTTAAAAGAGGTAACCTTATCTTATGTAAGGTTGGGGCAAGCAGAGGATTCAACTTTTTTTAATATTAATGTTGGCAAAAAAAAGTGTTATTTATTTTTTAGTATTCTAATTTTGCTCTCATTAGTGTATCACCCCATCTGTAATTCACATGTCTTACATGTTTAATAATTCTGCAATATGTACAAAACAATCTATAACCCAATTATATGCATGGCCATGACCCAGAAATAAACCATGATACATGGTCTTACACCCATTGTTATTTTGAAAATCATATTCTTATTTTAATGTTGTAAATTTTAGTTTTAAAAACATCTTGCACCTGCTTGAATCCAATGGTTAAGAGTGGGATGCAAGAAATCAAATATTGAATTATAAGTGGTGGTACGGTGCACATACAAATTTAGAAAAAGGTGGCATACTTAGAAATTTACACCTATGTACAAGAAGTAATAGAATACGATTACGATATACGAATCATACATTATTCAATTACAAAAACAACTAAGAACGAACATATGCAAGAAAAGCATATACAATCATAAGTAGTAATCAATGAGTCAAAGTTGATCTCCAGGAAAACACTAATAACTGAAAAGTTTATAAAATTGAGACCTAATTATTACATTAATCCTTATGCATTTAGCGATTTTAAAATTTTATGAACTTCGCTATGGAGAATCAACCTTTTTTTGCATTAAATCAAATCTTTACTCTTACTTGCATTTACTGCAACGAAGATCATCTCTTCAAAGATTGTCCTCACAATTCGACCCATGTACGTAAAGTAGAACAAGTCAAATCTTGAATTAACATGTATAATTATCTTGGGGGCATAGAATACGAGCACATCGACTTCTAGTCCATACAAGACACAACTCTTCGAATGTAGGTGTCTACTATTGGTGTCAACATGATGCAACTCTTTAAGATAAGACGATCTTCAAATGAATGTGTTGATGTTGAAGGATGATGTGACAACAAAATTACAAAATTTTAGAAAGCGAAGCAAAGTTAGACGAGGAGAAAAGATTTTAGAAAGTGAGGAGGATATTAAGAAAACTTCTAAAAAGAAAAAAAAAAGGATAAAAATAACCAGAATATATGAAATGAATAAGATTAAATAAAAGCTAAGTAATAAAATTGAGTTATTTTTAAATGTATTATTATAATTAAGGGCATTACTGAGAAGCACATTCTGAAGTTCCCCATTAATTTAATTATGCTAAAATTGAAAAGCAGTTTGAAGGTTACTTTGGTCAATTCCGTTACCAGAAAAACATAGTTTAATTAATTAATAAGTCAAGATGACTTAGTTGATAAGAAAATTTTGAACCATTTTCCACTTAATCCGATTTTTATAATATTCAATTATTCAATTTTAATTATAATTATATATAATAAAATATCTATATTTTTAATTTCATTTGTGAAGAAGAAAAAAAGAAAAGTATATTAAAAGGGAAAGGACCTTCGTTTCCGCTCTGTCTCTGATCTGTCGCTCTCTCTCTTTTTCTCTATTTGTTGCTGTTCCAAATTTTGAACCTCAACGACGGATTCTCTTTGTTTCAGGAGCATTCAAAGCTCTGTTCCTGTACCCTTTTCTTTCCCTCTTCAAGCTTTCATTCTCACACATTTCTCTCCCTGAACTTCCGAGCTCGTTTCCATAATGAACGATCTTCTTTCGGTAATTTTTCCCAAATTCTTTGTCTTTCTATTGCATTTTGTTGTTTTCCAGATGGGTTTCCTTTTTTTTCGATGATTTTGGAAGTTTTGACTTGTGGGTTTTGCTTCAATTTGATCCAAGCTTTGTTTCACTTTTCCGATTTGTTCGATCCACTTTGCTTTTTGTTTACATGATAAAGGAATCAGACTTGTTTTTGGTTGAATTTCACCTGTGGTTGTCTAGTGTAGTTTAGAGCTTGTGGAGTTTATGGGTGAATTCAATTTGGGTATTCTAGACACTGCTCGAGGGCTTGGCAAAACATGATTTTATCTTTGTCCACCAACTGTCCTGTTATCTTCCGTTTATTTACTGATTATGGAAAGGAGACGATGGCTACTTAATCTCTAATTTCTATGTTCCTAGAAGTGGTTTGACTTTTGTTGACTCTTTACTTCTCATTTCACCAATAGAATTTCGTATTGTAACAGTACACTGATTTATTTGGATGAATCTGTTATGATAAAAATAAGACGGCTAGGTCAGAACATATAATTGAAAGCTTTTGGACTGAGCGAAAGGTTGCAGAAAATGATGGATGTTTTTGGTCTGACATTATCCTTTGTGCGTTGTGTTTAATGTTGCTGCCGTTTGTGCTCCTGGTAAACCACACTATGTGGTCATCAGGAACGTCAGTATTTTTATTCTAAAAAGTTTATCAGAAGTGCCGGTTGATTTTGGTTTATAATTGAGTAAAGGGAACTAGGGTTACAATCAAGGAAATTTGCTAATAAATCCAAACAAAATAAAGATAAAATATTTTGCAAAAAAGTAATTATTCTACACTTTAATTAACAGAACTTGTTAATGTTTGAAGGATTCCTTTGAGATCCCTCGGGGTCAGCCTTCTAGAGGTGGAGACATCGAGCTAGGAACAAATGCTCCTACTAGTGCAGGGGATCAGGGCATGGGGGATTTCTTCAAAAAGGTACTAAATATCTTTTCCTTCTTATTGTCGAGCAAGTGGTGAATTTGATGTTGCTACATTAGAGTGTTTTCAATAACTCAGCTTGAGTTGGTACATTATACTTGTGTTTTTTCATCTTATCCAGGTCCAAGAGATTGAAAAACAGAATGAGAAGCTGGATAGGCTATTGAGGAAGCTCCAGGTATAAATATCTATTATTCTACCTTTTGGTGATGTTTGTTGTTATTTTGAATGCAGCTCCCTGGATAACAATGTTGTTTTTAGTTGGTTGTGAAGGGATCAAATCCCCACGGAAGTGATTGATCGCCTCTTGCTTTCAATTTTGTTTTGAAAAAACCAATACACAGAATACAGAACATTCATAATGCTGTAAATATAGGCTAAACATCTAATAAAACTACAGAGAAGAACTTTACCTTTGAAAAGCCGTTCTTCAAACCTTTCTCTAGGTTTTTGGTAGGGGTTATCTTTACCCCGGCTCCTGGGCTGTATTTTTTCCTTCTTCTTGAACATATCCCTTTTGTCATTTCCTATAAGAAAAGAAAAGGTGTAGAAGGAGGAAGAAAGAGAAGTTTATATAAAATTTTAGGCTTGCGTTTGTCTACTCAATAATGGGGAGGTTCTACTACTAATACTTGGGTTATCTTGCAGTATATTATTCTAGTTCTGTTTGGGTTGTATCAGATCCTTTGGACCTTTTTAGTGTATCACCCATCTGTGAGAGAATTAGACCTGTTGGGGCTTCTAGTTGGAGGTCAAAGTTTTGGTGTTTAATGCAATTCAAGCTTTCTGGGCTTGAATTTCATGTGAAAATTGATTTATTTTCTAATAACTTCAACAGTGGGCATACTCAAGTATTTGTTTGAACACTTCTCTCTCTCTTGTATGTGGTATGGGGAGGGACATTATTTGTATACAATCCTGTAGTATTTATATGAAAAAGGAATTTTTGGGGATACTATGTTGCTACTCAATGCAATCTATAAAGAGAGCCTTGAGGTGTAAGTTTTCTAGCATGATAAAAGTTTATTTTCAAGCTGCAAGAAACCTTAGCGTAAGAACAGATGAAAAATGTAATGTTTTGGTTGTTAAGTATTCACCATAATATTGTGAATGATCTTTTCTGCCCTGTTGTCCCAAACTTGGTTCCAGGATTCACATGAGGAGTCCAAAGCTGTGACCAAAGCTCCAGCAATGAAAGGTAATCTTTATAACCACTTATAATTCTTGTATCCTACTTTTCCCTGAAAAATTATGTTTGTTTGAGATCTCTGGAAATTTATTTGCACAGCCTTGTTTTTGGTTTCTACTGCATATACCCAATGGTCTCACATAGCTTTATCTCCTAACACACCTTGCCCAAGTATAAGTAGGTGCATGAGCAAATAATACTAGGTTTTTATTTGAGGGTCGGTTCCTTGGGGAAAATTTCTATCCCAAGGTGTGTTGAAGAAAGAAACCTTGCAATGCTCACAGGGCAAGTAGGTAACACACAGCTATATATGGATGCAGTTGACAGTGCTGTGGTGATACCAGACTGGACTGTTGGCTACTTTTTGTTATTCCTATCCCTAACATTTTTTCATTGACTTCACTGTCTTTCATCTTTGTGATTTTATGTAGAGAGTACCTGCTGTGCTACCTTTCCAGCGCAACACCTTGCAAATTCAACTAGTTATTGCTACATGCTAGTCATATTCCTTATGCAATACCCTCTGTGCACTTGTAGTGGTTAAATTATCCTTAAAATAACCTAGTGAACTTATGCTCACTCTTCTTTTTGTGTTTTTTCAACTTATCCTAGCCTTTCTGGAACCTAGATATGATAATACTTTTATTGGTTGGCCAAATGAACAAAAACAACTTAAATGAGAATTCTCAAATAGAAGAACATAAAGATGACTCAAGGAAGTTTTTGAATTAACTTTAAAGAGAGTTACAACATAGAGGTCGTGGGCCCATGAGTCAACCCTTGAATGAGAATTAGTTCATGCTGGCAAAAAGGAACAATACACAGGGATCTTAAACCTCCTAAACCTTCTCAACTGGTCTTTCAACCTCTTTAAAAGTTTTATTGTTCAATGTCAACTACATACCCCTCACAAAACATCAAAAAGCCAGCTTGCCAATGAACTTTGCTTTTTTCTAAGGAAGGGGGATTCAAAAGCACCTCCTCCAATTTTGTTGTTCCTTTGCATAACATTGTTTTTGGGTTTCTGCATGTACCCAATGGTCTGGTATAGTGTCTTATCTTGTTATGGGATGCAATATTGCTAGAACACAACGTCAATTATACCCTTTTTTAGTGTAATATGATGGCTTAGTAACATGCATGGAGGAGCGACATTTAAAAGATTCTTGTATTTGGCAGTTTTAAGAGGCTCTTTAAAGTTTGTAATGGTCTGAAATTTGGAGGAAATCTCTTTTGTTCACTTTTGTCTTCTTTCTTCCTCTGGTTTTTTAATACATTTGTAGGCATATCTACAATTCTTCGCCTTAAGAAAGGCCAACTGAACTAGTTCTACCCAAGCTGTCAAGACATGTTATGTACTGTTTTTTGAATTATGGTTGTGGCAGTGTTTTTAAATGCCCAAGACGCACTAAGGCGCAATGGCCCTTTGGAGCCTAGGCGCAATGAGCACAAAAAGGCGCGACTTTTTTTTTTTTTGTGAGGTGCACTACATTACATTTAAAAGAGAAAGCATAGTTGAAGTGGAAATATGGAAGAAAAGGACCTCAAACACAAGAATTTTTGCATTTAGGCTTAGTAAACTTGATTCTTTTACTTAATAGAGAAGGACACCCCTTAATTACTACTAATTTAATTTTTTAAAAAAAATAAAAAAGTTCCGAAGCCCAGAGCTTTGAGCCTTGGGGCCTCACAAAAGGCACGCGCCTGAGGCGCGCCTTTCCAAGGTGAGGCGGTAGACCTGCACCATGCGTCTGAGAGGGCTTTGTGCATGTTGAGATCACGGCAATGGGTATCAACTAAAAATGCTTAAAATTTTCTTTCTATTTTCATAAATATGTGGGTGCATGCCATTCTATTAAATTTCGTTATCAGCTAGGGAGGTTAATATAATTTGGTTTCATTTTCAAAGGTTAATATTATCTATTATCTGATTCTTTTGGCTAAAGATTCCCCCCCACCTAATTTTTATGGTCAGGTTATGCATTATATTGGTAGTTTCTAAAGATCCCATATTCATCAAAGTTTCTAATGTGTCTTGTACTCCAGCGATCAAGCAGCGGATGGAAAAGGATGTCGATGAAGTTGGAAAAGTCGCACGTTTTGTGAAGACCAAAGTTGAAGAACTTGACAGAGAGGTGAGTCCTTTTGCTGCATGGACTTGATATTGAATGTTCCAATAATCTATTGTCACACTTTTTGTTGAAAATAAAATAATTGTACTAAAGGTATTTGTGTAATCTTTATACCCTTGTTTTTTCCTTTTTCGTCGAGGCCGGCCATCCCTTGTGTTCTTTTGATAATTAGAGAAATATACAAAAGACTCATATCATGGTTTTTTCTCCCTGAACCAGGGTTTTCCACGTACACCTAATGTTACTCTTTCTTCTTCTCCTTGTATTAATTTTTATACTTTTCTGTCTAGTAGTAGTAAGTTATAATGTGCCATGTTTTTAAGAAAGGATTGCTGAGGCACCCTTACTCCCATATTGACCATTTTTAGGGTGTTGGTGTTACAGAATCTGGCAAATAGGCAGAAGCCCGGGTGTGGAAAAGGATCAGGTGTAGATAGATCAAGAACAGCAACTACTCTGTATGTTACATTCCAACTTTTTTGAGTCATATATAACTTCTTTCTTTGTATGATTGTTCCCATGGCTATAATGTCAAGTCAAAGTTTGGTTTTCCTTTTCTTTCGTTTTCCCATTTTTCTTTTAAAATTGTTATAATTCATATAGCTTCCTCACTTTGTAAATTTCATGATGTCTCTGGAGCTGGACAGTTCGCTCTCTTCTTTGGTGTCTTTGGTTTGGGAGAAATAGAAGAATGTTTGATGATTTGTTAATTTTTTGATTCTTTTTGGTATGTGGTGCAAAACACAGCTTCGTGGTGGTGTACAAATGACACTAAACTCTTTTGTAATTACAGCCTTTTCCTGATTTTAAACAATTGGAAAGCTCTTTTGTTTTAGGTCTCTCTAGGAAGGGCCTTCTCGTCCCTTGCCTTTAGGCTGTTCTTTTGTTCCTTATTAATATACTTGTCTCTTATCAAAAAAAAAAAAAAACAAAACAAAACAAAACAAAAAAAAAAACAAAATGATGTCTTGATAAATATATTTTCTATGAATTGAACTTTCCACTCATTGATTGTGTGTTTTTTATTTTATTTTTTATTTAGTGCCTTAAAAAAGAAGTTAAAAGACAAGATGACTGAATTCCAGGTAAATTTTATGATCTCTTTATTGGATTCAAGTCATTATTGCTTAAGACCATGGGTTGAATAGATTGCAATGTTAACTGTAGATTTTACGGGAAAAAATCCATCAAGAGTACCGGGACGTTGTTGAGAGACGGGTTTTCACAGGTTTGTTCCCTCAGTCATGAAAGTTCTGTTGCTTAATGTTTTATAATTTTGAAGCTATAGTTTTGACTGTTGGCTTCTATGATTTTCAGTCACGGGCGCTAGGGCTGATGAAGAGGTAGTACTTCCAGTATTCTTAGAATTCCTGTGGATCCCATTGATAATATTTTAATGTGCAACGGTTGTGTTTCAATCATTATATGAACGTGCAGACCATCGAGAAATTAATTGAAACTGGGGACAGTGAACAAATTTTTCAGAAGGCAATTCAAGAACAAGGGCGAGGCCAGGTATATTTGGTTCTCCCTTATCATCACTTCCCCTTCTTCCTTTTACGCGTCCCATTTGCATTGAAGTCTTAGCATTGAAAGTTTATGCTTTTAAGCTTTATTGGTGTACATGGACTGCGTTATCAATATCTCAGTACACTTTTTGTGCCTTGATTCGTGTATGTTGATATTTTTCTTTCCGTATACTTATAATACTTTGTAGGTAATGGACACTCTAGCTGAAATTCATGAGCGTCACAGTGCAGTTAGAGAACTGGAGAGGAAGTTACTCGAGCTACAGCAGGTACATGTTTATGCATACAGAAATCATCATTCCCCAGAAATGGTAGCTATGTAAAGTCAAACGTTGAGAAGAAAAGTTATCTACTATCAGCAGTATAATGTTTAATATAAATTGTGTTGTCATGCTGACATACATTATCGTTTCACTTGTGTTTTTTCATGCTGACATACATTATCGTTTCACTCTTAATTTTTGCATCCAGCTGAATATCCAACTTTAATTTGATTTCTTTTATGCATCTGCCAAGTCCCTCAGCAGGTCTGGATATTTAAACAGAAGCTGGTTCTGAGATTTGTTTTTATGGCTGCTAAAGACAATAAATCCAATTATTTTTACTAGACAGGTTAAGAAAAGCATTGGATGGGACGAAAATAAGCAGTTCTAGTGTCTATATCAAACATTTAATTTTGAATGGCATTTTATTAATTGGATTGGTCATAAATCCTTGGGGAATTTATTATAAAATACATTGATTTAAACTTTAGCACCTCATGTAAGATTTCTCTGAGAGTAGTATCTTAAGAAAACTTTCCTGGAATTACAGTAGTTGTTGAACTTGAATGCTCAAACGGCAATCAGAAGAGGCTTTTCTTTCCCTCCTTTTTACTTTTCCTTATTTTGGGTATATGTCTGTCGTTCAAAAGAATGACTACATAACAAAACATAACATCGACCAAGTATCCTTAACTTTGCAGGTATTTCTCGACATGGCAGTTTTGGTGGAGGCACAAGGGGATATGCTCGACAATATTGAATCACATGTAATATTAATAGCTTGATCTTGAAATATCTTCATTTTGGAGTTGTAGGTGTGACGTGTAACTAAATGTAAAAGGAATTTCTAACTGCACTATATCCATTCTGTTTGTACTCCTTTCAGGTTACAAGTGCAGTGGATCATGTGCAACAAGGGAATACTGCTCTTCAAAAGGCAAAGACGCTACAAAAGAATTCTAGGAAATGGATGTGCATTGCCATCATAATCCTTCTAATCATTGTTGTGGTCATAGTAGTGGGAGTTCTTAAGCCATGGAATAATGGTAAGGGTGCCTAAGTGCCCATCATCTTTCTGTATAAATATATCCTTTCAAAGGATTTGTACCTCTGCCTTGACCTACAATTTGTGTTGGTTTTGTGATCCATTTTTGGAACGAAGATGCTAGGTGTGTGTCATGTTGTTTTCAAGATGAAGCATATATAAATATATATGAGCATATTCTTTATACCTTCAACAAAATGTCCATTTGCTTGTGCACTCTGAAATAAAACACTTTTTCCTAAGTTCAGTTCATTGACCTCTCTTTTTCCTCAACCAAGGGGGTTTCAACTTGAGCTGTTTGTGGAATAACTCGACTTTCAGCATGTGGTAGACTGGTAGCAATATTGGGATGTATTCAACTTCTACGGTGCTTTTGAGAGGGTTAAGAGTACTTTTAAAGTCAATTGAAATATGCTTTTGATCATTCAAAATCAATTTTAATAATACGAAATATGCGTTTACAAGATTAGTCACAGAAATATAACCGGATGATAATGACCAAGTATTTGGTAAATAATAGATTAGGAGATTGATTTTTACGTACATATTATAAGTACGTATCAGAGTGTGAAAAGTTAGCTAAAAAGCTTGAATTGAATTAAAAGTTTAATCACAACCCTAATGGAAAACAATGAAATTTAAGTTTGCCCAGTTCTCATATTTTTAAAGATCAACAAATTTTTTTCATTTTTTCATAATATTATGCTGCAAATGAAGAAGTGGATTTGAATGGATGAACACAATAGAAATAATAGAAGTCTGGCCATTTTAACCTATAAGCTAAAACTAATCATAAACTTGCTATATCTACTCTACAAGCTTTTTCCATGGTAAAAGGTGTTAACTTTAAATAATTGATAGACAACCTCGTTTGCTTGAGATTTATCACTGATAGAAGTGGATAAACTAATAGACATATATAGGTTATAGGCGTACATCCTTTATAGAAGTTAATAGATGTATATTAGGACAAGTTTATCGTATAGTAAGATTCTCATGAGATAAACATTCTCATATAGAAGTTATAATTGACAGTCTTCTATTAGCAATATGATTTATCATTCGGTAGATTTCTACTAGGAATATAATCTATTATTTATAGGTTCTGGAAACTAATGTTATATTTACAAATTCTTTTACATTGTATATTTAAATATTAAATTTCATTGTTATATTAACCTCAAAACTCATGAATCATGTCAAAACAAAAAAACATATGGCTTTTTATTATTATTTATTATTTATTTATTTTTCTGGAATACAAAGTCTCCCCCTGCTCTCCCTCTCCTCCACCCTGTTTCTCTCGAAGAAGCCTAAATCCCATCGCCCGCCGCCGTCCACTGCTCGCCGTTCCTCCGGCTGCTAGGATACCGGTACGTCTCTCTCCATCTCTCAACCCAACTCACTTCCTCGCACTCACACTTCATACCTTGATTCTCGTCCAGTTTAGGGTTCTATTTTTATGCTCTCATCGTCGACCATCTTTGGGTTTTTAATACTTGCCGTTTCCACTGCTATTGCATTCATGACAACTAAACTGACCTTTAACCATCCATAATCACCTGTAGACATTGGTTTTACAAACTGGGTCTTTTTTTTTTTTTTTTTTTTTTTTTTTTTTTTTAATTTTAAGATTGTGTAAGCAAATTCAGTTTTAGCATTTATTACCTTCCTTGCTGTTTCTGTTTCTTTTTATGTTTCTGTTCCTCTGTTTGATTTGCTCTGCTTTGTTCTCTCCTTGGCAGTTTTGGTTCAAATGACTGCATTGTCATTTCTGAGGCCAAGAAAATCTGCTAAGTTCTCCTTAGTTTTTGGCATTTCACCTCAAGTGTTTGAGAAATTTGGGTTACTCTGCCCCAAGACTGCTAAATCCTTCCTAAATCCATGTACCCACCAATCGCACAGTCAAAGCTTTTGGAGGGTTTTTCCATTAGGTGTACTGTATTCGACTCAATCCTCAAAACTTCCTGAATATGAAATGCCTACGGTCACCTGGGGAGCTGTTCAAGGGCGAAAAGAAAAACTTGTGTCCCGAGTCATAATCTGTGACTACTTAAAGAGTTTGGGGATTATTCCTGATGAATTAGAACACTTGGAGTTGCCTTCTACTGTTGAAGTCATGAGAGAGCGTGTCGAGTTTCTTCAGAAGTTAGGATTGACAATCGATGACATTAACGAGTTCCCATTAATGCTAGGCTGTAGTGTTCGCAAAAATATAATACCTGTTCTAGGTTACTTGGAGAAAATTGGGATTTCAAGGCCGAAACTTGGAGAATTTATTAAGAATTATCCACAGGTCTTGCATGCCAGTGTCATTGTTGAGCTTGCTCCCGTCATTAAGCTTCTTCGTGGGCTCGATGTCGAGAAAGAAGATATCGGATATGTCCTCCAGAAATACCCTGAGCTCCTGGGTTTCAAGCTTGAGGGGACAATGAGTACATCTGTTGCATATCTTGTGAGTATAGGTGTTAATCCGAGAGATATTGGACCAATGGTCACACAATACCCGTTCTTTTTGGGGATGAGGGTTGGAACCATGATCAAGCCCCTTGTTGAGTTTATTGTTTCTCTAGGTTTGCCGAAGAAGATAGTAGCAAGAATGCTCGAGAAGCGAGCATACATACTCGGTTACGATCTTGAAGAGACAGTGAAACCTAATATAGATTGCTTGCTAAGCTTTGGGATTAGGAAGGAGCTGCTTCCTTCAGTGATTGCACAATATCCACAAATTCTGGGGTTGCCTTTGAAAGCTAAGATGTCTTCTCAGCAATTCTTTTTTGACCTAAAGCTCAAGATTGATCCTGCAGGGTTCGCACAGGTGATAGAAAAAATGCCACAGATAGTCAGCCTTCACCAACATGTGATAATTAAACCTGCAGAGTTCCTTCTTGGACGCGGTATACCATCCTCTGATGTAGCGAAGATGATCGTGGAATGTCCCCAGCTGGTCGCTTGTCATGTATCACTCATGAAAAACAGTTACTACTTCTTCAAGTCTGAAATGGGGAGGCCAATTAAAGAGCTTGTCGAATTCCCCGAATATTTTACGTACAGTTTGGAATCGAGGATAAAACCAAGGTATCAGAAGCTGCAGAGCAAGGGAATCAGATGTTCATTAAATTGGTTTCTCAACTGCAGTGATCTAAGGTTTGAGGAGAGATTGAAGGGTGAATTCATTGAGACAGAGAGTTTGAGGCCATCATTTTGTATGGGAGGGAGGTTAGAGCTGCCAAGGGATGAGATTATTGTGTCAGATGATGAGGTTGAAGAGGATGAGTGTGATGAACAACTTCATAGACGCATTGTTTCTCTGTAGAAAATTCCCCCTTTTATTTATTCAATTCAATTCTTCTTTTTGCTCTGTCTGTTTGGTTTTTGATCTATTTTTGGTTTTATGTTTTTTTAAAACCGAATATACAAAGAAAGTGGTGAAAATAAATATTTTATACTTATTCTCATGAAGGATTTTCAAAAACTAACTATTGAAATAGTCGATACACTTCTATATCCATTAGCTCAGAAAAATAACATAAAACAAAAATGGGATTCAAAACAAAATTTCTATCCATAAAATATGGAAATTGTGCCTCTAATCATTTCAAAATTTTATGAAAATAATATTGATTACCGATCTCTTCTTATTTTTAGCATTATTCCTATAGAGGTGATAGCCTTTGGAAACTAAATTAACAAGACAAATTTAAGTTTTTAATGGCATGTTTAACACCATGTTCGTTGTTGAGTTGCTGTGAAGACATACTATAAATAAATTTTCCTTCAATTTTTCCAGACTCATCCTTCTTAACTAACAATCTATTAGAAGCAAATCAGTAAGATATAACAAACATGACAAATCAAAAACTTTTCATAGTGCCCATGGTACGAAAGACGTTTGGAGGTGAATTCGACCTTTGATTGAATCTATTATCAGTGCTAGTTTCATGAATTGTATAGGGCCATGTTCAGACTCCTACAATGTTGTTTCATTTAATGACAGATTGACTCGAACAGAACAAACATGGACTTTGTTATCCCAAGTTACCTAGGCTTTCAAACGAAAAAACTTGTTATATGTGTTTTTCTTTATATTTGATCGTAGGAAAAAAAAAGTCTATTGTATAACCTTAATTTTAAAACTTTTAAACAAACTAACAATATGGTCTACTAGTCATAGACTTTGATAGCATAATCTAAATTTAGCTATATATGTAAATTCTTTTGCATTATGTTGCATCTACAAATACTTTTAAGTCTGATTGTTATATTTACAACTACATCTTATTTTGCTATATTGGAAATCAGCCCCATCAAGGATTAAACACATATATTCAGCCCAAAATGTAAACTTACCATAAACAAGGAAAAAATCGATTCAGCAGTGATATCATTTCTTTAGCAAAGTTAAAAGAAAAATAAAAGGGGAAAAATGTTAGATGAGAAACATCATTCGAATCAAGTTTTTCTATATTTAAATGACTAAAAAATTTAAAGAATTATATACTACCTGTATATGAAAAGTATTTTTTCTGAGCAAACTACAACTTCTCACTTGTAAATTTCTTCTGAGAAACAAAAAAATGGTACAACTATACTTTTCTTGATTTTAATGTTTGAGAAAAATGTTTATGAACCGCATGCACTATATTTCCTATAAACGCTATCCTCTACACAAAAAAGAAGAAAAAACTTCATTCCGAAGCCAATATCATTTCTACTTACCAAATTTTAGTCGTTGGGATCCATTTCCTCATCCTGATCAATGAGATTATCCAAATAGCTTTTCCCACTGTTGTAATTAGACTCTGCTTGTTCTGATGATTCAATCTCTTCATCCCATTTATTATCCCCTTCATCGGCAGAGTCCAAGGATTCGATTTGTTGACCATCTGACATCCAGTCAGGGCACTTCTCTTCATCTCCATAAACAGTTTTTCCCTTCTCCTTCACAAGATGAACAGATGCTTCACCACCAGAAGATAATCTACAGAAGCATTCTGGAAGTGGATGCGACAAAAACGATGTAGGCTTTGAGAAGATGGCCTGTTTTATCAGGCCTTCCTCACCCAAGCTCTTGTTGAGATGCTCCTGCACTGTAACTGTCCAGTTGTGCATCGGATGATACAAATTATCACGGGTAATGTTCAAAACATTTGCTAGGAACTTCCTGTTAAGGAAAAAGAAACTGTCAGAGAAGAAAAAATTTCCATCGCATATCTGCTCCAATAACATGCATACGTTCAACATAAACAAGAGAATTATCCAAATTCTATCATGACATTTAAAGGATGGGAAAGTAACTGTAGGCATATTGGCCAACCAATATTGAAAAATTCAATCATACACAAATACAAATATACAATGCATCTTATTCTCATTTTGTTTAATTGTAAACTCCTTGAACATAGTCAATGGAGCATAGCTCAATTGATTAACCATCGATTAGGAGGCTAAAGGTTCTTTGATATCCAATCCTGTGTTGTTGAACTAAAAAGAAACTAAAAGAAATAGACTCGTTGAACATGCAATAGCATGTAAACATTCACTTGTGCACATAAATTAGATTCCAGAGATAACTCAAAACCCCTGTAAGGCTGGACATAGGACTGTTGTTATTCGCAACTTCCAAACATAGGAGTCAAACACTCGACATCCATGTATTTTGCCCCAAAGTACCAAAAATATATCGTTCTCATCAATTCCTCTGAGATGGATGCTTTTTATAGGAACATAAATCCCATTAGAACCAGTATCCAAAAGATCAACGGGAAGAGTTAGATCATCAACAATTTATCCAAAAGATCAACGAGAAGAGTTAGAGCGTCAACAATTTAATTACCTTGTCCAAATAATGATATTTAAAAAAAATTAACAATTAAGTGTTAATTATGTATCTATAATTGTGAAAATGAGTATTTATTAGTCAACTGATCAAGACCTTTTACAACTATAAGCTATAACTAATGCGTGGTGGTTCATCATTAAATTCCTTAATATACCTGTCAGGTCGATAAGTCCTAGATGAAGAACTCTCATATAGTCGTTGTCCCATGACCAAGCTTGAAAAATCTGGCCAACTGCTACCATCGTTGTTAAAACCCGGAAAGAATGCATCAGCTTCAAGACAAACCATGTAATCAAGAGCATCCAAAAGTAACCGATGGGCTTGTAACCTCATATCCATTGGTGAAGGGTCAGGTTCTTTATCAGTCTCTGTAATCCAACCATACCACCCTTCTTTCTCATGACGATAGATAGGTCTATCTGGAGGTGGAGGAAGAGGTCTTGGCCGAGGACCAGCCTTGTTCCACTCATCTTTTAGTTGTTGCTCACTTTTAGAAGGAGGTGGCCGATAAAGATCAAGAGGAAGAGTGGTCTCACGTCCAAATATGGAATCTAACTCCTCCTCGCTGCAAAAAGAAGTGCGATCGACCAAATTGTTAAACATTGCACGCAGAGGGATCAGCATGCGCTGGCCACCAAAAGTTTCAGACCCTGCTACATAAACAATTGTTTTAGGAGGATATCCCATTGCCCGAAGGAGAACCCCAACCTGCAAAAGTTTTAACAGAAATAAGTTGTCAAAATGTACCTCTTTTCCTGCTCTTTGATGTTCGAAAATTCAGTGTAATCACTATTAAGGGAAAAATACAGAAGCAGATGACACCAAACATAATTCAACGTTTTGGCCTTTAAATCACTATTTCTGTAGCACAGACCAGGGACCATTCAAATGTTTTGAAGATGTGAGGAAAGAGAATCTACAGTAAAATAACAGAGTGCAATCAGTATTCCCCTGCAAACAGACTAAGACTAAACTTCATAAATTAGACCAATAGAGAATCACAATCATTTCTACAATAAAAAAAGAAAAACTTCCATGAAAATAAATAAAAGCATGAAGTAGGGTGAAACCAAAGATGGAGCAATGAGGAAAAACACCCACCCTCAAAGCCAAACAGAAAATCTACATAACCTAGGCCTAGTTAATTGAATTCACATTCTAACGTATTTTATGGAAGAAAACAACATGCAGAATGAGTGATTTGGCTTCTGACCTCGACCTTAATTGAGTAATTCTCATGTTGGCTACTCCTTTTACAGACTACAACGTACAAATTCTTACATGATTGTCACAATTTCTAAAAGTACACAGTGAAGTGCTAGAAATAGTGAGCTGGAAGTACAAATTTCATGAAAAATATTGTACAATCAAAAACATCAGAAGCATCACATACAAAAAATCGCCTACAGCAATTCAAAGTGCATCCTAACCTTTATGTCTACACTTAAATGCTCGAGCTAAATCCTTGTATGAATGCATAACTAAAGCATGTTAATGCTGTGACAAGCAAACAAAATCACTAATAGCTATACAATTAAAAATAAAATAATAAAAAAAACTAACTCTAAATTGAAAATGGAATAATTGCAGCCAAGCATGAAAGAGCACACTTCATTTATGCTAGAACTATCTTTTAACGTACAAAAATTTAACCTGACACAGCATCAAGATCCAAATATGACACCATAAAAGCATCCATGTTAGTTCTTAAGAAAAACGAAAGGCCTGCTTCATGGATAAAAAGATCCTTTCACTTATTTATGTCCCAAATAACTGGGTGAAATGATATCAATCATTTATCTTATCAAATCTTCAGGTATTAGATCCAAAACATTGTTTCAAGAGACTGTTCCATCATTTAAATGTAGGAAACACAAAAAATTAAACTAGAAGATATCCATATAACCAATTGGAAGTTTGAACTTCTAGTACAAGTTAAAGCAACTAAATCAAGAAACCATGACAATCAAGAGACAAATTAGAACTAGATTACCCAGCCTTCATAAGTCATAACCATGAGTACCCAGTTCATTTCTGCACAGTTTACTTATCCCATAGTCAATTATCTATGCTTATAAAATTTAGCATAAAAAAGCTTATGATATATTAAGATATTTAACATCTTCAGTAAGTAATAATCATAATTTGAACCAATTATTTCAAAGACTTCGACATTAACTCCTTAGCCCACTCAACTACCTAACTAAATCAGGGTGGTCATGGTCATTCAAATATCAGATTACAATCTTTTTCTGGAAGCCTAGAATATCTCCAGCTGGTTTGTCACTTATTTGGTAATCAGATTATCAGTCAGAAATAAAGGGATATTTAAATTCAACAGTACATTGTGGTTAAAAAGTGATTAGTCAAGAGACTCAAGCTCAAACCTCTTCAGGCATTAGAGGGCAGGCACCATTATCTCTCTGTTTGCGAGAATCTACACTCAATTCTTCCCTGATAATCCCTTTTTTTATCATCTGTGCCCTTCGATACTGAATGAGTTCAGTGTGCACATCCTAAAAAAATACAACAGAACTCAACAAAATGATAAATAGCACAAATTCATCAAGAATCAAACGCCATTTCTGTAGTCAACTATTATGCAGAAAAACATCCTCAAACGGCTACCTGAAAGAGTTCAGCACACCCATGGTATGCCAGAATATCTCTGATTAATCCAGGATGAAAAGCAAGGAATGGTTGGCCCCAAGCTCGTAACCTGTAAATTGTAGAAGATGCACAGTTCAGGACTCCACTATACAAGTCTATGATATTAAATCATCCACACAGCATCATTGAGCCATATATATATGCAGAGGTTATCTTCTCTGTTTAACTAGTTTTTTTTCTCACCAACCGTAAGCATGCTTATAGTGCAGGAAAAAACCAATAATAACAAAAATAAAATAAATCAACTTCCAGCGCACTAGTTAGATGATACCTCTGCACTATTTTCTTTCCAAGCATCTGAACTTCTGGCCGGAAGTTGAGTGCATGGAAGGCAACCCTGCATCTGAGTCTTTGTAGTTCAGACATGCCAGAAGGAAGGATCGACTGGAGATAGAAAATATGTAAATTGTCCATACATTCAAATGAAATATAAAACAACAAAATGAGTGGAAAATGCAGGAAATCTGCACCAGTAAAGAAAGCTCACAAAACTTCCGCTAAAAGATTGTCGGATCACATTAAAATGTCAACAAATAAACTAACATGGATGATGATACGCTCCATACTGTTTTTGTGACTGGTGTTTTTAGCCAAATGTTGGTAAAAGGTGCTAGGGATCACTTTCTACAGGGTTTAACTTCCAATGGAGACAGATTTAAACCATTTTGTTATCTTGATATCAACACAAAAATTTGGAAGTTTAGAAGTAAAGCTACCTGCAGACATCCACCATCATAAAGAACTAAGCCTATAACATTGGCACTCTTCAAGCTTGGAAGAACTTTTTGAAGATAATAGCTAGGAGAGGCTGAACTTTTGGGTTTAAATGTGGGGAACTCATTTCTTTTCCTTGAAGCCTTTAAATTATCCGGCAAACTCTTCACAACAAGCACATCATTTTTGAGATAAGATATGAACTGTTCTTCGTTGTAAAGATAAGAAAAGCTCTTGAATCTGTCACTGAACAATTATTAACATGCGTAAGCAGTAAGATGTAGATAACTTCCACATAGAGCCTAAAAAGGAAAAGTCAAGTATTGACTAATTAATTATTATATACCTGATCCCTTTAGCACGAGTACTTTCTTGAATCTCAGGGAGGACAAGAGTTGCATTCAGTAGCCTAGCTATAGCGACCAGATCACAGATCTAGAAAATTAAAAAATATTAGGTTAATAATTAAAAATCAAAGAAAAAAAGAAAAAGAAAAGCGATCAAATATTTCTGCAAAACCACCAAATATTTTCTTATATCTTACCGAAGATCTTATATTTGCAAAACCACCAAATATTTTTGCATAAATGAAACCATTACTCTGCTCACTTGGGGCTGTAAGGAAATGAGAAATGATTAGTAATTCACTAAATCTACTCCTGCTTGCAGCAGTTCAACAAGAAAAGAAAAAGGGAGAAAAGGTTAAAAACTAAAGGAAAGAAAGAAGAAGAAATTTGAATTCAAAATAGAAAGTCAAGATCGCATGAGTGGGAAATGATGTGCGCATATGTATAAAGGAAACAATGCCACCCCATCTATCAAAACAACTCTGAAAATAATAACTCAAGTACACAATTTTTTTAAAAAGGATACCACACTTTTCATTAAAAAGATGAAAAAAGACTAATGCTCCAAGATATAAGAGGATAAATCAATTATACAGAACTATTAATATACTCTGTGATGAAAATGTTTAAAAGAATCGAGATTTTGGTAGAGCACAACAAAATTTTCTAGATTTGTTTTTCTTTTTTTCTTTTATTTTTTTTCGTTTTTGATATCCATGAGTGTCCGGCCCACTTACGCATACCTCGACTAATCTAACAGGACAACCGGCCTACCCTTACAACATTTGGGTGTTGAGGAAACTCGTAGGAGATTAATTCCTAGGTAGGTGACCACCATGGATTGAACCCATAACCCTTTAGTTAGTTATTGAGACTATGTCTCCCTTTTTACCACTAGGCCAACCCATGATGGTCTCTTCTCTTCTATTTTTTATTTTTTTTTTGGAAAATGTCAAATGTTTTCTTTTCACAAAAAAAAATGAAAAGTGACTAATGCTCAAGGATACAAAAAGAGACTATAAACTGAAAGATAAAAACTGCATATAAGGAATCATGAAATAACTAAGCAAAAGCTCGAAAACTATTAGCCAACGTCGAAGCCAAACGATGCTCCGGACAAAAAAGTCCGACAACGATAAATATCTTGATTAGAGACTCCTTCAAAGGATTTGTAGAGATGGCACAATGAAGAAGCCCTTAACGAGCCGAATCAAACCGAGCAAGAGAGCTTTGGAAAGAATTCTGAAAAAATGCAACGATCTCTTTCCTACCAAATGTTTACAAAGGATAGCATTTACAGCATTAACCCATAGCATTCTGGAAAAACCTTGTTTAATTTTGTTTTGAGAAGTTTTACGAGTTCTCAGGTCAGTCAATTGATCTTTTCACATGCTCATCACAAGGATTGTAGTGATATATATGATCATGGAGTTCTTTGTCCATTCACCCTCACGAGAGAAGAATTGTTTTCCATATCTTGCTGGGGTATGCACTTTATTGTGGATGATTTGGAGGGAGCAGACTGGTAGGGTGTTTAAAGGGGTGGATACGGATCCGATCCATGTTTGGTCCCTTCGTATATTCCATGTTTTCCTTTGGGCTTCGATTTCAAAAAAGAAAAAAATTAATTATCTTATAGGCACTATCTTGTATAGTTGGAGTCCCTTTCTTAGAGGAATTTCCTTTTCTGTGGGTTTGGCTTTTTGTTCTTTAACCTTTGTTCTCAAAGGGCAACTTTGTTCTCAAAGGGCAACTGTTCGTTGATGCAATTCCTCCTGGATGTGCAATTTGTTCAAGCAAGGCAGATTTTGAATTAAGTTTCATCGAGGAGGGGGATACTTGTAGAAGCAGGTGGCAGCTGTTTTTTCGCCAGTGGGTTGGAAAGGGATCACCATATTTTGAGATACCTTCTTTGACACTATCCACTGTTGACATTAAAACCCCTTTGGCTAGTTTCAGAAGTTTCCTCCTTCTCACTGTTTGTTGTTTGAGAACATTTTTTACTAGAATTAACACCTTTGTTTCTTTACCCACACAAACACACTCAAAACTTAAATGATTAAGCTCTAATCCAGTAACCAAATGTTTGCCTTTTGAACTTTAAATTAAAGGATAATTTACAATCTAATAGGTTTTTTGGTTGAAATTATGTGAAACAAGCTTCAAATAAGACATAATGAAACTCAGTGAAACATATGATATCTGGTAAGAAAGCTAAAGTATCTAACCATTTCATAGTAAGATCTTTTTTTTTTTTTTATCAAACATTAACAATATAACTCGTTGGATCCAATCAGAAAAACAATACATAAAAACATCAAAATTCCATTACCATGATAGTTACTTCTGGAGTTGGTATAGGGTTGCAACGAAGCTAATGGCTTAACAGCTCCCCACAACTTCTTGCTCCTATAACCCTGCGGCGATTGATGCAAATTAAACTTAGCACGTGGCCACAAAATGCAATCAGAGAATAATAACTGAAGTAAGCAGTTGATACATACCCGCCCACCAATAATTGAAGTATTCAGCATACTAGCCATCTGAGTGTAATATACCAAACTAACGCTCGAGGATTTAGCTATAGAGAGATGAAGCAGCAGAGATGCCAAAGACAAGACAAGAACGAAAAGAGCAATCCATTTGATCTTTGATCTGAACACCATCTTGCTCATCCAGTACCAATAGCGGTTACAATTCCACTATATCCTAATACCACATGCAACGCAATACTAATTGCAATTCATATCCAAATCCAAGATCCATTTGCCGCAAGCATAAACGCAAATGGGAGCATCCAATGCATAATCCCTTAGGAACAGAAAGCAAAACCCAAAAAGCATTTTCAATTGGGGTACCGTAAAAACATACAGAAAACAAACCGACAGCAAAACTGATGCAGAGCAACAGCAGTTACATCAGAAAGAGAATACCAAATCCCAGGATCTGAAAAATGCAAGCATGGATTTGAAGAAAGAAAAAGGTAGGAAACTAACCTTGAAATCAGTGAAAATGGATTCGAGCACAAACAATGAAATCCGAAACCAAGCAGGAAATGAAAGAAGAAACGCGTATTGTAGAAGCAACTGAGAGAGAATGGAAGAAGGGGGAGAAATTAGAGAATGATAAAGAGTGATAAGATGAAGAAGAAGAAGAGAAATGGAGAATCCAGAAGGTGTGGCAAAAAGGGGAGGATTGGATTACCTGAAATTGAAGAAAGAAACAAAGAAATGGTAGTTTTCAAATCAGTAATCGTTTGGAGAGTGAAGACATGTTCGTTCGTTCGTTCGTTTCTTCGTTTCTTCGTTTCTTCGTTCGTTCGTTTATTCTATAAACCATATAATGCCTACTCTTCACTACTTACACTAACTCAATGCTTCTTTTCTTTTTCTTTTTCCATTTTCTTCAATAGGACAAAATATATATAATAAATTACAAACTTACTAATTTTTATTTTGAAATACTAATCAACCTGATTATAGGGTGGATATGCACTACTACTTATATTTGTTTATGTTCGTGTTTGTAAAAAATGCATTTTGGAGTGTTACAGAAAATTAGAGATTTCAATGATGCAAAATGTCATAAGAGTAACTATTAAGGGTTATCTTACTCTAATTAATTTTTGTAACTTCCCTGATTTTATTGATTTATTCTTGATTTTTTTTGTAGATCTTGAACAATAAGGAAGTAGAATGGACCATTAGAGTCGATCAGAGGCCAAATCGTGTCCAAACAGAGCTCCTAAAGAAGCTTGAGGGCTCTAATGTTATCGTACTCTACTTAATTTTTGTTTCTTAGGGCTCTAATGCTTTAAAGAAGCTTGAGGAGTTTAGACAAAATAGGAGTTCCTCTTAGTTGATAGTTTGTGTTATTTATAGATTAAATCAATAGATGGTTATGAATTCAATTCAGAGCTTTAACTGAAGCAAGCACTTGGCTTTAGAGGTTTTAGTATAATACAAATGAAAGAAACAGAGAAGAACATCATAATGCGATATTAATCTTAAAAGAGGGGTGCCTTCACTAACTTCTTACTAAGCAAAGGTAAGTTCATCAAAAAGGGCTGATTAAACTATATTAAAGACCTATGAAATGATCACTCTATGTTTTATCACCATGATTCCAACGATTACTTGGTGGTCTATGTTGATGATATTGTCCTTCTCCTTCTCCTGTCGCCTTTCGACCTGCGAGAGTATACAATGACAACTTTTGGACACCTTTTATCTGTCAAAGGCAGTGATAGCAATTGTCCTCATTTGATTTCTTGCAATTTTACTTTCATGCATTGAAATTCTTATTTGACCACAAACCAAGCACTCTATTACCACCGAATTCAATAGTTAACCTAAGAAAAAACGCCGGAGGAGGCACCTATGGAGGAGCCACTAATGAGAGCTCAAACACATCTAAATTCTTAGACTCATCCTTCTCAATGGTATATGATTTTGATTGAATTTGAGAAACAAACACAAGGATTACTCAAAACAAGTTCTCCTCAAACTTTTCTTAGACTTATCCTTCTCAATTGATAAGACATCGAAGAGGTATGACAAATCAAAAACCTTTGACGGTGTCCGTTGTCGTTTTGGTGATATTTACATGTTTTGTTTTATCAAGTATGTCCTTATCTCAGAACCCTTCTAATCTCATAATATTAAATTCTTCCAAGTAACAATCTTGATATTTTATCACACGGCAGAAAAAGGAGATCTGCTCATAAATTGTATAGGGCCCTATTCATATCCAAATCATAGTGTTTTGTGTAATAATGATTACCTCAAACAACAGCAAATTGTATCTCAATCACACTGTATAACCTTAATTCGAAACTATATTAACTAAAGTCATACTAATATATAATTGTGCTTATTTAGTCACCTTTCGTCCCTTTCTGTCCTTGTTAAAAACAACTTCATTATTGATGATAATTTTGTGATGACGAAATATAATGGCACAATGATACTGTGATTAGAATATTTTAGAACATCGTTAATATTAATCGGTTGTTTATATTAATGATAAATTAAATAATATCACTAAAATATTACATTATTATTAAATACTTTTAGGAAGTGAGATTTACAAATATATTTGCATGTTAACCAACAAAATCTATTTGATTTTAGTATGCTCTTAAAGTAGAGAAAAAGACATGCAACAGTAAGAGATTAAATATTTTGCAATCCCGTCCTATACAACGCTTTGTATAAAATATCCTCGTTCTCCACGAGAACGGAGTAGATTAACAATTTGTAACTATTACATGTTTGAAAATGATTTTGAAATTGTTAATAATCATTTTTATTATGCTCAAAACTACTCTGAAGCACGTCCTTAATCACTATAAAATCACTTTAATATTTTACGCTTGTTATTATAATTTTTGTATTATCAAAATTGATTTTGAATGATTAAAAACATGTTTAACCATCTCAGAATCATGTCATGAGCTAAGAGCACCCATACTTCATTCCTCAAAACCAAATAAAGATGGCAATTCATGTAGGGAACTATAAAGTTTTCTGTTTGTAAATGCTAACTTTGTGACTAAAACAAACTCTCTTTCAACTTTCCCACTTAGCCAAAAAGAAGGTAATTTCATTAAACCAATTGTGTGGAACTTGTATTATGCAACTTCATAGAATTCATGTGATGCAAATACAAGGGAACAACCTTCAAGCTCATTAGTTAGTATTACTCAAAAGAGGAATCACAATAGAGATGTGCACAAAATTTTCAGTATGTAACCATTATAAAGTTGTTTGGCATGACAAGGGAAGTTCTATACATCTTGGTAATCTCTCACTCACATCCTCTGATTATATAGAGACTTTCAAACAGAAATCTAGCATGTGACAATGCAGAGATTTGTAGGCAAATGCTTATCATTTACAAAGATGATCATCCATCCAGAAGCTGTAAACTGTATCTCCCTCAGCCATTTTCTACTGGCTGCAACTATTTTGAGTATTATTCTGCTTAGCTTAGTCTATTTCAGATCTAGTTATGTTTACCTTGTTGACTTTACCTGTTATTTGCCTCCCGATAATCTGGGAGCATCGATCTCCAAGTTCATCACACATGTAGAACTTTGCAACCACTTTGATAAAGAGGAATTGAATTTCCAAAGGAGAGTCTTTGAGAGGTCGGGGATCGGACCTGATGCTTGTCTGCCGCCTTCACTGCATAAAATCCCCCCAGATATTTCCTTCGAAAGTACAAGAGAAGAGATTGAAACAGTTCTTTTCACGATTGTCAACGACCTTCTTTCTAAACATAAAGTCAATCCTCAGAGCATCGACTTTCTGGTGTCTAATTGCAGCCTCTTCTGCCCCACCCCCTCCATCACTTCTATGGTAACAAACAAATTTGGATTTAGAAACAATATAAAGAGCTTTAACTTGAGTGGAATGGGCTGCAGTGCTGGAATGGTGTCTATAAGCTTGGCCAAAGATCTCCTGAGAGTTCATAAAAACACAACGGCTTTAGTTCTCAGCATGGAAGCTGTAACACCAAATGGATATAAAGGAAAAAGAAAGTCGATGCTTATTTCGAACACTCTATTTCGAATGGGCGGAGCAGCAATATTACTATCCAACAAGAAGAAAGACAAGCAGAGAGCAAAATATAAGCTTCAACACCTTGTTCGAACACACATGGGATCCAATCACCAGGCTTATCAATCTGTTTTTCAGAAACCTGATGAAGACGGGAATGTTGGAGTTGCACTATCTCGAGACCTTCTTCAGGTAGCAGCAAAAGCACTTACAACAAACATATCATCTTTAGGCCCGCTCGTTTTGCCATACTCAGAGCAGCTCCGGTATGGATGGTCTTGGATCACCAAGAAAATTTGGCCACCAGCAAAGGGGAAAGAACTGTATGTGCCAAATTTCAAGAAGGCTTTTGAGCATTTCTGCATACACGCTGGTGGTAAAGCAGTTATCGATGCTGTAGAGAAAAGTCTCAAGCTGCAAAAGGAGGATGGAGAAGCTTCAAGAATGACCTTATATAGGTTTGGCAATACTTCATCTTCTTCTGTCTGGTATGAACTCAACTATCTCGAGGCAAAGGGAAAGGTGAAAAGGGGAAACAGGGTTTGGCAAATTGCATTTGGAAGTGGGTTCAAGTGTAACAGTGCAGTCTGGAAATGCATTTCTGAGATTGATCCAAAAGCAGGAAGTGCATGGTCAGATAGAATCCACCTATATCCTGTTGACACTGGCATCCCTGATGTTTCTTCTTGAGATGTCCTAAAGAAACCCAACTATAGAATTTTTCTACACAAGCGTAGTCAGTATTCGAATGGCAGATAAGTACCTTCTTAATAACTTTGGGTCTATAAGGAATCATCCATCGTGTGACTAAACTAGAGCTACATGAATATATACATATTAGAATTTTTCTACACAAGCATAGTCAGTATTCGAATGGCAGATAAGTACCTTCTTAATAACTTCCGGGTCTCTAAGGAATCATCCATCGTGTGACTAAACTAGAGCTACATAAATATATACATACTTTTTTAGAGATAAACAGAACTTTCATAGAGGAAAGAAAAAGAAACTACATAGTATTTGTCTGCAAGACCATACATATAACAAGTCCAATATTACAACAAGTCCAATAAGACCGCAATCTTGTTCGATTCAGATTAACATTTTTTTTTCCATGTGCTTCTGCATAATGTGCTGTTCGATCAAATCCTTCTCCAGGGATTAACAGTTTTCCATTGGCTTCATTATTTGGAGTATTTACTGAGGGTGCAAATGAGATCCTTACCTCTCTACCTTTCACTAATGAAATCAATTTCTATAAATAAAAATAAAAAAATAAATGAAAAAACTCTAGTCTCCATTATCATAATAAATACACTACATATATTAGAATCAATGAAAGGGTTGATCAGTCATACTAACAAAGAACCCCATCTTTGATCTACACATTATTCAACCCAATAATCTAATGTCAAATGGGATCTGCACCCATTGGAGAACACCTGTTATCTCCTCCTAAAATTTGTTTCAGACTCCTATTCTGCCCTCTCCATTAGTCCTTATTTACCTATCAATACAATCGTATCCTATTATTTTAAAAGAAAGGTGTTCTCACGAGATTTTGTGGATTTTGACAATAGACTCTGCTTTGACAGAATCTCTGCAATAAGCTGGCGACCAAATAAATGTGCGTTCTTTAAGATAAGGTTTCTTGTAGATGAGTCAACAACATAACCCTGACCAGGCATCCACTGTAGCAATTGAATAAATAAATCCCTCTTTTCAGGTAGCTCAATGTAGCGTGATGTAGCAATCATAAATAAATCCTGCGGAAGAACAAGTAACTTAGTTATGGAACCTAAAAGTAAAAAGGTATACAGATTGAAGCCACATATAAATATTTTATCTGTCTTAAGTCAAAATATCTATGACGTTCAACCACTTAAAACAAAAATTAGTAACTTAGCTACCCCCAATATTAAATTAACAGACTTTGTATAATCACATGAAGTTAAAAGACAAGCTAAAACTACAATCAGTTGACATTACCAAACTTCACTAATCTATGTCCACTGATAATTTACCTGATCAACCTTGTATCCAGAACCATGGATTGCCTTCATTACGTCATTTATCAAGTTGACATTACCAAACTTCATAAATCCAAACGCGAACTTCCTTATAGCAGGTCTAGAAATTAGCCCTGCATTGTCCTACAAGGAAATAAAATTTTCAGCATATGAAAATAGATGATATAAGAAGTATAGAGTTGAAAATTATAGATATATAAATTAATTATTAAATACCTTGACAACGACGTAAGCATCTTTGAGAAGTCGACCTGCAATAAGAATGTGCAAAACCTTCTCGTGGAGTGCCTTGCACATTGTTCTTTTACTATATTTCAATATATTGTAAACGGAAAATGCTTCCGAATAAGCCCGTATCTTCCCAAGAGACGATATTAAAGATGAAGAAAGCTCCTGCACAAAGTCACATTTGGTGTGGATAAACCAATTATGACCAAGAAAACCTACTGCATTTTTTCCAATGTGAATATGAAATGTAGAAACAAAACTTGCAATCTCCCACACTTCAAAATAAAATAAAACAAGTCAATTGCTCAAACTTTATATTGAAAATTCCTAATCTCTGTATGGATAAAGATCTGTTTGTGTGCTACATCAGTTAGAAAAATACAACACACAACATGTTTCTTCAGGGGACCAAAACAATTATTGCTTTAAGATAGAATGAAGTATGAACCAAAGAACAATCAATCATACTCTTTGTATTCAAATCCTTTGGGTTAAACTGTGAACTGTTGAAGTGCTAGATAAATTTACAACTGCATAAGATGAACTTGTCAACCCAAGATAAAGTAATGATGGCCCATTTACTCAGCCTACAGTACAAATCCAACTCAAATAAAATATTAGTTGAAGTACTGTTATGATATCATAGAGCTCATTAAAGTTTAAGGCACGAACGTTAGCAACTAGAAGATTGCATTCACCTCAACTCTTAACAAAGAATAGTTCAGAAAATATATAAATTTCCAAGTGAAACAATAGGGCACAGATTATAATAGTTGACATTAAAATGCATTCAGCGCTTGTTTCTTTTAATTTGACATGATATAACAAAATTATACCTCCTCTGGTTGGTGGCCTTTACGATGCATGTCCTCCAATGTCCTATAACAAAGTAGATATAGTTTCTCCTTAAAGAAATATTTGATTAAGATATGGAAGGTATTATAATCTGGACTGATTGCCAAGTCATCCATTTTCCTAAGCATTTGCATGACACTCTCCATTTCCCCTGCTCTGCAGTAGGCACAGAGCATTGTATTCAATATTACAATATCATATCTGTCATATGTCGCTTCAAAATCTTTAGCCAACAGCTTTGCCTCTTCTAGAAGCCCACCTCGGCAAAAAGCTGATATCATGATGCTGTGAGCATATCCATCTGTGAGAAGAAAAAACATTATTGCCCATGCGGTAGATTAGAAAAGAATAAGCAAATTAATTTTCCACGGGATTGGCCCTACAAAGAGAAATTTTTTACAGAATGTGAAGAATCAGCCAGAAGTGAAGTTTGACCACTTGTAGATGGTGTTAGAAAAACCTCAACACAATGTTTGATAATATGAAAAAATGTGCATGAGTAGCACGTAGTAACTGAAGTTTGTGTCGCTGACACTGAGTGGTGTATAGAAGAAATTATCTATTATTCAATAATTGAAAGCATACATCAACTATTTGTACTAGATTATAAACTGTACAAATTAACAAACACTAACCGACCAACAATTCAGCGAACAAACTACAACCTAATAACAACAAATTAATCTGTGTTTGTGGGTGTGTGTGTGTGTGTGTATATAGAGAGAGCGAGAGAAATTTATAAATTTGGCAAATATCAATTATGCCCCTAAACTTTGGGATTTGCATCAATTAAAACCTCAACTCAAAATAATAATATTATCGATGTAAACTGTTCGCTTTCAGAAGTGAATCAACTTATGTCATTTTAAAAACCATTCATATGTAACTTTTACACATGTATAAAATTTCTCTAAATATAACGATTTATGACTATGTAATTAGGAGAAAAATACGATAATGAAATAGATAATGGATGTTTTGTATTAAATTCGAGTTGTTTTCATCTGATCACCTTCATCTATTTTTATTTACTTTAACCAAAAAAATTACATGATAATTTTTTCTGATTCTTTGGAGGGATTTAGAGAAGAATAATTTTATTGAGTGATTTTGAGTTAATTTTAAATGGAACCAAATGAAAATAGTTACATATTACATTTTATTGAGGTGATTTTGAGTTAATTTTAAACATAATCAAATGAAAATTGTTACTCTTAAGTCACCAATTGACCCAAAAGCTTAAGTTGATGGGTGAGGGTAAATTTAATATTATATCTAACACTCCCCCTCACTTGTGGGCTCGAAATATATAAAAAATCCAACAAGTGGAAATCAATATTAAATAGAGAAGAAATAACAAACAAAAATGCAGGGGTTTGAACACAGGTCTTCCAAAACCAACCTACTCTGATATCTCTTAAATCGCCAATTGACTCAAAAGTTTAAGTTGATGGTTGAAGGTAAATTAAATATTATATCTAACAGGTACAAATCACTAACAAAGAGTCTAAACTGATTATTCTAAAAAGAAAGTCTAAATTGATTCACTTATTAAAGTTTAGGGTTTGAATTTATGTAATGACTAGTTTGGAATTCTAATTAATACAACCCCAAAAGTTAGGATTAAAATTTGATAGTTGCCAAAAAATAAAAATAAATGAAATACCCAAACGATTTTTATCTCACATCTTCCTCTATTTTTTTTTATTTTTTTTTAAATAATTGTGATAATTTTCCATACTGCTTTGGTTAAATTCTTGGAGAAGAATAGTTACATTTAGATGCTTTTAAGTTAATTTTAAATGGAATTAAGTGGAAATAGCTATAAATCACTAACAAAGAGTTTTAATTAATTCACTTATGAAACTTTAGAATTTAGATTGATACAATTATTAGCATGGAGTGTAGATATAACCCCAAAGTTTAGGAGTATAAATTGATAATTGTCATTTTTTTCCAACTCTTCTAGCTAGTACATTTTACTTCTGATTTACAAATTCAAATCTAAAAGGAGAAAACGTACCAGATCTAACGTTTTTTACTTTCATTTCATCAAAAACTGTCTTTGCTTCACTAATAGAACCTGCCTTGGCAAGGCCATCCATCAACAAACAATATGGTATCTACAAATAAAAAATCGCCTTTCTGAGTATCAGTAGTTCTTTTTTTTTTAACCAAGAAACGATACTATTCTGTGAAGTTGTTAAAAATTACATGCATGAGTTACAAAGAACTCCTAGAATAAGAAATAAAATATACTGCCAAAAAAAACCAAATAATTACAAAAAAATACTCCACCTTCAATACGATACATTACGAAAAATAGAGTTTTCAATCTTGATTGGGAAGATTCTTGATAGCACACAAAATGTGTTACCTTGGTCTCTCTTTATTTTATGCTAGTTTTGAGGGATACTTTCACGTTTAAATTTGGTTATTTCATAGATTTAGAGTATTTGGAACCACCGGAGTTTTTGGTGAAAGAAAGAGCTGTTGGGCCATTGAGACAAAAATTAAGGAGTCCACGTGGCAAAAAGAAGAGGAACTGATCAAAACAGGATGCTGAAGCAGCTCCAAGCCATGCTAGCCGAGAGCACAGCATCTAGATGCTATGTGTTTTCACGAGAATTGTAGAAAAAATGAACACTGGGCAAAATTGAGGGTATTTTGGTCATTTTGAGGGCAGGGTCTCTACACTTTGACTAGGGTTTCTATAAGTTCCTTTTTTTTAATCCTATTTTGGGAATTCTTTTAGAGGGAAAAAAATGTAATTTTGGTTTCTACACAATTTTAGAAAGTTCAACAGAACTCTTGAGAGTTGAGAGCCAAGGAAGAAATCAAGGCTCGGTATAGCCAAATTCACACAAGAATGAATTTGGCAGGGGTTAAAGAGTTTCTCTTTACCTTTCTTTACTTTTGTATTTTCCTAAATTGGGTTGATAGTTGTTATCCGTTCAAAGTTGTTATTCTATATTGAGTGGATGAACTCAATGTTTTAGAGTTCGAATGAATATGTTGGGATTTGTAACTTTGATTGTATTTTGAGACTACTTTTATATTGCAACTTATTATTCATGTTTCCTGTGATTATTTATTTAATTCTTTGGTCATCAATTAAACCTGTTTGATCAGAGTTTAAGCTCAGGAGAGTAAAGTTTAAATTTAGACTTGGATGCATGACTTTTCTTTTTAAATGACACGAAATTTTTCGATAAAACAATGAAAAGAGACTAATGCTCAAAATACAAGGAACAACCAGCGAAAACAAATACAAGAGTTTCCTGCAGTTGGCAAGGCCGCCTCCGTCCTTCACGAGCCCTTTGGTGAGAATTGTGTGGAAGATGAAGGAGACCAAAAAGTCATTCTTCATTGGTCCTTGGCTTACAGAAGCTTAAATACCTATGATAAACTGCAAAGAAAGTTAAAAAATAACTCCATGTCACCTTCTATATGCTGACTCTGTTTGAAAGCTGAGGAAACTTTGGACCATTTATTTTTGCATTGCGAGTTTGTTGATTGGGGCTGGTGTTCATTGTTTAATATTTTTGGGGTGGAGGGTTATCTCCCTAACAAAGTTGATAACTGGATTCTTGAAGGGCTTGAAAGTCATGCTTTTAACAAAACTGGCAAAGTGCTTTGATAATGTGCCACGTGATCTCTGCTTTGGTGTACTTGAAAGAGAGAAATAGTAGAACTTTTGAAGATAAGTCTGCTTCTTTTGATTCTTTTTGGGCTTTTGTGCAGCATACAGCCTCTTGGTGGTGTACTAACTAAACTAAATTCTGTTTTAATTACAGCCTCCTAACGATTTCTAACAATTGGAAGGTTTTACTTTGTTAGTTGTTTGGGGAGGGATCCTCTCATCCCCTCGCCCTTAGGCTGTTCCTCTTTTGCCTTGATTTTGATATATCTACTTTCTGGTAGTCAATATCTACTCTCTGGTGTTTGTTTCTCCTCTCTTGGGTTGTTAGGATTAACTGCGATCTCTTTAGATTCAAATGGTCTTCAATTTTCAGCTCTCATTTTTGCCTCCAAGCCATCTGAACCATCCAGCTAATTTGGACAAGCTTTCACCCTTAAATTTGATTTAGCCCTCCACTTCAACTGATTTTTGCTCCAATTCGATTACACTTCAATTCTTTCTTTTCTTTTCCTTGATTCAAGTTCTTCAATTAAACTACTTTCTTTTTTAAATGTGTCTCAATTCTATGGGCAACAGCTAAGCTGCATCAACTCCAACTGGAGAAAACAAATCCAGCCAGAGAACGCCCAGTAGAATCCAAGTTAATGTTGTTACATGTTCACATACTTTATTCGTATTCATGCTTCTTAAACCCCAGAAATCACTTGACACAATAGAAATACCAAACTAGAATTAATAGATTTTGAAAAGTACAAACATGAAAACCCACAATATGACCATATTCCTAGTTTAATCATATAAGCAAACAGTAAGTACCAATCATTAGCTTCAAATGCACAAAAAGATAATACTAACACAAATCATTGGCACATACCTCATTTTCACAATGGCCAAAGGCTTCCAATTCTGATAACAATTTCCTTGATTTCTCAAACAAACCTCCCCTAACATAAACCTTCAGCAACGTCGTTAAAATCACCTGCAAGGAGATATTTTTCTTTTATAAGAAACAAACACCAGAAACTAGATATTGAATACCGACAGCTCTACTCAGCCATGGGTCATTTTTCAAAGTCACAGTACCCCCTCTCATATCAAATGTCATAGTGCGGGTTGTCCAGTCAACCCCCATGAAGCCCATCTTTCTTAACCACTACAACCCCACTATTCCCCCAAGATCACTACATGTTAGCTTGAGTAGCCTCACAACCACGGCCTTGAAAGGGCTTTTCCACAAATCACTACATCGTGGCTCAGGATCGTTCCGTAGTTTGCATCTCAGTGAGCAACAAATTCAACTCTTCCACTAATTGCTAGGAGATGAAATTGTGAGTTACTTCACCATTGATTAAAACAATTAATCCCTTTGCTTCTTTTGTACCCCGACCCTTTATCATCTCGGAGGGTGAAAACCCTATGATTGATTTCAATGCTAACTCAACTCAATTAACTACAACTAGATTATTAACTTCCACGCCCTCTTCTTTTTGCTTATCTTGAACTTGATTTCCTCATTCCTCCTAAACTTTTAATACACATAATTCCCTATTAATACACATAATTCCTCATTCTTCCTTATAATGCTCTTGGACTAATCCATTTTCCATGATCGTGCAAAATCCAATTGTTTTTCTACTTTCATAGTTTTACAATTGATAGGAATTTTAATCATATTGCTTTGTATGTTTTCCTAACTAATTATTGTGTTTTTTTTTTCCTCGAATCTTCTCATAAAAATTATTCATATGTATAATGTATGAAACAAAATCCCGAAGTTACCAAGATCCCATAAACAAGAAAACAAACCTTATTTGGTACTAACCCGGTCAATTTCATATCCTCAATCAGCTCATCAGCCTTTTTATAATCTCCACTGATTGAATAAGCATTGAGTAGAGAGCCATAATGGAACATATTTGGTGAATGACCTTCAGCTCTCATCTGGTTGAAGAAGCTCTCTGCGTCTTCTGATCTATTATGTGAAGCACAAATAGCTATCAGTGTCCCATACGATACACAATCCATGCATAGTCCATTGTCTTGCAGCTCCTTGAGAAGCTCCATTGCTTTAGCATAACCATGTTTAACCCTGATGCAACCAGTAAGCATCTGTTGAAAGTAGATAAGTTGTTAACTTTTACTTCTCAACAAGAACATATCAATTAAAAGTATAACCATCCCCTCTCTCCACTCCTGAACAAATCAAGATGCCCATTAGTTATATTATCGCAAAATTATTGGCGTAGAATATATCCTTTATATAAAGAAAAATACTTTGAGCTTTGCTATGATAACTCTAGTCAAATTCCCTTTGTGTATTATCTAGTTTGAGAATGGCATTTACTTAAACTTTTGGGTCAATTGATGATTTAACATGGTATCAGCGCAGGAGATCCTATGTTCAAACCCTGTAATATCATTTCCTAATTTCCTCCCAAATTAATATTGATTCCCACTTGTTGGATCTTCTACAAATTTTCAAGTCCACAAGTGAGCAGCGTTAAAGTGCTCATATAATTAAATTTACCATAACTCATTCGCTCAAGCTTTTGGGTCAATCGGTGATTTAACACCAAATACCGACCATAGGAATAACTCAAAAAAACAAACACATATACACAAAAAGAATTATGAAAGAACCAAAGAGAGGCACAATTCAACTGTTGGAGCCATTATCTATTCTTTTTTCCTTCCTATGTTCCACAGAGTATAAAAGGTCTTAAAATCTAGTTCTTTTTGTATTTAATGAGTTTAAACATAGTTTTACATTAAAGAAGTTGTTTTCCTTCTAGCAACTTGCAAGCTTGGAAGCAGTAGTTGAATAGCAGTTGGTTTGTTTCATTGATTTTCTCTTAATTTAGAAGTCTAGATTTCCTTGTTTATTCAAGATATCTTGCTCTCTTTCAGTTGTGTAATGACGTTAACATTTTTAGTCTTCAAGGATTGTTTTCCTAGATTGCTTGCTTTTCCTAGATTGCTTGCTTTTCCTAGATTGCTTGCTTGTCTTTTGTTACCATTGGATTTAAAGCTTTTGTAATCTATAGCACTGGGTTCTCCTCAAGAGTTAGTTTGTTAGGTTTTTAAGAGTTTGCTTATTTCGAGTTTGCTTTTCATTGTGTCTCAATAGTTTTGTCTATCTTCATTTTGCTTTGTTTCCCTTCTCTTTTGCTGGTTATTTATCTTTGGTATCTCTTCATTTTTTTCAGTGAAATTTTTTGTTTAATTTATTAATAATAATAAATATAATATATTAATGATATTTTTTTAAAAAATGGCTAATTTGTCAGCAAAAATCTAATAGTTTGTATCTGCAAAAATGTACAACATAAAAGAAAAGGTGGGTCAACTCGAAAATTAGGTATGATGCTATGAAGATAAACTGTCATACCGTGCTGTATGTAACTGTATCTGGACATAAACCGTCATTCTTCATTTGATGAAACAGCTTAACACTGGTATCAAACTTGCCATTTCTCACCAGACAATTGAGGATAGAATTACAAATAAAAATATTATTCTTTATTGGTTCTTCTTGAATATTATTGTATACTTCTAGTGCCTTCAAAGGATTGAGACCTCTCCCCATGAACTTTATATAACTGCTGTAAGAAGAAACATTGGTCTTTCCAGTCTCCTGCATCCACTCAAACAGCTGCAATAACAAATATAAAATGACAGGTATTTAGGAAGTTCTCTAACCCACCGGTTAAGGCGACCAATAAAAATGAGCAACTAACACCTTGATCCTCATTCAACAATACATAGTTACAATCAGATAAATGTTCCCAGAAGCACCTGAGATAGATCCTTCCACCTACTTAACATCCCAAAATGCCGCAGTATAACA
The DNA here is from genome assembly GCA_037974625.1 of Cucumis cinereus. Taxonomy (NCBI): domain Eukaryota; kingdom Viridiplantae; phylum Streptophyta; class Magnoliopsida; order Cucurbitales; family Cucurbitaceae; genus Cucumis; species Cucumis cinereus. The sequence continues at coordinate 12,153,777 of JBBPDJ010000017.1, forward strand.
TTCAAATCTTGCGCTTTTAGTAGTCCACCATATCTGCACAAGAAAAGATAATCCAGCTTAATGTTTCAGCCCCAAAAGGATATTCAGTTTTGAATGATAACGAGAAAGATAACTTCTGGCAGAATCCCATCTTTTGAACCAAAATAAGAAAGAAAGAAAAAAAGAAAGAAAAAGAAAAAGATGAAAGGCTATGAGAAAATTGAGAAATAGACAAGCCTCAGCAGTTACTAATAAGAATAAAAATGGAAAAAGTCATAAAAACAGTAAAACACCAAACAAGAGGTATTATTGAAGCAAGACTATGCTATAAATATCCTTCCATAACTTTCTAGCCTGACACTCCAACAATTAGCAAAAACCCAGCCTACCTGAGCATTCTTCCTCTGTCCTAAAAAGTAGATGGTAAAATGACCAAGACCTTGTCCATCATAGTTCATGTTCATCAGCCTCAACTTGGACCAACAACACCCTAAAAGTCTGAAGAATCTTAACCACATCTTTCCAAGAAAACCAATACTTACAAAAAAGATGTCTTCCATCACTTCTTTGCACAATACATTTATAAGACCATACTAGTAGGCCTCAAGCTGGAATCCTGAGTTACTGTTTATGTTCTCCCAATAAAAGTAAGCCAAACAAAAACTTAACGTCGATAGAAACTTTAACCTTCCTTGAATAGGATTTGTTCTATAGGTTGTACAACTGAGCCCTTAGGTTCTAAGGAGACAAGATAGAAACATTAAGGGAACCTTCCACAACTTTGCAAAATAAAAGGGGGTATGCTTGGTTGAGATAATGAAGTGGTTGAAAAGATTGAACTCTAAGAAGACTCTACATTTCTTATCTTTATCCACCCATTGTACGAAGGGATCGTTACTCTACCCTCTTCCTCTTCACCGTTGGTGTCTGTTACGATTGACCACTTTTTTACTATCGAAAATCATTTGGGTTACAAGGCGAAGTTCATGGCCCCGTATCATCGGCGAATCTACCCAGCAACACATCACAAGACCCCAAGCTTGATAGTGATAAATCATAAAGTATTTTGGGCCTATACCCTTTACCAAAATTCAATCATACTTTGGTTGCTCCCTAGCAACTTCACTCAACCTTGTCCCTACAAAAAGTCACTCCCCCTTTGATTTTTCCTTTACTCCCCCTTTACCTCCCTCTTCACCACCATTACCCACCATTGCCTCCTTTTCTTTTATCCTTTTCTATCCCAAAATTCTTGTGGCCCAACCCTTCACAACCCTTTTTTAGTCCTCCACCCAACCCAACCCAACTAAATATTAACCTAAGCCCCGCTCGCTCATGGTTTCAAACACTCGTCTGAACCTATCTATTTTTACCCACTTGTCCTAGGATCTCTTTTCCATCATCAACCCATCGTCTTTAATTCATAACTCCCCTAAAATTACCGTTAACCCCCACAACAGTCCCTACTTTCTCAAATCCGACACCTAAAATTCAATCTCCATCCATCTTCTTAACATCGATATCTATGACCCAGTTTCCAGTCCTTATGCTTCATCTTTCCCCCATCCCCACCCCAAACCACCCTCCCTTCTTCTCTACCCATCATCCCTACCAATCTCAAACCTCCACCTCCAGAGCTCCAACTCTGGGAAGCCCCTATTATGAGGCAATATATATCAAGGGAGGAATCTGGCGATCTAGATCCATTTGCTTTTTGGCTCACTAGAATCCTAGGGACTTCTTTACCCATTAAAGAAGTCTTATTTTATAAAGGAACTGGAGGGTTTTTCTCATCTTTGTGTTGATCATTGGTTACTGGGAGGAGATTCCAACATGGCACGATGGTCTTCTTAAACTTCTAACTCGGGATAAAACACGAGAAGTATGGGACCTTTTAATTGGTTCATTGAGAATACTGTTCTTATTGATATCCCCCTCCAAAACAACCTCTACACTTGGTTTTATTTTCATGATTCTTTGATGCATATGTTGATTGATCGATTTTTAACAATTAAAAAGGTGTTAGATAAATTTAATGGCCACTATTTGAAGGCTTGAAAGACCAACTTCTTATCGCTACCCGCTGCTTCTCTCCATTGGTCACACATCTTAGGGATACACCCCCTTTTTCGATTTGAGAATATGTTGTTGAAACATAATTCCCTTTCTCCTTTAGTGGACCATTGGTGGAGAACACCCCTATTTGTGGTTGACCGGGACATGGATTGATACAAAAACTTAAAGGTTTGAAAAGCTATTCTTAAAGAGTGGAACTGTGAGACCTTTAGCTGCAATATCACCCAGAAACACCAGCTTATTGCAGAAATTACCTCTATCAATAGCATGGAGCAATCAAGGGATATGTTGGTTTCCCATAAACTACAAAGAAACACTTTTGAATGAACAGCTTCTTCCTTGGTTGCTAAGGAGGTGACAAAAATGTAAGACAAAATGGCCAAAGGAGGGCAACATTAACTGATCAATACACAAAAAAAAAAAAAAAAAAAAAAAAAAAAAAAAAAAAAAAAAAAAAAAACAGGGCAGCCACTCTCTCCAGAAAATCTCAAATTGGCTCCCCATCTCCACACAACAAGCATCACTTCTAGAAACCATCTTCACAAAGGAAGAGGTCAAATCTGTTGTTTCTGAGCTCAATTCCAAAAAATCTTCAGGTCCCACGGATTCACCAGGTACCAACAAGGTGATTTTCATTTTTTGTAACTCAATCGTAGAAACTTCAAAGTTAAGCATCTTTAACTTGGAGTAATTCTATGTTAGCAAGCACGTGAGTGAGAACCAAGGATGTTGAAAGGATTCGTATTGGTATGTGAGTATGTGGGGATAGTCTTCCCACTTAGGAACAGTTCAAAACAAGTAAGGATGACATTGGGCAAAAATGTAGGGAATGTCAGGGCCATTAGGTGCCGAATACAAAATTCGAATCCTGGTCTGAATCGTGGCTAACGCATTACATCTTCAATCCATTGTCAACACAATTCCATCTAAGATCCAGCATTAGAATTCTCTTGCTGCCATCCAACTACATATAGTTCTTTACCAAAATGGATAATTAACTAACATTGACAAAGAAGAGAACGCCTTTCTGACAAAGTAAAAAAGAAAAAAGAAAAACCTCCCACAATTCAAAATCCAAATACACATAGCAAAAAGTTAAAAGAAGAAGAACCTGGCAAGAGCCGGAGCTAAGTCGGAGCAATCTTTAACTTGAGCAATAGCGGACTGTCTCTCAAGGTATGACTTCGAGTGGCGCTTGTGGGCGCCATTGAAGAGTTTAGCATTTGAAGAGGCGGGGAGGAATTGAGGGTCTTTAGGGAGAATTGCGACAGAATTAGATTGATTGTTCTTGAGGCTGGGGACAGCATGCGATGCAGAAGCCATTACAGAAGAAGGTGTGGGCAACCAAGTCCGGAGGACATGGCGGTGATATCCATTACCAATAACGGAGAGTTCCATTTGGAGACAGTGCGAGGGAGTTTACTTGTGGATAAAAGTAGATATTTGAACCAACCACCGTCCGTCGCACTCCAAAATATCAAAGCATAATAGTAAAATCAACGTTTTTTCTTAAGGTTTTTGTAGGGATTATCCTATATCAAACCTAGCATTTTAGTTAATCTACTTGTTTTTAATATTGAGATTAGCATTCGTAAATTAAAATTAAAAAACTATTTTCTCTCCCTTTTTCCTCTCACATTTCTCTTGCCACCCAGTGTCAGTGGCATTGCAATTTGCAGGCAACCACTTGCCTTTGCCTCGACACTTACAATCGAACTCTCTGGTAAGGCAACCAATCATGTTAAGACAAAGAGGAGAAATAGAGGCAATGTGGGCCTGAAGGCAATTGGGTTTGGTCGCCCTCGACCTAACTGAGGCAAGCAACTCCACTAACAGATGGACCTGCCCAATCTTCAACAATTGGTCCAATACGTTTCAAGACTGGCTCGGGCCACTCGGGCTCAGTCAAGGTCGAGCCCATTCTCTCCCCCCAAAATAAAATCTTAAAGCAATTGGGATTTTCTTTTTTTCTTTTTTTTTTTTCTTTTTTTTTTTGCCAACTCTAGTATCTACTCGTTACAATTGATAATGAAATTCTAAAATTGTTACTGTTCGTAATTTATTAATTATTTTCTTTTTGTTATATATATTGTGTTGGGCTTGTAGATCCAATTAAAAGAAAAGTTATTTTATGTATAATTAATTTTATTTCACTATTTAATATAATTTGATAAACTCATTATTAAATTAATTATATGAACAAATAAAAATATCACACGCATCACAAGTGTTTGGAACCAGTGCCTACAAAATTGTAGGGAAAAAAAAAAAGTATATACAAAACTTGGATTGCAAGAGTTGGAGCCAAAGAATCTGATTCATCTTGCAAAAGATCAATTGTTCATCATCACTAATCCAGTAATGGAACTCGAACCGACGTTCTCCGAAGCCATAACTGATACATAACCATATGAAAAGTATCATAATCAACTGGAGAAGAATGCCATTTAAAGTGTTTCCGCACTCTCAACACATTACTTTGCAGTCTTGCATATTCCTCATCGTTGATTCCCTTGAGGATTTCCTTCAACCTCGGGATATCTGATGTTGTTACAACAACCGAGAAGCTCTTCCAATTCAAGATATCACCAAACGGGAGGTCATAGTAGTTGGCAATGATCACAGGAACACATCCATAAAAGATGGAATCTCCAACTCGGGCAGTGTTTACTTCGAAGCCTTTGACATGAAGGCAGAACTTGCTCCTGAGTAGTTCATCAGCATAAGGTGTCTTAAGACGACCCGAATAAGCAAAGATCTCTGAATCCTTACCCCACACTTGAACAAGCGCTTGACGCGTCGGAGAGTTCATTGCTCCTGCGAAAAACGCAAGCCTCGTCCTAAAAAAAGGAACAATTAATCATCACCTCACATTGAGGTTACAGTCATATCAATAGACAAACTATTAAGCCAAAGGGAGGAGGAAACAGAAGATCCATCACTTTGCATTAGCCATAAACTCACCTCTTTGAAGAAGCAAGATTTGGAGGGTCTTCTTTCCTAGGCCAGATTTGGGGCAGAGCTGCATCCTTATGTGAAATATAGCCTGTTAAGAAGTAGCTAGAAGAGCAAACAACTTGGACAATGCTCGACTTAGCTTCACTTGATTTATCCATAGCAGATCGTCCAACCGAATGGCACGCAACGTAGAAATGATCCGCCCCACCCGTTCTATTCCAATATGGATACTTGTGGCTAACATCGAAGATGTAATCTCGAATGAAGTTAGGGATACCGCTAACGCTAACCCGACGGTCATTGCGGAGGCCAGTGATCGAGAACGGTAGGAAGAAGAAGTCGGCCTCCTTAGGATCGTTTGTGATGAAATGGCTTTTGATGAGAGATTTCTTGAAGTAACTCTCACTAGCATAATTGCCATGGGGCTCAAAGTCCTCTGGCAACAAAGAACGTGCAAATGGTTCGCTTCTTTTGTGAGGATAAACGTAGATCTTGAAGCTTTTGTTCATTTCTTTGTAGTCTTCAAGAAATAACTCTTCATCATGGAACACTCCCTCGGCTTGTTCATGGCTTCCCCTTCCTAAAGCACACACAAGCAGGGCATCCATTAACACAAGTTAGGAACGTGATTGTATCTTAGAAGGAGGACAAAACAGAGGAAGCTCAACTCAAAATCATTAATAATTTGAATAGAAGATTAAACAATTCAACTGGACAAGGACATTTTCCTCCTCCATAAATATTATCAATTCGTTTAGTAACCATTTTCATTTATGATTGTTTGTTTTAAAAATTAAACCTATTTTTTTTCTCAATTTCTTAGGATGATTTGTATCTTTTTCATAAAAGTTATATTATTCAGTAAATACTAAAAAACAAAAACAAGCTTTTAATTCTTTTTATCCGTTTTCAAATTTTAGGTTAATTTTTTAAGACATAGTTAGAAATTGGATAACAAAACAAGAAAATTAAAGATAGAAGGAGGTATTCAAAGCTTAAATTTCAAAATTAAAAACGAAAAACCAAATAATTATCAAATTAATTTAAAATTTTAGATTTAACAATAATTTAATGTACGAATGTCTTTTAACCTACGATTTTAGATAATCAAACGAACTTTAAAAAAAAATGTAACTTAACTAGCATCAAATATATACTATCGATCCCAAAATTCGGAGGTTGGATCCACCAACCCATATAAAAAGGAAAAAACCACATTAGAATCCAAAGCTGACAACATTAATCAATCAACCATTAAGTACAAAAGTCATACAGATAATTCCGAATTCCTCCACTGAAAAAGAAAAAAAAAAAAAAAAAAAAAAGAAGAAGAAGAAGAAGAAACATGGGTTTTACCAAATGAGGGAAGAGGAGAAGAGGGTTGAGTCTGAATCCGCGGCAGAGGGGGACCGCCATTGTCGTCCTGTAAACTGACTTTCTGAGAAACCCGAAGAGTTGTAATGGAAAGATTAAGAGAAGAAACGTAGCGAGAAGAGGAATCAGCGAAATGAGAAGGGATTTGAGGGGGGAAAGGATTAGGAGTAGAAGTGGAAGAGATGTAGAAGAGGATGAAGAGGAAGGAATTGAGAGCTAGACAAGTGGGGATGAAGAAAAGGCCACGAAACCAGTTGGTAGAAGAAGAAGAAGAAGAAGAAGAGGATGAGGAGGAGAAGGATCTCCATGGAAATGGAGACTGAGGCATGGAGGAAACAGAGAAATGAAGGAATTAGGAAGGGTTTGTTGTAATGAATGGGCAAATTTGGTAGGAAAGACGAAACCCATTTCTTCAAATAACCAAAATTCAAAGTGAAGGAAGAAGAAAGGTCAAAGAAGAGGGGTTTGTTTGTGGAATTTTCAATTCCATGGGGATGATGAGAGCAAGAGAGAAACAGTAAGAACCTGTTTCTGTCCAAACTCATCTTTGCCTTTTCTTTTGGGTTTTTAATATTTGTTTATTTTATTCTTTTTCCCTTAATATTAATTTTTTTTTCTTTTTACTTTTAGTTTAGCGTTTCGAAACGTTACACTCTTAGTCTGCGCTTTAGTCCATCAAGTTTATGAGTTGACGTTAAACATCATTGAAATTTTTATCAAAAATTTCATTTTTTTTTTCTTTCTTTTGCATATTTATTCAAAAATATCATCTTACAACTCCACATTTAAACACAAATTTTCTAACTCTAACCTATTAATTCATACTTAGACTCAAAAACTTAAGATTAAGAGGACGTTTAAGATACTATGTCGAGTTACGAAATATGAATTAATATACTAGAGTTAGAAAATTTGTGTTTAAGTATAGAATTGTAAACAATGGTGTATTACTATTTTTTTCATAAAGATTGAAATTGGGTTTTAAATTTTTACTTTATAATTATTTTAGATTCATTAATATACATTAATGTCAAAATTGAAGAATTGGTTTAAAATAACTATTTCTAGAAAAAAAATTAATAGATAAAGAAATAATGCCAACATACGTGATTATTAAAATTAAATATATCATTATTAAATGTTAAGACATTATCAGCTATCATACTTAAAAAAAAAAAACAAAGAATATCAATTATTATACTTAAATTCAACATCTAATTAATTAAATTTAATAATTATTGTAGGGCGTGGCTCGAACCTCCCACCTCATGAGATGGCAGAAAATGTCAATTAACGCTCAACTAAGTTAATTTGATAATAATTATTATATTTATACTCACTAAAAAAAACACATTGATTTGTACCATTTTCCAATATTTAATAATTGGTCCTTGTTTAACTTTATGATCAAGAGTGGTTTGTTTCTTTTTATAGTATAAAATTGACAATGATTAATCTGAGTTGGACTCGATGCAAATTAAGAATTGATCAACCAACTTTATATAACCATATCTTTATAGTAAATAAATGACCTGATTTTCTCTTTCTTATTTATCGATATATATATATATATATATATAGGGTTTAGGGTTTAGGGTTATCTTTATAGTAAATAAATGACCTGATTTTCTCTTTCTTATTTATCGATATATATATATATATATATATATATATGATAAAAAATGATAAAATGAACAAAATATTTAGGGACAACAACAAGCAATATTTTTTTTTTGTCATTTTTTTCTATTAAGCATAAATAGTTTGTTTTTTTATTATTATTCTTTTAAAAAAAAAAAAAAAAACCCTATTTCTTTTTTACTTCTAAGCTTTTCATCTTACATGTGTATATATGGTTTCACTAAACTTTCAATTTCATTAGACTATAACCTAAAACTCATATAAGTGTATGATAAAATACTGACTTTAAAATTTAAAAAGTGATATAATTTTTACTCTGAAAATAATTCATCCTAATTTAAATTATATTTATTAACATAAATATTATCTTATGCTTATAAAATTATAAAACCTATATATTGTACAAAGAAAAAAACAAGAAAAAATAATTGCTACACTTTGTGAGTTTGGTCTAACTCTAATTCTAAACATAAATTTTTGCAATTCTCTTAATTAGACTGGGTGAATTAACACAAATTAAGTAATTTTTAAATAGTTTCATTTTTTTTTTGTTATTTATAAGAATTTCTGTTTATTTTTTCTACCTTCCTCGTGAAGTATATGGTGTATAATAGATTTTTGGTAATTTAATCATTTTTAGGTTTACACACTTTATTTTATTCCATTTAACTGATTGCACTAGTAATATGTCGAAATTTAAACAGTATTCGCTCCACATGTCTCTTTCTAATTTGTGAGTTCTCCAATCAAATCCTACCATGTGGCAAAAGATATTTTTTTGAAAAATAAATTATTGGTTTTATCGTGTATTAAATTATGAGTTACGTGAAAATATGTGTAACCTACCCTACATCCAATCATTACTTATATGTCAATATTTAAATATTTAAATAATAATGCTTATTAAGATTAAAAGTTTGGAGAAAAATTTGTGTTTGGTCCTTGACTACACCTATTTTGGTGCCATTTCAAGAAATTATCCAATAAACTTGACCATTTATTTTTTTAAAAGAAAATTGTCAAGTTTATTTCTTTATGGAAAACAAATGGATTTACAGTAAAATTATCAAATTCTAATCTTTTTTATATATATATAATTGAAGGTATGTTAATTAAGAATAAAAAATAAAAAAGAATAATTGAAAAAGGGTTGATGTGTAAATAGAATGAAGTCAACATCGTATGTTAGTATTTTTAAATTTTTAATTAATTGTTAATATTAAAAAATGGCGACGTCGCTGTCCATGTGGCGGTATTTAATAATTAATATTATAATGTAACAAATTAAATAATTAACTTAAATTGAAATTAGGTGACAACTGGGACTTTTCAATAATTAGAGATCTGTTTTTGGGATTTGGAGACTGCTTCCCCATTTTCCAATGATTGTTTGTTTACTTGGGCAGCTTTAAATTACCGTAGCAAAAAACAGATATACTCATATGAGTATTTCTCCTATCTTTTTACTATATAAAATAGAATTAAAATTTATTTTTTAAAAAAATAACTTTTAATCTTATTTTTGTATAGTAAAGCGAGAAAAACATGTAGATAGATGATCATAGTATGCACCTAATCATTACTCATATTTCAAACTAAATTTAAAAAAGAAAACTCCAATGTCATGTTGGTTTTAACTTAAAAAAAAGTCGATATATTTAACAACTAATCAATTTTTTTTAAAAAAAAACACACAAAAAACACAAGTTTATGAATTAAGTTGATTTGATAGTACACTTGAAATCAACTTTTTAAAAAAATAAGATTTTGAATGTTTAATGATTAATATCTATGTTGTCATGGCTACCCAATGATCCTCTCTATCGAAATTTTCGTCAACTACCTTGGGTGATCTTCACCATCATCACTACTAATAGACACTCTCTAGTGACCACCTCCACCTACCACTTTGGTCAACACAATGGAGAACCAATTTTGAGGACTGCCAATACCAATTCGAATTCTGCTGATCACCACTCAAATACCACAATCTCCTATACTTTTTTTAAGTGCAAAAGTAGAAATTCAAAACCAAATCATTGGAGGCAGATGCTTCGAGATATAGACTAAAACAAAAATCACTAATGAACACATTTTGGACTATAAACTTTCACTTTGTATTTCTTACAATTACATTGGCATACAAATGCTAGGTCCTTAAACTTTTGTTGGCCCAAAAACGCATTGTTCTATTTGTTCAGAGCAGTAATAGCTGTAATAGAAATTGCAATTTGCGGAAAAACAAAAAAGTAACCAAGTCATAGAGAATTGCTTCCAGCTGTCAAAGTTTGAACTAAAAACAATGGTAATACCAAATTCAAATAAAGCACTTAACTTGCATATCTTTAAAAGATTCTAAGAAAAAATCAACAATCACTTGTTGGCACCATATTCGGAAAAACGCAACATTATAATTAAGTATGTCCACTTCGAGATCATATAAATTGATACTATCCTATATGAGAATGAGAATATGGCAAAACTTTGTAATAAAATAATGTCTTCAGAGTTTAATATGTGGTGAAGCTAAACCCTAAACCCTAAATATAGTATAAAATGACAATTTGTTCTCACAACTATATGTTTGGTCGTTTGCCTTGGGTCTTTTGTCTTCTAGTCCTCCCTGCAAATAGCAGAAAATTGTAGTTAAAAACATAAGCCAACACGAAAAATAGATATAGCAACAGACTATAACATCACACACGCACACATCTTTTGAGAATATATCAATTCACAACCCTAAGCAACATGGTTGTATAATTTAAATTCTAAACTAATTTTGTATCATTTCGTTCGACAAACATTATGGGACATTTATAATTAGTGTGAAAATCTCTCAATAGGAAAAGAAAAATGGAGAAAAAACTCAATCAACTATCAATTTACTTGGTTCAGTTCACTAGAATTAAGTCTTAATTTCTTCTAGCAATTTGAAGCTACCACCTAGCAAAATCTTTTTAATCCAAACTGTTATATAAATTTAAATCCAAATATGGGGCTTACGTGAATGTAAAACTATTGACACTTGCACTTGCATCTACCGTGGTCGGAGCGTTTCCAGAACTTTGCAAAAAATCCATATCCCACAGCTGCGCAAACAATAACACAGAGATAGAGGTTTTATTAGTCATAAAAATTAAAAATGAAAAACAAAGAGAACAAAAACAGTTGCAATCAAGGTTTCACGACACGTGAAACCACAGGTACCACAGGTAGACAACAAAAATATGGAAGAACCATTCCAAGATATTTCTTAGGCCTCCGAATTTCTGAAAATTTCCAAAATTAAAAAAAGAAGTAAAATAAAATAAAACTGCTTTCGTTAATTTTTATTCACCAAGAATTTTTTTTTAAGAAGATAAAATATATTATAATTTGAACTAATGCCAATTCCGCCCAACATTGTTGGGAAGGTTATAAACTCTTGCTTTACCCATAGTTGGGAAGGTCGGACCAACATGATGGCTACTTCAGTTCATCATACCACAACCATAGCATTTGACATTAGTATCTAGATTGGGATAATGATAGGCCTTGCCTACAACTTTTTAATACTCAATTAGAGGAAACAAGGAAGTTTTGAGGGTTTCTCACCTCTCCCAATTCTCCTAAGAACTCTCTCAACAGAAATCAGCCAAAAAAAAAAAATAACCCTGATACATCGCCTTTAACTGTGTACTCCAGACTCTCTGCCACTGTAACAAATTCCCTTTTGTGGCCCCCACTTCACAACTTGTTCGTTTGTTATGATTCTTTTTTCCTTTATATAAATATATGCACACGTATATGGCGAAACCATACTTTCACTAAAATTAACTGAAGAACAATGCCAACAAAATTGTCGGTCTGGTTAGTATTTTCTCTTCTTTTTCCTTTTTATTCCGGTGAGTGTCCAAACCAGCTTACACGTACTTCGACTAATCTCACTGGACAACCCATCTAACCCTACAACATTTGAGTGTCAAGAAAACTTATAGGAAATTGATTCCTAGATGGGTGGTCACCGTGAATTGTACCCATGAACTCTTAGTCATTTATTGAGACTATGTCTCCATTTTTATCAATAGATCAGCCCATGATGGTCTGGACTGTTTAGTATTTCTGGACTGATAGTTCAATCGGGATTGAGCATAAAATGAGCTGACCAAAACAGTTGGATGGGGGACTTACCTTTATCATGTTATCATGTGAAATACTGCCGAGAAACTTTCTGTCATGGGAGAAAGCTACAAGACAAGACAAAATTGTTAAAAACGTTATGCTAAACATGAATAGAAAAACAAACTACAGAAAAGTAGCTAATTAAGTGTTCCAGACCAAAAAGAGCTCAAATGATATGCTGAATTAACAGTCAAAGAAACTCAGGTCTTCACTTCATTGATAAAATGAATACAGGTTGGTTACTTAATATCAGCCAAAACGGAAAAAGATCTTACCAAGACGCTCCACAGGGTAGTCAGAGTGTTCTGCAATTGGTTGAATTACTCTATTGGGCAATATACCTACCAGACTAACGAAAATAACACACAAATAAGTGAACTATAATACAGGGAAGATAAAAATACATGCTCTTCTATATGTGGATCAAAATAGGATTGCATCTATTTATCAAATTCTCACCTGATGAGTCCATTCTCAGATGCAACAATGACCCGGTCTTCATCAAGCTAAAAGGAAGGAAAGAACTGACGCGGTAATTGAAAATTTCCTTCAAGATATTTAAAAATGTCAATACTACCAGACGTTACACAAGCTCTTACCTTTAGCAATGCATTCACAGGACGTTCAGAGGCACCAACAAAGCGATCACTGAAGAAAAATAAAATGAGGAACGAATCAATAAAGAGAAAGGAAATTGGCACCAATATAATTAATACAGCCAATCACAAGAATGAATTCCTGGTTTCATTAAAACGATTAGACCAATACATCATACACATTCAAGAAAAAACATATATGTACACCTGCAGTCCTGGAAGAAACCCCATGAATACAGTAATAGAGTTCCATCTTGTGATCCACAGATGACTTTACGTCCATTCTGACCATATACAGAAAAAAAAAACCATAAAAGAAGTAAGAAAAGTGACAAAGTTAAAATAACATGTTATTTATGAAATGGAGGATAAATGTTTATTCGCACTCAGTTAGCAAATTCTTCATGGCAGTTCAGATACTTCCCTAACACAAGAAGTTTTGAAAATTAATTCTCCCCTTTAATCTCCTTGGGGAAAATGTGAAGGGCGATGAGGAAGTCAGAATATTCAAATTAGGGGGGATAAAAAATAATAAAAATATAGTTTGAGCAAGGAATCTTTGCTTGCATTTAATCTTTACATTAGAGAAATAAAATTGCCTAATGATTGAGGCCCAAAAAGATTTTTAAAAAATAACAAAGTATACACTTAAGCAGTTTGGTTTATCAGATTTGAATCGGAGTTAAAAATGAAAATTAAAAAAATTTACAAAAGATGGGGTGACAAATAAGATATCAACAAGCCCCAATGACTTGCTTTTTTTTTTCTTATTTTTTTTTGCTAAATAAGAAACAATTTATAAAATTATACCAAAGACTTCTCCAATTGAACAAAAGAGAACCGAAGCTATAGAGAGAAAAAAGCTTAAAGAATCTACACCGTCGCAATGAAAATCACAGCTTTCAGAAGCAAATATGTAAATGTTTGTCTAGGATATGATTGATCTCTATCATACGTAAATCTACCTTCATGGTAACAACAGATAGTAGCTCTTCTTCTGAAAACTCAGATCGAGCATGGATCTGCATTTAAATAGAACTAATCAACATGAGAAGTAAAAGAGATTGTTTTAATGAACTTCTGAAAAGTCAAAGCAAGTTTAAATCCGCAGCAAAACAGCACATAAAATGAAAATTGAAAACAGTAAAAGATATTGTTTAACACGTTGTAATCACACAAATTACGTCATAAAAACTTTGAATGGCTAACCTTGTTTCTCCTAAGATTCCATACAGATAGAGTCCCATCTCCACTTTAAAACCAAAACAAAAAACAAAATGTTAAAAAAGGCAATAAAATCTTAGAAGCAAGTTTTGACAACATTATAGGCCTAATTTATTGATATAATCCAGGATGCAGCCAATTTCTCATTTAAATTCTTCAAATGGAAACGAGGGTAGAATCAAGTAGATGACTAGCAGGAATTCATAAAGTTGTTTCTTGAATCTTCATAAATTTACATAAGATAGAGGTTTCATAAAGTTTTTTGTTCCCAACTTTAAGTGATCTCAAACCTATATAAATTAGAAAGTAGATTACGCAAAAGAGATTACAAAATCATTCTCATACCCAGCAATTTATAAACTTAGAGGTGCGCTAAACCACAACAGCCCTACAAGGCCCAAGTCTGAGGCACTAAAAAACATTACTTATGGGCACACAACAGAAAATGTACATAATCTATATATATACAAAGAAAAATAGTATTATGAATAAAAGATATGAAAATTTAATGAGTAACTTTAAGGAAAAGGTGAATATTTTTAAAAGAACATTCATGACTTTCTAAGTTAAAGAGAGAGAGAGAAAGAAATTGTGATGCTAAGGCCCACGACTTTAACACGCTTCGGCTTCATTAAGGGAGTCTCGCTTTGAAGCAAGGCACAAGACCAGCGCCAAGGCATGTGCCTCAACACTAACCATACTTCAGTCTAGGGTCTACCAAAAATGATTCAAGTTTAACAAACTTCAGAAATCTTCAAGAATTTAAGCTAATAAAACTGAAATGAAATAGTAATTACTGCAAGGATTACCTTGTTGCCAAAAGCTTCGTGGAATCGGATAAATAGGTCATATCTGAAATATAATCATCATGGGCTTTGAAAGAACTGCAGCAAGAACGTTGTCTGGTATCCCATACCTTGAAAAGATACATCAGTCTTTAATTTTGTAGCTTTTCCATATCAATTATATTTCCAAAGCATTGAGGAAACATAAAATTAGAAAACAGAAAAAACAGTGACAAGAAAATAACCTTGATGCCACCATTGTCATCACCTGAAGCAACCGTTTCTGAGGTTATGTTGATCAATTTACTGACTGCTTCACTGAAGAACAATGTGGACTATCATATTACTCAATCTTATATTTCACTGAATATGCATGAAGATGGACAAACTGAAAACAGAAAGAAAGGAACATACTCATGTGCATCTTCAAGACGAGCGATAACAGCACCAGTCTCCACATCTGTAGAGAGAATGGAATGGTCTGAGGAACCTGTCAAAATTGCTGACAAACAAACAATAAACCAATCATTTAAAGGTCAAAACACCAACAATTTGGCCAAAGGAAGTAAAAAAGAAAAAGAAAGAGAAAAGAAAAGAAAAAAAATAAAATGCTATACCACGTCCGTCGTTGATGAATCTAACAGCTCTGCAAGATCCAGCATGCGCTTTAACTTTAAAGAGCCTAAGATAGACAGAAAAGTTTAAATGAGCATGAATATAGAATATATTACTTAAACTATAGGCTAAAGGAGTTCAAATAAATTTGTGCAAGATGAAAAGTTCTCTCTTGTTCAAAAAATACTATTTATACAGTAGGTAACAGGAGTTCAAACAAATTTGTTCGAAGTGCATATGGGGGGAAGAAGACCAACGGTTACCATACCTTTGGGGTAAAGCATTTGCATCATAACGGTACCTGCAAAGACGAACGTAGAATTTGACAAGTGATTGAAGAAACGCAAATGAAATCAAATAACTTAGAAAACGTGAAAGGGAAAGTACAAGTGGAGTTTGCCCCCGATCACACCAGCTGCAACCAATTGATCGGATGGATGGAAGTCCAAGTCGAAAGGAATGTCTGCAAGGTTTATTTCCATGCCTACGTCTAACACTCTGGTCGAATCAACACAATGGGAAGTCTGTACCAACTACCAAGAGAGTGTTACTTCCTGTTTGGAGCCTCTAAAGTTCAAAGACAAGCGACACAGCTGTGGCTATGAGAGGCCGATATAGAGTATAATTCAGCAACAAAAATATGACATGAAACGAATTTTCCGATCAATCTAGAAGCTCTTCAAAATCAACCATAATCTACAAATAAAAACTTATGCATTCTTTCATCAAATGAGCTGTAGTTTGAGCCATTCAAGAGATAAAAGAAAACCTAAAAGAAGATTGAGACAATACCAGCTACAATTAGGACGAGGGCGAGGACGGAGACGACGACGGCGGCGCCACAGAGAAGCTAAAAGGGGAGGGAAGTCGGGTGGAGCAAGTGAGAGGGAGAGGAAGAAGAAATAGTGCTACGTATATCGTAGGGTTTTTCCTTTTCCCTTCTTTTTTTTTTCCTTGAGGTTTTTGGAAATAAATAATTTTAAGTAATCAACTTCCCTAAGTTTTACTTCCGTGAAAATAATAAATAAATAAATAAAAGTTCACAAATCATAACAATTTTATTTATATTTGTAAATAATTTTATTTTTATTTTGTTATTTATTAGAATTTTTTATTTAATTAACTATCGAAATAAACTTAAATACAAATAGAGGGTGTGACATATATAAATGTTTTATTTTCTTAAATTACAATGAATAAATAATATTTTATGTCACCTTTTTTTTTATTATCTCCATAGGTCAATTCTGTATCTTCCTCTTCTTTTTATTTCTATAATTTTTTTGTCAATTATTTTACTTAGTATTTTTCTTTTCAAGACCATGCATCAGTTCGATATGTGGAATATATATATAATTAGCCTAATTTGTAGCTTTATTGACATAATTGATAAATTTTCAAAAATAAAAAACGACTTACACGGTTTTTTTAAAAAACAATTAGACTAATTTGTATGTCTTATTTAGTGACATAATTGACAATTTTTAAAAACTAAAAAACAACTTCCATGAAATAGGATTATTCATAATTTTTTTAAAAAAAAGTGAAATGTCATAATTGGTCGCAGAACCCTAGAGGGCCAAACTCAAAGGATATCCATTTAATAAATATTAACTAATTGACAATTTTCCAATATGAGAACAAATAATTAGGGTTAACCACATAATTGACAATAAATAATTATTTACGTTTAAAATATAAATAAATAAAAAATCAAGTAGAGGATGTAAAAATCATTCATGTATAAATATATTTGCTATAATTATAATTATTCTATGCAAATTATTTCTTAAATAATTTAATTTAGATTATTATTTTTTAATCTAAATAGGGTGTGTGAAATTAAGAGGTACATATGAAATTTGAAGACAAGAAGATAATTGAGATTTAAACAATTATTTATATTTATAATTAAGGTGTCAAAATCATGGAAAATTTGCTATAATTATGATTATTCTGGGTATATTATTCCTTAAATAGTGTTATCCATAATTATAGTAAATCTAAATCTAAATTAAATTAAATCTAAATCATTTCATTTAACTAAATTTGCTATTATTTCTTTAAATATTATTATTATTTATTTTTGTGGAAGTCGTACACGTGTTCGCGACTTCCTTCATCCAATCAACTAGTCCACGCTTCATCGTGGGACGTGACTGGACAAAAGAACGTGACTCGACAAAAAGAAGTCGTGGGACGTGACTGGACAAAAAGAATCGTATACCGAGTACATGACTGAAGAGTAAAATAACCCTACTTTAGACAATAGTTTGACTAACTACCACACTTTTGTTTTTCTTTTCTAACTCCACCTCATTTTTGTCATTTTTTTTTAAATCTATATTCTTAGAATTAGTCCTATATTATGTGTGTATATATTATAGACATAATTTATCTTGGATAATTGTTTTAAATTACAAAATTATTAAAAATATTTATAAATATAACAAAATTTGAAAGAATCTTAAAATATAACAAAATGAACAAAAAATAGAAATCTATCAATGTATATTATCAATAGAATCTGAAACTTTATTATATTTTAAAAGAAGTACTAACAGTTTTAGCATTTATAATAATTTTTTTACAGCTCAATCGCTGTAGAAACATTTTTTCAGTGACGTTCAAAATAAGCATAGAAAAGATAATATCAAGCAATCTAATTTGATTTCAAATGTGATATATCTGTATTTGTTATAAGTTCAAAATTTAGATATTCTCAAATCCTTGTTATATTTCTTCAACAGGAAACAATTAAATCAAAAGTATCCAAAATTACTTAGAAGCACACTTGGGGTTTGCAATACCAATGAATTGTGGATTCCATGAGGTGAAAATCCGAGAAGGTTTCAAAGGGAAACTCCTCGGAAAGATCTTTACAGAAACTTCAATCTCCTTATAATAAAATTTGCAAAGTAGTTTCTTCTAAACACTGTAAAGTTTCGAAATCAATAGAATGACAGACCCCAGAATCATACAAAAAACAGAAACCATACCTTCAAGATATATCACCATGTATGAAACCATTGCACAACTTGAATTAACGAGAAACAAACACAAAAAAAACGAAAAAAGAAGAGAAAAAGATACACAGGGTATATTATTATTCACGGCTTTAATAATCTTCCCCTTCTTCCTCTTCATCGACATCTTCGGCTCCAACTTCCTCGTAGTCCTTTTCTAGTGCAGCAAGATCCTCACGGGCTTCGGAGAATTCGCCTTCCTCCATGCCCTCCCCCACGTACCAATGGACAAATGCACGCTTAGCATACATAAGATCGAATTTGTGGTCAATTCTAGAAAATACTTCCGCTACGGCTGTGCTGTTGCTTATCATACAGACAGCACGCTGCACCTTAGCGAGATCGCCCCCAGGAACAACACTTGGGGGTTGATAGTTGATACCGCATTTGAAGCCAGTAGGACACCTGGAAAATTCCCATGGTACAACTTTTATTCATAGCATAACATTTAGAAAATGATGTATGCCCTGCGATTTGCAGGAACCTTTTCTATAGACCAACTAAACAAGCATCCTTTGAGGATGGTTACTTCAGGATGTGCATCATACTTTATAGCTTGATTTCAATCATATGCTAAGCCATGAATGAATTTTTTAATTTCTGCGGAGTTAACAAGTATAATTGGCTTCATAATCTAAGAAGACAGAGCAGTTAACTCACCAGTCGACAAATTGAACTGTTCGCTTCGTTTTGATGGTAGCAACAGCAGCATTCACATCCTTGGGTACAACATCTCCTCTATACATCAAACAGCATGCCATGTACTTTCCGTGCCTGGGGTCGCACTTGACCATCATGCTTGAGGGATCAAATACAGCATTGGTGATTTCAGGGACGGATAGCTGTTCATGGTAAGCTTTGGCAGAAGAAATCACAGGAGCATAAGAAGAGAGCATGAAATGAATACGTGGATAAGGTACAAGGTTAGTTTGAAACTCGGTTATATCCACATTGATAGCACCATCAAACCGCAAGGAAGTGGTTAAAGAAGAGATAACTTGGGATATCAATCGGTTCAAGTTGGTGTAAGTTGGTCTTTCAATATCCAACGATCTCCTACAGATATCGTAAATGGCTTCATTGTCAAGAAGAACGGCGACATCTGTGTGTTCTAGCAGAGAATGAGTGGAAAGCACGCTGTTGTAGGGTTCTACCACAGCAGTAGATACCTGCACACAAAGAATGTAACATTTTGATTTAATAATGGACAGTGAGAATGAGGAAAAATCTGTGGAGAAGAATATATGTTAACTCAGTATTTCTCAGCAGAAACAGAATTATCTTGACAAAAAGTAAGTGGCCTTTTCATAGCGTCTTGTCACCATAATTTATGAAAAATGTGTGGTGTACAATACCAAAGCCTTTACAATTTGTGTCTTACCTGTGGAGAAGGATATATGGAAAATCCAAGCTTTGACTTCTTTCCATAATCCACAGACAAGCGTTCCAAAAGTAATGACCCCAATCCAGATCCAGTGCCACCACCAACAGCATTAAATACTAAGAACCCTTGTAAACCAGTGCAATTGTCGGCTAATTTTCGCACTCGGTCGAGGCATAGATCAACTATTTCCCTGCCCACTGGAATGATACAATAAAGTAGGTTTAGTAATGAATGACCATAGTGAAAAAGGAAACTTTAGAAAAACTTGAAGGAACGCAAACACACGTACCTGTATAATGTCCTCTAGCAAAATTATTTGCAGCATCTTCTTTACCAGATATGAGCTGTTCCGGGTGGAAAAGCTGTCGGTATGTCCCAGTCCTTACTTCATCGATAACAGTTGGTTCCAGATCCACAAATATTGCTCTCGGAACATGCTTGCCCGAACCAGTTTCGCTGAAAAACGTGTTGAAAGCATCATGTGCAACACCGACCGATGTGTCACTGCAGCATACACAGGTAACAAATCATCATTAGAATAGGGGATCATTCACGGAAATTAGCCGTACCAATAGCTTGAAAGGGAACATAAAATCAAACGACGACTTCTTATGCCACTATCAAAGAAACTACATAAAACAAAAGATCCATTCTTAAATTTCATAAAAAGCCAAAGTTTAATTCAACGAGAAGATCAGAAGACCCCAACAATTCATTTTCTCAACAGAGACATCACCGCAAACTATCTAGCCTTAACAAACACCAAAGATTGGCCATTAGATTTGAAATTCCGGGAGCAAAGGATTACCAAATCAATTGGGTTAACTCGAAGCGAATTTTCAATTTGTTATTCCAGTTCTAGAAGGAGATCCATAGAGGTACATCCAATTAAAATGAAAATTAAAGCCCATTTCCACATTCCTCTTTTGATCTCTCATAAAGACTCAAATCCCACAACACATCAAGAGATCGGGAAAAAGCACCCAAAATTCCAAAACGAAATCCAAAATTCCAAAATAGCAAGTCCCACAAATTCAATTCAATCCCACTCACACACACCAATCACTACAAGGGAAATGGAATCTAATCTATCCAGTCAAAAAAACAAAAAAACAAATCAAGGATCAATACTGATGCATAGGTAACATCAATTGACAAAAAAAACCAAACCCAAATCAAGAAATCAAGTAAGAACAGAAAAGAAAAAGAAAAAAAAAACAACAAACCTGGGCATCAAACCATCGGGCTGGATGCCATGTTCGAGGCAGTAAAGCTCCCAGCAAGAATTACCGACCTGAATTCCAGCTTGACCAATATGAAGACTGATAATTTCCCTCATCCCGAATCAAAATCCGATCTCTCTCAAGGAAAGGAAGGATCGAGAGAAAACAGAGAGAGAAAAGGAAAAAGATGGGGGGAAGAAGATGCCGCTGAATGAAATTGCCGGCTCGCAGAAGGAAAAATAGAGAGAATTGATTGAATAAATAAATAAATAAATTTATGAATTAATCAATTATTGTTATTATTATTATTGGGTAAAAAGGGAGATTTTAGAAATGAAAGAAGTTTGTTATTTGTTTTTATTATTATTATAATTATTTTTAGGTTTAAACTTAAACCAAGTGTCGGTTTTGAGTGTGGGGATGACGGTAGTTTTAGGTTAAGGTCCTTCCATTTTCACCCCCTTTCCTTTTTTTACTATTTCCTCACGCGCTCTTCTTGCGCGTGGGAGTTGACTATATATATATATCCACTTATTTATTTATTTAATGAAGAATGATTAGAGATCAAATTACTATTTTAATCCCTCAAAGCCCCTATAATTTTGTCATCTTATCTTAATCTACAACTTACCTTTACCTCTTGTATTGAAATTTTCAAATCCATTGTTTCTAATTTTGTTGTGACTTAAAGATGGAAGATTTTGATCAGGTTTTTGTAATTGTTTACTAAAAAAACTAACTATTCAGCTTAGTTCAACCGTAGGCGACATGATTTTTCTACCTAGAGGTTAGAGGTACAATCTCTCATTCCCCTACATAATTTTAAATTTTGATTTAAATTTTCATCGACGTGTCAATATTTCTATCGATATTTTCACATTTTCATGAATTTAAATAAGAGATGAATCAATATTTTCTTTATAATGTACAAAATCAGTGAAACAAAAAATAAACATCAGGATATCACTAGTGTAAATATAATATAAACAATAGATATATTTACTTATTATAAAAATTAAAAAAAAAATTATAAACTAATTTTTTTAAAAATTTCTTGTTTTTATAATTTTTCTAGAAATATTCATCGACATCGATATTTAAACTTTACCCTTACCGTTATTGTACTTAAAAAACAATCGTAGCAACGAGGATAAAATCTTTTTGTTTCTACGTTAAAATTATGTAAATCTCAATCTCAATTAAATCTAAGAGACACTATTCACTATATTTAATAGTCATAAAAGTTACAAGATATTTTCTCTTTTTTTTTCTTTTTTCTTTTTTTTGTATAAATGATTGTGGGAGGTTGCTTTCATTTTAATGACACCATATGGTGTGGTTGTATCACATATATATATATATGTGTGTGTGTGTGTGTGCATATATGGTTATATGAAGATGGAAAAAATGGGATGTAATAAAATAAATAAAGAGAAATGGAATATTAAGTGAAGAAGGGGATGGGGGGTGGGGGGTTGAGAGGTTGATGGTGAGTTGTCAAGACAAAAGAAGCTGACATTAGCCAGCTGTGTGTTTGTCCCTATTATAACAACCCATCATCTTCTTCATCCACAAAGACAAAATATCTGATTGTTGTAAATATCAGTTTTATTCCCCCCCACTTCCACATCCAACAAAACAATATTCTTTCTCATAATTTATCTTCAATCAACCCACTAAAAAATATTTTTTAAAAAAAAACATTGAATAATAATGGTAATAAAGTTAAGTGATCAATTACCTTCATTGAATTTATTTTTACTATTGGTGTAATTGGCTCAAATCTAAAGATATCAATTTCATTTAAGTTTTTCTTTCTTTTCTTTTTAGTTGACAAGTCAGTTCAGTCAAAATCAAATAGACTTGTTGTCCATCCCTACATGGAGGAAAACACTCCAAGATTTTTTAATGGGTTACCCCAAAGCAGGGATTGGACTACAAACAAAAAGTCAGTAGCCTATTCTATTCTAAGAGCTTATTTAGACATGAACATTTCAAAATCACTCACATAAATGAGTAATAGACTTAATATAGAGTTAGTTACCACTCATACAATGGACAGAACAGAGCTTAGCTGCTCCCCTATTCCAACAGCTACACCTGCTGCCAGAAATTGATTATTTAAAAGGAGTGAGTTAAGAATTGGATGGTATTAAACATGTGTCTATAATTTAACAAACGAACAGTCTACGTGCAGCAGCTGGTGATGTGGATTCTAAGTTTTGTCGTATGAAAATGAACAACGTTAAGTTATAACATGTAAACAGACGTTGATCTAAGGTGTAGGTGTCTCTCTTCCAAGGTGCTTGTTCAGAGCAGTTTACAGTTTTACAAATGTCCAAATATTTACATTACATAGTAGCCTATCCACCTTAGAACAAACATGTAATTAAGAAAAGCTCCAATGTCCTAAAGACAAAAATGATCAGAGTGAATCAATTGCTCAACATCCAAAGAAGGGTCAAAAGCAATTAGGGAGGTGCAGAACATGTAAACATCGTTCAGTTTTGGGGTACATTCTCCTTTTTCTCATCCTCGCAACCAAGTGTTTCTGTATGACGAGTTATCACGCAGAGACGCGTCGTGGGGTTTGTATTCCATTACATACCCATGCGGGAGCTTTAAGTGCCTTTTGATCGAATCTCGCAGACCCATCACCGCCTGGTAGGATAATAATTGTACAATAAATTAACTTGTGGCCGTGTAATGAATTTAAGTGTGGTGGGTAGCAGTAAAAGATTGTGTTACTGACCTGATGATCAGATGCATTGCGGTTCCAGACGCTCAAAATATCCTCGTTGAAACGAATGCTAAGCACGGCACCACATATGTTATCGCCAAAATCAAGTTGGTCGCCCACTAATGCAAGAACCTGCAGAAGCATACAACGGAAGCTTTGATTGACTTATGGAATAATGAATACGCATGCTGAAAGCTCGTGTTAAGTACCCAAGCACATGCAAGTTTGACACAAATTTAGGACGAGCACAAAGGAGGCAATCAAAGGGATATAAAGATTCTTCTCACTTCTGAAGCCATAGACATTGCCTTTCATGCAGATATGAGATAACAAAGAAAATAATTACAACTTTGAGATGTGGAAACCTAAATAAATAACGTGGACATTCAATGGAATTACAAAATATCAACAAATAATAACCACGATGCACAGAAATTTTCCGTTGGAAACTACTGCAAAAGGAAGCATTCATTCCACCGTCTGCATGAACTCAAATGCTCAAAGACTAAAAACTACAAACATTTTCTTCTTTAAACATCTCTCATTTCTTTTTTCTTCTTTATCTGCTATACTTGCTTCAACCTTCGTCTTTAGGACTCCCTCAGTCTTCTTAATAAATCGAAAGGTATTCCACGAGTGACTATATCCGTCTTTAGTTTAGGTTCACTATGGCATTTGTTAGTTCCGTCTCTTTATTAGTTAATTTGGTATCGTTTATTAATGGAATATATTAAAAAGGGTAGTCGTTCACCACATGCGCCTAAATTCTAATGACGATCCCTTTCAAATCCCTTTTTTTTCCCTAAATAAAACAACAACTTTCATTGAGATTAAAAATGAAAGGTACAAAGCCCAGGAAGCCCCATAAAGACGACACTCAGATAATGAAAGGGGTCTAATTAATCAAAATGTTCTAAAAATTCTATCATTCCTCTCACCTCATATATCCCATAAAAATCGCACACACCCCAGCTATCCACAAAAAACACCTTTTTTTTTAAGGGCGGATTCAAGAGGAATTCACTATTTGTTGCTTGAATCTCTTGATGTCCCACATAATTAACACCAAAATCTTGTAGAAATAAGCTTCATATAGTTGTAGTGTAATGTCACTCCCATAACAGATGATTAAGGTCTTCCTCCACTTTCCGACACAGAATACAGCAAAATGGTCCCAAAAGCGTAGTTCTTTTCCTCACTAGCCACCATAAAGTATTAACACGACCAAGTAACACTTGCCAGGTAAAAAATCTCACTTTCTTAGGGACCTTAAGCTTACAAACAACCTCAAACACTAACTCTCTAGTGGGAGAAGGATCCAACAAAGATTTGAAATAAGATTTATAAGAAAAGCCATCACTAGGACTAGGACGCCAAATTTGGATATACTTTCTCCTCAATCTAAAAAATAGCTCAACGAGAGACAAAAGAGAAACAACCTCTGTCGTCTCTCTATCGGTCAACTACGATAGAACCGAAAGGAAAAGGACAGAATTTTCAGACCACATCAAAATATCTGATATAAGATGATTTTTAAGGGTAGATAAACGATACAGATGCAGAAAAGACAAAGAAATAATATTATCTCCCACCCACTGATCCTCCCAGAAATAAGTATTCTGACCATCCCCCACGACACAATGAGTAAAGAAAAAGAACGTAGGTAATTCAAAAGCAATGCTAATCCAGAGATATTTATGAGTGCTTTTAGCCTTTTTCAATATCCATTCAGAGGGGTGGTTACCATATTTATTACAATGATTTTGTGCCACAAAGCCTCTGGTTCATGATAAAACTGAAATAGCCACTTTGCCAACAAAACTCTATCGCGGCTTCTTAGGTTACCTATCTCCAAACCCCCTTGAAGCAACGCCCTAACACTTCCCTGCTAACAAGATGAGATCCCATTCCTTCATCAATACCATTCCACAAGAAGTCTCTCATCTGCTTTTCTAAAGTTTTACATACCAAACTAGGAATCCTGAATAGAGATAGATAGTGTACAGGGACACCCGAAAGCACAACTTTGATTAAAGTTAATCTTCCCACTTCAGAAAAGAAGCACTTTTTTACAAGACGCAAGCCTTTTTGCGAATCTTATCAACTATAGGATCTCAAAAGGAGGCAATTCTCGGGTTACCCCCAAAAGGAAGCCCTAGATATAGTGAAGGAAAGGAACCAACTTCACACCCAAAGTTATCCGCCCATCTCCTTATCTTATGAGTATCACTATGAATCCCCATGATCTGGCATTTAGTCTATTAATTTTTAGCCCAATATTGATTCAAAGAAATCCACCATTTGAATGATTGTAAGAAAGGACTCCTCTTTACCAGAACAAAATAAAATTGTACCATCTGCAAAGTGGAGGTGTGAAATGGCTACCTCTTTCGAACCGACCCTGAAAGGTTCTATGATACTTCCTACCACTCCTTCCATAATAAGTCGACAGAAGACATCAACTAATAAAAATAAAAATGGTGATAAAGCCGGTTAAACCATCACTTTTACTAACACTCTACAGTTCTATGAATCCCTTTCTAAGCCGGACAAACCATCACTTTAACTAACACTTTACGATTCTAGGTTTTTGTTTGGTAGTGGGGTGGGGTGGAGGGAGGGAGGGACAGCTACTTTCATATTTTTATTATCATCATTATTTAAGAAAATGAAGATATTGAATAATTATACCAACAGTATTTTCAGGATACTTCAGATTTCAACAATCAAATTGAGAACAGTTGCTTAGGAATTAAGAAACCAAAGGGAAAAATAAATATCACATAATTGGATAACTTTCCCTATTGATCAATAACAATGTCATTTTTTGCTATCACTTACCAAATCTTCCCAAAATCGCCCAGATACAACTTTCTTAAATCGTATTATCCACTTTCCACCATTGCAGTTGGCAGAATCCTGAAACATTGTAGTATTTGCATTGAAATAGGAATTAGGCTCCCCAGTGAGCAGAGAAATACAAATTCCAGTAAGTTACGAAAAGAAACAGAAAGACTGCCTAGTAAGCCTAAGGAAACATATGCATGCCACATTCCTTGACGTATTACCTCCCAGAGTGGACGAATTCCTTCCTTAAAGAGATGCAGATCTGTTGGGCTTGGCAATGAAGAAGGACGAGCCAAATGACAATAGCTTACCCAAAAACCTTCAACCTACATGCATGAGAGAAACAAAGTTTAATCATTTAATCATTTGAAAGACAAATAATTACAAAGACTCATAGATAACCTTAAGATAAGAATAATATTTCAGCAAAACAATGTTGGCAAATCGTACCGAGCTAAAGTCCACAATCTTTTTTATGTTGTCCTCATATGATGTTTGAGTCCGAACTCCAGGTGTTCGACGAGTGTACCAAAATGCAAACTTGTGCTAGATGCCATAACAATCCAAAATGAGTGAGTTGCACACAAAAAAAGAAACAATCTTCTACAAGCCACTAGCCGCACACCAAAATGAGTGAGTTGCACACAAACTTTTAGACACTTGGATTTTCCAAATACTCTAAGGGGGGTGACATGAAAAGGTCTAAAACACCCACAACACAAAAAGTTAAGAATACAAATAAAATTAATAAACACGGGGAAATCTGAAACCTCCAAACCATAAAGTTAAGTTCATTAGAAATGTCAATTGTCAAGAAACAAAAACAACAATATGGTTCAATACAGTATGAACAGGTCGGTCTCCTATCACTGGTGTAGGACAAACAAACAAAATTGCTAAACACACACTAGTCACTACAGTGTACAGACCTTTTTTTAAGATAACAAACAATGAGAGAAATTTTCCATGCCTACGACGCAAAGCTTCTTAATGAGAGAAATTTTCCATGCCTACGACACAAAGCTTCTTACGAGAAGGCACTTTAATTAGTTTTAACTAAAGAGCATTAAAACTACAAAACATATTTGAGGAATCATGTGTAGGCCGAAAAGAGCAGAAATCCAAAACCTACGGAAACTGCCAAGTGAAGGTTTGTACTTTTCATAGGACAGTTATCTTTTCACCCAACATTTGCAAAGATTCGGGCAAAGAAGTTGAGCATCTTTTGTAATATCTTGAAGAAAAGACTTGAAACTAAAAGAACCTGAGAAATCACAAGCCAGACTCCATTGATCTTCTATTGGGTTGAAAATGAACTTACCGAGGACAAAAGCATGCAACTACAAGTCATAAGTTTCCTAATTATTCAATTCTTTTCTTTCTTTTTTTATTCTAAATTTAGAATTTCCAGAGTTCAAGAGTTCTAAATTTGAAGTGATCTGTTTTGGAGGTCCTCCCTAAATTTTGTGTTTCAGCCATTGTCAATTATATTATAACCCTTGAGAATAGAAATGAAAAGATTTGTTCCACCAATTTTAAAAAATGTGTTCGATTTTAAGCTACATTATTCTCATCCATTTGGTCATTCTAAATAGCATGAAACATCTCCTTTGGAATTAAAAGGCCATCACCAACAACAAATTCTTCGGAACACGTATCTATAAAATTTTAGCTCCAAATTCTTCCATTTATCTTTGTTTAAGAATTACAGTATTTAATCAGTAAGCTGCAAAAGATTACAAAATTCACCCAATGCCTAATACTGAACATTTATTCTTTTAAGTAGTTCCCATTCTGTTTTCTAGAGACGAACAGGGTACTTTCATTTGTTTATTTGCTTATTTCTTAGAATCATCTCCAACAAGATACGACTGTTTAGTTAAGAGAATGAAATTTTACCAATTCCTAGTACTAAACATTTATTCTAGAAAGTAATTTCCATAATGTTTTCTCATCCCACAAATCAAGAAAAGAAGCTGATTACTGGG
>JBBPDJ010000017.1:12184622-12227615 GCA_037974625.1 Cucumis cinereus
AAAATAAGATGTCATTTTGGTTTATTTTACTATATTTGAAAACAACTCATAAATATAAGTAAGAAAAGAAATAAAGAAAGATTTTTACCGATGAAATATTTTTTCATAACGTCAGCAGAAGCATTAACTCTTTCAATTTGCACCATTTGACCTATTTTCTCCTCGAGAGTCATCCGACCTAGTAGGTCCTTAATGCGAACATTTAAGGGTTGTTTCGGGTCTTTGTATTTTAAGTATTCAGCTTTGGCCAATGTTTCAGAGAAACAAAGTAACAAAAGTCCCACTAAAGTGATGAGAACTCTTGCCATCTTGGCTTCATTAGGAAAAAAAAACCAACCAAACAAATAGTAAGATCAATGTTAGTTTTTATTTACTACAATTTACATTTTATCATTAAACTTGTAAATATAGTAAACTTAATTGTAAGAAAAATGGCTAAATTTTAAAGACATTACAAGTTTTTCATTTCTAAATTTTATAGTTAGCCATTTAGGAGTGTTAAAAACCTTTTATATGATGAGGGTATATACTACGAATGTGTCAACTCCGTTGAAATATTTCGGTGGTGGTACATCTACTGATCTCTGCTTTCTCGTGCTTCTTGTTAAATTAAGTGATAAAAATTTGTCAGGTAAGAAATGAATAAATGAGAGAAATAATGTAAGATAATCTTTTAAGAACAAATGATTAGAAACCTTACTGAGCGAGAAGAGAAAGAGGATTGAATCGAACACACCCCAATTTCTATATATATACTCTATAAATTGTAATTTGTTCTTCGATCCTGATTCGGATCGAAAGAGCAGATGATTTGATTATGCATATGAAAGTTTGTAGGTATTTATACAAAAAAAGTCGTATTGAGTTATTACTATTTTTGTTACATCTAAATTTTGGATATTGAATGAGTGGTTTTGGTTTTCTTTCCAACTTTTACTTATTTTGAGTTCTTACTTATTTTGGGAACTTCTTATCGAAAAATAAGGATAGATTTTGTCAATTGCATTATCACAATACATCACAATGCATTTTTTTTCATTGTAAACTCTTTTTTTCTTCTTCTCTCTTTTTAGGTTTTGGATTGTTGTTTATCTTATCTTCGAACGGTTTAATTTTTAAATATTACTTTGGGTCTCTATATATTTATTTTTGAAATGTCCATGGTCCTTATATTTTTAACTTTTGTTTCATTTTAGTTTTCGTACTTCTAAAATGCTCATAGTTGGTTTTTGTACTTTCAATTTTAATTTATTATGGACCTTAAAACTTTAAAAAAGTGACAATTTTATCCTATAAAAATGAAATAAAAATGAAAAACGAAAGGATTAAGATAGAGGAATTATTGTAAATGACAATATTGTTGAAAATATTTATAAAATATAGATTCTATCAATGCATATGTTGGGTTTTATGTCCTAAAACTCGTAGATAGTAAATTTTATTATTCTAATTTTAATAAAGTATTATTGATTATTTTATTAGTTTTTTCATATTAACCTAAATCTAACATCCTAAGCTGCTTGAGTTTTGAATTTTATGTGGAGACATACATGAATTAATTTCGACCGACTAATGGTCGGTTGCACTTTTTCGTGGTTGAGGTCGATTTGAACATTTACTAAACCGATCATAGTCAGTTCGGTGTTGATTTGGTCAGAAAACCGAGTCGAACGGACAGATGTTCACCCCTAAAAAAACTATTTCAATTAGGACTTCGTTTTATAAATAGTACAAAATATATTTGGCTTTTGGATAATTATTATCATTATTTAACCAATTTAAACCTAAGAAAAACAAAACTAAAACTTTGAAAGACCACACCTAAACTCAACCCTAATCACCTGGCCAATACCCACATATTTAAAGAAAACAATGTTGACAGTTGACAGGGTGGATGATTTGTAGCGTCGAAGTAACGGTTACTCCTTCTTCTTTAATTGTAGAAATAGCTCTAATTATCTTTAATACGCGAAACTAAACCCCATTTTCATTAAAAACAAATAAAGCACTTCAATATCAAGTGTTTTTCACATCCACCATCCATCTCTCTCTCTTCATCAATATAAAATTTAACTATTAACAAAAAGCTTAGTCCTTATGTGCCAAGTATCGAAAGGTCTGCAGTTTGAATCTCCACGCACATTTTATACTAAAAAAAGTATAACATTTATTTAAACGATCCAAGCGAAGCACATTTAGTTGTTTATAATGGATATAACATTTAAATTCCATTAAAAAATTTGACAAAAAAAATACTGGGTCCCGCCTAGATTGTAATGAATTAAGTGATTTTGTTTATTTTATTCTTACTAGAAAATTGACTTTGGGAAATTAAAAAAAATATCCCATTCAGAGATCAAGATCTAATGGAATCAGAATTAATTAATAATAATAGTTTACTAAAAAAGAAAATACTAATGAAAATTCAATCCAAATAATAATAATAAAATTAATGCTCGAAACTGTTGGATTAATTTGGAATGAACGTGTAGGCTTTGTCATTTTTCTTGACTCATGAATCCGCAGCTGGAAAAGCCTATTTATTATTATTATTATTATTATTATTATTTTATAATAAAGTTTAAAGATTCGAATTACATATTTTGTAGTTCCAACACGTATCGATGTTATTTAAATTAAAATCTTTTTAACAAATATTTATTTTTTCGGTCATTTTCTCCATTGGTGGAATATATTAACATTTCACTTTTTATTGATATAAATGAACACATATGTATAAATGGGTCGTTGAGGTTCGTTGAACAAAAATATATACGTTTAACATCTTAGACAATAGTATACATATTATATTATATGTTAGTTGAACTATATTCATGTTGCATCGTGTGTTTCATTTGATACAATAATAGATATATAATTAATTTGTAAATTAAAAAACTAATTGAATCTAAAAAAGTGTCGAGTATAATAAAATTGGTTTCATCTTAAAATTTTTTAGCATAATTATGTGGTAATTGACCTGACTTTATATTTTAGAGGTAAAAAGTTTGATTTCTCCAACTGTTTTAGTCGTACTAATGTAAACTAAACCTAACTTTGCATGAAAAGCTGAAAATAATGATTTTTTAAGGACAAAAAAAAAAAAAGAAGGTCCTAATTTTCTAATTAATTTCAAACCAACATCTTTTTCTAATTATTTGTTAATTTTGAATCTAAGTACAAGTTGAATTAAAGTATTACTAAAAGACTAAATTACACAAGATATCCTTAAATTTTAAACTTTGTATAAAAAATATTCTTAAACTTTTAAATTTAATAGTAAAATGAAGGTTTAAAAATACCATTATCATTAATTTTAGATGATAAAACTCGTTAGGGTTTTATTTAAAAATACAATTGAATTTAGTAACGTAACCTTGAACTTTCTAAGGCTCATTAACATTTTTAGCCTTGCAAAAACAGAAAAAAATAATCTAAAATC
This sequence comes from Cucumis cinereus, assembly GCA_037974625.1. Taxonomy (NCBI): domain Eukaryota; kingdom Viridiplantae; phylum Streptophyta; class Magnoliopsida; order Cucurbitales; family Cucurbitaceae; genus Cucumis; species Cucumis cinereus. The sequence continues at coordinate 12,188,065 of JBBPDJ010000017.1, forward strand.
ACTTCTATCATTAGTACAGTGATTAATTTGTTTGAAGTTTTTGTGCATTCGAAAAGCGTCCATTTTAAAACAATTTTATAGATTTTTTTTTTCATTTAGATATATATTCTCATTTTTCTCAAATTTGTCCAATGTTTACCTCTACTTTCTCACGACAAAATATATATCAAGACATTCAATTAAAGCATAAAATCACACAAAATCTCACAAGATGCCAAAAGCAAAATCTTCCCTTAAATATTAAATTACCAAAACGATTAGTAGTCGATGTAAGGGAAAGAGAGAAAATGGAAGAGTGAAGTAATGGGTGTAGATCATAAGCATTAAGGGGTCGTTTGAGGCACGAACTAGTTATTACAGCTCACTCTATGTTCGAGATATCAACTTTATATAATATAAGTGTGTACAACTGATTATGACCTACAATTTAAGCACTGTAAATACTATTGTAAAACCCTCTATAGTAGTAACTATTTTTCTCTCATCCTTTATTCCTTGTTAGAGTGTAATTTATTATTTACACCCTAAACACAAACTATTATAACCTAGATTAAAATAGTCTACATCACATACGTTAACTAAACTTTCGAGGATAGGTGTAAGGATACTAAATATAACTTTTATAAGTTTAGACTTATTTTTGCAACGAGGCATTAGCGATTTTTGTTTATATATTAAAATTTTGAACTTTTATTTAAGTTTAATGGTATTTTTTTTTTAACTTTAAAAGTTTAAAAATATTTTTAAAATTAAATTTTTATCCAAAACTAATTGTACACCGATTTTTTTTTTCTTTTTTGAGAAATTTTTAAATGATGACTCTTTGTCTACTACTTGTTTGTCAAAACATGTTTGTTTTGTTTTGTTTTTCCCCTATCATATAACCAATTTGGTTTGAAAAGTCAACATTTCTTTTAACCTCACCTTTTTTTATTTTTTATTTTTTTATCAAAATAAAATCAAAAACTTCAATTTGTTTTAATGATTTAGTCCAACCTCATAAATGCATCTTTTTGGTTATCTTAATTCTTATCATATCAACAATATATTATATTGTAATAAGATTAAAAAATAAATAAACAAAAATGGATATTTATATGCTGACGTGGAAATTAACATTTACAAAAATGCAACTCTAATTTATCCAAGGAAATGAAATGAAGGAAGAAAAAGGAAAAAAATAAAAAATAAAAACGAAAGATTTTTTTTTTTGTGTCTATAAATAACACACAAATTGCCGACTTAAGAACACACAAACAGTTCCAATCGCTAATTTCATTTCACATTCTTCTTCAAAAATTCAGATCTCTGTGATATTCAAAGCCGCCCTTAGAGACTTATTCCAAGCTGGCGAGTTCCTGTTGCTTGTTGTGTGCTTCATCACATATCTCCTCCCACTGTAAGTTCGATTCTCTGAGATTCTGTTCTTCTATAATTTCCTGTTTCTGTTTGATTCATTGTGCAAAATGCCAGGACGAATTCGAATTATATTGTTATGAGTTGTGTGTGTTATTGTTAGATCTACATAAATTGCTTATTAATTTGAGACGATTTCTTCTTCTAAATCGAGAATTGATACAAATGAAACCTAAGGAAACAGAGCATTTTCACGATCTAATAATTTTACTTCAATCTACTTTACAACTTTAATTTCAAATCAGTACAAGTAGAGGAAATTTGCAAAATCTGTTTTAACTTACAATGACACTAAGAGAGGAGAGATTCAGAGATCGGACGGTGCTGCTGTGCTGGAGAATTTGGGAGTAGTAGCAGCGCCGCCGTCAATCGGACGGGATCGGTTATCGGTAACTGACTGGAGATGAAGATTGGTGGCGGCTGAAACTTGATTGGCTGAAGTCGAGAAGTTTCGTTAAGAGTTGTTAGGAACTGCGTTAAGGAGTAGAGTGGGGGAATTGATAATTAATTAAGCTAATTTGCACTTGGTATAGGAGCCTTGTGATTTTTTCAAAAACTAAGGTTTTTTTTTTAATTTATTAATTAAAAATTTATTTTTTAAAAATTTAGCTCCGAAGTAATTGATATGACAATTTCGACCTAAAATAACTTTATTTTTTAATGTAAGAAAATGAGATGATTGTGAGAAATAAGAAAAATTAGAGTTCATTTTTCAAAATTCAAATGATTAATTAGTGTGTAATTTAAAACTAATTTAGGCCAGTCGGATTGCAAACCGAGATGGTAGGAAAATCTTAACTAACTCTTTGGTAAATTTTAATCTAACATAATCGCTTTTAAATTTACCTACGTATAAAAGCTTTTATATATATATATATATATGATGGTTACTTTTTTAAGGATTTAACCAAATATGTTGTAATAATGTGATTTTTTTTAAAAAAAAGTATAATCATATGATTTTATATTAATATAATATATGAAAAATTATTGTAAATGTTAAAATTGTTGAAACTATTTATCAAATATAGCAAAATTTATCAAATTTTATAGATCAAGTTTTTCTTTTACTATAGTTTGTAAATAGTTTAAATTTTAAGAATTTCTTTTTATTCAAATACTACTTGACTCTTTAAAAAAATATAACTAACAAAAATTATTTTAAAGACATTAATATTACTATTTAACTAATTTTTTTTAGAAAAACTAAGATTTAACATGAGGGCAGACAAATTAAATTAAAATATTATAGTAAGATAAGCACAAAAAACTGAAATTAAACAATTAATTAAGAAAATGGAATGATAATTTAAGTAAAAAAATAAAAGGAATTTTTTCAAATATAGAAAAAGAAATAAATTATTTAAATTTTATAAAAAAGACGAAGGTTAATTATAAAAGTGTAAATATTTTTACTTTTTTTGATAATTTTTCATAAAAATAAAACATTAATTGGGTGATGACGACGTGGATAACGATGGGGATCGTGGCTAAGCACTTTGGACTAAAACACACGTCGTAGGTCAATACCCAAATCATCAGTCAAATCAAATCACCGATCTCTAGTCTACTTACGCTTCTTTTTTTTTTATTATTATTTATTAATTCTTTTTTTTAATTCATTTATTGATATCTAATTATCTTTAATTATCTTAATTAAACTTGAGTGAGGAATTGTCTAATTAAACTCTAAAGTTTCTTAATTATAAATTAAATTCTTAAGTTTTAAATTTTATACAATTCAAAAATTTAGTAAACATAGAACTTAAAGGTTAAGATTTTATTAAACATAAAATTTAATTTTAAATTTAACATATTAATTAATTTTTATGAATTTTCAATTTGTTAGGAGATCCTATAGAAATGAAAGTCGAAAATTTAGGACCAATTTAGTAGTCATTTGGGTATCGTTTTATGATCATTTAGGTTTCGTTTAGTAACATTTTTTTTTCATGTCTAAAAAACAAGTCTATAAAGAGCTTTTCTATATCTCATGCTTTACAAAAAAAACATATAGTTTTTGAAAACTTATTTACGGTAAGAAATTAAGAGAAAATAAATTTAATTTTTTTTAAAAAAAAGAAAACTGAAAGCTAAAAATCAAAGGTTACGAAACAGTCTTTTAATTTTTTATTTTTCAAAATTCAGCTATCATTTCCACCACTAAATTTCATGTTTTATTATCTATTTTTTACCAATATTTTAAAAAATCAAGTCAAATTTTGAAGAAAAAAAAAAAGAAAAGAACTTGTTTTTGTTTTTTAAACTTGTCTAGGAATTTTACTTTTGTACTTAAGAAATATGTAAACATGGTAAGAAATTGAAAGAAAATAGACTTAAGGTTATCGAACAAGACATTTTCTATCAATGTTTCCAAAAATCAATCCAAGTTGTAAAAACTTAAAAAAAAAATATATATATTGAAGAACTTGTTTTTGGAATTCGAAATTTGGCTAAAAATTCAATTTTTCTACCTAAAAATGATGAAACTTGTGCTAAGAAATAGAACGAAAATAGGTTTAATTCTCAACAATTATACTGGGCGTTGAAAATTAAACACTTTTGATTTTTTTTTTTTTAAATCAATATATACAAACTTCTACTAAACTTGTGATTTAACATTTTTTTTTAATCATCATATATTGCAACGACAAATTTGAATCTTGATCTACCTTTTTGTGGTGGGCAATATTGAAAATGATTGAATTCATGAGCATATATTAATCTGTAAATCATTATTTAATTATAGTTCTTAATTGTGTTAAAGATGTGAATGAAATCGACATTATTTTTCTTATTTCATTTATTTCATTATCCTAAAAGAATATTGATTAAAAATAACATTGCAAAGGGCAAACCGAATAAGAATCTTAACGTAACAAAATAAAATAACAGGGAACAGTTGGTTCCGTCGTTTCCTTGTTATTTCGTGAACCTATAATTAACAAACAATAATAATAATTTTATTATATAATATGAATATTAATAATTGAGCGACAAATCTAGAAATTTTGAGTAGGACTTAAACCTAAGTCTAGAGAAGGTTAGATGATAGTTATATATATATAAATAAAGAGCATAAAGTTGAGGAGATGTTCGAGTCTCATAACCTATACTAAATTTAAGCATATAATAAACTTTTTTAGGGATATTTGAGTCACGAACCTCTTGTAAGCATAATAATATTGATACACTTCATATATATGTTGAAATTTGCAGGCAACTAACACACACGATATGGCGAAAATTCCCATCTTTTTTGTGGGATTTTTCATTTTTTGCTTGACTGAAGTGTGGGCGAAACCTCAATACTTGAGATATAAAGATCCAAAACAACCCTTAAATGTTCGAATAAACGACCTACTTGGTAGGATGACTTTAGAAGAAAAAATAGGACAAATGGTTCAAATCGACCGAACCGTTGCATCGAAGAAGGTCATGAAGAAGTATTTAATTGGTAATGTGTATATTACTTTTTTTCTTCTTTCCAAGTAATAATGAAAAATAAATTTCTAAAGTTCTAATTATGGTAGATATGCTTTTTGAACTGGCAGGGAGTGTACTAAGTGGTGGAGGCAGTGTTCCATCAAAAGAGGCTTCTCCTAAAGATTGGATTGACATGGTCAATGAATTTCAGCAAGGCTCTTTGTCAACTCGTCTGGGCATTCCAATGATTTATGGAATTGATGCAGTACATGGTCACAACAATGTTTATAAAGCCACAATTTTTCCTCATAATGTGGGGCTTGGAGCTACTAGGTAAGAATATTGATGATGATCAAACCTAGTTTTCTATGCAAAACCAAATAAAAAAGGTGTCCAATGAATGAGATTTTATCGGACTAAACTTTATTTTCTTGCTTAATCCTGTACTGTTGGCTATGATAAATTACGGGTGAGCATGATTGACCGAAAAACTGAGCTAACCGACTGATCGAACTGAACTCGGTCGGTCAATGTCGGTTTGGAAAACACCCAAAACCGACAATTTTCTAACCTTTTTCAAAGGATTAAACTGACCAACCGAATGTCAGTTTTTCTCTCCACGACGGTTGAGGTCAAGTTGAACATTTACTAAACCAACCATATATTAGTCGATTCAGTGGTGTTTGGTTGAAAAACTGTTTTCGATCGACGGTTTGCACACCCTTAATGATAATTAAGCTTGTTTAAGGAGAGAATATATACTTCTCAAATCACAAGTTTTCTTTCTCAATACTAGAACATATTTATGGTGTTAGGGATCCCAATCTTGCTAAGAGGATTGGAGCAGCTACTGCACTTGAAGTTCGAGCTACTGGCATTTCTTATGTCTTTGCACCCTGTATTGCGGTAACAAATTATTTAACTTATTTGTTTATTATGAAATTTTATCATCAGTTCTTAATGTCAAAAAATATGACTATCTTTTATCATTTAGGTTTGTAGAGACCCACGTTGGGGTAGATGTTATGAAAGTTATAGCGAAGACCCTAAGATTGTTCAAGAGATGACTGAGATTATATCAGGTTTACAAGGAGAGATTCCATCTAACTCCCGCAAGGGTGTTCCCTATGTTGCTGGAAGGTATAACTCATAGTTTAACGCAATCTATCTTGATAGAATGTAATATTTTGATATATTTGTAAATATTTACAATCTACTCGTTCGTTTGTTTGTATAGAGAAAAAGTAGCAGCTTGTGCAAAGCATTATGTAGGTGATGGTGGAACAACCAAAGGTATGAATGAGAACAACACACTTGCAAGTAGACATGGATTGCTTAGCATTCACATGCCAGGTTACTATAACTCAATCATCAAGGGTGTATCAACTGTTATGATCTCATATTCTAGTTGGAATGGAAAGAAGATGCACGAAAATCGAGATCTTATTACTGGCTTTCTTAAGAACACTCTTCGATTTAGGGTAATATATAATCTCCTGTGAAATTTCATAGTTTTCTAAAATACTAAAATACAAACTATAAATGCATCAAGAATTTAAATATGTTGTTTCTTCAGGGTTTTGTCATCTCAGATTGGCAAGGTATTGATAGGATTACCTCTCCACCTCATGCTAATTATACATATTCCATCATAGCAGGCATTAGCGCTGGCATCGACATGGTTAGTACTCTTTTATTTAACATATCGTTTTTAATATTGAACCAAAAATATAGTTACATGTAAACAGGCGTAGATAGTAGCTAGTCTGTCGTGTCTATCGTAGATAGATGATTATATTTTGTTATATTTATAAATATTTTGTAAGAGTATTATCATTTAAAATAATTTCTTTTATTTAAACTGTATATTTCTATATTCATTGAAACATAATGGTCTCAATTATTTATTTTCTTTCATCACAGATAATGGTTCCATACAATTACACAGAATTTATTGATGGGCTTACCTACTTGGTAAAAACTAATGTAATCCCCATTAGTCGAATTGATGATGCTGTGAAGAGAATTTTGCGAGTGAAATTCATTATGGGTTTATTTGAGAACCCATTAGCTGATTCAAGCTTTGTTAAAGAACTTGGTAAAAAGGTACTTCTATATATACAATGTACGTTGTTAATATAGTAAAGTGTATTAGCGATAGACTTCAATCGTTGATAGCCTCTCATGGTCTATCAGTGATTGACCATACAAATCTATCAGCGATAGAAGTTATTTATCATTGATAGACTTTATTGCTATACATTTGGTTATTATTCCTAAAATTGCTACCCGTTACAATTACCTATATTAAAATTTATGATTGTCTTAATAATAACACATGTTTTTTTTTTACAATTAGGAGCATAGAGAATTGGCTAGAGAAGCTGTAAGGAAATCACTAGTGTTATTAAAGAATGGAGAATCTGCTGACAAGCCAGTATTACCTCTTCCAAAGAAAGTTCCAAAAATACTGGTTGCCGGTAGCCATGCAGACAACCTTGGTTGTCAATGTGGTGGTTGGACCATTGAGTGGCAAGGTCTTGGTGGCAACAATCTCACCAGTGGTACAACAATACTTTCAGCAATCAAGGATACAGTCGACCCCAAAACGAAAGTCATCTTCGAAGAGAATCCAGACGTAGAGTTCATCAAGTCGAACAAATTTTCTTACGCCATCGTAGTAGTAGGAGAGCATCCATATGCAGAAACGTTTGGTGACAGCTTAAATTTAACCATTCCTGACCCTGGTCCAAGCACCATCACAAACGTGTGTGGAGTTGTCAAATGTGTTGTCATAGTTATCTCCGGACGACCTGTCGTCTTACAACCTTACATCAGTTTAATAGATGCACTTGTAGCTGCTTGGCTTCCAGGAACCGAAGGCAAAGGAATCAGTGATGTGTTGTTTGGTGACTATGGTTTTAGTGGCAAGTTGTCAAGGACATGGTTCAAGACAGTTGATCAACTACCGATGAATCTTGGTGATCCACATTATGATCCTTTATTTCCATTTGGATTTGGTCTCACTACCAATCCTATTAAAGCCAATTAGGAAGTAGTTTTGCCTTTAATAGTATATGTTGAGGTACGCATGCAAAACTAGTCAAGAGATTATTATGGCACAAGTGTTGAATAAAAAGATATGATCTTATGCATATAATCTGATAATATATATCACAGTCACAGTCTAGTTCATCATAATTTCCTTGTTATAGTATGTATTAAAGCAGATAAACATAAGACTTAAACCCTACTAGGCCTAAACCTTTTCTCTTGGGGCTAATGTGGACACAACACAATTACCTCAACTTATCATATTCCTGAATCTTAAGAAATGAAAAAATATTCACAAAATTACTTTTTAATAAAGATAGTTTGTATATATAATTTAAATAAAAAGAAAAGGTGTAAAGAAGTCATTCTCATAAAGTTCTCCACCATCATAAGTTTCTCAACCAAAAATTTTAGTGGGAAGAAAACAATTTTCAACAGATAAAAAGTTAGCCTAACCTTGTCCCATCTCATCCCATTCCATTGACACTTCTTGTATACATCATTACACCAATATGTGTGTAATATATATATATATATATATATATATATATATATAACCAAAAAGTATCTAAATTTGGAATAAAAATTTTAGGACACCATTTAAATAAATACCTTACTAACACACTAAATGAAAGAGACATTGCGGTAAATAATCACGTATAGGAAGGTCCACTCGAACTTATATTACTATGTTAGTGTCGTTGATTTTGACATCATTTCAAAGTTGTTCTTTGTTCTAAAAATATGATTATTCAAATAATAGTTTTCTTCTTTTTTGGATTGGAGAATTGTGAAATAGTTTAAGCACTTAAATATCGAAGAGCGTGTGAATGTCGAATCAAAATATTAACAATAATTATAATCAATTTCTACTAGTACATTATTGTCACCTTAATTAAATTTGATTCTATATTAATTAGTAACTATTTTTGAATGAATAATTAAATTTGATTCTATATTAATTAGTAACTATTTTTGAATGAATAATATTGATATATTAATACATGTTATAAATGAAACTGGATTTTGAATATAATGATTGTTTGATATATTACTATACAAATACCGATGTTGTTCTTCATATAAATTCTGAAATTGGGTTGATAAAAGACTAATTAATCAATGTTATTCTTGAAATTGCAACTTTAATAAGTCTTAATATATTAGGAGATGTGCATTTTCCACTTGGCAATTGAGTTAATAGCTTTTATAGAAATTATTGTTTGAAAAATATTACTTAAACTAGAAGGTATTCTACTCCCACCCCGACTCTTTTTTTTTCTCTCGATCTCTAATAATATACACAAGGCAAGAAGAATCAACAAAGGTATCAAGAGATCTCAACTAGCTTGACACATCTTTATTATGTACCCTCACCATATCTTAAGACCAAAAGTAATGTATTAATCAAAATCAGTAGTACTTATAGGAGAGCTAGAGAAAAGTTCGATACCGACCTGTGAATTAAATCTTGAAACCTAAAATTCAAATTTAAACAAAAAATCAAACCTTAGGAATAAACATTTTGAAACTGAATGGACTACATTGAAATCAAACTTAAAACTTAAAAACTTTAGAAGTGCACAATCTAAAATCTACTTAGAGACCAAAAATCTAATGACAAAAATGTATTTTTCCCTCATTTTTATTCTCAAAATTAGATTTTTTTTTACCATCTCTTTATTTATTTTTTTCACTCCAAAGAATGCTTTTCATTTTATTCCTTTTTTAAGGAAATGAATTTTTGAAAATATAGCTTTGTTTTATAATTAAAAAAAAGTATGAGATTTGTAAAAAAAGAAAAAAAAGTTATTTTTAATTTTGAATTTTGATTAAAAATTGAACTCTTTTACTCGAAAAAGATAATAAAATAAAAAGGGAGAAAATAAGCATTATTTTCAAATTTTAAAATGATTTACTAAAGGGTGACTATTTGTCAACTTTAAGTTTAGCTACTAATTTTTCCTACTTTAATTTCAAAGCACTTCTTTTATAATATATGTCCAAAATTATAAATCCAAAAGAGGTAAGATATTATAATTTTTTTTTATATATTTTGTGCAAAAAATTGGCAATTAAAGAAACAGAAAGGGTGGAAAATATATATATTATAATTAGTACAAGATGATCATATGATGTGTTCGAGTTAAATTTCCTTTTTCTTGTTTTTTTTTTCATATCTACTCTTTTTTGTTAAAGAAAATTTAATTACGTCTAATAAAGATCAGAAATTCAATCCTCTCGCTTCATATATTGTAAAAATAAACAAATAAATAAACTTTGTGAATATCAATTTATATATTCTTCAACTAAAAGCACTTTGCATGGAAGATTTTCAAAGAAAAATCAAGTTATAAATGTTAAGTGGTTTAACGGATAATAGTTTTAAAAAACATAAATAAGTTTGGTTTGATAATGATTTTGCATATAGTGTATGCGAACAATGTAATTGATTATTTTTCGCATTGTTTTTTATTATGATTTTCTCCTTGCTTAACGAACTACAACAAAATCGATAAGGTTTCATCCAGTAACCATTTCGTTTTTTTGTTTTTGGTTTTGAAAATTAAACTTATTTCAACAAAAACAACTTTATAAAAGCTATTTTCTTTTAGTTTTCAAATTTTAGTTTGGTTTTTTAAATCATTGATAAAATATAGATAACAGAGAAAGAAAGTTGGAGGTGAAAGTATTGCTTCGACTTAATTTTAAAAAATAAAATGGTTACTCAACAAGACCTTAGTTATCATCTGATTAATCAGAATTTTTTTTCTCACTATCTTGGTTTCTTACCACTTCCATGAATATATGTTTCACTTTTCCCATGTATAACTCTTGGATGATATTAGAAAACGAAACACACACGTTTGTAAAATAAAAAATAAATAAATAAAATAATTTTTACTGTTTCTTAATAATTGGTTTCCATTATAAATCTAAGTCTGAACGGCTTGGAAGATCATAGTCTAACCACTAAGCTAACTTCTAGTATTAGCATTCTTTCAGTTATATATATATAAAGAACATAAAGTTGAGGGAGCTCTAGCCACTGAGCTTACACTAAATCTGTTGGTGATCGTAACTAGTTACATTTTTTTTTCAAAATTTGATTAAAAAATTGAAATGGCTCTTCCAAGAAAAATGAAAATTAAAAATAAAGATATAGTATCAAAAACACGATTAATTAAATTTTAAAACATAAAAGTAAATTAAAAAAAAAACCTTGTTATTGAATAATGGATAGCATAGTTGAATTAAAGCATGAAGAGGGCAAATTAATTTGAGTTGAGTTTGAAGTTTATGATAATTCACAACATCAAATAACAAGACATATTATTTGTTGTCCCTTCTGAAGTCTATAATGTCTATGTCTAAGTAATTAGTATAACACTTTTCCAAGAAAATTACAACCTAACCTTATTTTCCATTATTGTACCTATAAACTAACATAAAGTTTATACTATCAACCTCGATGTACGATTTCCTTAATATTATAATTAAAATAATTAAAATAAAATAAAAACTTAAACTCCATATTTGTGAGTAAAAAACCTCTCAATTTAAGAAATGCATTTACTTAACAATTAATTTGATCAATGAGATTAGACAACCAGATTGGCAAAAGAAAACAAAAAAGAAGAAAAGAAAAGAAAAGAACATAAATTAATTAAATAAAGATGGGATATTCCTTAGAATGAGAAGGAAGAATTTAGATCAAGAAGAATTTTTAAATGATAGAACAATTGAAAGTATTTACAAAATATAACAAAATTTTAAAATTTTGTTATATTTGAAAATAATCTTATATATCATGTATCTGTATATAGTCTACCTGAAAAGCGAAATACACAAAATTAGGGTTAGAAACTTAGAACGTACCTCTATAGAGTCGTTCTTCGATGTAATGGCGTTTGTAGGATTGAAAAGTTTGGTGTGAGGAATGAAGCCTGGTCCGAGATCCATAACAAACTTTATATGACTAACAACAAAACCCTAAAAGTTACCAAAATTGAACAAATATACAAAAAAAGAGTATTCAAAAGGAAAGTTGGAAAAGAAAAAAGAAACTACATGTACACAAAGCATGAATCAAAATATGCCATGGTTTTGAGTGGGAGTTGATTAGGAGAAACCCTTAGGGTAGGGTTAACCCTATGAGTGTATAGATGAGAGATATACATACAGGTTTTCATTTACTTGTTCTTAAATATTAAACCCTATCTTCTATATAGAAAAACAAATATAGTTCAACTGACATATAGATGTCGCGTTAGTAACCAAAAAATCCATACCTATATCGGAAAGAAACCTCTCTTTTCCTTTTTCAAAAGAAGACAAATTACCTAAAGACATGTCAAAATGGAATATCTCACTCCCACTCCTCATTCTTATCAAAACAGTATCTGGTTTTTTAAGTGCATGTGATCATTTAGAGAGCTAAATGAAACCCCACACACACACACACACACACAAAAAAAAAAAAAAAAAAAAAAAGAAGAAAAGAAGAGGAGGAGGAAAGAAAACCCTTGTTCCCTTTATTCTTAACTGTTGTAGCTAGGAAGGAATTAGGGTATAGAATTAATGAGTATACATAAAAGGAAATGAAAGTAGAAGAGATATGTGAATGAAAGGGAGTGGAGGAGGGATCTTGGATCAAACTTCATTCCAAACACCCTCTTTTCTTTGACCTTAATTCTTCAGAAACACACAAACAAAAATATCTCTCATGATTTGAGCAATCAAAGCAAAGGGGTCCTCTTCTAACTCTCTATTATTTCTCTGATCTCTGCTGCAAAAAACAACAGTTGAGGAAGTGAGTGATATACTGAAAAGATGTGTAGGAGAGAGAGGAGTAAATGACTTTAAAAAGAACAAAGGTCACATGAAAGACAGGTCATAATAAACATAAAATACTGAAAAAGCTGGTGGGTTTAAATTGTCTTCTTCTAATTTACCTTATGAATATAGTACTCATACACTTAGTGGGTTTAATATTAAATTATACATATATATATATATATATATATATATATATATAATATGTCTCTCAACAATGGGGGTGTGGGCTTTGCAGGCTAAGCTCTGAAAAGAAGGAGGAGTGATGGGGCTCCACAGAGCATATACACTTGCCAAGCACATAAGTAATAAAGTAGTATTTTGAAATTGTTTTGGGAGGTCTCAATTAATTGTGAAGTTGTTATTGGTGTTGATGGTCCACTTTCTTTACAAAAAGCTACAATATATATATATATATATGTATGTATGAGACTTTGTTGATGAGATAAAAGTGTCACCGTCCATATCATAACCACACCATTATCATAAAATTCTATACATAAATATGTTACCAACTACACTTTCTTTACGTTTAATTTCTCACCACTTTCACATCATTTCATTTATTTTCATCTTTATATAAAGATTTAGTAAAAATTATTCGAGAAAACCACTACAATTTGATTTGATTATTACGCTTAGAAACTATTGGATATGAACCATCGATTTGAGAATTCCATTAATTTGAAATTAATAATTTTTTTTTGGAGTGTGTTTAAGAATCTCAGATTTTCAATTACTAAAACTTTCAAAATATATTAACACAACTCAATAAAGTGTCGTGCTTTTAACACAAGTCCATCAATTTTATGTAAAAGCTCAAACATGTTGATAGAAATACTTGAGTGGAGGGTCTCCCACCAAAGAATATTTATAGAAATTACGCATTGATCTAAAACTAAATATTTGAAAATGGAGTTGAGTAGGTCGAACCACACTGGAAGTCGGACTCAATTTCTGTTAGCTAAAATTGAATATGGAGAGCAATGTATATAATAGGGAGGATTGACATGAAATAATCAAGGAATTGGTCAACCATAATATTGTTCTTTTATCTCCATGATTGGATATTTGGATTAAGAACTGTCTTCCTCCAGATTCTTGTGGTTGGGCCTCAACCACCTAGGTCGATTGACCTCCCCTTTGGCCACAGTGATTGGTTAGCTTTGACTTCGATCAGCACAGGCTCATCGACCTTGACTTCGGCTATTAGTAGTTGGTCGCCATCGACCTTGGCCTTTAGAATCTGGTAGATTTTTTATCGATTCATGTCATTTATCTTTGTTTATATGTCGAATATGTTATTATCTCTATACTTTGGTTTTTTCCATTATCCTCTTTCATAACACATAACCAACTATTGAGGACACAAACGGTGATCGGTGAATATGTGGTTCGGAAAAGATGTTACTTAGAATGAAATGACCCTAAGCAGCTTGAGATGATGTTAATATTTAAACATGAAAATGAAGCAAATTTTACATTTATAATCATTTTTCAAAAGGTTTCAATGCTTTAATTTAACCACCATCATGGCTAGCTAAATTTGCAATGAGAGGTTCTATAATCATTATTATTAATTATATAATAATTAAGCCCCATCCTCTCAAATGTTATTTTGACCAATGGATGGGCTCCACACCAATTTCCCAAGTCTTTGATTTTTGTTCATGTATGTCTTATTTTAACTTCACAAATGTATAGAAAGAAGAGACAATAATAATTAAGAGATAATATCTTTTTTAACTGTTCTGATTTTTGGGTCTATTATATACTTTAAATTATTATTTTAATGCATCATTTCTTGTGCCCCAATTTCATTTTTGACATAAAACAGATTAATTTCAATCTCAAACAATTGAAACTCCCTTAGGTAAATTTGATTTCAACTGTTAAAAGGACTATGTTACATGCGTTAAGATCAAAGATCTTGAGACAAACAACAGAGTTTGTTGGTCCTATTGCAAAATTCACTTGAATGTGCTTGGCACGTGTAATAACTCAACACGTAATTACAAAATTTAAAATTTTGTGTATTATAGATCCTTTCTGTAGGAAATAAAACAAGTTTGTCAAAGGAAAGGAAGGAAGGGAAGAAACGAAAATTAAAAATAAATAAATAAAAAGTGTTTGCCACACTCTTTAGCACCATTTTTAAAGAATTACAAATTTAACATAATTTATCACAATCGTTGATAGACTTCTATCAATGATATACCCTGACAACTTGATCTAAATTTTGTTATTCATCTAAATTTTGTTATTATTAGATATTATATTAAATTTTCCTTTACCCATGATCAGTATTAGCTTTTGGGTTAATTCTTTGTATTATGTTATATATATGCTAATATTTTGAACATGATTGCTATATTTACCACTGTCTCTTTTATGTTAGCAAAATTACTCTGAATGTTTTAAGTGGAATCTGTCTTTGAATGAGATTAAAGACAGATTGAGTACGTCTAAGTTTGTTGTACTGGACGACCATAGCTCTAAGGGTCTATCTTCATGCTAGTTCAATACCCATACTTTAATTATACATGTTATAATAAAGTGTAAGTAATGATTAAAGTCTTTTTTGGCAAAAACCCAAAATTATGTCTTTCTAATTGTAAGGCAAGAAAATTGGTTTTTGTTCTTAAGCCCTCTAAGTCTCCATAGATGCAACTTTCTGAAATTGAAAAGAAGGGGTTTGTTAGGTAAAAAGATAGAAGAAAGAAGAAAAAAGGTAGAAAGAAGGTTGGAATGAGGAGATTAGAGAAAAAGATATCACAAAAGGGTTTGCATTCATACTCATTGTCTACAAGGAAACCCAACAAACCATTATTCCACAAAACAAAAAGCTCAGTCACATGCCACAAAGTCTCAATGCAGCCAAGCTTTGCCTCATCACTTCCTTCTTCAAAAGTGAGAAGAAAAGCCAAAGAAACTTCCTCTTTTTGTGCTTGGAAAGACAACTCACTCACACATAATCCAATGGTACACATAAGCAAACCAATTCATTTTCATTTCTTCCCATTATCCCTTTGTTGCCTTCTCTTCCCTTTATATATGTCAGTCAATGCCTGTCTTTTGCAACATAACCAAAGTTTACTATGTCTACCAAAATTCCCAACATGTCGATCGACGACATCGGTATTGAAAATGATTGTAGAGACATCCATGATTCATGGGATCAGAGAAGCAATGTGATGGTTCGAGTTCTTGCTTGTCGAAACACGATGGAAAGACAACGAATCAGGAAAATCTACAAGGCAATCTATGGTGAGGATTTGGTGGAACAACTTGGGACAGTTGATGTCGAGCCGATAAATCGAGCTTTGTCGTTATGGATGCTTGATTCTCACGAACGCGATGCGGTTTTCGCTCGAGAAGCACTCGAACCAGGGGATACTAATTTCAAGGCTATTATTGAAATATTTGTGGGGAGAAAATCAAGCCAAATTTTTCTTATTAGACAATCTTATCAAGCAAGATATAAAAAGCAATTAGATCAAGATATCATCAACATAGACCCTCCCCATTCATACCAAAAGGTAAAGAAGTAAATAAGAATAAAAAAAGTTAAACTTCTTTGTTATTTTACATGCTGATTTAGATGTGTCACAAAACCTAAAAATTTGCATTAGATTCTTGTAGCATTGGCTGCCTCACACAAAGCCCATAATGCTGATATTAGCCAACATATTGCTAAGTGTGATGCTAGAAGGCTGTATGAAACAGTAAAAGACAATTCAGGAGCCATAGAAGAAGCTTTTGTTCTTGAAATGCTCACTAAAAGAAGCATTCCACAGCTAAAGCTTACCTTTTCTTGCTACCAACACATCTTCGGTCATAACTTTACCAAGGTATTATCTTTTTCTTTTTATCGACTCTGTTTCCAACCCTCATAAAAATGTTGATACGAGTATACTTACCAAGGGATCGTTGATAGGAGTATCTATAAAAATGTTGTTATACACTCAATTATTAGTCCTAAAAGTGCTACACATCGTCATTGTCCTATACTTTTACAGGACCTTAAGTTTCGAAATTGCGGAGAATTCGAGAATGTCATACGAACAGTCATCAAGTGTATACGTAATCCTCCAAAGTATTTTGCCAAGGTTTCATTTATACACAAATAGTATTGAGTTCAATTTATATTGAAAAAGACTTTTTTATGAAGTGAAAAAGCTTTGCATATGAATATGATTTAATGAATCAGGTGCTCTACAAAAGCATAAAGGGTGGAGAAAGTGATGGAGCGTTGAAGAGAGTAATGTTGAGCAGAGCTGAGGTTGATTTGGATGAAATTCAAAGGGCTTTCAAAGGAAAATATGGCATTCAATTAAAAGATGCAATTTGTGAGAATACTTTTTGTGATGATTATAGAGACTTTTTTGTTGCTTTGGCCACAAAAAGAGCTCAGTGATTATACTCAACAGCCAAACACAGCCACTTTGCTTCAATCAGTTCTTCAAATATTCAATGTATATAATATACCTTTAAAGCTTCATACTTCAACTTAAATATTTATTATCAAGAAATATAGGTCGAACTATACAAAATACTCATAAACTTAAAAGTTTCGATCATGTTGGAAACTCACTTTTTTTTTTCGTAAAGTTTCGATCATGTTGGAAACTCACTTTTTTTTTTTCGGGTTAAAATAAGATGAAGATCGATGCACGTCTAATGTGTGAGAATTAGATGACACACCTGACATCATTTATAGCATCTTGGCATACATTAAGATGACATATAATTTGTAGAATTAATTATTTGAAGTAACGGTGACCTGAAATTTTTACCCAAAAGTAAACAATATCTACTCCCAACTTTTATGACAATTTTCCTCATAAAGATTTTTGTGGCATTTTAACTAAAATGGGATTGGAAATTGTACCAATGCCTACTTTTTCTCTTTTGCAGATACAAAGGAAAACCTCCCCAAATAGAAAGGGATTCCGACCGAGTAAAATAATGTCTAAAAAATAATTACAAAAAATCTTCGACAATAAACCCAAAGAGAAACACGGAGCCTCACTAAGCGTCTATCCACAAATTGAAACACCCTATCCCTAAAGATCCCACAGCAAAGCACACAAGGGCGGACGAAGGAACTCCACAATCATCAAGCAAATGTCCATAGGCGAGCAATCACAAACCCAAACTCCTGAAAAGAAGACAAAAAATCTATACTAGTTTCGCAAATTAACACTCCCAAGGAAGGCGATCTTGGTTTTCCTCCACCTTCCAATAAAGGATACAACAAAAAAGACCCTTTAATGAAGGCAACTTTCTCAAGAGTCTATCCACTATGCTCACATGAGCCAGCAGAACTTACCAAAAAAGAACTGGACTTTTTTTTTTAATCTTAATCTTCCACAAAACATCAAAAACTAACTAAACAAGAGAGTGATTCAATAACATTTTAAAGAAAGACTTACAAGAGAAGTCCTCTAAGAAGCTAGGATTCCAAACACAAACATCCTGTCTCCCAAATCTAAAGTTAAAACCCTCAATCAATGAGAGGAGAGAAGCCACCTCCATCATTTCCCTATGACACAGCTGATGACGAAAACCAAATAGCTAATAAGATACAACATTGCGAATACTTCTATCTTGTGCAAAACTCAAGAGATAATAGCCTCCTACTCATAACAGATTTAAAAGCAAAAACAAACTGACATCCGATATTATATGATAATTATAATAGACCTTTTTACAGTGAAGATCAAGTCGCAGGTAAAAACTAACCTACCAATAATCCTAAACCACAAAAGTAAGCAAACATCAACGGTGTTGTTGCAAGTAGTGTCAACAATTCTGAGTTAAATATTTATACATACATATGTATCTACCTAAGCATTAGGAGTTGAAATAATTCAGTCCTGAGCAAGGTTAGGTTACAATTCAAAATGCAATTATTCATGGCAAAGGTTATTGACTAGTTCCAGGTTCGACCGAGAATGCAACCCATTGGTCATCACTTATTGATAATACTGAACTTTCCTTGGGAATTGTCATATTCGGTTGACGAGGACAAACAAATATCCTTTTGCTTTTTCCAGCTTCTAGCTTTGAGAATATCCTTGAGACGTAATCATTGCTATCACCTGGTTGAGCAACATTATGGGCTGATGTAGCAATATCACGAGAAACTTCAATACCTAGAGCTCTCTTTCTTGTTGAAATGCTTTGAGATCCTAAACATGGAATAGAAGTCTGACTAATGTAGCACAATAAATTTATAATACGAGATGACAATAATCAGAAACTTAAAGGTTAAAATGTCTCTAACATGTTTCAAGGATTGAATAAGTTTTCTACTTCATATTTGGGTGAGGGTTGATGCATGGTGTTATGAAACTTGAAAAGTTTTGAATACATGCCATCAGTTTATCTAATATTCAATAGATAAGTAACATTGGAAATTTATGTTGATAATTTTATATAATATATTGAATAAATCAGAATAATTCAAAGTACATACCGACCTTTTACATAGGGAAACAAATAGAACTCAAATAAACTACTAAAGAAAAAAACATAAATGAAAAATACCAAAAAGGAAATTAATAATAGAAAATAATAATCCATAAACTCTAATTTTCCTTTAACAACCTCCCTCAAACTCAAGGTGGTAGAATGACGAGCAAATTGAGTTTGTGAAGAAAACGTCTAAATCAAATCAACAAATATGAGATAGACGAGCAAATTGAGTTTGTGAAGAAAACGTCTAAATCAAATCAACAAATATGAGATAGAATCAAAAGCCAATGAAAAACAAAAACAAGAACTTCTAGGCTAGAAATACAAACACAAACTAATATAGTAAATGTTATAAAGCTAAGCAAATAAACTCAAGGCAAGTTCTAGCCATCCATAATTAGTGATTAACAGTTTAAACATTTAGGATAAATATTATGCTCTAGTCCATCGACTCCCATGTCTCATCAGGCCATAAACTTGTATACATTGCATACCTAAATCATAAAATTTAGAGAGAAAAAATGTGCATGCTTAAGGTGATTAAAAGCTTTGCTAAGAACTGAAACTGACAAAAAAGTACTCAATAGATATACTATTGCCAATAACACTTACCCTCCTTTATGGTAAAATAAGCAACTTTTGCCGCACTCATCTCAGCTTGTTTCTTAGTTCTTGATGGTTTCCCTTCGAAATTTTCTTCTCCTACTTTCACTGTAGAAACGAAGACTGGTACATGAACTTCACCGGATTGCGATGTTGAATAAGCTGGTAAACCTAGACCTCCTTTTTGGGTCATCTCTTGTAACAGATTTTTGTAAAGGCCAGAACAAGAATCCTATCATTAATAAAAGAAATAAACATCCAGAAATTTGTAGAAGTAACACGTGAGAGGTGGTTATTTCATTCAAGCACAAAACCACATTTATGTGCATGGCAATTATTTATTCTTTTCATTAAAGTTTAAATTAGAATACTAGCCTCTTGAGCTCCCTCTTCACATAATGACATTAAAGCAACTTTTGCAACTGCATTCTCAGCATCTTTCAATGTGCCATGAAATTCTGGACTTTCATAGGTCTTTCCATCTATTTCCACTTTACATCTGAAGCGACTAGCATGGGGTGGGCCATCACGCTCACATGTGTACATAGGTAAAGTGAGGCTTCTCTTCTGGGAGAAATTTTGCAGCTTATTCTTGTACAAATGTTGCATACCTATGAGCATCAAAAGAAGTAGCCAAATTCTGATAAATAATCATACATAATTGGAGGGGCAGTATGAATTCCAAATTCTGATTGAACAATGTGAGATACATGGGAAAAAATAACATTAAAGAACTAAAAAGATAGGCCTTTTCCCAAAACACGAAACATAAGTGCACACACTGCAAACAAAATTTGTGATAAGATAGAAATATTGGGATTATGAATTGAAGAAAAACTTGGGAGATGATTGCAGTACTTTTTTTTTTTAGAATGATACGAGTCACTTTATTCATGTATATAAAAGGAGACTATTGCTCTAAGTACAAGAGGATTATACAAAGAGGATGATTGCAGTACTTCTATTTGTTAATAGCTGCTTCTATTCTTGTTGATAAGGCACTGTTTCGTATTCGGATTCCTCTTGCAATCTTATTCCTTTTTATTACAAAAAATGGTATTTTTATCCCCCCAGAGAAAAAAAAAATAGAACCAATATTGGCGATCCTTGTTCTCACATCAATGGATTCTCACTGTAAAGGAGCATAAACCATGTTCTCTCCTATTTGCAGGTCTACCTAATCACTTCTGCAGTACTACTACCCATTTTTTAAGAGAAACATTCAACTAGAATTTCACTGATGTATTAAATTACAAAAGGGCAACGACTGCAGTGAGAGATTACATCAAACTATTTTAAGACAATATAAGAGATTTGAGGTTTTAATCACACCAAAAAAAAAAAAAAAAGGAGGTGAATTTGCACCAAGTGAGTAATGTATACAAAAGGTGCTCAAAAATTTTACACCAAGATACTACCCTTTTGTGTTGAATTGAAAGTTTGGAGGCTTAGTAGGTATTGTCGCATTTGCATTCTTTAGAGGTCTGGAAAGTATACCACTTAATACTATCGATCTTATTAATTGTTCCAAAGCAAGAATTCAAGCACGAAAGAACTTATGTGGTTTCTTACCAACTACTATTGAATTAAAGAATGAAAGGAAGTTTTTTTCTTAACTTTGGTGACTTTGAACCACTTGAAGCTCCAAAGTCCGTTAAAAACGATCTACTTCTTACAAAAGCACCCCCTTCAAAAAAAAGCTCTCTACTATGATGTTGCCTAAGGAATATTTACAAAAATAATAATAATAAATAAATAAAATCTTTGAAATTGAAGCACAAAGCGAACATGAAATCTCACCAAGGACCAAGCACCCCTTTTCTTTATTTAAATAAAAACTTTCATTGAAAAAAATGAAGGAATACACGGACATACAAAAAAAACTACAAAAAGGGGGACTCCCTTTACAAGGGACTCCTGCTTGTGAAATCACAACAAGAGAATAATTACCAAAAGTCTTTGAAAACAAAACCCAAAGGAAAACATGAAAGTGAACAAGGGACCATAACTCCCGAGGATCTCTATCCACACCCCTAAACACACTACTGTTCTACTCACCCCACAAAACCGTGCACACACCAACAAGCCAAAGAAACCGATCTTTCTCCCTAAAAGACGAATTGAGGAGGAACTTCCTTTTAAGGGCCAAACACCCCCATAACGTGTTCAACCACCTTGACTGGTTAGGACATTAGTAAAATCATACCACGTGCTTAGCATAACTGGTTAAAATAAACCAAGACGTGGCACAACGTGACCATAATATTGAAGCAATATATCTTCATTAATGTAGAGTAATTTAGTGGTAATCCTTTCTAACCAGTCAATTTAAGGCATTCTTTGTCAAAGTCTTCAACCATGGGAGACTTGTCAGTGTTTTGAATTTTTGGTTCAACCGACTGTGCTGCAAATTTGACGCCCGTATTACTCATGATGGGAGAATCTACAGGAAGAATCAGACCACATTATCGAATATAACTATTAGCATCCACAAGCGTGAATAATTAGAAAATAATTTGTTTGCTCAAATACAAACAATAATTATTTTTTAAAGAATGTAAAGAGGTACTGTAAAAATTTGTAAGCATTGAATGCTGCTTTTAAAACCTTTACTAGATTCCTTAAGTTCAGAAGATTCATTTGCCACCACAAGCTTTACTTCTGGTCTCGGTGGGGAAGTAACTGTGTTTTCCAGGTTAGTTATTGCACCAAAATTGCCTGCAAGAAAAGAAAAGTGACAACTTTAAGTATTCTTGCATATTAGGAAAATCAATTTAATATCTAAATCCTACATTTCCTAGTTTAACTTACCTTCTTGACTTTGTGTTGTCCAGGATAACAAACAATTGCAGAAGGCCAAATGTTTTAAGTACTTAGTGCAACCATGTCAATGTCATTAAGATTATAACAGAAGAAATTGAAAACTGTACATTGGGTGCAGTTGATGAAATCGTATTTAATTTTATTTTTCTAGAAATGTAGGCATGATAACAGTAACAGGTCAGTATTTGGTGAGCACGAATCCAGAAATGATTTTCAGAAAACAGTTACAATAGGCCCCATTTTGTTGAAAACATTTTGTAGAAGTTTATCCCATCGTCTTGCAACGAACATGCTCCAACCCAAGATTCAGTCACTCTTTGATGCATATGATGCGTTCTCTTTCATTCCACTATTTCTAGACATGATCAATCTTCAGTAATCTAAATAATATGTCCACTATCTCTCCATGGCCAAACCATTTGTACACTTTCTCACTGCACTTCTATCTCCCTAATAATATACCTAGGGCTACAGTGAGTCTTTAGATCTAAAGGGAGAAAAATTAATGAGAGCACATCTTTAGATCTGAGGATGTGACATAATTTTATGGATTTTATGAAAGTTACATGTTCGACCACCATGGGAATCGAGGTGATCCTGGTACTCCTCTTGGAGCCATTGCACAATCAAGTACATCACAATCCTTTCGTCTTATCAGTGGGAGAAACCCTGGATACTAGATTCAGGTGCTACAGACCATTTAACTGGATCATTTGAACATGTTATATCATATCTCCCATGTGCTGGCAATGAAAGAAATAGGATTGCACATGGGTCCTTTGCTCCTATTGCGGGCAAGGGTCATATTTTCCCTTTTGATGGTCTTCTTTTACAAAATGTGTTACATGTGCATAAGATATCTTACAACTTACTATCTATTAGTAAGATAACAAGGGATCTACATTGTCAAGCTGTCTTCCACTTGATACTGTTTCTTTTAAGGACCTGAGCTCCAGGAAGATGATTGGCATTATCCCGCACAGTAGGGGACTTTATTTTTTTTTTATGATGATGTTGCTTCCTCTAGGGATTATTGTAGGACTAGTCTATTATCATCTTATTTTTCTACTTCTGAAAAAGATTGTATGTTGTAGTACTTTCGTCTTGGCCACCCAAACTTTCCTTTTTTGGATAAGAGACATAGGTATATTAAAAAGAAGCCCAAAACAGGACAGCAGAAGACAACCCACAGGCAGGGGCCAAGATGGCCCCCCCAAACAAAACTAACACAGAAAAGCCTTCCAATTACTAAAAATCATAGATAGGCTATAATTACAAAAATCAGAGGTATAATTTGTACACCACCAAGAAGCTGTGTGTTGCACCACAGTCCAAAAATAATCAAAAGAATTACACCCATCCTAAAAAATTCTATTGTTTCTCTCCTTCCAAATTCCCCAAAGGAGAGAGCAAAAGGCACACCCCCATATAATATTACCCTTAGTACCAAACCCTTTGAGATTCATACCTTCTATATATATAAAATATCTATTTCCACATTTATTTTCTAAAGTGGATATCTCTTCTTTGTCTTGTGATGTATGTATTCGTGTAAAATAGCACAGAGCCTCGTTTCTGTCTCAACCCTACAAACCTACCCAGTCATTTACCCTCATTCATAGTGATATTTGAGGGCCCTCATGGGTCGCTACCGCTTCGGGGAAACGTTGGCTTGTAACCTTTATTGATGATCACATCTCATCTGGGTCTTTCTACTCATTGATAAATCCGAGGTCTCATCAATATTTCAACAATTTTATACAACCATAGAGACAGTTCAACGCCAAATTTGCTATTTTGCATAGCGATAATGGTCATGAGTTCCTGAGTATACTCTTCGAGACTTTCTGTCATCTAAAGGGATTGTCCACCAGAGTTCTTGTACTTGTACCCCACAACAGAACAGTGTGGCTGAACGAAAAAACTGTCACCTCCTCAAGGTTACTCGTGCTCTCATGTTGTCTACTTCTCTTCCTTTCTACTTATGGGGGATGCAATCCTCACTGCAGCAGATCTTCTCTCGCAGCCCATTGGAATGATTTTTTGTAATCCTAACTTTAACAACACAGTCATACAAAGCAACATTCTGATAGGGAACCTCAAACATTACCTAACATGGAAAATATTTCTATTCCAAAAATAACCAATACCTAGACCACCCTTCCCCCCCCCCCCCCAAAAAAAAAAAAAAAGAAAAGACAAAATCTTGCAATTCCTTCTACAGTTTCCCTCTACCCCTTATAATCTTGTTGCCATAGAGATGAAAATGGAAATACTATTAACAAATACACTCAACAAAATAGTGATAGAAGAAAATGGAAAATGACAAGAAAAAAGAGTGTTAACACATACCCAATTGCGAGGGCAAAGACGGCTGAGGAAAAGAAGATAAATTTAGAGAGGAAGGAGAAAATGGGGGAATAGAAGGAATTAGTTTCAGGGGAGAAGACGATTCTGGCAAAACTGGTTGAGGGCAGAGCTGCTCCGGCGGTTGCGGTGAAGGAAGAGAAAAGAAGTCAAAAGCAAGCTTAGCAGCGTCGTTCTGTGCTTGCTTGGAAGATTTAGAAGGAGTGGATGAACAGAATTGCTTGCCGTCGATGGTGACAGTGGCTTCAAATCGTGGGTCGTGGTCTTGGCCTTGTTTAACCACGGAATATTCAGGTAATTTGTAAGATTTGCGATGACAGAGCTCTTGAAGCTTTGTTTTGAACATGTTGAATGAAATGAAGGGGTTTCAATGGAGAAAGTGGAGTGGAATAGGGAGAGAAAATGAAGAACCCTAGAAATTGAGAAGAAGATGGTGAGTGTGGAGAGTAAGTACTTCACTTCTTGCTTCAACTTGGTTTCCCAAATCCAACATTTGTTCATGGTTGTGTAATAAATATATATATATATATATATATATATATATAAATAAAAAATTGCACTAATCACCCATACTCTAAACTATAGCAAAAAGTCATTTTAATATATTAGTAATTAGCACTCATTCAAAATTTAATTCACACATTTTTAAATATAGCGAAAAAAGAAAATTGAAACTATTAGTAATATTTTAATATCCAATGAAACCTATGTTTTGGGTCTTCTTAGTATCTAGCCATATTAAATTCGGATTCGGTTATCTTAGTAAAGATTTGGGAAAATTACTTTAACATTTGAATTTTTTTTACCCAAATTTTGGTGGGGATGATATGGAGATATACCGAAAAGACTTAAACAATTGATAAGTTAGAAAAAATAAAAATTTGAATGTTAAAAATCTTGATATCGATCTCGTTTGATATGAATCAAGAAAAAAGTATTTGAACGAGTTTTCAAAAAGTGTGCTAATTTTTACGGTGAAACCATAGATGAGCTACTTCAGACAATTTCTCAAATAAAGATAGTGCAAATTTCATCTATGTCAAAACTTTAGTGAACAATAATTAATTATCTTTAAAAATAAATAAATAAAAACATCCACTTATATCGTTGGCTGATTTCTTTTAAAAATCATAAATCATAGTTGATACAAGGATGGTTTAGTTTAGTTGATATAATTGAAAATCTCACAAGATTGTTATCCAAAAATCTAAATGCTAATGTAAGTGGATAAATTTATGAAACTTGAATTTTTCGTATTAATACAATTATTAATTTAAAATTTAAATGGATATAAACCAAATTCCAAAATATTAATCAATATTTAGAGATTGAGGGGAGGAGGTGCAAATATGAACTATTAATACAAAAGAATTGGCGAAGAGAGAATCAGGCATTGTATTCATGAGAATTGAGGGTAACAAAAGCCATCATAAGTGATCATCAAATGCCCCAAAACTAGCAGCAATGCGATGCAATGCAATGCCATTTCTTCTTTTTTTTTGTTTTGGTCACTTTGGTGGGGAAAAAAAAAAACAGATATAGAGAGAGAATTTCGAAAGCAAGAATTGCTCTCAAGAGCACACCTACACACTACTAAACATTTCGCAACTCGGTTATTTGGACAAACAAAAACAAACTCATCTCTTTTCTTTTTCTTTTTCTTTTTCTTTTTCTTTTTTTTTTTCATTTTTTTAAGGGACCGATTGGATACTCACTCAACAACCTCCGACAAAAACTTAAACTCACTTAGCACTACCCAGCTCTTTTCGGAGAAGCTTTGCGGCCGCCACCATGTTCTTCAGGGCAGGGTTCACCTCCGCATACTTGCGAGTTTTGAGTCCACAGTCAGGATTCACCCACAAGATGTTTGTCTCCAACACTGCAAGCATCTTGTTGATGCGGTCCGCGATCTCTTCAGTTGATGGTATTCTTGGAGAGTGAATGTCGTACACACCGGGTCCGATTCCAGCACCGTACTTCACTCCCTCGCGGAACACTGACAAGAGCTTCTCGTCGGAGCGAGAGTTTTCGATTGTGATCACATCCGCATCCATATCGATGATGGATTGGATGATGTCGTTGAAGTTGGAGTAGCACATGTGGGTGTGGATCTGTTGGATGGTGAAATGTTAGGTTCATTTTAATATTTTTAACCAATTTAATAACGATGGTAACAAAAATGACGGTGGTTACTAACCTGAGTTGTGTCTTGGACGCCGACGTTTGTGATACGGAAAGAGTGAACAGCCCAATCCAAGTAGAAGGCTTGCTCAGACTTCCTTAGAGGCAACCCTTCTCTCAAAGCAGCCTCGTCGATCTGGATAACGTTAATACCAGCCTTCTCGAGATCCTCCACCTCGTCCTTGATGGCCAACGCGATCTGGTAACAAGTTTCAAACCTAGAAGGCGAAAGCATACACAAAAGTATGGTGTTGGTATTGGTATTGGAAAAACAAACAAACAATTCTTTCATGGAGGCATTATCTTCTATTACCTTGGCTGGTCGACTCTAACAAAGGACCAATTGAGAATGGTGACAGGGCCAGTGAGCATTCCCTTCATCGGGCGGGATGTCATGCTCTGAGCTGTGGTTGACCAGAAGACAGTCATGGGCTTTGGGCGGCTCACATCACCATAGATAATTGGAGGCTTCACGCAACGTGATCCGTATGATTGCACCCAACCGTTAACGGTGAAGGCAAAACCTGACAACTGCTCACCGAAGTATTCAACCATGTCGTTCCTCTGCAGTGAAATAAAGACCAAAGTTAGTTAGAAGGTGCAAAATGAGAAAACAAGAAAGGGAAGGATAGGATAGCCTTCATTTCGTCCTCTTAAAAGGCTCCAAAAAAAACTCACCTCGGGCTCTCCATGAACCAAGACATCAATATCAAGCTCTTCTTGGAGCTTGACAACCTTGTTAATTTCCTCCTTAATAGCCTTAACGTATTCATCCTCAGAGATCCTATAGAACGCCAATGCCGATTCCACTATTAGAAACAGGATCAAATTGTATTTGGGTTTCAAAGAAAAGGTAGTATTACTGTATTACTCACTTGTTTGCTTTATATTCACGGCGAACCCTCCTGAGTTCAACAGTTTGAGGGAAGGATCCAATAGTGGTGGTGGGAAGGATTGGAAGGTTAAGTTTCTTCTGTTGAGCATCAAGTCTTGCACTAACGTTCGTAGCACGGCGGTGATCGGAACCCTTCAAAGCAGCAGCCTGTGCAAGCAAAACGACGAAGCATTTCATCACCATGCAGTGTCAATAAACAAATAATTAAACACTTAATGGATAAGAAAAGATGAGCTCACCGCTTTCTGAACAGCCTCATTGGTCACCCTGGGGGACGACTTCCTTGAAGCATGAGCTTTGGCATTAGAAGCAAAGAATGCCTGCAAATACGAAACCACGAGCTTAGCTTAAGAGTTTAGGAATCACGGCTTGTAACATAGCTTTACACCCAGCCAAGACTAATTGCATCAGGCCCAAAAAATTACCTCATCCTTGTTACCAACCAAAGCCTTTGCCAATGCATTGACCTCGGTAATCTTTTGAGCAGCAAAAGCAAGCCATGATTTAATTTCGTTGTCCAACTTAGTTTCGTTGACAAGGTCGACAGCAGTGTGGAGAAGTGAGCAGGAGGTGGAGACAACAAGATTGTCTGCCGAAGGGGGAAAGAAGAGATCAGTAAGAAAACAGTCTCGAAATTCAAACCATAACATCAAATACAGTGTATGTGTTAATTATCATAGATATAAGCAGAAGATACCTTTGCCCACAATGCCAGCTAGTTCCTCCAATACACTTACTGAGGCGGCAAGATCGTTTGCCCAAATATTCCTTCCATCAACTACTCCAGCAAAGAGGAATTTTCCCTTGGGGAAGTCACCCTTGATTAAATCAAGTGTCTTAGTTCCACGAACCAAATCAAATCCATAGGCAGTGACACCCTTCAAAGAAGTCAAGGTCTTGTATGCTTCAGCAGGGATATCAGCAAAGTATGTCTCAACAAGAACATTCAACCCAGAGAGAGTTGATTCCAGTTGAGCATATGCATCAGAGAAGGCCTTCAATTTGTCAGAATCAAGATCCTTCACCAATGTAGGCTCATCAAACTGAACCCAAGAAGCACCAGCTGCCTTAAGATCTGACACAACCTCCCTGAAAAGGGGTCAATTATTAATAAAAATGAGAAGAGATAGTTGTTAGTGGAGAACAGTCAAAGTACAGACGTAAATCAACAGTTCTTTACTTGTAGATGGGAAGGATCTTGTCAAGAAGGGAAAGAAGGGAGAAGCTCTTGTCCACACCCTTGGCTGGCTTAGAGAGCAACAAATATGACACTGGGCCAATAAGAACTGGGACAGTTTCTACTCCAAGCTGCACAAATTAACATAGTCCATCATTATAAGTACAGTTACAACCAACTAAACTAAACCTCCCTTTATAGATTCTTCTATTATCTAAATTTCAGAACTTCCATTTAAGAACAACACTTACAGCCTTCGCTTCTTTGTATTCCTCCACTGCCTTGTGTGAAGCATAAGAGAATTTCACCTCTGGTCCCAACTCAGGGACAATGAAATGGCTGCATATCATTGCAATGACAGGGTTAGTTATACATATACCAATTCCATTCTATTAGAACACATCTCGTTTCTCTCATTCATGATTACTTACTAGTTTGTGTCAAACCACTTGGTCATTTCCATTGCTGGAACAGATGCATTTCCTCTAGCCATGGAGAAGTAGGTGTCAAATCCAATCTCACCACCATTCCAACCATATCTAGGAGGAACAGCTCCAAGAGTTGCAGTGGCATCAAGCACCTGATCGTAGTATGAAAAAGTGTTGCTAGGGATGTACTTGATCCCAGCATCAGCCATCTGTTTCCAGATGGATGACCTCAGATCCGCTGCCACCTTTTTCAAGTCTTCGGCAGAGCTCTTTCCATCCCAGAATGATTCAAGAGCAAACTTAAGCTCTCTCTTGGGTCCCATACGGGGATATCCAACAATGTGGGATGCCATTGTTCTGCTCAACAAATCACAAACGAGAAGGATTCAATTAACAAACAAACTCCATTATGCATTTTACACCATTATTATTTCATTATGGAACCTCATGAGAGATTTCAAGTCCTAATGGATTTTAAATGAATTTCATTATTTGTTACGGTAAGAAAGAGAGTAATCTCAAAATCCCTGTTTTTATTTTAAAAACTTCCCCGACTAATGGAGTCTGATTTCAGAGTATCTAGACGTAAATTACCAATTTAACCTTGTCATATTCTAAGTTTCGAAACGAATTGTAACGAAAATGGAGCAAAAGCAGAGAATCAATAGAATTGCGAACACAACAAGAAGATAGAGAAACCAACAAGCATGCATAAACGAGAGATCCGATGAGTAAAGTACAAGAATTACAAATTTCAATCAGCAAAAGTAAAAACTAAAAAGCCGTCAGTCGACAGATCTGGTACATGAAAAAGAGTAAAAAAACAAAACCCGTAGCAAAGGAATCAGATCTAAAGTAAAAAAAAACAAGAATCTTCCATGAAATCAGATCTCGGGCACAAGAATAAAAAAAGGAAATTGGAGAAGCAGAGATTGTAATAGAACAAACCTTGAGAGAGAAATGAAGCTCCCCTGAGATAAAGAAATGGAGAGTGGAGAAACGAAGTAGGAATAGAGAGAGAAGAGAGAAAATGGGGAGCCACAGAGAAGAGACAACGGCGAGCACGAGTTGGAAGAAGTGGAAATGGAGTTTTATTTATAGAATACAGAGATGATGACGTGGCAGATCTTGGGAGGTGGAAGGGGGGTGGCAAATAAAATAAACAATAGTTTTGGGGGGTGGTTTTCGAAAATTTTAATTTTTGAGTTGTGAAATAATTATGGTTGAGCGTGAAAATCTGAGGTGGAAATGAAAGACAACCACGCGCTTCGAGTGAAGCGCGTGCAGAATATGGGGGTAGGTGAATTTTGAGAAAAGAATGCGTAAAATAGAAGAATCGTGGCTTTCTCGACCATTATTTTCTTTTTTTTCCTTTGCTTTTATGGGTATTTGGGACAATATGGCGGGATTTTACGTATACGTCATTACATTATATTTTTATTAAGTTTATTTACTTATTTCATCGTTTCTGTTTATGTTTAGGATCAATTGATAATAATATTTATAGTCGTATACATATTAGTAATCTTTTGATTGTATTTGTAATAATAACGATAACGGTATCTTCTAATGAGTCTTACAAAAAATTTAAACATAATCAGCTCAGTAATTGGATTGTGTTGGTTGGTTATGAATTTGGTTGTGGATCTCACATTTTCATTACGAAACGTGAGTAAACGTAATCATATGTGACTTGTCTTTTACATTACCATTGCTGGGTTTATGTTTACGGTGAAAACACGACCTAAAATTTGTGATTTATCAAACTATAATGACTATTTATGGAACTTTATCAAATTGTAGAGATTAAAGCCTTAATTATAGAGACTAAATGCATTCATCTTCTTTCTTATTTTGTGGACAACTTTATTTTCAATTCGAATTTGAATTTGATTTTTCCTTTTTTATATATATACATTTGTATATTGCCTTGTGCATGTGGTGGTGACAAACTAAAGATGTCCAATTTTTACACGAAGAGACGAGGAGTGGAGGAGGGAGTGAGAAAAAAAAATTTCGTGAAGAATTTTCGTCCCGATCCCATGAAAAAATTTATGGAGATGGAGAATGAATTGGATAGCATAATGGAAATGAGGAGTGGCATTTTCGGCTCCCCGCCTTGTGGACATTTCTAATTGTAAAAAAAAACTAAAAATTGATTTAATTTTTAGGAAAGTCAGCTTTGCAGTCCTAAGTATTGAAGATGACGTGTGTTTAGTCAATCTATTTTATTTATTTGCAAGTGTATACACAAGTAAATTCTAAATATTATCACATACTCTTTTTACTCATGACAAGTCTCGTTAAGATGTTTTTGAGCTACCAAAATGAGTTGGGTTAAGTCACTTGGGATTACCGACTCAATCTTTAGCCCATCAATTTAAATGTTAGTAGAATTGAGTTGGTTATTTTTACAAACTCAGCACAACTCTCTCTCCCTCCAGCTCCAATAATGTATTAAATGACCCTTCATGTCGACGATTACTTGTACCACACTTCGACGACCAACTCTAGTGTGATCATCTTTACGTGACCAACTCGAGCAAATAAAAATCACTTTCGATAATCAACTTCGACGACATTCAACTTCTAACAACCAACACCAACATTCACCGCAACCCACCAACTCAACCTAAAAAATTAATACTTTTTTATTCCATTTAAATTTTGTTTCACTTACTTACAATGTGACTTGACTTGTTACAACAAGAAAATATAATAAATATATTATAATTTTAAGAAGGAAATTGGATTGAGTGGATAGGATAAATTGAGTAGGCCCAATCCCCAACACAAACACTCATTCCAATTCCCAACTACCTTGAGATTCTCAAGTTGTCTACTATGTGCACTTATCTATGTCAACTTGTGAAATGTTTTTGTCTCTCAATAGCACATTACACATGATAAAATATCCATTCAAATCTCGTTTTCGTCCTCGTATTTTAAAGTTTTTACGATTTTAATCTACATACGTTAATAAAAACACGTTGGATTGTTATATACTAAATGAGTTTTTATAATTAATTTGAGATTATTATAATTGGTTCGGTCGAGATGGCCGCCGAATGTTGGCCAATAGTGGCTATCGGAGGTGATGGTCGTCGAAGTTTTTCATACAAATTTTAGAGAGATTAACTATTAAACCCTCAAAATTCATTTTTCTAAAAGTTAGGTTCAAGTGTTAATCCTAAATCAATTTATTTCAAACTCATTTTTTAAAAATATCCATATTAAGTGGTTGTCAAAAACACGAATGTTTTCCATAATAACTTATTATTATTTTTTTAATTTAATCGCTTAGAAAGATATTCCAAACACACCACAAATGAGACATAATGACCTTAGAGAATACAGAATGAGAATGTGACTGATCGCCTATTTAAAAAAACAATAAAAACATAGCAAAAATTACGAAATTTAGACTCGAATCCACATTTTATTAATTAAAATAAACAAAAATCAACCAAAAATAAAAGTAGATCCCACGTTTTGTTATTGTTATTCATAATTAACAAATGTGTATTAAAGGCATGTCTAAAATGTAACAACATGAGGAACTAAAGGGTAGATCACCGACAAGAAGGAAAAGAAATGATGCTACAACTGATGAACACGCGCTAACACGCGCGTGTCATTCACCATATACAGATTTGATTAGGTGTGTTGTGCTAAATTCAATTGTAAATTTGGAAAAATCAAAGATTAATTACAAAAATAAAAAGTCATTTTTTAGGTGAAAATACAAAGAAGGATTGGAAAACAAACTATGAGAGTTGGTGGTTGAAAATTGGTTGTGGTTATTGGTGGTGATGTGACTCCATTTTATATTTTATTTAAAAAAAAACTAAAATTTTATTTCTAATATTCATAATGCATTTTTAAACGTTAAATAGCTACTACTTAAAATAACTGTTGAAGTGTATTTTAAACGATATTTTTTTATTATTATTCTTAAGTCAATCCAGATGGGCTTTTTGTTTTAAGTATTTTTATGGAGATGTAAAATTTATTATAAATTTATCCCAAAACTTGACAAGGTGTACTAACTTTAATCATAATTTTTTTATTTTATTGAAATTTAAATTAGACTCAAAACTATTTTCAAAAGGGAAAAAAAAAACATGAAAATTCTCAAAATTAGAGACTCTCCAAACAATGCCTCTTAACTCATAATTTGAGAGAAAATGTCAGAGAGAAAGAGATGGTTAAGAAAAAAAAGAAAGAAGCTAAATCTGTACATAAGAACAGAAGCAGAGAAGCATGAAGGATGTGATGATTGTGATTCTATTCCAAAACTCTATTAGGCCACAAGCATTTCCACTTTGTAATTTCCTCTTCTTTGTAAAGCTTCCTCACTCCTCCATAATACCCATCTGCTTCATTCCCTACTTCCTTGTGGCTCTTTCGGTTTATAACCGTCTTTCTCCATCGTGACCCGACGCTGTACTGACTGAACTCCAGCAATACCATGTCTGTCCATCAGTCATCACCAACAACATATCAGTCTCACTCCAAACTCCACAACATTGTTTAGGTCAATAGCCACTTTTCACTCAAAACTTTCATGTTCCATAGACTAATATAAAATGTTTTCAGACAAAGTAGCTGTGAAGTGCTGGACTTGAGTGTTTTTTTATTGAGGGTGCTTCCAAACATGTAATGAAGCACTACATTCACCACTCATTCAGAAATCCTAGCAGTTCTATTCAAATATAAACTTGTAATTATCTTGCAAATTTTCACTTACCATTACAGCAACACTGGCAATTGTTTGCACTCTCATCACACCCTTCCAAGTGGCCTACGACGCCATACCACCAACCTACGATAACAGGGAAATGTCTGTCATGTAGCAAGACAATATTTTTTTGATTCAACGACGAAATTTGTTACTTTTGGAAAAAAAAAATGGGAGGTGAAGGTTTGGAAACCAACTCAAAACTATCATGTAAACTACACCTATTTCAAGAGCTTGGAGTTGAAAAACACACCATAAGAAAACTCCTTGCTTTTTCTCCATTGGATTTCGACATGATCACCAGGTTTCAGGTCAGCTAAGCATTCAGAGGCATGAAGAAGATGGGGAGGAATATCGACAGGCGGTGCTCTTAGCCTGTTCCAAAGAATATTTTCCTCTATCGCCCGTCGCCCATGTGGTGGATATCTGAGATCAAAGCATAGGTTAATTAAATAAACCATTCACAGAAGAGGCAAGTCTTCACTAGTAAAAGGGAAATCACTTAATGTGCAATCCATACAAACAAGTGCAGGATTCAAGTAAGTTTTGGAGTCAATGTGAGCATGTCTTTCGATATACCTTGCCTTGAACATGTTGGTCTGCGAATCGTAGGATATTTGGGCATCATAACAAGACAACATGAAACCAGCATGACCACT
Source organism: Cucumis cinereus (assembly GCA_037974625.1). NCBI lineage: Eukaryota > Viridiplantae > Streptophyta > Magnoliopsida > Cucurbitales > Cucurbitaceae > Cucumis > Cucumis cinereus. Next base: position 12,223,151 of record JBBPDJ010000017.1, read on the forward strand.
CTGCAAAAATAGACAGAAATCTATAAAGCAAGGATGCTACTAACAAAAGTTGTTGTCATTCTAAAATAAGGAATAGTGAACTCAAAATTCAAGAAGACTCTGTTTATTAAGCTTCCATCAGCTTTCTTACCTCTCTATTGTAGACTTGAGCTGGGAACCATAACTTTCCATTCTCAAGAGATTGATACCAAGCCTTCATTGAACCAATTGGTAAAGGACTCCTGTTGTTGCCTCTACTTTCTGGTTTTGGTCTAGCCAGCAGAAAAGACCAACTTTCAAAATACGAATTGAACAAACCTTTCTTCTGAGGTGAACTTGTGAGCTCAGATCTCCTCTGACGAGCTATGTGAAAATGCCATTCTTTACAAGCAGAATTGCCCATCAACTTCCCCCATTTCTGCTTCATGTGCTTCTCCCACAAATAGTCATCTTCACAAACATCCCTCAAATAAGTACACACATTTGCCATCCTACACAACTCAGATGGCGAAAGCCGGCCAAGAATTGACTCGAGAGCCAACTCGGGCAAATCCAAGAGTGAAGTCCTCCTTTTCTCCTCTAAATTCCCCAGTTTTGTGCTACATCTGATGCTCTTTAATGACGGATCGGAGACCTTGAGAACCAGAAATAAACTCAAAGCAAGTCTGCTCTTATGGAACCATGATACAAGTAAAGCAGTCAACAAACTCATCTTGGCCTCCCATGGCAGCAAGCGTTTATAAGAGAAGGACTTAGAAAGAAGGATGAAGGAAAGGAAAGAGATGAGCAAATAAAACATTGTACTCTATGAAATCCTAGCAGAAAATGCAACAAAAATAGCTAGACCAAGGAGTAAAAAATGGGGAATCAAATCAACATATAAAAAGCAAAGTGATGGAAAACAGTTATTGAAATCACTAGCTTTTGATTTTGAAGAAAGGAAGAAGGAACAATGAGAAGAAAAGACAACTTTTTTTTCATGAAAGTGATTGTTGGAGACATCACAACCGACAAGCCTCTATAACTAAGAAACAGCAATACAGCAACAACTTCAAGAACAGGGAAATACTAAATGCTTCATCAGAGCTAATAACACATTGCCATTGTCATCAACACATCATGAAGCTTCTTAAACAGACATGGGAAATAGTCAATTGAAAACCCTCATTGAGAAATCAATGAGAACTCCTCAAAATTGATGAAAAAACAAACATAAAGAGATATCCAGATGCCCAAATCCTGAAAGAAACACAAGAGAGGCCAAATTTGGACCACAACCCAGTAGAGATAAAGACTCAAAACCCTCAAAACCACAAAACTCCACGACAAAGACAGAAGATTCGAATGGTCCAAAACAAGCACTGAAAAAAGAGGAAGAAGTCGAAGTAAAATCGAGTGGATTAGCAAAAATCAAGAAAAAGGGGAAAAACCCTACAGACAGAAAATTAAAGATGTGGTGGAAAACAGAAATGGAGCATTAAATGAAAAGGGGAGACCTGAGGAGCTGCCTAACTGGGAGCTGCAGCTTGTTAGAAGGAATGAAAGGGCAATGCTACCACCACCGCCATTGTAGGCCATTTATGAGAAGCAAGGGAAGTTGGTTTGGTCACCCACCAATGGAGTGTGAAATTTGATTATGTGAATGTAAATAAGGAGTGGCCCCACTTGGCCATTTTTGCGTTGTTTGCTTCTATGATGCTTCCAAAGCCATTCCCTCTATTCTTTCCCTCGTTTTCACCCTCCATTGTTTGCTCTCCAACTACCTTCTTGTCTGTTTCCATTTTAAAAAAAAAAATTAATACTTGACGTCTTTTAAAATTTGGCTTGGGTTTAGAAAATTGATCATGGTGGAGTTTTAAATTATAACTTTGTATTTTTGTTTCTTTTGAGTTTTCAAATAAAATATATTCTTACAATACCCTAAATATTTTTAAAATTATTTTAATCAACAAAACTTCTAAAAATATTTATAAATATAACAAAATATCACAATCTATATGAGGTAGACATAAATAATAGTCTATCACGATCTATCGTAACGATCTATCTACGATAGATCGTGATATTTTATTATATTTAAAAATAATTCTAAACACAAACTTTTATAATCAATACGAACATTGAAGAGTCGGAACATTGGAGAGAGAGAGAGAGTGAAGGCCTCCAAATCTGTTGATTTAATGTCACCATCTTTGTGATAGTGAGGAGGGCATGATATTAGTGGATAGTTTAGGTATAAATTTATAATGGTGATTTTGATGTGGACAACCATGTGACTTACCTTTTATTTCATCATCCTCAAACCTAATATTATAATAATTATAAACCATTTTCCTTTTCTTTTTCCAATAGCCTACAGGTGTTTATTGTTTAATGTCGCTGCCATAACTCGTCTCATCGATGAATAATTTATACTCTTAAACTTTATGAATTAAACAAACTATTTATAACGTAAATAAAGAATAAAATTATTGAAAATATCAATAAATTATAACAAAATTTTAGATTCTATCAATGATAAACACTGATAGACATTTACTAGACTTATGGAAGTACAATAATTAAATGACTAAGACAGTATGGATATAAACATTTTAATCATCTAAATTCTTTTTAAATGTCAGAGTGGGTTTAGCTCATTGATAATTAATTTGATCTTCCTATTAGAAATTAAAGATTCGATCTCCTATCTACACTGTTGTTGTACTAGTTAAAAACAATAGGGTAATTAATGTTTTCATTTTCATAGAAATTAAATATTTTGTAAGTATACTTATGATAATAGATGTTCGAAAGGATCAATCCCTATACTTTGGGTTTTGGTTCATTTTTGTCTTTATCTTTGAAATTGTTCAATTTGATCTCCATACTTTTAGTTTTAGTTCATTTTGGTCCATGTACTTTTAAAATATGCATTTCGATCTTTATACTTAGGCAACCATTTTTTTTTCTTTTTTTTGAAGAAAAAGTGACAATATCTTAATGAAGTGTTTTCAAACATTGCAAAATGAACTAAAAAGAAACAAAATTTCAGACCTATCACTGATAGAATCACCGATAGAACTTCTATCAATGTTTATCAATAATATTGATAGACAACACTCATTGATAGAATCTATATTTTGTAAATATTTTCAACAATATTGTCATTTACAATAATTCCTCTATCTTAATCCTTTTGTTTTTCATTTTTTATTTCATTTTAGGGGCTAGAATTGTAACTTTTTTAAAATTTTAAGGTCCATAATAAATTAAAATTGAAAGTACAAAAACCATCGATGAACATTTTAAAAGTACGAAAACCAAAATGAATCAAAGTTGAAAATATAAGAACCATGAACATTTCAAAAGTACACGGATCAAAATAAAAATAGAGAGACCAAAAGTAATATTTAAACATTAAACCGTTTGAAGATAAGATAAACCAACAATCAAAACCTGAAAAGAGAGAAGAAAAAAAAAGTTTACAACAAAAAAAAATGCATTGTGATAATGAAATTGACAAAATCTATCCTTGTTTTTCGATAAGAAGTTCCCAAAATAAGTAAAAATTGGAAAGAAAACAAAAACCACTAATTCAATATCCAAAATTTAGATGTAACAAAAATAGTAATAACTGTAACGACTTTTTTGTATAAATACCTACAAACTTTCACATGCATAATCAAATCATCCCCTCTTTCGATCCGAATCAGGATCGAAGAACAAATTATAATTTATAGAGTATATATATAGGAATTGGTTTGTGTTCAATTCGATCCTCTTTCTCTTCTCGCTCAGTAAGGTTTCTAACCATTTGTTCTTAAAAGATTAATTATTTTACATTATTTCTCTCATTTATTCATTTTGTACTTGTCAAATTTTTATCATTTAATTTAACAAGGAGCACGAGAAAGCAAAGATCAGTAGATGCACCACCATCGAAATATCTCAACGGAGTTGACACATTTGTAGTACATATCCTCGTCGTATAAAAGGTTTTTAACACTTCTAAATGACTAACTATGAAATTTAGAAGTAAAAAACTTGTAATGTCTTTAAAAGTTAGCCATTTTTCTTACCATTAAGTTTACTATATATACAAGTTTAGTGATAAAATGTAAATTGTAGTAAAAAAAAAACTAACATTAATCTTACTATTTGTTTGGTTGGTTTTTTTTTTTCCTAATGAAGCCAAGATGGCAAGAGTTCTCATCACTTTAGTGGGACTTTTGGTACTTTGTTTCTCTCAAACATTGGCCAAAGCTGAATACTTAAAATACAAAGACCCCAAACAACCCTTAAATGTTCGCATTAAGGACCTATTAGGTCGGATGACTCTCGAGGAGAAAATAGGTCAAATGGTACAAATTGAAAGAGTTAATGCTTCTGCTGACGTTATGAAGAAATATTTCATCGGTAAAAATCTTTCTTTATTTCTCTTCTTACTTATATTTATGGGTTGTTTTCAAATATAGTAAAATAAACCAAAATGACATCTTATTTC
>JBBPDJ010000017.1:12231113-12246998 GCA_037974625.1 Cucumis cinereus
TTTGGTGATGCACATTATGATCCTCTTTTCCCATTTGGATTTGGTCTTACTACACAGCCTGTTAAAGCTTAATTGAACGAGTGTAATTTCATGTACGTACTTGACCTATTATGGACGACACACACATATGTATAAACCCAATATAATGTTCTTAAGTTGTTTTAATTGATGAGGATTTTTTATTTTCAAAACTTGTGTCATAAAAAATATTGTTCGCCTATGAAAAGAATGTCATAGAGATATTATCACACTTTTGATTATTCTTGATTTTGCTACTAAATATATTGTGAAAGTAACATCATTCTGATTAAGATAATTAAAAGTTGATGGTAACCAATCTATCTATACCTGTCGAGACAATATCTTAAAAAACGCAAGTGAATTATTTTAAAAATTAAACTAAATCTTCCTAAATTTAAACTTGAACTTTGGAGTTGTATTAGTTTAAACTCTCAGACTAGAAAGTTTAAATATATACAATTATATAATTTCGAAGTTTAAATTGATACACTTATTAAACTTCAAAGTTTAAATTGATACATTTATTAAGTTTCAAAGTTTAAATTAATACAATCTTCAAAATTCATAGTTTAAATCCATATTTTTTTTAAGGTTGGAGGGTGATTCGTGGGCCCCAATAATCAAATAAAGTCACGGCGTTCATTTTGTGCCACGTGGAAAGAAAAGTCCGAGCGTAAAAGCATTACACTTGCTAACTCTTTCCACCCTGCTCACACGTGCTCATATTCTTTTTTTCTATAAATAGATTAAAAGAAAAAGTATTTTTAGGACGTTGGATATAAATATTTTGTTAATTTGGCTATTTTTGTAAATCTCTCTTTTTTCGTGTAGTTAATTATAATTTACAAGTTGATTACTCATTATCACTTTTCATTCACCGTCTTTAATAAAAAGATTAACAGTAATAAGTGAAAAATGAGAAATGTGAATCTCGAGAGTGAATATCAACATAAAATAGAGAACAAGAAGTAGAAAAATCTAAATCCTAAACAACCAGAATGAGGTAAGTGAGATTCGAACCTATGTTAAAAAATTTGGTAGGTGTATAAATTCCGTCATTGTAGCACAAGAGACAACAAAAGAAGGACGATAACCAGCAGCGAGGCATAGAGTCAAAGACAGCATAACGCTCGATTATCCTTCGTCCAAATTTCAGGTGATCCTTCGCCCCTTCTAATCAATCAATTTTTTTTTTTTTTTTTTTTTTAACTTTTGAATTCCACAATTCCTGTGAAAAACCTATTCTTCTTTGTGGAATTCATTCAACATACATGCTTGATTCGTCAATTCCTCATTGTCTAATAAGTTCTTCCATGCTATGGTTTACATGTTAAAGTATTTTATACAAAACCCATTTTGTTGTTTATGGCCAATCTTGAACAGGAATTGAAGTAGAGTCTGTTTGGAGTTACTATTGTGGGTGTACTTATTGTTTAATTGAAGGCAAGGAGAGAAAATTAATGGGGTTTCATTTGTGTTTGCAGAAACATTGTCTATTGGGCGTTTGTGACATCTGTTCTTGATTTATTGTCATGCCTCACCTTGTACGTGAGAGGCTTTTCATTGGAAATATTGGTGATGCAGCAGAAGTTCTACAACATGGTAGCTCAGAAATCACACATATGCTTTCGGTTCTTAGTTCTGAGTCGATTTCGTTTTTTTCCGAATGGCGCAGTGGATTGATAATCCCCAGCAAAGAAATTAAGAAGGTGTATGTGGGTGGGACTGGGTGTGATTCAGCTTCTGAGAGTGACTATGTTGATGGGTCGAAGAGTTCTTTATCACCTGAGAAGCTCTTGTACTCGTTGGAATATGCTGGAAAGGATTTGAAGGTGGAGAGGATGGCAGTGCCGCTGAGAGATATGGAAAATGAGGATTTGTTGGATTATTTGAATGTGTGCTATGATTTTATTGAGCGGGGTAGAAAAGAGGGATCTGTTCTGGTGCATTGCTTTGCTGGAGTGTCTAGAAGGTATGCGCAATTTATCATTTTCATTTTATTTCAACCACTCGTTTTTTGCTTTGGATATGTGATATGGTATTTCCGCTAGATTATTGTGAAGGTACTGTGATTTTTTCATCGTTAATTATGGATAAATTTTCTGTTAATATTAGTTGTTTGTTCTACCTGGATATGGGTGTTATGAAGATCATAAGTAGGCACTACGATCATATAAAAAAAGGTTGTGCAGGGCAAGTAAAGCATCCCAAATTTTGAACATGAATTATTAGAAAACTAGCTGAATGTGAGATATGGAGCATTTTAAGACATCTGGCACCGCCACCTCCCACAATTTTGAGGACAGAAATTGATAAATTACAAAAAAGAAAGATAGACAGCGGCTTTGGTCAGATATCACGAAGGATCAAAAATCTATTTTGAGCTTTTTGGAGTTTGTCTCGGGGAACGATAGAAGAATGTGGGAACATAATTGATGTGGGGTGGAACAAATACCCAAATATTTATTCAATTACCTCGAAGAATTGGGCTTCCATTGCTAATTGTTGGGACAGTGAACACCAAACTGAGGACTTGGGGATTAAAAGACCTCTCTTTGATAGAGAATAAGGGAATTTAGTTAATTTGATTGAGTTCCTAAATGGTTGGGCTGTGATCAATGATCAGATAGAATGAGATGGAAGATTGACTCGTTCGACTCTTATGCTGCTAAATCCACCTTTTTGATGCTTACCAATAGGGAGAAGACAGTGTCCTATCCGTTGGTAAACAGAATTTCAAGATCCCAAAAAAGGTTAAAGGTTTTCTTTGGTCATTGTCTTATAGGAGTTTGAACACCCACGTGAACTCCAAAGGAAACTTCGAAATTGGGTGAGGTCTTCTTCTATGTGCTGTTTGTGTTTACACGAGGAAGAAAATCTTGACCACTTGTTTCATCTCCACTGCCATTTTGCGGCTAATAGGTGGAATATTTTATTTAAGGAGTTTGGGATTGCTTTTTGCCTTCCAAAAAAGATTGTTAATTGGCTTTTGGAGGTTCTTGACGGTACCTTCGTTGGTGGTTGGGGAAGAGTCCTTTGGTGTTGTGCAAAACGTTCACCTCTTTGGTGCAGGCAAGGAACAGCCAGGTGTTCGAAGATAAGTTCTCTCTTTGGTTTTTTTTTTAGCTTTTGGTGCAAGAAAATGGCTCTTGGAGGTGTACAAATTGTTCAAAATTCTTTTGTAATTACAAACTTCCGAATTTTCTTAACAATAGGCAGACTTTTCTTTGATAGTTTTGGCAGGGAGGGGCAACCTTAGTTGCCTTAGGCTGTACTTTTGTCTCCTTTTGAACATAGATTTCTGTTTCTCATTAAAAAAAAAAAAAAAGAAAATAGAGGAAGGAGGAACTGAGTGAGATACACAAACATTGGATAAGAAATTGTGGGAGCAGATGGTATCTTGTTCGCTTTCATGTCTCCCATTGGACTTCGATTTCAAAGATCATTTGTAATTATCCTATGAACATTATTTTGTATAGTTGGAGTCCCTTCTTATAGCGGGATTCCTTCTTTTTATGGGCTTGGTTTTTTGTATGCCCGTGTATTCTTTTATTCTTCCTCAATGAAAGTTATGTTTCTCATAAAAAAAGAAAAGTTGTGGGAGGCAGATGATACTCTCAAAATGTTATCAACCCTATTGTTATTACCTTTCCATCTAGTAAAATTATGTGGTTCACACCAGAAGATATGACGACATATCCCAAAATTATGCTGGAGATCATGATGGAAGAGAGTTTGATTAACAGAAACTATTCTGAAGGAAGTTGTAAGGATTCGCTTACTATTTTATCAAAATATAAGGAGAAAACAACACAAAACAGAGGAAACACGGAGAAGTTGTTAAGTTCAATAGATTGATCCAAAGTTCAAGATAACAGAAAATAGGCAACTACCTATCTTATTTTGAGAGGGTTGGTAACCTCTTCTTCCCACTTGACTGACTTAAATTCCACACCCCTAAAAACCAACTTTCCCTACTAAGGCTACTGTCCATTTGTATAGACTCTTAACATGTTCCTGCTGCTAACCATCAGTAGGAGAATTCCCTTTACTATCCTTGCTTGCATATGTCTTCGATATAGGGGTCTCACAGGAGTTCTGTTTCATGCGTGCTTGTTATAGGGTTATTACGGCTGAGTGTTGGCACTCTTGAATTTCACAAGTAAGCCTTTCTACAGCTTCTTTCATCTCATTAATCTCTCTTTCTGTTTCTACTTTCTCCTACCCTCTCTTCAAGGTTTTGTTTTTAGCCACTTTTCCTAACCTTTCCAAGATTGGATGTGCTCTGATACCACTTTGTAAGCATTTCTAGGAGCTAGTCAACACATGCTCTTTAAAGCATATTCTTACTGTTTGATTGAATTATGAGGAGAAAATAAACCATCATGGCTAGGTTGGCCTAGTGGCAAAAAAGTAGACATAGTCTCAATAACTAATTAAGAGGTCATGGGTTCAATCCATGGTGACACCAACCTAAAAATTAATTTCTTACGAGTTTCCTTGACACCCAAATGTTGTGGGTCGGGTGGGTTGTTTTGTGAGATTAGTCAATGTGCATGTAAGCTGGCTCGAACACTCATGGATATAAAAAAATTGTGAGGAAAAAACAACACAACACGGAGGAAATAATGGAGCAATCCCCAAGTTCAGTTCATCAACGTGAACTTCAAGATAACAGGAAATAGCCCAACATGCAACTTATTGTAAGAGAGCTGATGACCTCTCCTGCCCATATCACTACTTGAAATTCCACACTCAACCCTTTCTCGTATGTGTCTTCAATATAGAGGGCCTTTCAGAAGTTGCATGAAGAGAAATGTGCCTATTCCTCGCTAACCACAAATTATAGAGAATGGCTCTAAAGACATTGAGCTAGAGAGAGCTAAACTTTCCATAAAGAGAAGAAAGGCAAGAACTTGATAAAAAAGTTCATCATCTCCAAGGGGAGCACCAAAGATTTTTGAATGTGTTGAATTTCATAGACCAACATGCCTGAGAATATTGGCAGTGGACAGGAGCATCCTGTGGTCTTTTCTTGATTATCTCTAATGTCCTGGTACTGTGATACTAGATTTATTCTTTTGAAGCAGTCAAGGTTCTCCCCATCCAAGAGCACCATACCAAATTCTTTGAAGTTAAAATTTAGGAATGGTTAATATACGTCATGCTCTAGCATAGATTAATTCAGCCCTATATGATGAATCTTCCAATTTTCTTGTTATTAAATATTTATTTAATTTATTTTCATTTATTCTTGCAGTGCTGCCATCATCACAGCATATCTTATGAGAAGCGAACAGCTAGCTCTAGAAGGTGTGAATAAGCATCATTTGCTTGACCTACTATGAACCAGTGTATAAGTAGTTGCTTATGGTCCCAACCAATTGCTAGTTTTTCTTTCATGACTATCCGTTGATGCAGATGCACTTGATTCTTTACGACAAAGCAATGAATTTGTCAGCCCAAATGATGGATTTATGGAGCAGGTGCTCTTGGAAATATTGTTAATTCATAAGTTACTGAAAGGTCTTGTGCAGAATCAATGCCTTAGTTAAGCCATTCTAGTTTGCTAATTACTAATCTATATCCTTTCCAGTTAAAACTGTTCGAGGAAATGGGTTTCAAGGTTGATTATGCCAGTCCTATATACAAGCGTTTTCGCCTGAAAGTATTGGGTATGTAGTGCTTGTTTCACTGCCCCCTGCTGAATTGTTTCAATCTAGTTCAATTGTTTGGATGCATACTGCTGTTATACAATTCATTTATTTTCCTTCTTAAAAATTTTGGTTTTCCATATTATTTGTTTGGTCTATTTCTCTTCTCTCTCCCCCCAGATTTCAACATTCAATTTTATACTTTCTTGATAAAATCCTAGAATTTCTCGACGGTTGTATGTTGTAGGGTTCTACAGTTGGTCCGTGATTACTCAAGGTATACGTACACACACACACACTCTTATTTGGTTTGGATGTTATCTTACATTCTGAGTTTTAGTTATCTTGAGTCCAGCAACGTATGATGGAAGTCTTAATTTAAGGAGTTGAAAGAGCAACACCATTGCCTCTGGTATTGCCTCACACAGATCTCACTATACCACAACAGCTATCTTGAATGAGTCAAGGGACACGTTTCCTGCAAAGATAGGGAGTCATGCATAACAGATTTTTGCCTGCTAAAAACTTTGCATATTCGATGTCTGAACTTCATTTACAAGTCAAAAGATTTGTAAACGAAAATGAAATGATCGTTTACATATCAAAGGGCTTGCAAATAATTATGCATCATCATCAAAATATGTTTGAAAAGTGTTGAGCCACCATGGTACTTATTCCTGGACCTGGACTGGTCAAGGTCATTCCTGATCCCAGGAGATTAACTAAGTGTTGAGCCACAAGAAAAAGCCCTTGGAAGGATGAGGACTTCAGAAATGATCATCCTTACCCCTAGGATCAACTGAAGCATCGCCTAACAGAGTGTCACCTCCGTTGTTCCCTATTGTTTCTACCAAAATGTTACTTTGTTAATGGTTTTTCCAATCATATAATAATTGTTATGTATGTTTGAGCACACATCTTTGTCAGGCTTTTGCTTTGAGACACTGACCTCCTTTTGTTGCTTATTCCTTTATATTATTTATTGCCTCTCCATACCTTCAGGTGAGTCCTATAACCGTGGGGAAAAAATCAACATTTCTAAACTTGGAGCAGATCCAGGCTTGTCCCGTGAAGTTGCATCAGAGGTACAGTCATCCCAACAAGTAGCTTTTTCCCATGCACGTGCATACCGCTGCAAGAAATGTCGAAGACTGGTCGCCTTGCTGGAAAATGTGGTGGATCACATTCCTGGGGAGGGTGAGACGTCCTTTGACTGGTATAAGAGAAAAAGTGGAAACCCTTTTAACAAGTCAGAGGAACCTGAGTGTTCATCCATTTTTGTCGAGCCCCTTCGGTGGATGACAGGAGGTAAACCAATCCTGCAACCTCTGCCATATCTTGTAATATCTGATAATTTAGACGTGGAAATTGAAAAGCTGGATCAAATTTAGATCCTTTTTGAAGCACACAATAGATTACTTGGACTAATGTCTTAATGAAATCATCACCCCATATTTGTTTTGGATAGATTGATTTGTCCTATTGGAAAAAAAGGCTGTTTAAGGTCTAGGAAATTTAGGGTGCATTTGGATTAACTGTCTCAGTGTTAATAAACACTTTTTTTGACTTATAAACACTTAAAAAGTCAACTCAAACATGCACTTAATGTTCAAGTCACGAGAAAACATTCCATAGGATCTCCAAGTATGAAAAATCCAATGCTGAATGTTTTTACTTCTATTATCCAGTTGAAGAAGGTGCATTGGAAGGGAAACTATCTTGTGCTCATTGCGAAGCTCGTCTTGGATACTTTAATTGGTCAGGCATCCAATGTAGTTGCGGAAGCTGGATCACCCCAGCGTTTCAGCTTCATAAAAGCCGAGTCGACATCTCAACTGTCTAATACTTTTGCAGGACAGAGGTTTGTAATGCCAAACAGGGATGACTATAATCTCTCTTCTCATAAGTGCAGATAGTAGATACTATATACTTCCGCCATTAGGGAAAGGAACTACATACTGGTTTGGCATTTCTGCTTCATGTATATTCCTTTCCCCTCTGCAATGAGATGGAAGATCAAATGGGGGAAATATCTCGTTCGCTTGATTATGCCTCTCATGTGATTCAAGTCTCTATATCACTGGTTTGATTGGTTATTTCAAAATCATGTTTTGAGGGAAATCTGTTCATGAGTTGATATTATTTTATGTATGAGTTTCGAACATGTCCAGAGAAAGGGTTCATATGCATGTGTTGTCGACTTCTCGAGTTACATTTTTTTTTCTTTTCTGTTTGTGATTTTAAACATTTGGCATTAGATGGCCATCCAGGTTTTGTGATCTTATGTGAAAATGTTAGATTGTTGCGAGTTATTATAATTTGCAGACTCTGTAAGCATAACTTTCGGCACTGAGGCTGTTTTTCTTTTCTCCTTGAAGTTTGAAGCTTCAAGTCACCCTTTAGTCTCTGAAGTAATAATTGAATATGGTATTTGAAAAAAAAAAAATGATCTTTAATCGATCTAACTAAAAAACAGCGAGAAACCCTTAATTGAAGGCCCCTTCCAGTTCATGTAAAAAATGAGCTCGTTCATCAACATGCCAACACCAAAAACGTATGCATCACCAGCAGCAGCGACAAATTGATCTCATCGACGAAAAGGGGTGGCAGTTGGAGTGTCAGCGTGTACATGGTCGCAAAAGTTTGTAAGCGAAGTGGATATGTATCAATCATTGAATTGTGGCTCTAGCTCGGCTCCGGTGAGACATTTGATGACAGTTGGTAAGTGATGCATGCTGAGGATTTAACCAAACCGTTTATGCCACATGCTTAGATTTTCATGCATTAATTAAGTTAGCCTTTTACTGGTTCATCGTCATCACAATTTCCTTCAAGCATAATACAATATTGTTTGATTTCTAAAGAATGCTTCTTATCTCCCAATAAATTGACTAATTTAATTTAATTAGGATTTGAGTTTTGATTAATATTTTTTCATGTTGGAGAATTAATCTTGGTTTTTCCATAATCACATTATCAATAATTGGAGTGGATTCTAACTTCTAAAAACAGAACTTTTGAACATTTAACATCCTATTCAATTTAATTCTCTTAAATTCCTTACACTCAAAACTCCATTCTTGTTACCGTGAGATTTGAAGGATGATTTAGAGAGAATATTTTGGTTTCGTTCGGTAACGTATTTGATCAAGGCCTAGACAACAAGCCTTTCATAATTAAAGCATTTGTTCCATATCTACCTTCAAGAAGTCACCTCCATGAAAGGTCAAAACCATTCTTTAAACTAAAGAATAGACGTTTGGAAAGTTGAGAACCAAAACAATCGTTAAGTGAAGATAATGACACAAAGGCTTAAAAGTGAAGATAATGTAAAGTATAAAATGAAATGGGTAAATATATGTACTTAAAACACTTAGGATCAGAAAGGAATTAAAAATATAATGAAAATGAAAATTAAGGGCATTTGGGGCCTCCTCTTTTAGTCTTCCATTGATTGTAGCAAGGACAAGTTTGCTTGTTGCCATAAGTCCCATAAGGAACACACAAGCATTTGGCACAACACTTTTGACAGAAGAACATGCATGGCTTCTTGAATGCTGTCTTTGAACATCTCCCTGTGCATCTTGGTCCACATTCTGCAAGTGCAACCCCCTCAACTCAATTAACACTAATTACCAAATGGCTATGAAATGAGTTTGAAATAATTTAGCCCATGAAAAATCCATTCATTTGTATTTACCTTGAGGTTGAAGGCTGCCTTCAGTAACTCCATGCTGAGATTTGAAAAAAAAGGGAAAATAAATTATGATGGATTCAGAATATATTAGAATGTAATTAAGAAAATTACCATGGGATTGGAATAATTGGCACCAGTCTGTGGCTGTGGTGTTGGAGCCTCACTAATGGACTATAAAACACAAACCAAACCAAAACCATTCATATATGTTACAAAAAGATAAAAATATAAATAAAAAAAAAAAAAAAAAAAAAAAAGAAGTTTAGGAGAAAGGTTACATGATTGTGTACTAAGAGAACACAATTCAGCAACATTAATACAAACAACAGTATCTCCATTATTTGCTTCCTTCCCATTGTTATTTCAAACTAAATTATATATATAATACAAAGAAAGAGTGAGTGAGAAAGAGAGAGATTGTATGGATGATTCATTTGAGAATGTATACATTATTATATATATATATACACACATTTGGAATCTTGGATGGAATGAAGATGGGTTAGAAAATAATATTGTGTGGTTTAGAATTAAATGGAAGCTGAGGTATGAAATAAATTAGTGTGTAATCTTTTAAATTATTTTAAATGATTGAATTTATGAAAATATCTACAAATATACCAAATTATTATAATCTATTTGTGATAAATCACGATATACCAAGATATAATACTACCTATGCCTATTTTGGTCTATTGCAATCAATCGTAGATAGTTTGTGATATTTTGATTTATTTTTCTATATTTTAAAACATACCATTAAAAATTGGCTCATGACATTTTAATATTGTCTAAAAGAAATTATTTGTGAGTAACGTTTTATGTGAAGAAGAGTTAAGTTAAACTGAGCTAGAAGTATCAGTGACAGTTATTTTAATAGCCAAAAGAACTTTGATTTTCTACTACTCATTTCCATTTTCAGGACTCAGAACAAGTTGACAATTTGGTACATACAATCTACACAAAATGTAAATGATTATCAACGGAGACGCGATGAAGATAGGGCATTTTGGAGGGGAAAATGATAGGGAGAGAATGACCTCACACCATTAATGGCATGTGAAGTCACATGTGAGTTTTTGGGTGTTTTCTAATTCCCAATCCAAAGAAAGAGGGAGAGAGAAAGGTGGATCACATGCATTAGGGTTTAAACACTATTTTCAATTCTTCCCTTTCCAACAAAAGTAGTTTTTATAGATATATATATATATATATAATATATGGATCTCTCTCTCTCTCTGTGTCTCGTGATCACTTTTTGTCTCTTCTCTTCTAAGCTAACCTCTGCCATTACTTCCCAAACCTTACAGCCGCTCATCTCACCCACTCAAACCCAACCCATTTGTAGCTTACCTTCATCAATATTGTAGTTATATATTTGAGATCCTCTCCAACCACCTTTGCTTTAATAGTATTCTTAGGCTCCCTATACCCTCCCCCCCATGTCTATACCTACTTAGGATTCTCTAAGTATAGTATGACCTCTTTGTGTATAACCTAATAAGTAGATATTTGAACCTTTCATCTAAGTCAAAGTTCACCATTGATAACACACCTCAACATCCAGACCAACACAAAGATTACAAACCATGCATATAAGTGTGTTTGATGGAAATTATTGGTTCCTTTTTAAGGTTTCATGATTTCATAATTACTACACGATTGAGCTCCTAAACATGCTTAGTTCAGGTGTTTTTTTTTTTTTTTTTTTTTGTCTGGTTATGGAAAAAGCAAAGAAACCAAAAAAGTATCTAACACCACACCATGGGCTGCCAAATTGTGGTAAAGCCCAATTACAAGATGCAGGATCAAAATTGAGTCCAAAAACTTTGATTTTCTCATAATTACTATTTTACCCTCAACATTACAATCCTTTGTTTTTTTTTTTTTTTTTTTTTTTTTATACTTAATTAATTTATTGGTATAAAATAAAAGTTTTGGACCATTTGATTCTTGTGCATCATTGTTTTAGTTTCATTCATGTTTCCTAAAAATAAATAAATAAATAAATAATGTGTGTTTGAGAAGAGATTAGCAATAGGAGTGATGAGCAACGTCACTACTCAACCGCCCATAACCCACACTTGTAATCAATGGGACCCCTTTTCACTTCAACTTTATATCAATTTTAATTTTAATTTCTATTTAACAATATAATTCTCCACTAATAATTCTTTAATATTATTCATATAAACCGAACCAATGGATGCCTTTCTTCTTAAAGTCAAACCCACAATTTTCATATTCACATTTTTTAATAAAAATTCCTTGAAAATTCCCTATAAATAACCCCATTGTAAGTGTAACCACACATCTCTATATCATCACCACTCACACACCAAACTCTCTCTTATTTCTTCTTCTTCTTCTTCTTTAATGGCAGGTCTTCAATACAGCTTCTTCCCCACTGACTTCCTCTACCCTCGTCCCTCCTCCAACGTCCCCGACAACATCGTCGTCTCCGTCGTTCCTCCCAAACCCGACGATCTTACCACCAAACCCAACGGAGCTGCAATCCACCACCAATCATTCACCAACAACAAGGGCGTTGTTGTTGAACCTATTGTCTCCCGGAATCCCAACAACTCCAATTTCTAGAATATTTTGTTTTTGGGTTTGCTTAATCACTGTAATTTCATTATTCAAGTTCAACCCTATTTATCTGAGCTTCACAATAATACAAAGATTATGAAGGACACAGAGACCTTCTTCCTTAAAACTTATTGCAATTTTGGCTAATATTCTCTTAATTAATTTATTTAGCAATAACTTGTTTGGGAAAGAGAAACGTTTTTGTAATTAATTGTTATTATAAAATATAAAGGATGATGAAAGCAATTTGTTATTTATTTCATTAAAAATTAATTAATTAATGCAACTTAATTTCAATTTCAATTTTAAATTATGATAATTCAAACAACATTTCAAGTTTCAAGTGGGTTGGTGTGGGCGGCACATTAAAATAAAATAAAAACACTTTAGCACACGAGGAAAATAAGAACAAAAACAAGTCTAAAGAGAAAAAGAGAAATTAGGTTTAGGAATTGGAAATTCTTTCTCCATTTTGGTCTAAATTTGTGTTCCGATCCAAAAGCTGTCAAGAACGTCCAACGTATAAGAAGATACAAGCAAACCAGATAAAAAAGTTTGTTGTTGTACTAAGAATTTTTCTAAACGCTCTGTTTTTAAAAGTATGGTAATTTGACAATTTTTATGTCATTGTAGTACTAGAAAATTTTCAAACACTTTGTGATGGAGACGCTTTTCAAACAGAAAAGTCAATCAAAGCGTGCATCATTCGACCATATTGGGTTTCTACATAGTTCTAACATAGCATTAAATTAAAGAGAAAAAAAAATTAGAATTTGTCAACCCTAAGCATATGCATGCACCATTTGGGCATCAAAGAATATTCTATGAATATGCTCTTTTTTTTTTTTAATACGCCAAACCCATCTATAAGATTTAAAAAAATGCTAATTATCGATTTTAAAGTCTAGGTTCCATCATTCGCCTCCCACAAATGTAACACAGTGTGATAAGAGTTAAGGTTAAGTGGTTTCATCTCATCTTTTGTATTGCAACAAGTCATTAAAGAGACTCACTAACGTGAAACAAACTTTTTTATAAGCAAATGACTCGTAAGGATCAGGACACATGCATTATTCCATAAGTCACAATATTCTCAAAACTATACCTATGTAGAAGTTCAAGGGCTATACTCGTTGCAATTTTATATGGAATAAACTAAATTGTATCTCAAACTTTCATTTCACAAATCAAAACCACATAGGTAATCGATTAAAAAAAATAAAACATAATATGTAAGCTGACAGTTTGTAATATATCATCACATCTATAAAATGTTAGTGCAATCATCAAACTCGAAACTAAGTCCAAATTGTAAATTATAGTACGATGAAGATTAGAAAAGATGAACCCTAAAACGACTCGCTATATATGTCTCTGGAATAATGGTACGTTTGTGCATTGGTGTGTGTGAGATAGTGGGCGTAGAATGCATAATGGACCCTGGGTTAGCCCAGATGGGCCTAAAATGAAATGGGCCCAATTATCAAACAGTGTCCTCCAAAATACTGTAGGGATTAAGAGTAAGATCTCATTGTTTTCCCTCAAGCAACTGAAACCAGATTAGTGCAATCATCAACTTCCACACATAACATAACATAACATGTAACCTAATTATTTTACATGAATTCTCTCAAAATATTTTGCGTCATTGTATCTCGGTTGTCGTAAAATTTCCATACTTGGAATTTGTGAGGGATTGGGATCGGGATCTACTATAGTACTATGGTGGTCGGTGATAATTCTTCAACTACCACTATAGTTGAAGATTAAACTCTCGTCGAAATATTGACTTTTCGTTTTGTATTATATTTCCTCCAACTTGGTTTGGGACACATGAAGTTTGAAGAGAACATCGTGAATTTGAAGCTATAAATACAAACAAATGGAATAAAATAATTATTATATTTCCATTTTGTCGTTAATCTCTATTAATTAATTTAAAATAATTATGGAATTGAGACGAAATATAGTGGAACTTAATTAATTATAATTCTTTTAAATTAACTGATTATAAACATCTCCACTAAAACAACAAGTATGAATATTTAATGAAAAAATAATCAAAGTTAAAAAAATGTAAATCTCAAATCTCATAGGTGAAATGTGACATTCTAAAACGAAGACGCCAAATTAAAACCAAAGTTAAGGCTTAAAGGTCAAAGACATCACATTTTAAATTTTAGAAACCAAATAGAAACTAAACTTAAAACCTAATTAGAACCAAGAAAATGTTTTTTCTTAAATAATTATATAGTTATATTTGGACCAAGCATCGTGTTGATGAAATATGGAGGTCAAGGTAATGAAACTGAACGTAGCAAACTAACAATTTAGTCGATGATCTTCTTCCTCAGAGATCAAAGGTTCGATCATTCTCCTGTGTTTGAGTGGAAGGAAAACGTTGGATGCCCTCGTGTCCGATAACGAGAGAGAGGGAGAGAGGAAGAGAGAAAAAAGAAAAATAGTATGTGATGTGTGTGGTAGCAATGATTACGAAAGAGAGAGGCAGGCCGCACGCTGAGGTAAAAAAGGGGAAGAGAGAGAGAGTCTAAGAGACACATATATATATATATATATATATATATATGTTTTTATTCCCACAAATATCAAATTACTATGTCCCGACATCTCCTTCCAATCACCCATGCATTTGTCTCTTCTTTTCTTTTTTTTTCTATGCTTTTTCGTATTTTCTTTTACAATGTTTTAATTACCAAAAAATGAAAAGAAAAAGTAGTTTTTAGAAACTACTTATCTTGGAATTTTTTTAAAATACAAAGAGGGGTAAAAATTTGAATTCGAGACTTTTGGTCTTCAGATATATACTAGTGTTAGTTGAGCTAAGGTCTTGATGACATTCTTAAAAATTATTTGACTTTGAATTTGTAAAAAGACGAGTAGTAGAAGTAGTGTTAGTAAACTTAATTTATGAATAACAATAACAATTAGTAAATGATGCTTAAACTCTTAAGTTTGTGTCTAATAGGTTTCAAAAACTTTAAAATAATTATAATGTATTGAGTACTTTTTCAAAGCCATGGATCGAATAAGCACAAACTTTAAAATTTAGGTTATGTTTGACAATTATTTAGACTTTGGCTTTTAAGTTTTTTAAAATTAAAGCATATAACCACCTTTTTACCTCTAATCTTATTACCAATGTTTTAAAAAATTAAGCTAAATTTTGAAAACCAATTTTTTTTAAAAAAAAAAATTTGCTCTTGTTTTTCAAATTTAACTAAGAATTCAACTCTTTTACTTTAAAAAAAAAAAAAGTTTAAAACATTGTAAGAAATATGCTTAATTTCTAAAAACCAAAAAGTATGCCTCGTTAAGTAACCATTTGAGATGTTTGGTTTGTTTTTAAAAATCAAGTCTATATTCTCTCAAATTTTTACTGTAGCTTATAACTTATAGCTTAGCTTGCAAGAAATTTAAAGATAAATTAAGTGTGTTTACAAGAATAATTTTAAAAACGGAAAAAACCAAAAGTGACGAGATCTCGAAACTTATAATTTATAAACCCTAATAACACATGTGGTAGTTCAAAGAGAGAGGAAGAAAAAAGTGTAGGGTGTGTAGTGAAAGACCCACCAACCACCAAACTAAAGTTGATTAGGGTACCCCACAATCCCCCTTCACGCCAAAAGTGGTTTTGTCTCACATAGATCTATGTTTTTGTAATGTTGTGGTTTGTCGTGTAATTGTCGTGGATTTTTTTCAAAATTATAAAAATTATATTTTCAAATGGATGAATTTAATAGGAGATGTGAAGGTGGGAAGAGAGAATAGATAGTTAGTTGTGAATAATAAATTATGGTAATTATGATTGCTTAAGACTTCAAAAAGTTAAGTTGTAGCCATTATTACACTTTTTCTTTTGTTTTGTACCCAACCATTATGGATCTTCTTTAATAATAC
>JBBPDJ010000017.1:12247098-12346098 GCA_037974625.1 Cucumis cinereus
TATATATATTATATATTATATATATTATATATTATATATATTATATATTATATATATATTATATATATTATAAATGTATGTGCCCACATCCATCATTATCATTTTTGCTGCCCCTTCTCCCTCTCAGCATCTTCTTTTTGCACGCTCTCCCTCTATTTTCATTCTCTCTATACCCACTATAACATTCTCCAACTTCATAACCCTAAACTTTTTCTTCTTTTATAAACCCCAACTTAACTGTCCCCTCTTTTTAATTTGCTTCATTTTTGTATTATTATATAGTTCTTACGTCATGATCATATAGTTTAGCATTGATCGATCGACCATATGCGCATGTGTATGCATGGTTAGAGATTGAGTAATAGGTCTAGTAAAGTTGAATTAAGGAACGAGAGAAAGGTACTAAACATTGGTGTACTAGTGTGTCTACTTAACCACTTCAACGTTGGTAGAGTTTTGTTAAATCGTCATTGATGGGATGTATGGTAAATTTAATTATATATAAATAATCGTCTTTGACTTATACCCAAAAGTTAGCATGATAATTTTTAAAAAATACAAGGGAAAATCAATATTGAGGGGGAGAAAATGATCACATTAATTATAGAGTTTTGATCAACACATAGCTTCTTGGATCTCCTACTTTAATACCATGTTAAATCATTGATAAACACAAACGTAAAGGATAATAATTGTTGATCTTATTTTTGGTCAATTAGTGATTTAACATGGTATCAAAAGTAGAGGAGACCTAAGAAGTCTTGTGTTCAAACCCCTACATTGTTATTTTCTCTCAAATCACCTATTTGTTTGGTCTTTTTCACATTTTTCAAGTTTACGAGTGAAAAAGAGTTGTAAGAGCACGGAATATTTAAATGTTTAGGTCAATCGAAAGTTCAATGAGTCTATATATAGTAAAAGTGGACTTTCAAATTTGCTATGATTATAAACTACGAGTAGAAGAATATTAGGTATGTGTGTGCACTGATCAAAACCTGCCTTGAGTGAGTAGAGTTGCAGTAGATTCAACAATTACCTATTAAGATTGCTTCAATTCAAAGGAGTTGTACTATGATTGACCTTTTCTTTTTAATTTATTTTATAGAAAGAGCTGAGTAAAATTGGATCAGAAGATACACCAATACTACGATTGTCTATTATATGATGTTACTATATCGTGTAATTAGATACGTGATGCCACCAAAGATATAATAATTAAGTAAGCATATATAATTAGGATAATATTTGGGTGCATACCAAAATGCACCCATCTCTCTCTATTCTTCCCTCTCCCATCACTCACACACAAAAAAGAAAAAGAAAAGTAAACATTTTTAAAATAAATAATAATAGTTTGCCACAACAGTCACATTATGATAGGACAATTTAATAGAATGCCCAA
Source organism: Cucumis cinereus (assembly GCA_037974625.1). Taxonomy (NCBI): domain Eukaryota; kingdom Viridiplantae; phylum Streptophyta; class Magnoliopsida; order Cucurbitales; family Cucurbitaceae; genus Cucumis; species Cucumis cinereus. Next base: position 12,248,501 of record JBBPDJ010000017.1, read on the forward strand.
AGAAATATAATAGTAATGAAGGCACTATAGAGGTGATAACCTAATTGAAATGTTCAGGTGTGTCCACTAATTTCTCAAGTCTTCTAGTATTTTTTTTTTAAAAAAAAAGAAAATATGATAAATCTATAGTCATAACTTTTTAGTAATGGAGAAAAAGAAATATCCTTCCACAATCTTTGGGAAGAGCATATGTGGAAATAAGAAATATGTGTGTAGTAGTGGGTGTGTAATCAGTAACACCAATGTGACCAATGTTCTCCCATGTCCCATTAACAATTTAAATAAATAAATAAATAAAAGTCTACAAATCTATTTGATTGAGATCTAATATGGGAGATATCTAAACCTTAATTTTATTTATTTATTTATTTATTTATTAAGCTACACTTTCATACTTTATTATAGCATCAAGTATAGCCTCACAAAAACGCTATAAAAATTTCCAAACTTTTAATAACATGAGCTATCGAGAGTTTCGAAAAAAAAGTTATAAAAAAATTTGTATAGCCTTTTTCGTTTGTTATCCTATCTGTTATTTTTCACGTTAAACACATACTATTATAACTCAAACTACATACCTCAAACACAAAATTACCTTCTTGCCTTCAAATACTCTAAAGTGTTCGTGGTCTCTCTAATATTTTTGACAAATTTATTTAAGATAAAAGAAAATTAAAACTTAAATTTAAAAAGTTTGTGATTAAAATTTGTAATTAAAAAAAATATATGCTGTTCATGTCCACATATATGTGTGTGTAACATCATAATTAATTATGATTATTATTATTATTATTATTATTATTTTGCAAAAGAAAATGTGCCTTTTAGCTATGATTATACTTTGACCACTTTTTCCTCAGTCCAATAGGGTTTTTTTTATTGATTATAATATTATTTCTTATAAAAAGGTAAATAAATAAAGTGTTGTAAAAGGTAATTTAGAAAATATATTATATTGTTATAAATATTTTTCATTAATAATAATATAAAATCACCATCAATGCAAAATGCTTATTACCTTTCGGTTCTTGTCTTTTTTTTTTTCCCCAAGAAGTTGAACATACAATTGGATAAATTTATAGTACCCTTTGTCACATTATAATTTCTTTCAAAATTATTATTATTATTTTTTTTTATAAAAGAACGATGTCGTGATAGCTAATTTATTGTAATACTATGAAATTATCGTACTTTTTTTTTGTTTATACTATAAATTTATCTTCATAAATATTAATCAATCTCGCATTAATGCATTATGAGAGTAGTGTCGTGTGTTATGTTATAGATGAATTTGAACCTAACAAGAGAAAAAAAGTAAGGAACATGTAAGTACAAGATAAAGTAGACTTTCTTTCAAGTTAAGTACAAGTATCTCGCCTAACCGTTGATCTAATTAGGGTTAATCCTAACTGGTTTAGGATTAGAAAAAACTATGTAACTCTATAATAATTAATTACGATGAACCCTAAATCATTATTGTTTCATACGAGGTAACTAAACTTTCGATCTCTTCTCTATTTTCGAGTTCTGATCTTTGACTTTGACATCAAAGTTTTGTTTTCACTGTTTTGAAGGTCGATGTCCCGGTAAGGTTAGATCTACATATATATAGGTTTAAATTTTGTGAATGTAACACTATAGTTACTACATTTAATACCAACATCATTGGGAGAGATGTGAGTTCTTGCTGGCTGCCCTGCAGCTCTCCTAGAAGTACGATAAACTTGAAGGAAAATATTCCCCTTTTTTATTCATGCTTTGCTTTGGAAACTTACAAAAAACCAAACCCCAATCATAATTTTCATTTCTTTTTAACTTCTACTTTTTATTTTTATAACTGAAAACCCATTTTTCCAAGTTTCTGATATGTAATTCTTAAATTAAACAAAAAAAAAAAAGTTTTGATATCAGAAAATCAATTTCTTATAAAATGAGCTACATCTAATAATAAAGTTTCTGATATTTTCCTTTAAGAAATTAAATAATTGTTTCCATAAGAAAACGTCAGTCAAACCAAAAATCAAAATATCGATGTGATTATCAATATCAAAATTTTAATTTTACGGATATATCCATCAAATAACCATAACTATTCTTTTTTTAAAAAAATCTTGGAAGACCTATTTGATATTAGGTTAAATATAAATTTGGTACTGTAATAATTTTAAAAAGCAGAATTTAATTCAACAAGGTTTTAGTAAAATTCATGTAAATAGTATATATGGTGGGAACTATTTATGAAAGTTTTATCAAACGATAAAAACTAAATTCTAACTTTATCTAAATGGACCAAATTTGGCAGTAATTAAAAGATTTAATTGGATGAAGTGAAAGAATTCTGTAGTAGATTTTTTTGAAAACTCAAACTCTAAACAAAGAAAAAAGAGAGAGAGAGAGAGAGAAGGGAAGTCTGCATGTTCATGTGATTGAATATTGGATTAAAGAAAGAAAAAGATGACAGAAAATAAAGAGAAGAATATGAATTATACTGAAAAAGGAAGATATTGAGAATGTAATAATAATCATTTGTGGTGAAGTACAAGACGCCTCCTCTTGGATGTAAGGTTGCTAGAATTTGAGCGTTCAATAAGAGATTTCAACGCATTTTGAAGGAAATGAACAGACTCGACGCTATGGTGGTCGTTAGCAGCGATAAGCAACACGTTACGGATCCGACCACCAACCGTGACAATGTCAGCCCTAAGGGTTTTTAGGTGTAGAGAATTAAGGATATCGTTAAGGTCTGGGATGAGGTCAGAGCGGTCCTCACAACACAACGATGCCTTGAACACAAGCCTTCCATCCTCCGACTTCTCCCCAGAAAGCACGCTGATCTCATCGGTCTCCGAAGGGAAGCTTTCAAGCTCTGCGATCTCCGACGTCTCGTTTTTAAGCTCTTTCACTCGCTCAACCACTTTTGCAAGAAGAGACGCCTTGTCCGTCTGATTAAGAAAAATGTAAAACTATAAGTGTATGTTCAAGAAAAAAAATAAAATGTAAAGAGTGAAGCTTGAACTTAGCGGTTGATATTAGTATTATTTCAATTTATATATGTATATATTAGGAGCTCGAGGTCTATGAACCTATACTAAATCTACATGTGAGTGTATGTAAGGGTTAGAAATAATAAAGGTTTCTAACTTTATTGTAAATACACACTAAAATAATAGGGGGAAGAAGATTGTAAGTAGAGAGAACAAAAAGTGAGGTTGTATTTTATGACTTTTTGACAGTGAAGAGAGAGTTTTGGCAGTTTTTGCTTTGAACAAAACAAACAAACACTGTCTCTAAATTTGTCTAAACCCAACAAACAAACAAACATCTGTTTGTTGTGTTCAGAAAATCTTAGAGTTGGAGCTCACGAAAGATTCTTAAAAGAAATTCCTTCTTGTTCCTTTGACTACTACATACACACTCACTCATATTCTTCTTTCCGACCAACATCTCATCTGGGCTAACCTGATAAATAAAAGTTTGGAATTTTTTTTATAAAGAACTAAGAAGAAATGAGTTGAATCTGATGACAGATCACCTGAATGTTCTACCTCAGTTTTCTTGAGGTCCAAATAATATGTATAGAGTCAGCCAAGTTCATCTGTGAGATGAACGTGAGTTACGTTGGTGAATAAAAAAGATCTCACATCAACTAGGCTAGGATGATTCTGAGTTTATAACAACTATCTTCAATCTTACTGAGTGAAACTAAAATAAATGGTAATATGAAGATTTGAAGAGGTCTGTTGTTCTAACAATTTTGCATAATATTTTTATTTTGTTTTGTTTAAAAAAAGAGAAACTAACGAGTAAATTAAAAGAAAAGAAAAGAAGAAAAGACCTTAGAATTACAAGGAAGAAGAGTACGAAGCTTATCAAGATGAGAATTAATTCTCTCTCTCCTCCGCTTCTCAGCTTCCTTATGATTCTTCAAAGCCGCCAAAGCTCTGTCGTGAGGCGACGGCGCCGACACCCCGGCCGGAGACTTATTATCCAAAGGGTAATAAGAGGAAGAGCTGGACATGATGGTTTGAGTGGCCGGCCGAAAGCCACCACAGGAACCGACGGCGCCGCCTAGGCCGAAGGCTCCGTTCTGTGCCAGCAATCTGTAAAGCTCAGAGCTTTGCGGTTCATCATCAGGGCGTTGCATCAGTACTCTAAATTAAATTCCTTTTTTTTTTTTTATAAATTTTCAAATTTTTTTGCTAAAGTGAAAGTGGGTTTTGGGGGAAGCTTTCGGTGGGTTTTTATAATTTATTTTTCCCTTTTTAAAATTATTATTTTTGATATGAAGGGTGGGGTTAATTAATTCTTATCCGACAACTTGCGATTGGCCTATAAATAATGATAATGTGTGTTTGTGTGTAATGTATCCATAAATATCTTAGATATTCATAAATATTAGTATATTTATGAAGGGTTTTATAATTATTACTGTTGTGTTTGATAATCACTTTTTCACAGGTCAAAGTGACTTTGAAAATTCTTGAAAAATGATTAATCAGAAATTATCACCTAATTTTATATAGTTTTTAAGATATAAAAAATATTCTTCTTTTAATAAGGAAACTTTAACCTAATTTCACATCTTCCTTCTTCATATTCTCAAATCCTAATTTAATTTTAATTCTAATTTAATAAAATTAGATATTTTATTATAACTATTTTTGAAAAAAATAAACTTCCAAATATAAAATACTCTTTTTAGTAATTTGATAGTTTTAAAATCACTTTTGATATTAAACACAAGGATCCATTAAGCTCTTCCCTATTTTGAGATAACACGCATTATTCAAGTGGGGAGAAGAAATTATTCTCATATATACAAGACCAACAATTCAAATGTATATGTGATTTCCCTTATTGCTAGGTTTCGTGTAGGTTCGACGATAGAGTATAATATTAGATAAACGTGGAATTTCAAGTTAAAATCGATACTAAAATAATCTCACTATGTTTATAATAAAATAAAATAGATTTTATGGTTATTTCTCATTAATTCCCAAATAGTTTTATGGGAGAAAAGAAAACAGACTACTATGTTAGGGGTAAAGTTGTAATTTAGACACATACCAATTAGCTTTGTGAGTAATGAAATTCAAGTTAGGGCTTGCACATAAGAATATAGCTAAATTTAAAGATATATATATATATCATCATTGGATGTCCTAAAAGGCTTATAATTTGATTGTTTGAAAAAAAGAAGTGGGTAAGTTATCATTTTATTGTAGGGTATGTCTATGTTCTTTAGGATTATAATTCCTCTACAACGACGGAAATGGGTTCCAAACACTTTTATCTTTCTATTACGTTATATAGAAACACATTCACATAAACCATTCCATTAGTTGATTCTCTCTCATTATTCTAGCTAGGGTTCAATGTAATTAATCCATGGGCATATGTTTGACGTAATTGTAATTAACTCGGACGTGATTTTTCTATTCATTACTTAGTCTCCGTCATATCTTTTCTTGAAGTTGTTAGTGTTTTGATGATCATCATTAATTGATGGATTGTTTATTATCTTTCTCAACAAAAAGAGATTTTTAGGTTTAGATCTTCAACGTTAGTTTGGCGTTCAATTATGCACAAGAGTGGTGGGGATTAAGGGCGAAGGGTCTTAATGTGTCATGTTTAATTAGCTAATTACGTGTAGAGAGGTGTTTAGGGTTAGTAATTGTACGTGAGAAAAGGATGAGCTCAAGAGCATATGCCTTCCTACATTTTCATTTGTCCCTCAAACGTCCCATTTAGTGCTTTCTTAATCCAAAAATGTCAATTTCTCAAATGGTGTGTGGCCACAAAGATCAGAGCATATCATGTTTCGTTGTTTTGTTGTTTTGTTGTTTGAACTTAACATCAATATGTGCAACATATCGACTAATTAAGGTAAGTTTTTTTTACCTAAGAAAGTCCTCAACTTTTTGTCCAATTTTTTAATAAACAAGCTGGAATAGCTCAGTTGGTTAGAGCGTGTGGCTGTTAACCACAAGGTCGGAGGTTCAAGCCCTCCTTCTAGCGATCTTCAATGTGTTTATTACTTATTTTGTGCAAAATATACATTAGTGAATTCCACTCTATTTTTAAAAGTATGCTAAGTTAGCACACAAATAAATCGAGAGTAGGAAAACAATCGTAATAGAGGAAATCTTGCTACCACGAACTTAGATAGAGTGGAGAAATTTAACATTGCTACATGATGGATGGAAAAGAAAAAGTACAAAAAGTAGTAAAAGCCAAAGGGCCATGAATGGCCTTCTTAACTCTTGAGTTTTAAGTAGTTGGCTAAACCTGGGTACATTATCTTCTTCTATTCTTCCACTGTACAATAATCCTCTAAATTTCAACCCCCACCAATCACTTCAATGACAAAACGTAAGAAACAACTTGCACAACTACAACAAATTACACCCCACATCACAACATGCACCAACAAGCTTCTTAGGCAACAACTTCTGCACCCCTGTTCCTTCTGAGCAGGATCACATTATTATGGTTCTTCACTACGGCACGACCGAGTTCAGAATGATATCGAATTCCTTCAACAATTTTGGTCAAGGAAGTTTGACAATAGAAAATTTTGGGTTTGTTTATCTGGGTTTGTTTTATGCCTTTTGAAATGCGCGAGAAGAGACACCATGTAGAAGTCTGACAAATCCCAGGAAACTAAGCTTCCCATCAGAGTGTCTGATCCAGTCTTGGAGAACCACATGGACTGGTACCGAAGGACTAAGTCCAAGTTCCTGAGAGAGAATGTAACATACATATTACGACATAAACAAACAATCAAAGATAGCATAAACAGTAAACAATGACGTAGACGTTTAAGTGATTTACTAATAGTGTGTTAGCTACATCCATGGATAGAGAAAGAGAACAGTTTATTAATAAAGGAAAAAGGTTAGAGGGTTTATACATGGCACCTCTCTAAACCCTAGACCCAAAATCATAAACAGTTTATAATGCCAACTTTAAGTTCTGAGGGTATTGGCCACAAGCCCCCACCAACGCAAGACTTTGTGCCTGCTCATTCAGAGCGTCGAAGAACATTTTCAAAGCATTTCAACATACATCATAAAACATGCCACTTCAACCACATGCACGGTAAAGGATCTACGAAAGGGAGAAAAGAGCATACCGAGGCAAGTTCCTCGATCATTATTGGTCGGTTTCCGTCCTTGTCAAAAAGATCGTAAGCATGTCGGGCATGTTGCTCCCAGTTCTCCATTCCCTCTAGTTGATATATACTTATGGCAGCCGCACAGAATTCTTCAAAATCTAGTTTTCTGTACTGAATGGAACTAACCTGCCAGAGGGCATGCAACGTGTACATAATTGATATGACACTTTACCCATACTTCTTTTCAAAGACGTATTAGAATTGAAAGAAAAGAAAAGAACGTTTACCACGTTTGCATAATCGAGAACTCTCGAATCCTTTATTGCGTCTGTTGAGTTCTTAATTAAAGCCTGCAAATTTTAATTCTATTACAATACGTTCTTGGAAGTCTTTATCATTGTATGTGATATCAGAAAAAGATCCAACCGTCTTGAAGTTTTGCATGGAAATGAGCCCATTCTTGTTAGGCCCCAACAGTGTAAATTGCTTCTGAAGATAACCTAGTTGAACAGCACTTAATGTCTTTGCAAGAGCCTGTGGAAAATTGATGTCCCAAACCAATCAGTTGCAAGAAGTTGGCATTGGCATCTTACAAGGCCGAAAAACGAAACAAAAAAATGACCCACGGAACTTACACCCAATGCCGATTTACGCAGTGAAGATGAGCAGATATAACTTCTGACAAGTTTGAAAGTAATTGTATCCAATGGTATCTTGCTATCTTGGTGATCAGCTAACCATGGATGGCCTACATGCAAGAATTGTTGTTTGAGCTTTACAAAATAAAACAAACAAATGCTATAAAATATATCTTTGTAAGCAGAGCAATTAAAGAAAGATCTTCATAATGGAGTTCAGCAAACATACAGAGGGCCTGAGCAGCAGTCAATCTCTTGCGATAGTCTTTGTTCAACAGTCTCTTCACAAAATCAATTGCATCAGCAGATAAACTAGGCCATGGGGCTTCCTCGAAGTTCGGATCTGCCTTTAAAACAGCTCGAAAAATACCAGATTCTGTTCGGGCCCAAAATGGTCGACTCCCACACAAGAGAATATAAGCAATTACACCAATACTCCACATGTCTGCCTCGGTTCCATATGATCTATGTAAAACTTCAGGAGCAACATAATAAGCACTTCCTACAATGTCATTCAATCTCTCATCTGTAGAAAGGATCAAATGTCAAAAATCCGCAGTCTACTTTCGAATAGATGGTTGGAGATAAACAAGAGTTCAGAGTTCAGACCTGGTTTTACATAATCAGAAAGCCCGAAATCAATAGCCTTAAGAGGTGAAGTCTCATCTTTTGATGTAAAAAGAAAATTCTGAGGCAAAAGGCGTATGACAATTAGAACGAAAAAAGTGTAAATATCACAAAGATTAGTAAACAACCAATTTAAATGTAAGTAAGACGAACAAACAAATGTTAGAAAGAAACATTGCTACGTGTCATGATTTTGACTGTTGTTACTTTGCCTCAGGTTAGAGGTTCAAACCTCACCTCCACATTTCTGTGTACTAAAGAAAATGTAGAAATTAGATCCAAATTCTTTCAAAACTAAAATGCCACCCGAAGAAAATGTGGCCACTAAAGGCCCATTTGGTAACACTCCTAGTTTCATTTTTTCCCTTTCTTTTCTTTCTTTTGTATAGGAATTCTATTTTCTATTCTTTATTTTTTACTTTTTAAAAAAGAAAAACAGAACCAACTTTCAGTTATTATTTCTTGTTTCTTTTTTTATATTAAAAAATAAACTGAAATGTGTTATAGTGTTTGTAACACTTGCATGTTTTGTTCTCACAAATTGTAAGTTTCTTTTTTCAGGGTACTCCAATTCTAAGCTAGAACATTTAAATTTTACATGAAAAAATACTTTCTAAATAAAATATCTAAAATTATTTTGTTGTATTTACTTTTTTATAAATGGTCATTAACAAAAGTAGAAATTTTCTTTATTTCTAAAACTTGTATACAGTTTTTAAGAATTTTTTTTTTTTAAAAAAAATGAGAAACGGGAAATAGGAAATAGTTAACAAACACATTTTCCTCAAAAACTAGAAACAAGAAATTGAAAATGAAAAGCAGAAATATCATGAAACGACCATTGAGATGCTGGAACTTGATTTCAAGTGGACAAATTCTGAAACACTTGAGGTATATAAGACCATGGATCAGAACAACAAGCAATAGCAGCCTCATTTCCAAATTTTGAGCTCCCTCCACAAAACAAATTTGTCTACTCTATTTCCAAATTTTGACCTCAAGCCTCATTTCAGAAAATAATAAGCAAAAGTTCTGAATCTAAGTCGATGTAGATGGGTGAATACAGGAATAAAAATAAATACAAATGAGCAAAAATTTTAGCCATTTACCTCAGGCTTGAGGTCACGATGAACCACACCTTGAAGGTGACAGTAAGCGACCACACTCAAAATCTGAACCATAATAACTTTTGCATCTTCCTCTGAGTACTTGCCACCCCTAAATAATTCAAAAGATTATCAACAACTAAGAAATCCAAACCAAAGATGTGCTAGAGTGGACAATCTTCTTGCACATTCAGTTTAGTAGCATGCAAGGATAAAAGAATACCTCGAAAGTATCCTATCGAGAAGTTCACCTCCTTCGCATAACCTGAAGAGCATAGATAATAAAATAAAATTGGTGTGTGAATTTACTCAATCACGCTGTAGGTTAGATGGTTGGTAGGTGCAATATAAACTTACTCCATCACAACGTAGACATTATCTTCATCTTCATATGAATCATAGAACTGCACCAAGTTTTTATGTCCAGTGAGGGCCCGCAGTATTTTCACTTCCCTTCTCACATCCTCTATAGCTATTGCTGTAGTCATCTGCACATTATTTTCTTCCCGATAAAAACCAGAAAACTACTCGGAACAAAATGCTGAATTCATGTCCAAAAGGCATTCATCGTTCATAAAAAGACTATCGTCTAATTCAACCAAAAATTTAAAAGTAAGAATGCATCCTATATTAACTAATTTTAGGAATCAATATTTTATGAACAAGTTACATAAGCTAGGTAGGAACTATTTTAGTTTAACTTAAATAGATTTGTAGTTCGATTTCACCCGAGCCTGTGGTATAACTGACAAAGAAAACAATGTATGGATGATTCATTACTAACCAAAAGAAGAAAAGAAGTGCCTTATACAGCTTTTTTGGTCCCAATTCCCGAACATAAAACAGACAGACGAACATGATATTGGGTTAAGTAGGCACACAATCACCTTAAATGCTAATAAAAGAAGGGGCTCCACGAACATTTCATTATAGCAAAAATTCCTCAACCTCAAAATTCCCCGCATTACACAAAAGAAAATCATGAGACACCAAAAAATTATCCAAAATACAAACAACCCCGGATTCATAAATCCAATAAATTAATGAATTATCCAACCATTATGAGATGATGAACCGATATTCTTGACATTGCACAGGATGAAAATAAGAACATAGAACTAGAATACCACAACTTAGTGGATGCAAATTTGTAGTTGAAAAACAGAGATGCAAATTAGTAAAATCAACCTTGGATTTGGGGATGATTTTGACAGCGACTTGTTGACCTTTGAGGGAGCCTTTTTTAGCCCTGGCAGAGCAAGTATAGCCGAAATGGCCGCGACCCACTTCGTCACCAAGGTCATAGTGAGCGGCAAAGTGCTTGGAATAGCCGAAGTTCTTATCCAAGGCTACATCGCACTCGCTTCCTTCAGGGATAGATGCCTCATTGGGTTTGACGGAGCCATGGCGGCGAGCGAGAAGAGCCCGAATGTGCTTGGCCGGAGATGGCGGCGGGAAGGGGCGCTTGAAGAGGCGGAGAGGGGTGGAGGTGAGGCTGGAGTTGGCCGGAGAGTTCTTGAAGAGATTGGGCAGAGGACTGGGGCTATAGAAAGGGAAATTGGTTGGGGTTTTGGGGGTTTCAGATTGAATCACTGAATTGGGGTTTTCTGAATCGGGTTTTGGGTTTTGTTCAATGGGCTTTCCATGACAGAGTCCCATGGAATCCGAAATCCAGTTGAACACACACAAACTAAAATCACTCACAGATTAGGCCTCCCTGCTTTACCAAAACTCCCGCAATTGCAATGCTCTTATACCATTCCCAATAATACGCACAAAACTTGGTTGAATTCTTCTATTCCACAGTTATAAAGAGGAAAAAAAAAGACCCAATTGGGAAAGAATTATGGAGTTGATCAGCCAAATCAGGGGAGATCAGCAAATGGGTAGAGAGATTATCATCCAAATATTCCAATGGTATGATGATAAGAGAAGAAAGGAGAAAACCCAGAAGGAAAGCAAGCAAACTAACCTGGAAAAAAGAACAGAGAGAAGGTTTGTGTGTGTTTGAATGTGAAAAAGAGTGAAGAAGAAGAAGAGAAGAGAGAATTGTAGAAGAAGAAGGAAATGACGGTAAGAAAGAAGAAGAAGAAGAAGTGAGTGAATAAGAGAATAAGGGAGGGAGGGAGGGGGGGTTGAGAAGAATGAAAATGAGAGGGAAAGAAGAAGAAGAAGAAGAAGAAGAAGAAGAAGAAGAGAAAAGGAAGAAAGAAGAAATTAAAATGGAGAAAAAAGAAGATAAAACAAAAGTAAGGAAAAGATGCTTAGCAGAGGGAGCAAGAAAAATAAAAAAGAAAAGCAGAGTGAGAGAGAGAAGAGAAGAGAAGAGAAGAGAACCCCTCAAACCTCCTTTTCTTGCTTTTTCTTTTTCTTTTTAATTACACATTTAATCCATATCATTTTTTATAAACAAAATAATTAATTATTATGTAAACCACAAAACTATTAAAAATATGACAAAATTTTAAAATTAATAATATTTATCAGTTTAATAAATGACATTTTATTGTATTTATATATATTTTAGTTCATTTTAATCCGATCAAATTTAATAGATAGTCCAAGTTAATATTAGCTTTTTAGTTGTATTAGAGTTTTATAGAACTAAATAGATTAAGTTTTACTTTTAGTTAAAATATTATATTTTCTTATATTTTAAAATTGAATTATTATATAATTTTAGTCCTTATACTTTGATAAATTATCAATTTAGTCCTCCAAAACGAGTGAACTGGATTGTATAACAATAACAATCTTGTTGCATTTAGTTAATGGCTTGGTGAGCCAATATGGTTACTTGTTGATATAATATTGAAATAAATTTAATAATATTTAATCAGCTTTTTATTTTTTCTTTTGCCTTTCTCTTCTCTCTTATTAACAATAATGGAAGTGGGGTTGGGTTTGGATCCTTCCAGCCTGTCTTTATTGATCACCAAAAACTAACAATAAATCTCTTTTTTTAATAATTAATTAATTAAAACATTATTAATCATAATAATAAACAAAAAAAATATTAAATATGAGCTAGCCTAGCATAGATATTTGTGTATGCTTATGAATAACTTTGACTTGCTTTTTCTTAGTTCTCAAAATAATAATAATAAATAAATAAATAAATAAATAAAAGGCTGTCCTTTTTCCATTATAATCTCATTCATTTTTCACCATTTTCTATTTTTTACCCAAATAAACAAAGCCTCCACTTTTTTTTTTTAAAAAAAAAAAACAATTTTCAAAAAATATGCACCCTTTTTATCTCCACTTTCATTTTTAAATTTGTTTCAATTATTAGTAATTTACATTTTATTACATTAATCAGGTAGAATATGGTAAATTTTATTTACGTATTCGGTTTTAATAATTTAACTCAATTGGTTTAGATATATATAAAATTTAAACAAATCTGTTAAACCCGAAACAAAAGATTGAAAATGTTTATGTGTGTTGGAATTTATGTGTCCTTAAAGTCTCTTTGCTGCCCTTTTGAAACAATTTAATTAAAGAGTTGCCAGTTGGAGTCATGTTTATTGCCAAATTGCATATTGTACACTCCTTCTCTATTATATGTTTTTATGGATAAAATCACAAAGGCTTTATGTATGTGTATATATTTACATTACGTAACCGTACCACGAACCATAACAACTCTTTAGATTTAATAATAATTTAACTCTCTAATGCAAATTCTTAATTACACTCTACAATGCTATATTAGTTGTTCTTCCTTTTTTAAGATCATAGATTTAGCGTCAGTTAAAACCAAACCAAATTTAGAAAACTAAAAAAAAGTTTTTGTTTTTTGAATTTAGTTAAGAATTCAAATTCAACCGTTATATTAAAAAAAATGCAAATCATTGTAATTTGTTTTAAAAAAAAAAGTTATCCAACAGGGTCTTAATTGTTCGATAGTTTATTTTATTTTTTATTTGTTATATTTTGTTAACCTAATATTCTATTGTTATTAAAGATTTTTTCTTTTCAATTAAATTTTATATGTTATATATATATATATATATATATCGGAGAAAATATTGTTATTTGTTAGTATATGGTTTAGTGGATAAGATACAGATGTTACCATCATTGAAAGTTCATTTTGACTCGGATGTAAGTTAATACAAACGGTTACAAAGTAGGAAAGAATCAAAAGTATAATAATAACAAAAAGTAAAATGCACATTAATTAACTCTCATGATTATAAGCAATCAATGTATAATATTAATTCATTATTATAATAATCAATAGTTAATCAATACCTCTATTAATCATTAATGATTATTTTAGTTCCATTATTGTTGCATCAAATAAAAACATATTGTTTATTATTATCTATATTAATAGATTATATTCTAATATATTATATTTTTCTTGTAAATAACAAAAAGATAAAACTTTATTTGTTGAGGGTGGAAGATTCAATTAGAAGGATATGTGCATGGATAGTTAGAGTATGACTCATTCAAACTCATTCTAACGTTTGTTATATATCTTAAATCAAGATAAGAAGTTAATGATTTCATATGATTTCACATTTTACGATCATCAACCGATCCAAAACAAAAGAGATCTTGCCACAATAATGACTTTAATCTTTATGAAATAGAATTCGATTATTGTCAAAGATTCTTGAGATGCATTGACTAATCGCTTCTTCAATTGATAAATCATTGGTTCATTCGTTCGATGGATAGAACTAATATATAAGACTACCGACAATCTCTTTTGGAAATCGACTTGATGGTCCATGAAGTGACGATGACATTGTTGTAGTACAAGGTCATTTCTAAACTTCCTTCCGACTTATTGGTACTACCATTGATGATCCTTAACTTCTTTCGCATGGGTTGATGCAGTAAGAACAAACCACAAATTTAAGGTCATAATTAATTATTATTTTTCTTAAAGAACAATAGTTGAGATTAATGATTGGCATGGAAGAATTTGCAGTAGAAGAGATGATGAGAATGACATGACACAAATCTCTTACATTATTAAAGTTAAGACTGCACCATAGATCATTCTACTGTTTTTCCTATGCTTCAAAATATGTGGGGAAGGATTTTAAAACTCGTCTACCGATTAAATAGTATTAAATTTTTATCAACACGTATATATTTTTTAGTTTTGATGAGTTACCATCAACATTAGAAATGAACCACAGAACATAAAAAATAAGCAACGTTGCATTAAATTTAAATATAATATAAATTAGAGATATTAACTTATTTTAAAATATCTATTAATCATTTAAATTTATCCCTTTTTTTAATTTTTTTAAAATATCTATAAACATTTATATTTAATGGATATTCACGTTAATAAACATTTGTAAAATTAAAACTTCGATATGTTCATATCATATTTAAAATTTTAATTCCCTCGCAAAATAGATCAAGTATTTTACGAGTTTCAACTTGTCTATCTTATTTGAGTAATTCTCGGTGTTTGTACTTTATACCCAATGTATTATCTGTGATATATCTAAAATCTTAATTTTGTTTGATTCTAGTAAGTGTGTTCAAAATATGGAAACTTTTAGATCCGCCATTGTATGATATTATCTCTTTCATATATAAGTCTCCATAGCTTTAATTATGGATTTACTCAAAATACCTCATATAAATAAAGATATTATATTCAATTATATATCTATTAATCTTTAAGAACAATTGCAAATATAACAATCAAACCCTAAAATATTTGCAGATATACCACAATGCAAAAGAAAAAAAAATCAAATATAACAAAATTTAGATTTAACTCTTAAAGTCTATAAATGATAGATCATATTACTCATATGAGTCTATCAACGATAAAGTCTATCATTAATAGAAGTATTAGATTTTGAAAATTTATTATAAATGACAAAATTGTTAAAAATATTTACAAAATATAACAAAATTGGTATTCTATCAATGATAGAATTTAATAAACTTCTATCAGTAGTCTATCTCTATCTATCAATTTCACTTAATGACATTATTATCAGTGATTCACTGATAGAATCTAAATTTTTGTTATATTTAAATTTTTTTTACCAAAAAGAAAAATGTTTTATTTCATGGATAAATATTTGCGTATGCATTTTCCATAATTTCTCTATTTTTAGGGATAATTTATCCAAAAGAATTTCATAAAAGAGTGACAATTTAATTATATACTGAATTATTTTTATAATTTAAAACCAAGACAAATATAAAAGTAATGGCATATATTCCAATTACCTTTTATATTTTTAGCAATTCCCTCCATCAAAATCATATATAAAGTTATATCTACTTTTTTTATTATTATTATTAATCTTTTAGTATAATAGGAATACGGAGATTCAAATTTTAAATCAATTGCTAACACAACCGTATCATTTGAAGTTGTACTCGTTTTTTACAGTTATATCGAGCTTCTTAACTTAATTAAAAATCGACATAAATAATTATAATTGAAATTAAATTAAAAATAAATAAAAGAAAACAAAAGGTTGATTCTGATAAGGTGAGGTTAACATGAGATTGAGAAAAATAGTAAAATGAAAACTTGAAAAGGGGGTGTGTGTGGGAGGTGCAAAGAATTGGATTCTTGATTGAATAGCTTATACCCACCTTTATGTAAAATAAGAGAGAGAAAAATGGGAAAAAGATGCTAAATTTATATTTATTTTGAATTTTTTGAATTTATATTTATTTGATATTGTGAGTGCGGGGTAAGTGTAAATTTTTTTATTTTTTTTAATTTACTCAATCATAAAAACTTCGAAGTTAAACGTCATTAGTTTGGAGCAAACCTAAATGTGAGTGAGGGTAAAGGATAGTACTGAAAGGACTTATGTTGGTTTATGCTTCATGAAGACAACTTTCACTATTAAAACCTTTCAAGACAAGTAAGAACGATGTACTAGGTTGTGGGGGATGGAGGGAAATGTCGAAGCTATCAAGCGTCAAATTCAGATTTTGAATCCTTGACCTGGAACATTTTAAGTGAATTTAGCTTAACCGTAATTGACACGACTTTTTCTTTCTTGAAGGTGAAGATTCAATCTCGTACCAAAAAAAAAAAAAAAAAACTAATTAGCTTTCTTTTTCCCTCCTCTCATGTGAACTTTAATAAAAATAAAAAATAAAATTGAAGTCAATTTAGAGTCATAATAGGGCAATTAACTAAGAATTGCAAAAAGATGTTTTTCAGGAAAAAGAATTTCAAAAAGACCCTTTTTGAGCTGTTAATTTCAAAAGACCCTTGAGTGAATTATTTGATTGATTTTAATTTTTTTACTATTCAAGTTATTTACCATGTCTGGTGGATTCCATTATTATTTTTTTAATTAAGATTATTTTATTAATAAAATATTTAAGTAATCAATCCTTAATGGTGCATTCCAATGGTATTAGTTTTATTTATTAATGTTCCATTAAATTATCTCTAAAAAACCATAATTCATTAAAATAAATAAAATTGTAAGTATCAGAGTTTTATAGATATAATTGTCACGCACTCATTCTTTTAAGTTTGGAGGTTGAAATTTTCATAGAACGTCGGTTACTTATATGTATGATGTGGGAAAATGCTTACTTTTAGTGTAAGAATTTGATTCCCCGTACTTACATACTTTCAAACAAACAATAATATTTCGAACATTAAATAGAGTGAAAAAGAAGAGAAACATAATTATTAAAATTGATTTTTTATGCTTAAAAAATATGTATATTTTCTTGTTGATAAAGTTTTATCTTTAAATTGGAATAAGAATAAATCCGAGATATAGTCTTTTATGTTTGATTAATATTCAAATATTCTTTATATTTGTTGAAAGGGCAATTGCAAGAATAGAGAAAAAAAAATCTAAAAATATAAATTAAAATTTTTATATTATATAAACATCACCAAGTCGATGGAGGACTCGAGTACCCTAAGCCTACACTAAATCTATCGTTATCTATAATATTTAGGTGTTAAGGATAGTTGGATAGCCACCATGAACTGGTTTTTCATCCCAAGTACTCATGCATTTTTTCTCTGGCTTAATTTGTCTTATATGTATTTTTAAAGGATTGTTTTTTAGTTCATCAGCGTCAACTCATAATGGTCCAATTTGTCTCGTTGGTAACTATTTCAAGTATCTATTAGTAAACTATTGATACAAAAACATTTTAAAGAAGTATTGATATCCTGATGATATACCAGATACATCGATATGAAACTTAATATTGCAATTTGAACAAATAGTGATATATTATCGATAAACTAATGATGATATTTGAAATGTATTTTGAATTATCAATATTGATATAAAGTTGAAACATTGATACTCTACTTTATAACTCTATCATTTCGAATTATATACTTCATATTTGGTATATCAAGAATATTGTTGATTTATTTTTCTTTCTTTTTAAATATGATATATCAATCAACTGATATATGGCATATAAAGTACATATACATTGTACAATTGATATACGATAACTTATATCATATCACCAAAAATCGAACTCATTAAACAAAAACAACCACGAATTGAAAAGAAAAAACAACTTCCATCATAAAATATAAGAGTTTGTTATATCACTTTCAAATATAGCAAAATGAACCTAAAATATTTACTGAATATAGCAAAATTTTAAATTCTATCGACGATGTTTTATCATTGATTGAATCTAAAATTTTGTTATATTTTATAAATATTTTTAAATGTCATTTACAATAATTTTTTAACTATTAACCTAAAAAAATATTAAATTACAAATATAAATTTTGAAAAGTATAATTCTAAATTAAATTAAATTGTATTTTAATAAGTCAATAGCTCCTTAAAACATATAATAAGTCAATAGCGTATTTGATGTTTTATAAAATAATTTGTACTAAATTTAAAAATCTATTAAGTTTATAAGTTTACATACACCCATTAAATATAAAAAAAAAACAAAAATTATAATTATAATAATACACTAACCATTATTTTATAAATCTAAACGATCTATTTGATTTTAACTAAAAATAATAATTAACAAAACGACCTTCATTTGTTAATAATAATTTATAAATTCTGATTTTTTTTTCTTTTTGAAAAACTTTATTCCTTTTTTTTTCTCTTTGATAAATAAAAAGATTTAATCTTAAGGTACTTTTAGGATTTTATTAGGTAGGAAAGGAAAAAAAGAATACTGTTCGTTAATAACAAACACTCGTCAACGAGAAGCTATATAAGACTATGATTTGATACTAAAAGAATTAAAATCTTTTTCAATACTCATAAATATGAGATTACGTATCATATTTCACTAAAAATAATTGGTAATTGTTTTAATTGATAAAATTAGAGATTTTTTTTCAAATACAATAAAAATTACATTGTTTATCAATGATATAGACGATGTGAGATGTTTATCAATGTTTAATAGACAGTGACATTTTGTTTTGTTATAAATAAGTTGACTCATTTTTAAAGTATAGTCCTAAATAATTTATACTTATGACACACGTAAAAAAATTCACATATAAAGGTCGGCAGAAAAAAAAATCTTATTATTATATGAAAAGAGGAAGTTCAAATTTATAATTAGAATTTAGGCGGATAAAATTTTCTTGAATAGTTTCTACGTTCCTATGGTTTGATAAAATTTCTAGAAATAAATCCTAATTATATTTTTATAAAATGGTTTGAATTAAATTTCTACCGTAGAGATTATTTATGAGAACTTTATCATCGAGAAACTCCATCTTCTCTCTTTTACACATTAATCAATAAACTTCATCTCACAGCTTTACACTTCACCCATAGACTTCCTAATTCCAACATATCGACCTCATACTTCAAAACTCAACTCAACGTCTCAAATACCTAGATGTAACTATGACAACATTTCATAAAAGGGGCTAATTTTTGTTTCGATCTCGAGTGGAGCTTTCGTGGCACTCAAAAAAGAAAAAAAAGAACAAAAAAATTCTTATTCCTTAGGCATCCTAATCCCATTACCCATCTCTTTTTTTTTTTTTTCCATGGAATAAAGTTGGTAAAGAATATAATAATATGGTTACAAAATATTTAAAAAGTAGAAGCAATATTTGAAGTGCAAAATACAAGTGGACTATAATAAAAAGTAAAAGATTTTAAAGAGAAATTCAATAAATAAATAAATTGGCATTAAGTGTTATATTGAAAACATGTAAGAGAACATGGGATACAGATGTTTTGCAAATCCATGACATAGCAGCATATTACAATTCCTTAAGAACAATGAGTCTCACTCTTAATTAATTAATTAATGATATAATTAATTTAAATTACTTTGGTCAAAAATACTTCCGCCAATCACGATGCTTAATTAATTTTACTATTAATATTTAAATAAATAAAGCTGCCATTTGTTTCCCTTAATTTTTCCTCCACTTATTCTTTCTTCCATTTTCTTCTATTCATTCGTATTTCTTTTTCTTGATTTCTTCAATGTTGTCTGTAATCCCATTATTCCACGTATTAATAATCTATTTCATATAATATAAGTATCATCGATTATGGAGAGAAAATTGTTCGTATCATGCATTCTTCTTTATAGGTCGAAGATTCGACCTTCATCCCTACCGTTGTTGTACTAAAAAAAAAGTTATTTATATCGAGTCAAAATGAACTTAGCTCAATATAAATTGACATGACCGATGTTCGGTCTTTCATCTATGCAATTGTTGTACAAAAAAAAAAATTTGTTCATGTTATTACAATTTTTGCATCTCCATAAGGTTGTTCTTTGATATGGAAGGAGGTTTTTTCAAATAGCATTAATTCTTCCCACATTTCGAACGTGGTGTATTGAAAGTAGTGGTTACTGTTTGTTTTTTGAATCGTAGGTACTATTTTGAATATATTTAAAATCTAATCGAAATAGCATATATCGAAAGAAGTAACATTTAAATTAGTATACAACTCAATGGAGTAAATACATAATAGAAACCACAAGTATTGAATAATAATAATAATGAATTTTTTTATAAAAAAAAAAGGAAAAAAAGGCATTTTTCTCTTTAAAACTCACATGTGGTGCCAAATAGGGGCATTTAACTTTATTTCAAAAGGCAGAAAAGGGGGAGGGAAAGAAGGGGAGGTGAAGTAGTCTAAAGGGCAGTAACACCTAGAGAAAAATTATATATATATATATATATATATATATAAATGTTTGTAATTTAGAAAAATGATGGATGTGGGGCCCAACTTGTTTTTTTAGTTTAATGAAATAATAATAATAATAATAATAATATATGATGGGTATAAGGTTAGGTGACCCACCAAAATTTGTATGCCAAAATTGTATGACCAAAAAGAAGGGTATGGAATTGGAATGAAGAAAGCAAAGAAAAGAGCAAGATCCCTCACTTGGTGGGTTTTGTTCATTGGATTTCTCATAGTGCCTCTCTCACTTTTTTGTACCTTTCTTCTTCTCTATTCCAACTCCCACTTCAAATCTCTTTCATCTCTTCTTTGATTTCTAGGATTTGAGCAATAACATTTTGACACGTGTCTCGAAGAACTATATCATATTTTGAGAAAATTCTTTCTCACCAACTCTACTTCTTACTACTATACTAACATAGTAAAGGTATTGCGTAAGTGTTATCTTAGACTTGATAAATCATGTTATTTCGAGAAAACTGTACGAGTTTAAATGATTTATTTGTAGGGAATCGAGCATTGAGAGTGGTTTGAAGCATTTCGGACAAATTTGGGTTATAAATGAGTACATTAAAGAAAATTACGAAAATCCCTTAGTCTAGAGTGTCGAGATACAATGCTTCAAGGCAGAAGGGGTAGCATCGAGATGGTTTAGATTCCATCAACATGTGCAATGTTACTCGACAATGCATGTTGCTCTCCATTGCGGCAGTAATGTCTCGACGCTCTCGACAACTTATACATATATCTCCTTCCATTTTTAAGTTAGAGAGAATATGAATTTGGTGACTTTTCAACTAATCTCGTGGGCAAGATTCTCATTTCAATATAGAGGTTTTTCATTCGAGCTTGATCTAGTAACATTGGTGAAATTTTAGTGCTGATTATGATTGAATTTATTGAGTTAGATGTCTTTTAGTTCATGTTTTGATTATGGACGTGCTTGATTAAATTCATGCCTTAATCCTTCTTGTGTGTTCATTCCACTATGCATGGTCTTAGTGATATGTATTTGTTAGAAACTCATACATATTTGAATAACAATGGGCTGACTTAGTTGTGTTTAGGACTTGTATAAATTTCATATCTTGAATGACAGACCTTCAAACCAAATGTAACAACATAACTTTTTAAGATATTTATTTGGTGTCATTACTACACGCATGATAACTAAAAGAGAAATCTTAAGAATAATTTAACTTGATAATTAAAGTATCTATATCGAAAAATCAACTAACTTTTGCATACACATGTGCGTGAAGTTCCACGTACAAACTTTTGCATATATATCGTGATGCAACATGAAATCACATCGTCACATAACATTCTTAAGCCTTGATCATGTAATATTTTAAAAAGTAGAGTTAGAGGTGGTTGATTTTAGAAATTAATATGAGATTAATTGAGTTTGGGGTGAGAATGTTGGATTTTAATGACTGTTTCACTTATAATTTAATTTATATTCATAAAACTCCACTTTATTCATGCATATAATTGGTTTCTAAATTTTTCATTCTATTTATGTTTCTATTAATTTAGAAAATTAATTAAAATGAATTATAAATTTTTTGGCACGTGGCAGTTAGAGCTGAGATTAATTTGGTTTGAGGCTCGAAAAAAGTGGAATGAGGTAAAGCCCAATAATCGAAGCCCATTGAAATCAAATAGATTAAAGTCCAAATAAGCCCAAGCCCAAAACTTGGACTCAAAATCAACTAGACCCAAGCCCATACCAAGGTAAAATCAAAATTTTTTATTTAAAACTCAGAAAAATAATGAATCACAAAATAATAAAAAGGACCACCTAAAGAAATATATAACTGTAGCGACCAAGTGCTTAGCTCAACTGTCATTTTAAATTT
Organism: Cucumis cinereus; assembly: GCA_037974625.1. NCBI lineage: Eukaryota > Viridiplantae > Streptophyta > Magnoliopsida > Cucurbitales > Cucurbitaceae > Cucumis > Cucumis cinereus. The sequence goes on from JBBPDJ010000017.1 coordinate 12,271,016, forward strand.
TTAAATTTTTTTCTTTTTCAATATAAATATTATGATAATTGAACTATGCCCGTTTTATTTAATTTTCATTCTAAGATTAAGGGTTGGATATTAACGAAACTCTTGAAATCCCATATATTTCTTTACGGTAGTTGCATTAGATATCAATATTCTAAAAAATCGTAAATATAGCGCAAATCTATTAACAAATAAATTAAATAAAGTACAAAGTTGAGGGGTATTTTATGTAATATATATAAATAGTAGTTTCCAACCGCAAGGGGGGAAGAGGAAGAGATATCGAATTTCGAGTCCAAAGTTGCCTTCCCAACAGACGAAGACGACAAATCAAAACCAAATAGAGAAAGACGAAGGGGAAGAAGAAGCAGAAGAAGAAGAAGAAGGCTGTGACCGTCTGAGAGGATCCTTGCTTCCTCTCTGAGACGATGAACGGCGGCCCCTCCGGTTTCAGTACGTTCTCTTCAACTCTTCTCTTCGATTCCTTAACCACCCATTTTACTCCTCAATTTCTTCTTTCAACTTTGATCCATTTTCCTCTACCTATGTGTCCGCAGACAATGCCCCCGTCACCCGGACCTTCATCATCGCCTCCGCTCTTTTCACCATTTTCTTCGGGATTCAAGGCCGTTCAATTAAGCTCGGTTTGTCCTATCAGGTACTTTTCTTCCACTACGTCTGCTTTCATTTTGGTGTCTCCGTTTTTGGGTTTTATTTCTTTCGTTAACATGGGCCCTATTGCTTGTTTCAGTGTTTGGTTATCGTTTCCCTGATATATTGTGCTTCTTTTTGTTGACTGCCAGCTACTTTTTCAATCCTAGGATTATCGATCGAATTGGCCCTGTTGATTGTTGGGTAATTGAAAGTGGGGATCTTTTTTTTCCTCATGTGTGTAAGAACTTAGTTCAATCGATCTCTGCACTTTTGGTTTTGAATATAGTAGCCACCTGCCATTTTTAGGTTCTAGTTGGGTTTATATCTCTCTTTAAGTAATTCCTTTGTTGTTGAATGTGGAAAGAGTATTAAACGTTGCTTATGGTTGGTTGTGCGGCATGTGAATAGCCTATCTAACGAATAGGTGTACATATCTGGAGGTAATGCACGTTTCCTAACATTTTGGGAGCCTGGTATAGATAATGTTAGTTTCTAATCAAGTCATCTGATGAGATGTTGAGATGACATAATACATCATGGCCCATCAGAAAATGTGGGTTAAAGAACTGGAATATTAGAGAGGGGAATGTAGTGTCGTTGGAAAAATAGTTTTGAAGTTTCTTTGGAAGACGTTAGGAAATTTGGCACAAAGTTATTGTCAACTAATTTGGAATGGAAGAAGCAGGTTGTTCTGAACGAAAAAGAAGAAATTAGTTGGTATCAACTATTATCGATGGTCTTTCATCTAATAGCCAAGAACTAATTTTGAGAAGTTTTTGAAATTAAGATGGTGGGATAACAATACAATTGAAATTTAAGAGGGGTTGGGTGGATGGGCAGCTTTTGAATGGGTATTTTCCAATGTTATTACGTGTTGCTGTACATATTGGAGTTACAATAAAAAAATTCAGGATTTGGTGACAAGAAGCTGAAGATTCTACTGGAAAGGAGCTTAGTAGTAGAGGAAATATTCGATATTTCAAGGCTGATATATTGGTTAAATATGAAGCAATCAAGGATAGTTAAAGACAATAGAGCGTTGGTGCTTCATGCTTCAACGGAACTTCCAATAAGATCTTTGCAGGCAGTGCTTTCATTTTACGAGAAATTTGGTTGGAGAGAAATTAAGGATTTTTATTAGACAACAATTCTTTTGTGAATTTCATGCATTAAGGATTTTTTTTTTTCTTATCAACAATTTTTTGAACTATGTTTAGGGGCATATATTGATATTTTCCCAAAAGAATATATATATTGGGGAAGGGAGAGATACAATTCCTCAATCAAACCCCAGGAGGGGGGGGGGGGGGGGGGTGTATGGGAGTGAATGAACTAAGTAAGTTTGGAAGGGATATGAGTTCAAATGAGCTGTGGTAAAGGATCCACTTGTAGAAATATTATTTTCATCGTTCTGACTGATTCTATTTCATCTTTGTTGATATATTCCTATTATGTACGACTTGGATTTGACTTATTTTATTCCTTTTCCGCAGTAAAGATTACCCCTTAATTTGCCTGGTAGGGACTAGGGAGTAGACTTTTGACTAGTTAATTGTCATCCTTATGGCAGGATGTGATTGTGAAGCTCCGAATCTGGAAGTTAGTAATGTCAGTTTTTGCCTTTTCATCTACTCCTGAATTGATGTTCGGACTGTTTCTGCTATATTACTTCAGAGTATTTGAGAGACAAATAGGTTCCAACAAATACTCCGTAAGTTTCTTTTATTCAATTCATACTGCAAGATCTCATTAAAACATATGTCAAAATGAAACTACCAGTTATGATCTTTAAAATGAATGGATCACAACAAAACTCTAATTATTCTTTTTCCTTAGTGATAGGTGTTTTTTTCTTAAATAGATTAATATTAATATTCCATTGTGTACAGGTCTTTATATTGTTCTCCATAATAACCTCCTTACTTTTTGAGGTCCTTGCCATATCATTACTTAAAGGTATGCATTTTCGTTTAATATACTTGTATGCTTGGCAGCTAGCATTATTTTAAGCTCATGCTTAATTATTGTTTGTTTTTTGCTGTCCATCCCTTTACTTTTCATTTTGTAGCTTTGAACTGCCCTCCTCTCGTTGCTTTTTCTCCCCTAATATTTGTAAAATATGACCGGAAGTCTTTCTTAGCAATTAGCTCACTGGCTAGGGAGTTAGTTGGGTTTATTGACAATCGTGCATGGTTTTTTGATATTTCTTGGCAAGTGTTTGGCAAGTTTATATATATATACTTTTTTTTTTTTTTTTTTTTTTTGTGAATTGTACATCCTAAATTTTATGATGTATCAATTTATAAATTGATTTTTTTTTTCATATTTTGTACCACTAATTTAATTCCTTTACTCTATCGATTTTCATGACAATAACGTAAAAACAAGAAATTTTAACATTCAATAACAATAGAAGAATGAGAAAATGTATTTTAAAAAGTACTATCGTGATTAAATCAAATGCGAATTTGGAATGACTTAGAAAAAAAAATTTCAAAATTTCATTTTTATCAATTTTTCAAGGTTGGCGGCGGTCGGGTTGGTGGCCGGAAGTTCGTCGACGGAGTTGCCAGAAATGGCACCCAATGGTCAGCCAACAATGGTCACCGGGGTGGTGTCCAGAGTTGTCCGACGAATTTTCTAGATTGAATTAGGAAAAAAAAAAAAGGTAATCTATGGGCTTGAATAGTGTTTACTATTCAAACCCATGAGAAAGAGCTTGGCTTCCTAAACCCTTGCCCCCCAAACAAGAGTTGGGCTTAGGATGCCTAACTCATCCAGTCCCAGCCCTTGAAACAAACAAACTCTAACGATTTTATGGATGCTTGGAATGGTTATTAATGTTAAAATTGGGTTTTAACACTTGAATTTTGGTGTTTAGAGTTGGAGACGTGACCGTCAATCGATCACGGTCGGTCATCAATGGTTGATCGTGAAGTCGACCAACGTTTGTTGCCAATGGTCATCAATGATCATTGATAAAAGGTTGAAGTGAAATTTTTCTAAAACCTATGACATTCAATAAAAAAAACATATTCCAAACCCATGAGTTTGGTTTCTTAGTCCTAGAATTTTTATCCAAGTCTCCAAATATGGGTTTGGCTTCAAATGCCCAATACCCCTAATTCCAAACCCATGGGCCAAACACACCCTAACGGTTTTTTTTTCATAGCCTGTCTTTCTTGAAGAAACGGTCGTACATGGAATGTGAAGCATTGCCTCTGATTGAGATAAGCTTATTTTTGGAGGAGCTTTTTCATTTGATGGGCACTCAGCTGAAGCAAAGCATGACACATCACCTGCAAATGATTTGCCATGTAGATGTAGTTAATGAAAGATTAAGTAACCATGCAGCGAAAACAATTAGATCTAATATCATCCTAATTACACCAATTTGAAGTATTAAACATGCTTGAATATAAAACAAAAAACAAAGTTTGAAGATACTTTATTTTGGATAAGAGACAAACGTATATTAAAAAGAAACCCAAGGAGGGGCACGAGAAGACAGCCTACGGGCAGGGGCCAAGTTAGCCCCCCCCAAACAAACTAGCACAAAAGAGCCTTCCAATTGACAAAGTTTGAAGATGCTAACCTTTAAAGCACAAATCCTTCACTGATTTTGGTTGATTCTGATCACGAAATCTTCAAGGACAACCACCAAGGTCTTCTCTGCTATCCTCTAGGCTTAGAACTTGGTTGTGAGACCAATTTTGTGTTCAATTTAGTAAGTTTTTGAGAGGAGAGAATGCCAAGAACACAAAGTAATTTCAAGCAAATTACTTGATGTTCATCAAGTTTTTAATCCAATTGACAACCATGTATTTATAACCAATTCACATGCAAACAACTTTGCATAAATCAATTAGTAATTTAATCAATATTAAACTAATGGGACTCGTGGTTGAAGAAGTTTACAAAACATAAAGCAAGGTGCTCATTCACATTGCATTATATGTTGGGAAATTTCACTCACTTCAATAGTCAACATATTTGACTTTGAATTTGAGTTTTCAAATAATGAAAAGTCAATTTAAAGTTCAATTTAATTAATTAATCTTATTAACTAATTTCATTATTTAATTAAATAAAACAATAATAATAATAATTAATTAAACTATTTAATTAATTAATAATTATATTATTTTAATCACAAATCTCGATCAATCCGATTGACCTAATTTGAATCCCTAATCGAATTTTTGATATTTAAACCTTATTTAAATATCATTTCTCTCTCATTTTGTAATCGTTAACCATATCCAATATTATTAAATGAATTCAAACAATTCGAATTCGTTGATCATAATGTTCTAAGTTTAATTCCATAATAAGCTAGTAGAGAGATCTAATGGATCAGATCATGAGCTCCAACGATCCGAGATTAACTGGCTAAACTCTTTAACCTAGCTAACCAACATTCGTTAACTAACGGGACTGTCCTCTTTAGTTCGTAGCTGCACTCTTTACGTACATTTGATATAACCATGATTAGTAAGTCGACTCTTCACAGGTTGTTCGTAATCTTGGGTGGGTCAAAATATCGTTTTACGCCAGAGATTACATCTTGTTTCTTAAGTCTAATATTCTCTAATGAACAATTGGTTTATGGTCCAACCATAAAACCGAATCCTTCTCGGGCCAATGAGAGGGTGGGGCCCTTTGTTCAAGTCCGGAGCCAGTATTTAAGGGAACAACCTCTCTACCAACCCTAGAAACGGGTAGGAGTGAATTCCATCTTACACCCTATGTCCCCAGCTATCCACCCGGTCTTATCCCTGAAATGGGAGGTCTATCGAGCCATTGTTGTTAAGTTGCCCTCACCTATGCAGATTTAAGGATAATCCCAAATAAACAGGAGTTAATAGTTAGCTCAGGATTAAGGTCGAGTTACCTAGGTCATCAAAGTCGAAATAGTCATTTTTAAACAGTAAACAGTGTTATATTGTAAAAGTGATTATCTCATGGTTCAGTCTTATGCAAATTCTTTACACCGAACGCCTTTACTCACATGTCTCCGCACAAACAATTTAGGATCACATCCAAAGCAGGCCGCATCGATAGTGTCCTTAGAATAAGGTGTCCAACCCTATTCCTATACTATAGATCATTTAGATTATTAACTCGGACTTGGTCCACTTTTATGTCACTACATAAAGTTCAAGTATTCATACTATGGTTGAGGAATCTTAGTTTATTGGATTCAAAGTTTATAACGAGCAAATCATTCATTTAAAAACAATTTATTAAACAATATCTCAATAACATCTTTTTTGAATAATATAAGAGTTTAACATTCACAAATCACGACTTTTAGAACATTAAAACCCAACAGTTAACTGGAGATTTGAGGCGTATTTATGTTGATTAACTTTGGCCACGCCTTTAAGTGGGCCAAATGGATTTTGTGGGCTAAGTTTAACAACAATACCTCTTACTGTACAACCTTAGAAGTGACCCCTTTGAGGTTGTATACAACGGTTCTCCTCCTATTTTATCATATAAATGTGGTGATGTTGTTGTCGGGGAGGCTATCACAATTACTAGAGAGAGACTCGATGTTAATGGAATTGCATTCAACATTGCAACTGGCCTTACAATGAATGAAGTCTTTGGGTATGCTAATTGCTGCGAATTTGAATCTGCATTACAGATTTACAAGATTTGGTTTATGTAAACTCTGACCGCACTGCCAACACCAAAACACTCTTTGATATCATATCGTTATCCAAAATTGGCACCCCGGCACCCCGGTTTGTTGGCCCATTTCAAGTCATTGATCACATGGGACCTGTGGCTTGTTAATTAGCTTTGCCCAACAGCGTGAATGTGCATCCAATCCTTCATGTCTCTCAACTTCAACGCATGTGAAACCTCCAAGAGCTGAAGCACATGACTTGGTAGGTGGGTCGTGTCCGATGGGCAGTATGGACGCACAAGACAAACATTTCCAAGGTGTGAGGTGCGCGGGGCTGACCCTGGGAGGTTATCTAGACACTGGCGGGCACATTGTCGGCAGGTGGCCCACTCCTAATGCCGAGAGGTTAGCACAATACATGCAGTAGGCAGGCGCACAGAAGCACACGTGTCCACGAGCGGCATCAGGCGCGCTTGCGAGGCCCAACGCCAGGGGTACGTTGCATGGAGCGTGGCTTAGGAGGAATAGTAAAATTGTTAGGAGGTTGGAGAAGTTGTTGGAGATATGGGAAGTAGTGAGGTCTAATGTGTCTTTATGAGTGTTCGTTGATTGGATTTTTTCTTAAATTTCCACGTGGCATAATTCTTTTGGATTGGAGACCATTCTTGTAGTTAGTCATAATTCTTTTGTCAGCTTGTTTTTTGTATACTCTTGTATATTCCTTCATTTTTCTCAGTGAAAGTTTGGTTTTTTACCAAAAGAAAAAATTAATTAAAAAAATCGAATCATAACTTCTTAGTTTGGTCAGGGAGCTTCTATTCCTTTTGTTTTGGGTTTCGTCATTCTTGTTCAATATGGAAGCAGTGGACGTGGTCTCTCTTCTTTTATTTACTCGAAAGCCACTCCTTTAGGTGTGGGAGAAGGAAGTGAGAGTTTGGAGTCCCAATTCTTTGGACGGATTCTTCTGTAAGTCACCTTTTGTAGTATGAGAGACCTTTCTCCCTTAAGATCCCTAGAGAAGTGAGGTTTTTTACTTGGCAAGTTTTATAAGGCCGCACTAACATGATGGATCGACTTGTGAGGAAGTTGCCTTTGCTAGTCGGTTCTTTTTGTTGTTTTCTTTGTTTGAAGACAGAAGACCCACACCATATTCTGTGGCATTGAGTTTTTGAGTTTTGTTTGGGACCCAATTTTCTAGGCATTTGGTTTTTTGATGTGGGGCACAAGGACACTAGTGATATGATCACCTCAATCTGCCTTTTTGAGAGAAGAATCACTTTTTATGGGTCGTTGGGGTGTGCACGATCTTATAGGTTATGTGGGGGGAATGAAATAGTAGGGTTTTGATTTCATGTTTCTCTTTGGACTTCGATATTGAAGACCTTTTGTAATTATTCTATAGGTGCTATTTTGCATAGTTGGAGTCCATTTTTTTTCTAGTGGGATTTTTGTTTTGTAGACTTGGTTTTTTGCATGCACTTGTATTTTTTTATTTTTTCTCAATGAAAGTTGTTTCTATCATAACGAAAATATTAATAATAAATTTATATCATTTTGGCTTTTGGGGCATTAATAGTCGAGATGCTTTAAAAATTTTCTCAATTTATAAGCATATTTGGAAAGAACACGAAAAAATGTATGAAAACATGTGGTTAGTTAGCTACAACGAACTTGTATTGAGGGAGTCATGACCAAAATACGAACTTAACGCGTGCTTGATCTCATTGACTCAGGATCGCAATGTGTGATCCAAACACGTTAAATTCGTTTTTTGGTCATGACTCCCTCGATACAAATTCGTTCGAGGCTAGCTAACTGATGACTTGTTTTCCTAAGTTTTTTTGTGTTCTTTCCAACCATGCTTATAAATTGAACACAATTTTAAAGCATTTGATCCTAGGATTGGAGTGTGCGATCACACGTGCTCTTTCCAACCAGGCGTATAAACTGAAAACGTCCATGCTTATGATTTTCATTTAGTTAATACTTATTTTTATTTCTTTTTGGCAGATCCTACAGCGAATCTAGTGACTTCAGGACCTTATGGTCTTTTATTTGCTTCCTTTATACCCTTCTTCTTTGATATTCCTGTCTCAACTCGGTTCCGTGTATTTGGAGTTCGTTTCTCTGACAAGTCTTTCATATATCTGGCTGGTCTTCAGGTTAAGGACTGTTTGTTTTATACTTTTTGGTTACCTGCTTTACTTTCTTTAGCTGTGTAACCTAGTTTTATTGTTGGTGTTGCAGCTCCTTCTGTCCTCGTGGAGAAGATCTATCTTACCAGGGATATGCGGAATTCTTGCTGGTTCCTTATATCGTTTGAATGTATTTGGCATCCGCAAGGCTAAGGTTAAATTCAAATTGCTTAAACACATTGGTTTCTTAGTTTTCTTTCTTTCTGAAATTATAATTCTGTTGTTTAAGATCCATCTTAGGGTGAGATTTTTTTTCCATCAGATATTCTTAAAGTCCCATTTGCCTTCGGTCTCGTTTCCTCTCATAAGGGCGTTTTCAGAGCTTTTTGGTGTAACTCTGTCCAATCTTGTTAACTTTGGTTTGATGCCTCACTTAGTTAGGTTGTTTTATTTTAGTTGGCTTAGTCTCTTAGCTTCTTATGGGGGCTCTCCTTTTAAGTTTTTGTTGTTTCTTAGTTGTAGGTTTTTCATCTTATTTGGCATGTCACTTCATTAATTTTGTCTTTATTTGTCTTTTTAATTGAACGTCTTGTATTTTTTAGCATTAGTTTCTTTTCATTACATTAATGAAAGTTATCATTTCCTTTTCTAAAAAAAATGTTTGGGCTTTGGGTATCTGTTCAAACTGTGGAAATTAAACTAAGGTTAGGTGGCTTATAGCCTGTCTTCTTTTTTGTCTCATAATCACAAGTTATATTTTAGAGGACGAAAAGTGATTATTTGATGCGTTGTCTCACTGTGGTGCCATTTCACTGCATGCATATACAAGATTCTTTATGCTCAATTTATGAGTTAAAATCTTGAAATGAGTTTTTGATTAGCTGGCCTACCACCGTGAGGTTATGTCATCCAACGATAATGCTCCCATTCTTAACATTTTGAATGGAATTGGTACACTACACTTATATGCTAATGACTTGCTAGAGGACCTAACTGCTGCTTTCAAGTTGTTTCTTATGTTCAATATCTGGTTGATGAAAACTATGTTTTGGCTTTGCTTCATCCATCCTTTTTATAATGTAAGAATGAAGCTGTTTCTTATCTGCGAAAAGAAGAAAACAAAGAACGACGGGTTTCATTTCTCTTCTGTGCTCAACTTACTTTATTACTCCTATAAGTTTCATCCTCTTATATATCGACAACCTGATATATGCACTAGTCCTTTTCAAAATCTTTTGTTATATTCTGAAGTTCGAAAGTTCGATGTTTTATGTGACAATTTCGTTCTTTTATTTGTTATTTTTCATTTTGAGTCAGTCTGATGTAGGTTCTCTTACTTTTCAATCAGGTCTTTCGAGTTTTCTAAAAATGCATTATTATTATTCTTCGGCTTTTACAGTTTCCAGAGTTTATCAGTTCATTTTTTTCAAGACTTTCTTTGCCATCTGCGGGAAATCCTCCAGGAGCTCCAAATAGAGATGTTAGAGGAAACGTGCCATCCTTCATGAGCCGCCAGGTTGAGGTTAGTACATTTGGCTAATGCTTCTATTTGGTGTTGGTTTCTCTAAACATACTTTGATAAGCTAAATGATTCGAGGAAGAAAATTTGACTTATTAGGTTTTAAGCACGAGAACTTACTGTGTCCTGATAGTCGTCAGAATGTGGGCATTGCTATTCTTGACTAATCTTTATAGTTGTAATTAGTGAATGCATTGGTGACACGGAAAACGTTAAGTACTTAAGTTGATGTGTTAACCTCTAGACTAGATTGTTTTTCTTGGCCAAACTGAGGATAGCTCAATTGACATACCTGTATGTTAATAACCACGAGATTTGTGGTTTGATTTCCCTATCCTCAATTGTACTAAAAACTGAATTGTTTCCTCTTATGATTTAGAGGAACTATCCTTCTGCGCCAACTGCCACAGAACCACCAGAAGACGCCATTGCTACACTTGTTTCAATGGGGTTCGACAGAAACTCAGCCAGGCAGGCCCTTGTGCAGGCCAGAAACGACATTAACGTTGCAACGAACATACTTCTTGAATCACAATCGCACTAATTTGAAGAATTTTGTGGGGTATATGAAAACTTTGATGTCTCAGGTCCGAGAAACAACCAAATTGAGAATCAAGGGTTGATGAATTTGCTGACAACTGAGTTTTGATGGTTGGAGGAACTCACCGAGCTGTTTTTTCTAAACTCTTTCAGGTTTCCCTTTTGTGTTCCTCTACCGTAGCTCTCAAATTTTCTAGATAATTAATGTCCGATTACACAAGATTGCGTAGTTTGTACGTATTACTACTAAGATAAAAGGTGGTAGAAATGTTTATGGAAGCATAATGTGCAGAATTCTTTTGTTATGTTATATCTAAATTTCAGATTCGTACACAATTTTTATTGGCTTCTAATCTTGATTAACTCACTATGTTCCAACTTTTCATTTAGAAAGCAAACAATGCAATTTCTCTTTTTTTTTTTTTTTTTTTTTGTATGTAAAATGCTTTATTCAGTCCCTTGCAATCCTTAAATTGTTCTGTTCTTTTCTTTGAACCATTTGTACCTTTATTATTAATTTTAAAAATATGTTCTAAATATTGTTTAATTTAAGAAATGAATAAGCAGTTTGGTCATTTTATTATTTTCTTAATCACAATTAAGTTGCAATTGAGAGTCAATACTATTTACAAATATCAATCATAGATTTAATAATTAACATCGTTGTTCAAATATTGTTTAATTAATGAATGAATTTATATTTTATTGTTTTACTAATCAAAGATTGTTTTAGAAATATGGGTGTAGAGATTTTGAAGAATTCTAAATATCAATCTGAAAATCTAACAATGATCACCTTTTTTTTTCAAATGTTATTTCATTTTAGTTTCAAGTATGATAGAATTTAACAAATAAATAAATACTTGAATTTTATATTATTATTTTGTTAATCACAATTTAGTCATCTCTGAACCTCGATCCTACTATAAAGAAAAAAATAGTTTTCAAATGTTATTTTTTAGTTTAATAAATAAATAAGTATTTAAAAGTTCGGTCTTCAAATATAATAAAATGAATTACAAAAATATTTACAAATATAGTAAGATGTCACTTTCTATCTCTTATGTTTCTGTAAATCATTATTGGATATGGAGAGTGTAATAGATCTCTAGTTGAAAGTTGTGGAACATCATGATCTTTATCATGCAATAAGCCACTCGACTCAATCAAGGGTTTGCAATCAACATATTTAAAACGATTCGAAAGAGGAATGCCCAAATAATGAAAATTTTGTAATTATTTTGAAGGACAAACCAAATGGAGCTTCACAAGGAATCAGTACACACTAAAATTAGAGCCTTTTTCTTTTTTTTTTTTCCTATACTAGTAAACATCATCACAAACTGTAAGAAAGTGGTTGTGGCATCCAAAAAAAGGAGATGCTCAAAATGAAATGAATGAATAAAGATTAAATGAATGGAGAAACGGTTCACTGTGAGGTTTTCATTTGTGTTCTCAAAGTGTCCTCTATTCCCCACCTTGGAACTTGACGTTTACCTTGCCTTATTTTCGACTTGAATTTTCTCGATCTTGTTGCTTCTGTTGCTAAGAAAATCTACGAATTCATCAAGATCTATTACAAACCTGATGCTGCTATTCTAAAGCAATCCTTTGGATTACTATACATCCAATTTTGTAGCTGATGGAACTTCATTGCTTTCCTCTGTAGCTGATGATACTGGTTGAGTTTTAGGCGAACTGGTTGGCGTAGAGCTGCTCGTGCTTGTTGATGGGTTGTATCTCTTAAGCAGCCTGTCTTTGTTTTTACTCCACCAATCTTCTGCTTGCTGCTCATCAAACCTTCTTTTGCTGCAAAAGAAAAAGAAAAAGAAATGAAACTAAAGTAAGTAATATGCCAATATGATGATGACCAAGACATGATTAAATGACATGTTGCAGAATGGTTTTCATATATCCAAAACTATAGATTTGATAAATTATAGTGTGTTCTAGATGCACCTGAGCCGAGAGATATTAGAGTTGGATACCTGAATCTAACGCGTTTGAAAATCTTAGTACCATTTGAAAGCACAACCAACGTTGCATAAACACCAGGTTCAAACTGCTCAATAACTTGCTTTTCACCTTCCGTTGGTGCTGTTGAAGATAATGGAGATCTCGAGCCATTTTCTGAAGTTTTCTTACTTTCCAGGAGACTATTTACATTCTCCTGCGTTAAGTCCTTCCTTCCCGAACCATCTAAATTATCTTCTATCCTCTTTGAAGAATCGTCAAGTGAGAGAGTAGATCCATTATTGAGTGGAGTTAGATTGTTAGCTTTTTCATGACTCGTAGGCAAAGCTGAAGCTTTCGATGTCTCAACCATATTTAAGAAAGCTTCAGCTTGGGCATACATGGATTTAAAATTTTCACCATCCGATATCTCAGGTGGCAGTTTGTCTTTCATTTCCTTCAACTAAAAAAAAGTGGAACAAATTTACATTAATCATCATGCCTCACTTATATTTGAATCATTGGTTAGCAATACATCTCATGTGGTTTTGTCATGAGAAAACTTAAAGAAGATAATAATAATAAGGAATCCAACCTTGATTCTATATCATAGGAATCAAAATAATAAATCTTTTTTTGTATCATAGGAATCAAAATAATAAATCTTCTTATGATTCTTATTGTTTCTAATTTTTTTTTTCAAATCAAATAAAAAATTTTATCTACTACTCATTGGAACAAAAAAAAAGCCCGACTAGGTACAGACCAGGCCGTGGAACTAAAAATAAAAAGAAAAGGACTTTTAATTTATTTTTATTTATAAATATTTTTATTAATCTTTAATATATTGGTATTATTTATATAGATAACTGATTTCATTCTTTTGGACAAACATGTTTTGACTTGTTTTAACTGGAGGATACAAAATTAGTAAGAAGGTTGCTTATCTTATCTAATACAATAACAATTTTTCAATAAACTTAGGAAGGTTACCAATGAGATCAAAGCCACGTTATTAAGCTATTGAACAAAAAATGGAGTAACTCAAATGCTAATATATTTGGATTACCTGCTCTGTTATTGTTGTAACTAATTTCTTTGCTATTTTGCACTTGGAAGATTCTTCTTCAACTAACGAAGCTGCTTCAGTTGCATTCTTTTGCAAATTTTGAATTTCTGCACCTTGAATATCACATTTCTGCTTCAAATTCTTAACCTGATAACAAGGAAGGATGTGATTTATATGAATGAAACCAAGTTGCTTTGGGTTTAGGTTTCTTTAGAAAGAACATAAGAATATTACAGACCAAGCAAAAATATGGATTTAAAAGGAAACAAGTTAATACTTCTCTTTGAAGCTTTGATTTGTCTTGAACCAATGTCTCATTTGATTTCTTTAGAGAGTCAATAACACTTTTTGAAAACACTGGAGTAGTTGAGCGTGGAGGGCTTGGTCTCCTTGAATATGGTGATGCAGGTCTTGCATTGCCCATTGGTGGTGGTGATGGCGGTGTCGCAATTGCAGGTCTCAAAGCATTTTGAATAGCACTCAACGAACTTGGAAATGCAATGTCTTTCAGTTGTTGAAGAGCAGGGACCTGAGAAGCTCTAACCATAGAGGGAGAAGTTGGTCTACTCCCTGGTCTAATTGATTTAATCTCTTGATATTTAACAGGTTCTGTAGTGGGGGACAATAGAATGCGAGAGGGTCTGACCTCCCCTCTATCAAATCTTTCCTTGTAATCAGTTGAACGACGATTGGCTGTCAATTTTCTATTCACAGAAAAATTGCTGCCAGCCTCAGCAGCTTTAAGTTTTGCATAACAAGAATCGCATACACGATGTGGTTTGCCTGGGGTAGGTGCAAGTGCTGCTTTCAAAGCTTTCTTGGAGCTGCACGAATGACAATGCACCAGCCCACAGTTATAACAATTGTGCCTCTTCCTTGTGAAACCAAATGCCTGACGGCAACCAGTGCAAACGGACTGATCAGCTCCACTAACCCACTTATGTATACATATACTTGCAGTAAAATTTGACCCACAAGATATACTTTTAACATGCCTATCCTTCAAAGCTTCTATGAGTGTCGGGGCTTTCCTGTCCTCTACATCTCCATGTCCTAATCTTCCATTGGAACCCCTGCCCCAAGAAAATACTTCATTTCTTGATGTTAGAACAACTGTGTGATATGCACCACAAGAAATTTCTTCAACAAATTCACCAACTAATCTATCCTGCACTAAGCAAGGAATAACTCCATCTGAACTTGGGTTCCCTAGCTGACCATATGCAGTACCACCCATGGTAAACACGTGACCGGATGTGGTAAGAGCCACCGTCATGTTGTGTCCACAAGCCAACTGGTGGAAATTGTAGTCTATGAGTGAAGAGACACAAGTAGGAAGAAGATAAGTTTCCTTGTTTCCATGACCCAAACGATTTTTATCACCATCACCCCACGTGAACAACTTCCTAGATGACATATTTGAACCAGTCTGACTCATAACCTCAACAATAGCAGCAGTGTGCCAGACTCCACAAGCAACTTTGATGGTCCTAAGTCCACTCAATAGTTGCACCTCTCTTGGATATACCACGCTCTCCCTATCACCATGGCCTAAGACACCATATGTTCCATCACCAAATGTATACAGTTTTCCGTTCGAAGTTGCTAATGCTGAATGCCACGTGCCACATGCAACAGATAAAACTTGAAGCCCTTCCAACGGACCGACAACTCTTTTAGGTATCCAGTGACTAACGTCAGTACCATGACCAAGAATTCCAGAATTAAAAATACCATCACCCCAAGTGTATAAATCATTTGAAGATGTTACGGCACACGTATGATACTCACCACAAGCTACAAAGTCTACATTACTAACTGCTAGAAACTCAACAAGATGGGGGCGACTAAAGTCTCTATCAATCCCATGACCGAGACGTCCGCCACATTCTTCACCCCAAGTGAAAACCTCACCTTGCCTTGTTACAAGAGCAATGTGTCGGACACCGCAAGCAATCTGATGAACATCAAGAACAACATTCGTCTCCAATGGCTTTGGAGTGAGCACATCATTTTTAACTGGAATTTGACTTGAAGTTCCATCTGGTAAAACTAAATCAGACCAAATCTCTCCCCATACGTAAACATCACCTAGTGATTCTATATCATCTGGTCCAGATCCTCCACTTGAACAACTAGGAGTGCTTGATACACTGCTGCGAAAACCATCTCCACCACTTGTTCTTAGTTGCATATTTGCACGTTCCGAACCAACATCTGAACTTACCAGATGCAAAGGAGATTCACGAGAATTTAAATCAATAGAATCCCTTCCACGAGCTAAGCTGTTACTAAATTCTAAAGTTGCACCAAAAGGTCGACCACTTTGAAAGAAGTCGCTAGCATCCTGAACCTGGAAAATAATGATCAATAATAAATTATTATTATTATTACTATTATTTATAGAATAGCTTAGAAAATTAGCTACATGATAGCCAGCTAAAAAAAGTCACTGCCCAACCCAAGTGATCTATGATTATATCATAAGGAATCACGATTGCAAAAAAATGCGTGCCCAAATTTGGAAGATTTATCATATTCAGCAACTTAGGTAAAGCATATACTTATTCCATAACTGGAAAAAAAATATAGAAAATGAAAGATCAACCAATATATAATTTGAAATATTAGGGGCTGCATATAGTTTCAAGTTTGTAACATGGTTTTATTCTGGAACGGTGAATTACAATATAGGAATTGAATAAAAAATTATGACTGTTTTCAAATATAATACCAAGGAATGGAAGTGTAGATGTGTTTTTGTAAGTAATATATAATTAAATTTGTCTTTATCTACTAGCTTAAGTTTTTGGGTCAATCGGTAATTTAAGAGTTTTCAATACACTTCTATTATATGGCTCATTAGTTCTTATTCATAGTTTATAGGCTACAAATGGAATGGCAAAGAGATGCCTTTTAAATCTCCAACATGTGGATAGTGTGGGAAAATATTAAACTCATCACCGAGCATATTAGAGGATCATCCATGGTATGGTGCATTGAGTTCCAGCTATATAACAAGTATCACATAATTTTCTGTATGAAGATTATCTCTGTGAAACCATTGTGCTATTGCAGTAACCTGAATAATTTCACAGCTCCTTAATGCTGTCTTTCATGTGAATTCACATCAATGCAAGAATAATGCCAAAAAAAAAAAAAAAGATAATAATAAATCTAACTGCCAAGGTATTAAAAAAAAACAAGACAATGCTCATAATAGGAGTGAATGCTGTAGAATGCAATGAAAAAACTCACATCTGAAAAATCACTCCTAGAACGTCCATGATGTGGTCTTGGAGAAATTAAATTCTTAAGGCCAAGAAACCAGACTTCAGCTTCACCTTTGTCCTTGCAGATCTATAAAAGGAAGACGGATGACAGAAATCATTGAAATTACTCTCAAATCAGAGATGCTATAGATAAGAAGATGAAATTTGAATATTTCCTTGAGTTTCACTAACCAAGTCAAGTGACCGTTCCCCGTTTCTATACAACAATGAAAATGATAAGTAATCTTTTTCAGGCCTCAAATACCTTCTGAATACGGCCTGTAAATGGAAAAAAGAAAAGAGAAGGAAAAACGTAGGAGAAATATCACTATTATTTTCAAGTTCAAAACGTCAATCATAGTAATATGGACAAAAGCTAAGAGAACTAGAGGAGAAGAAAATATAGCAGGAGAAAGAACCCAAGTGACTTTTGCTGGAAGTTGATAAAGCTAATTAATCAGAAGTCTTATTCAATAATAACAAAACTAAATGCAATTCCAAAATTTCATAGGCCTGGAACTGAATAGGGTTAACATAAATGAAATTCCAAATAAAACATAACTTAAATACAATATATATTCCAAGAGAAGAATATAGCCATGCCTCAAGAAGATCTTACATTATATGTGCTCCATATAGTTAATCACAGGTATACATATTCTATTACTTAGCCATTTTGGTGCAGTTTTAACTCACAGTTCTTTGTCCTGGGATAATTCGTGAGATGCTTGATAGTTTCAAGGTTCTTTCTTCTCCATGTGAATACCAGATCAGCGTTGTTTCGTCCTGAAAATTAGTTGCAGTAAAATTAAAATTTTGAAGACATATATAATCTATGACATCGTAACGAAAATTAGTTCCTTATAGTTAAACACACGTTGAGCCTGCTATGACCCAAAATCTGGAATACATATCTTCAACTATTGATGAAGCTACCAAACGAAAGTGTTTGGAGAAATGAAGACAAATTTTTGGAATGTACACGGAAAGTTATTCACAATTTCTACTGAACACAACAACCGTATGGCGTAATTTCAGAGAAAATTAAAAATTGTTCCAGGAAAAGAAATCCAAAACGTGAAATGTTAGTTTGTGTAATGCTAACCACCAATAGGCAATATGTTCTTGATTTTGAAAAGTTTAATAAACTATTTGTTCATCATTTATAACAGAACCAGTGAATTACAAATTTTAACAAGAAATTGCATTATACACGTAATTAACACCAGAAAACAACAATCCTGTTAATAAGGGAATTAAGTAATATAAACATGTTGTGGATGAAGAAAGGAAATAATAATTACTCACGGTAGAGATTCTGAATGGACAGAGCTTAGGCTTTCCTTTTCGGCTATACTTAATTAGTTGAGTTCCTTTTTTCAAAGCGATAAGTGCCTTGAAAATCACAAAAACAAATGGAAATAGGTGTTAGGAGAAAGGAGGAGACAAAACAGAAAGGGAAAATTTTGATGAGAAAAAAAAAAAAAGAAGAAGGAAAAACTGACTTGTTCAAAGTCACGCTCGTGATTCCCATAACTAGCAGGATCTGCCATTCCATCTGAGAAAATCGTGGGGAAACCGCATGAAGAAGAAGCACAACAATGTCGACAAGCGACAATTGCATCAGGTAGTGCGGTAGCGACCTGCGTACCCCAATCTTCTTCATAGATGCATGTGCTGCTTCCTTCTCTTGTGACCTCTCATCAAAATGCGATTTGAAGCTCTATTTTCCACAACCACAACCACGATCACACTAATAATTTCAATGGAAACATCAACAACAACATTCATAGATCATCAGAAAAAGAAAAAAAAAAAAAGAAAAAGAAAAATGGAATTACACAAAAACTGAGATGGATCAAAATCCATAAGTAGCGGCAATGCAAAAGAAGAAGAAGAAGAAGAAGAAATCGAAAGGAGAGGAAAAACGTAAAGATTATTACCTGTAATCATGAACCAGAAAATGGAATGGAGAAAAGAAATGTGAGAAGAAAGGAAGAACAAGAATTTGCAATCCAATAGAATGCATGTGGATTAATGGAATCGTTTTCACTATTTTTCCGCATTGGAAGCCATTGATCAACAAAATAACTAATAGTCGTTGGATTATAACTATTGTATTCTTCTATCCCTTGATTCACATTCTTATTACAATACATTATTTTGCTTCCATGCAATTAAATTCATCAACTTTTCTTAATTACTATTTTCTCCTTCCTACTAATTTTGATGTCTTCGTTTTATTTAAACATCATGTTCTAAAACTGAAGTCCTCTTACTTTTCGTTTTAATTATTTGGGGGTAGGTGATGTTTAAAATTTTAACAATTTTTTTTTTTTTGTAATTAAAATAAAATTTTATATATCCACAATTTTACTAAATCTTTATGATTAAAATTAAATTAATCCATATACACAAAATAAATTAATCTAGTATATCTATGCAACCATCAAATATTCCAAATCTTTGATTTTATCGAAATTATTCAATAAAATGAGAATTTATTTAAAGAAAAATTCTTATCATTTAATGAAAATTAGAATTGGGTAAAATGAGATTTTTTATTTAAGAAAAAAATTGTTATTATTTAATGTGAATTAAAAGTTAGATAAAATGAGATATTGTTTATGAATTAAAATTATATAAAATGAGATTTTTTTTAATTTGTTATAATTAGAATTAGAAAAAATAATGTTTTTTTTTTTAATATTTTGGATTAATGTTAACAATTTCCTCTTCATACCCCTTTTAGATAGGAAATTGTTAGTGTTCATAATTAAAATAAAATTATTGATCTCATATATCCATATAATTATTAAATAAAAGAGTTTCTTTAAAAAAATATAAAATTATCATTTAACTTAAATTAGAGATATATAAAATGAGTTTTTTTAAAAAAAGAAAAAGAAAAAAAAAAAGAGAAAATTGTTGTTATTTAACGTGAATTAATAAATTAGATAAAATGATATTTTGTTTGAATTATAATTAGATAAAATGGGTTTTTTTTGTTTGAAATTTTGTTAATAAATAGAATTAGATACGCTAAATCTTTTTTCCTTTTGAAAATTTGTTTAATATGAAATTAAAATTAAATAATCAATAATCAACTAAAGTAGAAGAAACCAAATAGCCCTTTCAAATATTATATAGAAATATAGATATAAAGAGTTCAATATTTTGTTTGCTACAATAATAAAATAACACATATTTCTCTTAATTTGTATTTTTTTTCTTCTTCTCATTCTCTCAAAATCTAAAGATTATAGTGTGTAAATTACAATAATTTACCGCACTAAGTTTTTTTTTTTTGGGTATTAATTACAAAATATAACAAGAAAAATACAGCAAAATAGAACAGTTGGACCATCACAATTGACCAAAATAAACTCCTATTTATGTCTATTTGTATCACAATAGACACAAATAGTAATTTCCGTAGGTTGTCACTAATAGAAAATAAAACTTTGCTATATTTGTAAATATTTTCAACAATTTTATCGTGTAAAACGATTGCACGATGTTATAAGATAAGACTTTTAATTACACAAACATGATAGGCATAAATATTTCTACTAGGCCAAAACTAAGAACTCAAAACTTGCTATCAAATCTCCACTTTCACTATTCAAAATACATAATTCTCTAGACCGTTGAATACACATCATTAGGAAGAATCAATTGAAATGGGAGCATAAATTATTCTGAAAGAACTGTGGGAATTTCAAATGTTTGAACATAACCTCCTAGCAGACACCAAATCTGATTTAGATTATGCTCCATCACGTCCACCGACACCAAATCTTGATCGAAATTTTTCGTAGGTTCGAGAGACTAATAAAAGCCTAGGATCATCTTCAGGAATCTCACGGTCCTGCATTTTGAAATTTAACATGTGATCGTTATCAAAAGATACGAGACCTTGATATAAGGTTTGATTTAAGCTGGCAAATCATTTAAAATCAAATGTTGTAGTTACACTTTCAATAATCAATATATTATTAATAAGCAAGTTGCATGAATACACGAGAATAAAACGGAATTACGTTCTTTCATGTTTCTCCAGGAATACAATTTTTTTTCTGTTTACATCAAACCTACGTATTAAGCGAGTTGCATGAATACACGAGAATAAGATGTCACCAAAAGAAAACCAAAAAACATGAGAGAAATGAATGCAGTGAGTTGTTGGATTCCTTGACGAATCTCAACTCAACCAGACCTCAACTACTAGTAGAAGGAAGTTGCATGTATTAATCATCAAATATCAACACCAAGGATAACAAATATCATACCAAAAGAATAAAGATCAGGGAAAGAGAATTACCTTCAATCCCTTGTAATATGCTTCCAAAGCTGGGAATGAAGGAGTTATCTTTCGAGCTTGCAAGAAGTCCCATATATAATTGGCAGTTGTATAACCACCGGTCTGAAAGGGAATATGACAAAATTAAACTCAGTTTTTGAATCATATGAACCCCGAAGAATTGCAACTCACGAGGGTCTCTTGTGAACTAAAAGTAATAAACCGTCGGCCTACCTTCTCACCGGCTGCTGCAAGGAGGAGCTCACTCCCTAATTTCGCGTTCAAAAAAAAGCCTCTGGTATTCATGTTCTCCTGCAATAAGCAATAATCAACATCGCATTACTAAGATCAAGTCAATTTCAATTGTAACTTTAGTAGAAGTTGGAAGTTACCAGTGTTTCTTGAGCCAATTGCATACCCTTCGGTGTATAACCAATCATGGCTCCTTCCACAAGCGTCTACAGCCAAATGAAAACCATAGCTAAATATCCGCAGTAGTTATCTGGAATGCCTACTTATGAAAACTCTCATATCATTTGTTTGAAGTGTCTATACTACAGCAATCACATTTGCAAGGGAGATAAAATATATTGGAAAAAAGTTAACTGTCTCTAGATTTTCAGGAATTTCCAAAGACAAGCAGAAAAAGTATAGATGAAGGACAGTAGAACATATATATATTTCCTTTTTGATTAACAGTTGATATGGAGTATTTCCCGTGAGATAAGTCAAGGTGCACGTAAGCTGGCCCGGACACTCACGGATACCAAAAAAAAAAAAAAAAAAACAGTTGATATGGAGTAATTTTTTAAAGCTGTAAAAGCAGAAGCCAGAAACATAGTTGGGCCAAACTCACGGTATAGAGTTCAGCTGCTACAGAACCCCCAGAATTTAAGTGCTCCTCAAAAGCTTTATGACCACGATCAATGTCTCCAGAAAGTAGATAGCACCTGTGAGAAGTTAATTTTCAAATCATATAATGACTAATAAAATCGAAAATCCTACAATAGTATTGATGACTTTACTCATCCTGCCTATAAAATTGATAGAGAAAAATACTATTTTAGTCCTCGAGTTTTCTGAAATAGGTGCATTTGGTATTTGAAGTTTCAAATTAGTCATTTTTGTCCCTAAGTTTTCGATAATAGGTTTAAAAGATCCTCTTTGTTAACAAAACTGTTTAAATTAACGGATCCGCCCAAGTAGATCAGTTAAATGCTGATGTGGCTTGCTGAATAAGTTGATGATTGGATTATTTATTTTAAATATTTATTTAAATTTTCTGAAAAGAAAAAAGGAAAAAGAAAACCCAATTTGAGACCTAAAACATCTAATAACCAGAACAAAAAACCCACGAAATCTTAATATGTTTTGTTCATAGCTCATTCATTGACCATCGACACAGCTACCAGAGGTACGCACGATCCACAACAAGGTTGTTCTTTGTTCATTGCTCGTCCACTACGCACAAATGGCCTCAAATCAAGTTTTCATAGTCTGTAAAAGTCAGTTTGTGAGTTCCAACCATCCAAATACATTCCAAAAACTAAAATTTTGGATTAATAGGTAGTTTGTCTTTAATTTACATTCCAAAGATGGGCAACTCAAGTTTAAGGATTGATATTGCCTTGCTATTTTTACAATATATTTTCACTTGCCTCTAAGTGCAGGTTATTGAATGAAAGGGAGGGTAGTAGAAGCGTCAGAGAAAAAAATGTAGGAGGTGGGGTCAATATGTTTCACTTAGATCATGGACAAAGAACAATATTGATCGCTTCTACCTGCAATCAGTCAAAATAAGTTGAAGATCATTGGTCGTTGAAGATGAAGGCATTACATGAAGCTTAATTGTCAATCGAATGAATATTATTTTGTTCTGGGGTTGGTTTGAACGTGCCGGAAAATCCCAATTAAGTCATAAGTTATGAGATTTTTTTAGAAAAAAATTTCAAATTTCAAATTAAAAATAAATAATCCAATCATCAAGTTGGTTAGCAAGCCACGCTATCATTTAAACAATCTACATGGACGTCTCTGTTAATTTAAACAGTTCTATTAACAAAGAGGACCTTTTTTTTTTATAAGACCAAAGAGGACCTTTTAAAACTATTACTGAAAACTTATGGACCAAAATGGCTAATTTGAAACTTAAGGCGCCAAATGCACCTATTCCAAAAAATTCGAGAACTAAAAAGGTACTTTTCCCAAATCAATTTTATAATTAAGCCTCAAACTCAACACATCTATTTAGATGAAAATGTATTAGCAGTTCTTGCCATAAACATGGAGTGGGTTACTTTGTAATTTCAATAGAAGAACAAAAAAAAATCACTGAGTAGGTAGGAAACCTAATAACCAATAATCCTACAAATGAAATGTCAAAAATCATGAAACAAGACTACTGTAACCTTTGCATGTTGCTGATGTACAATCCTCGCCACTTTCATTCAAGCTACATGACAAGGATATGCAAATACAAAAAAGCACCCATACACAAGCTACTAAACAGAACATGTTAGAAACAAAAACTGATTAATCCTATGAACCGCTACAATAACAAAATCAAGCCAACGTAAGCTCCCAACACTAGTGTGATCGAAAGCCATACAAAAAAGCACTCAACTTTCGACCACGTTAGAATAAGCTTAATAAATGGCGAATAAATGCACAAACAAGTCCTTTTCTGATATCCGTGAGTGCCGGGCCCAGCTTAAGCCCACCCCGACTAATCTCACAGTCCTTTTTTGACCTCTTAAATAGTTTTTAAGACTATGTCTTCCATTTTACAACAAGGCCAACCCATGATGGTTGATCTACGCAAACTTTATAGTTATAATCATATAACAATCTGATCTTTAAAATTTATGACCCTGGTAATTCTCATCAAAACAAGAAGCAAACTAGTGAACAGCTAAAGAAAACCAACTGAATCAAACAAAATTGCTGACTTTCATTACTGGGGTAATTGTGAGTGATCCCCATGCAATCAGTGCAATAGTCCAAATCCAATTGATCTATGCCTCGATATCTAAATTATGAACTACACAGAACTATAGACAACATAATTTAATTTTTGGACTGAGCCCTTTACCTCATGACTTGCATTATTATGTAGACATCGGGAGTTTTTCCATCCTTCTTTAACATATTGAATATGGTCTCCATCACCTACTTAGATTATAAGAAGAAGAAAAACTGATAAGAAACAAAAAAAATATTTTATATGAAAATACGTAACGAGGAAGTTTAAACGCAATATATGATAGATTTTTTAAAAAATGAAAATACTTGATCAAATTTAAGTTATAAAGGAGAATGGATGACATCTACTACGTACGAAATAATGTTATTAACTATCAGGAGACTTAACAATAACAAAATGGCTCAGTTAATCATATATGCAGTTGAACATAAACCAAATAAAGAGAACCTAATCTGAATAAGTTTATTCAATAATACAAATCCAAATATCGTGAAACTATGAGTCAGATACCTCCACATTTCTGAGATTTGCACAAGCATGCAAGGCAACGTGATAAACAGTCAATCGTCTGTTCAAAAATCCTCCACGTCTATGAACATATTCAGCAGTCGGAATATTGTACAATTCCTCTTCTGAAACACCCATCATCACATTTTCAGCCATTACACTTGATTCATCAACCGATAACCATTCCTTTGACCGTTCAACAAATTCAACCACCTAATAATAGAAAAATAGCATTGTATTGATATATCACAAACCAACCAGACACTAACAAGGACATAAAGAACAGCTGGGACGATTTTTACTTTAGTAGCAAAATCATCTGCCACAGGTTTCTTGTTCATATGTGCAGCTATGAGTCCAGCATAGCAGAACTTGTTTAAGCCAAGGCCAGCAGCAGTCATATCTCTGACAATCGTATACCTAATATATTGATGAAAAATGTCAGACAACTATTAAACCAATCAAGTAGAAAATGAGTGATAATTTTACTCTCATCCATTTACACATGACATAAATCATCAAACAGGATTATAATGGTTAAATGATAAGAGGTTAGGTTGTGAAAGAAGTAGCATACACTCGATCTAATCTACCAGCAGCTGCACAAGCATTAAGTAGGCAGATGTAGGTCTGTGAAATTGGCTTCACTTCATATCTCCTCATCTCATCTAAGATCTTCAATTTAAATAGAGAATAGTGGATGATTAAAAGAGAGGTCCATATTTTCCTTCAAACTTCCAGAACAACCGAAAACTACATTTTAAAAACATATAGAAACCTACCCGGACAGCCTCTTCAGAGTTTTTACATTTACCACATAATGAGATCAGCATGTTATACAGACTAACCTGCAAAACATATATGCAAGTACAGAAAAAAGGTAATAATGATCAATCGAAAGAGCCAAACAGAGTGAAAGAACCCAAAAAGACTGAATTGATATTCAAGGAGTTACCTACATCAGGAATCAAACCCATGGCCTTCATTTCATCCCTGAAGAAAAACGCGTTCTGGAAACGAGCGCCTTTCATGGTTCCAGTTATCAGTGAATGGAAAACGTCCATTGTAGGCTGCACTCCATCCAACATCATATCTTCATACACATCCCTCAATGAAACGTACCTAAACCAGAAACGTATTGAACAACAAACCATTCTAAATACCAACGAATAAAAAAAAAGAACAAGTCAATCAATCAAAGAAAGAAGACCTTCTCTGGGCAGTGAGGGAGGCAATTACAGTGTTGTACTCCAAAACATTATCAGCGTAATTCCGTTTTCTGTACTCTTCCGTAGAAGCAGCAAAGGATCGACGCTGTCCAAGAAGACGGACAAGGGAGCGGCTTTGACCTGAACATAAATGGAAGAACAAGAAACGTGTAAGCTAAAAATAATGGATTGAGATTAAGAACTGAAGAACTTCATGGTGACGGAGCAGAACCGGCGACAGATTGAAGGAGCTTCATTGACACTGAAATCGATCGACGGTGCGAAGAGTGGAGCTCACTCTGTTTCTCCCACGAGCTTCTCACCAAAACCCTCCCGTTTGTGCGCGGGTTCAACGATGGTGGGCTTTTTTATGCAAGATGGGCCGAGCTTACAGGCCTTGGCCCAACAAGTTGGTCCGATGGACTTTTTAAGAGATAGTCAGACAAATTTGATTGGAAAAATTCGGAGATATGACAAAAACGAGGGGAGCGGTTGGATAAATAACAAAATTTAATCTTTACTTTTAACAAATAGCAAAAAAGTTAAAAATGGCAAAAATGAAAAAATAAAAAGCTCACATGTATAAAATTGTGGACCAAATTTTATTCATACCCTTGAAAAACTGTCATCCATCCAACAAACTCACTTTAATCACTAAACTTAGTCTCTAAACATTTGAGTTTGTTGCATTTTAGTCCATAAATTTTTAAAATGTCTATTTTAGGCCCTAAATGTTAGAATAATTATAACAATAATTCTCGACGTTGCTACGTTGTTCTTTCCTTCCAACCTTCTAACATCTCATTGTTTCAATTTAACCACTTTAACATTGACATGTAATACCCATACTTAAAATTATGTAATTAATTGGTTAAAAACAAGATAAAAGAAAATGGCCAAAAGGGTTATTTTTCAAATTTTGAAGAACTAAAATAGACATTTTAAAAGTTTAAGGACCAAAATGAATAAATTCGAAAGTCAAAGGACTAAAATAGACATCACCACCGTTGAGAGACCACAATGAAATTTAAACCACCTAAGTATAATATTCACAAAATGAATGAGGCTCAATACTCAATAGACTTGCAATTACACAAACATGATAGGCATAAATATTTAGACTAGCCCAAAACAAGTACTCAAAACTTGCTATCAAATCTTCACTTTCACTATTCAAAATGTACAATTCCGAAGGCTCAAACACCTAAAGATCGTTGGATACACATCATAATGCACAACTTCAACTGATGGAAGAATCAATTGAATCTGTAGCAGAAATTATTCTCAATGAATTGTGCCAATTTCAAATGTTTAAACAAAACCTATCTAATCCTATACAATAGGCAACATACATAAACATTTTAGACATATCGATTACCACCGACCGCTCTCTTCATCTTACAATCGTTGCATGTTAACAGCCACAAGAAAACCTTCCCAATAGAGCAATGGGGCTTACTACAAAAAGCTCTCCGGTATGGGCAAAGCATGGTTGCAGCAATGGATACAATTTCAAATGTTTATTGCGGCCAAGATCGTTCACCGATACCAAATCTCTTACGAAGATTCTCGTGGGTTTGAGAAACTAATAAAAGTCTAGGATCATCTTCAGGAATCTTACGTTTCTGCATTTTGAAATATAAAACAAGATCGTTATTAAAATATACAAGACATTGACTAAAGGTTTGATTTAACCTAGCAAATCATTTAAAATCAAATGTTGTAAGTTGTAACTACATTTTCAATAATCAATATATTATGTACGATAGAATGATGTTCCTTCACATTTCTCCAGTTATACAACTATTTTTAAAAAAAATTTACGACAAATCAGCATGTTAAGCGAGTTGCATGAAAACATGAGAATAAGATGTCATTAAAAAAAAAACCAAAAGACATCAGAGAAATGAATGCAGTGCATTGTTAGATTCCTTGACGAATCTCAACTCAGCCAGATCTCAACTACTAGAAGAAGGAAGTTGCATGTATTAATTATCAAATATCAACACCAAGGATTACAAATATCATAACAAATAATTAAAGATCAGGGGGAGAGAATTACCTTCAAGCCCTTGTAATATGCATCCACAGCTTTGAATGAAGGAGATACCTTTCGAGCTTGCAAGAGGTCCCATATATAATTGGCAGTTGTATAACCACCAGTCTGAATGGAAATATGAAAAAATTAAACTCACTTTTTGAACCATATGAACCCCAAAGTAAAAAGTGTAAGAATTTTGAGTAGCTAATTGCTGCTCACAAGGGTCTCTTGTGAACCAAAATGTAATAAACTGTCAACCTACCTTCTCACCCGCTGCTGCAAGGAGGAGCTCACCTCCTAATTTGGCGCTCAAGAAAAAGCCCATGGAGTTCATGTTCTCCTGCAATAAGCATTAATCAACATCGCATTACTAAGATCAAGTCAGTTTCAATTGTAACTTCAGTAGAAATTGGAAGTTACCAGTGTTTCTTGAGCCAATTGCATTCCCTTTGGTGTATAACCAACCATGGCTCCTTCAACAAGCGTCTGAAGGCAAATGAAAACCATAGCTAAATATCCTCATTAATTATCTCGCATGCTTACTAATAAAAACTCTCATATAGTTTTTTTTTTTTTTTTTTTGAAATGGATACAAGCCTCTTTATTAATTGTATTAATAAAAGAGACTAATGCTCATCGTTCTTTTGAAGTGTCGATAATACAGCAATCTGATTTGCAAGGGAGATAAAATATATTGGAAAAAGTTAACTGTCTCTCTAGATTTTCAGGAATTTCCGAAGACAAACAAAAAAGGTGTAGATGAAGAACAGTAAAGTATATATATATCCTTTTTGGTAATAACCAGTTAATATGGAGTGATTTTTAACGCTGTAAAAGCAGAAGCCAGAAACATAGTGGAGCCAAACTCACTGCATACAGTTCCGGTGCTCGAGAACCCCCGGATTCTAAGTGCACCTTAAAAGCATTATGGCCACGATCAATATCTCGAGAATGTAGGTAGCACCTGTGAGAAGTTAATTGTCAAATCATGGAATGAGTGAATGACTAATAAAATTGAAGATCCTAGAATAGTACTGATGACTTTCCTCATCCTTCCTATGTTCCAAATAATCAATTTTATAATTAAGCCTCAAACTCCACAGATCTATTTAGATGAAAATCTGTACTAGCAGTCCTTCCAATAAACGTGGGGTGGATTGAAGTGTAATTTCAATGGAAGAACAAAGAAAATCACTGAGTGGGTAGAAAATCTAATAACCAAGAATCTTACAGATGGAAAGTCAAAAATAATGAAACAAGACAACTGCAACTTTTGCATACTGCTGATGTCCAATCCTCTCCACTTTTATTCAAAAAGCACCCATATACAAGCTACTAAACAGTGCATGTCAGAAACAAAAACTGAATGATCAAACGAAGCACCATAATAACATAATCAAGCCAACGTGAGCTGCAATCACTAGTGTAATCGAAAGCCATACAAAATGGCACTCAACATGCAGCCACGTTAGATTAAGCTTAACAAATGGCAGACAAAGCACAAACAAGGACAAATCAGTAGTTCCATCAAATCGACTCAAACTTTATAGTTATAATCATATAATAATATTATCTTTAAAATTTATGACCCTGGTCATTCTCATCAAAACAAGAAACAAACTAATAAATGCTAAAGAAAACCAACTCAATCAAACAAAATTGCTGACTTTCAATTACTGGGGTAATTGTTAGTGACTCCCAGGCAATAGTGCAATAGTCCAAATCAGACTGATATGTGCCTTGACATTGAATTATATTCTGCATCAACCTATAGACAACAGAATTTAATTTTTGGACTCAGCCCTTTACCTCATGACTTGTGTTACTATGTAGACATCAGGAGTTTTTTCATCCTTCTTTAACATGTCCATTATGGTCTCCATCACCTACTTAGATTATAAGAAGAAAAAAACTGATAAGAAACAAAAATATTTTATATGAATTTACATAACATGACGAGGAAGTTTGCACACAATATATGATAGATTTTTTAAAAATGAAAATACATGATAAAAAATTAAGTTATAAAACAGAAATAGATGACATCTGCTATGTTAGAAATGATGTTATTAATTATCAAGAAACCTAAAAATAGCAATATGGCTCAGCTAATCATATATGCAGTTGAACAAAAATGAAATAAAGAGAACCTAATCTGAATAAGTTTATTCATTAATAGAAATCCAAATATTGTGAAACAATGAGTCAGATACCTCCACATTTCTGAGATTCGCACAAGCATGCAAAGCAACATGATAAACAGTCAATCGTCTGTTCAAAAATCCTCCACGTCTATGAACATATTCAGCAGTCGGAATATTGTACAATTCCTCCTCTGAAACACCCATCATCACATTTTCAGCCGTTACACTTGATTCATCAACCGATAACCATTCCTTTGACCATTCAACAAATTCAACCACCTAACCATAGAAAAGTAGCATAGTATTGATATATCACCAACCGAACACTAACAAGGACATAAAGAACAGCTGAGATAATTTTTACTTTAGTAGCAAAATCATCTGCCATAGGTTTCTTGTTCATATGTGCAGCTATAAGTCCAGCATAGCAGAACTTGTTTAAGCCAAGGCCAGCAGCAGTCATATCTCTGACAATCGTATACCTAATATATTGATGAAAAATGTCAGACAACGATTAAACCAATCAAGTAGAAAATGATTGAATTTAGTGATGATAATTTTACTCTCATCCATTTATACATGACATAAATCATCAAACAGGATTATAATGCTTGCAGGCTGAATGATAAGAGTGTAGGTTGTGAAAGAAGTAGCATACACTCGATCTAATTTACCAGCAGCTGCACAAGCGTTAAGTAGGCAGATGTAGGTCTGTGAATTTGGCTTCACTTCATATCTCCTCATCTCATCTAAGATCTTCAATTTAAATAGAGAACAGTGGAGAATTAAAAGAGAGGTCCATATTTTCCTTCAAACTTCCAGAACAACCTAAAACTACATTTTAAAAACATATAGAAACCTACCCGGACAGCCTCTTCAGAGTTTTTACATTTACCACATAATGAGATCAGCATGTTATACAGACTAACCTGCAAAACATATATGTAAGTACAGAAACAAAGATCACAAAAAAAAAAAAGAAAAAAAAAAGGTGATGATCAATCGAAATAGCCAACCAAACAGAGCGAAAGAGAAAAGACTCAATTCATATTCGAAAAGTACCAACATCAGGAATCAAACCCATGACCTTCATCTCATCCCTGTAGAAAAACGCATTCTGGAAAATACAGCCTTTCATGGTTGCAGTTATCAGTGAATGGAAAGTGTCCATTGTAGGCTGCACTCCATCCAACATCATATCATCATACACATCCTTCAATGAGAAGTACCTAAACCAGAAACGCATTAAACAATACGCACGAATAAAAAGAAAAACAATCAATCAATCAATCAAAGAAAGAAGACCTTCTCCGAGCAACGAGGGCGTTAATTACAGTGTTGTACTCGGAAATATTATCAGCGTAATTCCGTTTACTGTACTCTTCCGTAGAAACAGCAAAGGATCGACGCTGTCCAAGAAGACGGACAAGCGAGCGGCTATGACCTGAACAGAAATGAAAGAACAAGAAATGTTTAAACAAAAAACCAACGGGTTGAGATTAAGAACTGAATAAGTTCATGGCGAAGGAGCAGAACCGGCGACGGATTGAAGGAGCTTCATTGACACTGAAATCAATGGACGGAGCGAAGGGGAATGGAGCTCAGTCCGTTTCTCCGGCGAGGTTTATCACCAAAACCCTCCCGTTGCGACGATGTTCGGCTTTTTTTGTGCAAGATGGGCCGAGCTTCCAGGCCTTGGCCCATCTTGTTGGGCCAATGGAGCTTTTAAACGTCGACAAATCAGCCCATCAATGGCAAAGAGAGGCCTTTAAAAATTCCCAACTTTTCCTCCTTTAAACATTGGAATATTTGGTGGAGATGGTACGATTCATTCAACATTTTTCCATTAAATGCCCAACTCTTCGGTGTTACATAAGAGACCCTCGGATCCACCTATTTTAATGCATTCTAAGTATAGTCAAATAAAATATTGTTACGTGATATTTTGATTTTTTTAAATAAGAATTCTTTTTTTTTTTTTTTTTTTTGTGGTAATAGAAAAGTGAGAAACACAAGAACCTAGGTTACACTTAATCATTTGTCGCTATATAAAACTCTATATTGAAACTTTACCCGAGAGCTGGCTAATAATGTAATTAATTGAACATTCAAAAATTTGAATGATCATGTGAGATTGAGAGTTGCAGCATCTTTAATATTTTTT
The DNA here is from genome assembly GCA_037974625.1 of Cucumis cinereus. Classification (NCBI taxonomy): domain Eukaryota; kingdom Viridiplantae; phylum Streptophyta; class Magnoliopsida; order Cucurbitales; family Cucurbitaceae; genus Cucumis; species Cucumis cinereus. Next base: position 12,303,143 of record JBBPDJ010000017.1, read on the forward strand.
TACTTTGTCGTCCATGGAGTAGTTGAACTTGATTTATCATACATGCAAATAGGTATAAATATTATTTTGGTCGTTAAACTTTAAAGTTTGCTCAACTTTGATCGAGAAAATTGCATAGAGAGTCCCTTGTAAGACTCAAATGAAAATTAACTTGAAATCAATGAGTTCAATCCATCTGTTTAGGTCAAAATCATGTGAATTTACTCTTCTTCTTCCTCTCTTTTTTTTGTCTGCCTTTTTCTTCTTCCATGTTTGTCTGTGTTTTTCAACATTTTCTTCTACGTTTCCATTTTTTATTATGCTCTCTTCTTTCTACCTAAGGAGCAATATCGAGAATCAAAAGAAAAGTGTTGATGAGTAAAACAATCGAAGAAAGCAAGATGATGGAGCGAGAAGCGAGATTAAATTCACTTTAAATCCATTTGCAGGTTGAATTGGTAATAGCGCATTTACATCAAAAGAATGTCAAATTTCCTTCATGCCCTTGGAAAATGGTCATCCATCCGGTGGACTCATTTTGATCCCCTTTCAAAATATCCATTTTAGTCAACTTTTAAGTTGTTACATTGTAATTAAAATTTTAAAATGTCTATTTTAGGCTCTAAATTTTAGAATAATTATAGTTTTTGCTATATTGTTTTTTCCTTCTAACATCCAATTGTATCAATTTAAATCATGTCACCATTAACATGCAACACATACTTGCAACTATGCCATTAATCAATTAAAAACAAGATAAAACGAAATGACCAAAACGGTTATTTTTCAAAATTTAAAGGACTAAAAGAGACATTTCAATCAAGCAACATGACAAGGATATATGAAACTATAAAAAAGCACCCACACACAAGCTACTAAACAACAACGCATGTTAGAAACAAAAACCGAATGATCACGTGAACTGCTACGATAATATAATGCGAGGTCCCATCACTAGTGTAATCGAAAGCCATACAAAAATGCACTCAAGTTGCAACCACATTAGATTATAAACATTTTCGGACTTGACTTATAAATTACGAATGGTTGTGAAAAGATAATAAATAATTGATGTTTTTTATTTTATTTTTATTAAAAATAAATAATAAATAACTCTAGTTACAAAGTCGAAAATACAAGAAAGTTGAGATTTATTTTTCTCTAGATTGATTATTGAATATTAAGGAAAATAACTTTTTTTATTTAAAAAATAATAATCAATATGGTATGGAATCTTAAAAAATGAGAAATTGTCAAATGGCCCTAAGAAAATCAATCCCAAACACATTTTATGGACCAAAATTAAATTTAGGAACTCATAATTATTTGTTTTATCACTCTTAAAATTGTTAGGTATATCACAGAACCCTTGAATAATTATTATTCTCCAACACAAAGGTGGCAAAAGAGTATTGCAAAAATCCACAATTATCATGATGAACTATAAGAATTCTTGAATATATATATATCACTTTTTTTCTTCATATTTTCCATCTATAAATAAAAAAGTAATTACAAAAGAAATGCCAAAAAATATACTTATATCATTACATAGCATTTATATGTGTTCCTATGTACAAGGACATGTGGATAGATAATTTTAAGAAAGAAAAGAATCAAATTCCAGTGGCCAAATTTCATATACAACACCCTCTTCACCTTTGTACATATAAAATAGCAAACAAAGGTTTGGCTACTGGACCAAAAACACTCCAACCATCAAACTTTGAACAAAAAAGAATCCTTCAGTAACAAAAGGTATGAATAGAATTGGTAGCCTACATTTTCACATCTACAGAGCAAAGATATTGTTCGATATCGTAAGTGATATGCCTGTACCAAATCACCAACTTCCACGATTGTTTCGACTAGTATGGCTCGGTTGCAGCAAGCTGAGATATGATCAGTATAGCTTTAACCGTGTGTGGATTGAACTCCGACAGAACGGGCATATTTGAAGATCCTGTCCACATTCGCCACAAGTCTGTGGTTGCGAGCACGTTTGTGAGTGTAAAGATTCTAAATTTTAGTAATAGTTTTGAACTTGAAGGGCAGAAGAATACCTGATGTCCACAGCCAAATGCCAAGTCCTTTGGGTTACTAAGGCAAATCCCGCACAACTGTGAGCAGAAAAACAAGCTGTTGGTATTGATAAAACTCTTAAAAAGGAACAATGAAAATGGATATGATAATGCCATTATACAAATGTCTTATGAATTTTGATACGTCTTTTGATAAAACTCCAATCTATTAGGTTGAGGTTACAATGCATTTCACCAGTTGAGCCATACTCAAATGAACTGCTTTTAGAATTTCGAACCACTTGAGATAATCTAACTGATCACTTTTAGGAACTTTTCACTGCTCTAAAAAACATCCAAAACTGACTTTACACAAAAAGAACTAGTCGCAACAGTCACAGACATTGGGGGGCAGTGGTCAAACAAATACACATCATGAAAAACAAAGTGGTACCTTGTCATCGTACGATGAAAGATCAACCGAACGAACAGTTTCGATCGGATTATTATTCCCAGGATATGGGGGCACACTTGGCTCATAATTGTAGGATTGAGGAGGTTTTGGTGTGCTGAAAGATGCTGGAACAGGTGGAGGAAGTGGAATCCTTTGGGGAGCACTGCCTTTCCGAGTCCTAAGATAAGAATGAATAAAGTGATTGTGAAAAATAAAGATGATGATTCCCTTTTGAAAATATCTCCTACTAAAATAACATGGGAAATAAACGCTGCTTACCCCAGTAGATTAAGTTCCAAGGTGGCTTTATATTGAGAAGGAATCTCCATAAGAGCTGCAAGTGCAAATTCTGTTTCCTTCCGAGACTGGGGAATATTCTTCGACATGATCGCGGTAAAATTCACAAACTAAAGAGAGATGGGGACCAGAAAAGAAAAAAACGTCTCTTAAATTTCAAGTCATAGGATAAGCAAGCACATCCTTTTTTATAACAAAAGGCAACTAAGTGCCTCTGCTTACCTGAAAATTGTCGAAGGCACGAGCAGGGATGTTGTCATCGAATTCTCTCATTGTGTCCCATGGTCCATCCCCAACACCAACTAAAATAATTGAAAGGGGGAAATTGCTGAAATGAAAACAATAAAATTATTAAAAACTGTTCAGAGTGTTATAATTAAAAAGTATATCACATAAATCCTATGCTCACCTTGCTGCCACAATGGCATCAACTGTTTTCTTTTCTTGTGGACTTAGCCTCCCATGCTCAGTGTCCACACTTCTAGTCACCTGAGATATTTATTTTTCATTTCAGGATAAGATACAGGAACAGAACAGATATCTTGCGATATCACATGTGAATTCTCAATCAAACTGGGTTTCTTTTTAATTTTTTTTTTTTTTTGGTGGGTTACAACTTGATTTGTTCCCATACACTTGGGACTTGTTCCACTTTAGTCCCTTCAAAGTTTTTTTTTTTCTTTTTTTTTTCAAGAAAAACGTTAAATTACAAATTTAGTCCTTGTAGATTGGAGAAAGAATTTAGTCTATATGATTTATATGATTTATAATGAGAATTTAATCTCAATGGTTTGATAAAATCCTACTAAAGAGTCTCTATGGTAAAGATTATTTATTCGATAGACACCATTTAGATAGTTGAAGTCCCTTTCTTTAGTGGGTTTTTTTTTTCTGTGCATGCACGGTGTTTTGTGTGCCCTTGTATATTTTCATTTTTTTACAAGGTCATTTTTCTATAAAAAAAAAAATGGTAGACTATTTATGTGGGGTTTATCAAACCATAGAGACTATTTATTAAGTTTTATTATCGAATCGTAAGGACTAAATTTTAACCTTTAAAATCATAGGGACTAAATTTTGAACTTTAAAGTCATAAATTATGACCTAAGACTAAATTCTAACTTCTTCCTAACCATAGGGACCAAGTTTGTAATTGACAAAATAAATTTCTTTTGAACTGTATTAGTACCTGCCCATCGGCAATTATCAACAGAATGTGATACTGGCCACCACTCATATCCACAATTGACGTTGCCATCTCAATAACAGGTGCAAATGAAGTTGGTCCTGTTATACAATAATAAACGACCTCATAAGAACCATTACATGTCCGAAATAATTTTATGAAATATAAGAATTGAGTATGTTTGTTCAAGAACCTGCAAGACGTAGATGGGGAACAATTTCCCTATAACGATTCAACACGTCCTCAAATCCATTACAAAATCTCCCTTCTGGATAGAAACTAAAGACATCTTGATCATGCGTAGATGCTGCAAATTACGTGAAATTTTTTTAATATGAGCAGTCTTGGAAATTCGAAACAGAACAGTAAAGCCAACGAGGAAAATTCAAGAATTTACCATCTCCAAATCCAAAGCAGGGAATCAAATTATCATCGTCAAAAGCAGACAAAGTTTTTCCAACAATGGATGTGGCTTGTTCATACGGATTGGGTCCATTTCTGATGTCATGAAGGCTTCGTTTGTTAAAGGATTTTGCACCGGTCCACTCATTACTCTTTGTGAAATCAATTCCAATAATGAGATTGGACGACTCAAGCCCAGCACGAGCAAGAGCTCCTGTTACCTATAGACAACAAGTCTCACCTCATTATTTGAAGTTTGCAGAACATAATTATGAAATGCAGACGTCCATCTTCTTATAACACAACAAATAACACTACTTTAGCGCTAACAGCTACATCAAGCGAAGAACATGGCCTTCGGATGACAAAAATGAACTCGTAAACAGTGGCTATCAACTAATTAACATACTATTCTTGCAGTTTAACTTAAATTTAATATTGAAAGAAAACTCCCCATTCAAAACATTCCATTTAACCATACCTCCTCCAAGGATTTGTAATTATCAGCAATTCTTGAGTATCTTCTATCAAACTTTTTTCCATTATCAGCAGCAGCAGCACCACCACCACCACCATGGTAGTTTTCAGGAGGGTAATTCTGTGGTGAGGAAAATGATTGCTGTGGCACATAACTCTCACTTCCTGGTCCATATGGGGATGGAGCATATGCTTCCTGAGCATAAGGGGGTTGACCATATGCACCATTCCATGACGACGAAACCGAAGGTTCCTCCCTTGAATTCGCAGCCCCCATGAATTTCAAACTCTATCAAATTCTTCCAAATCTTAAGAACCGCTTCTTGTCTGATGAACAAATAAAGGCAATAAAATCAGCCTAAATACACCAAATCCTCAGCTAAAAGGCAGATACCAGTATATCCAAAAGGGTGAAATAGTAGTTCAACAAGCCAAAGGGTATAGATTATTCTCTCTTACAAATGAAGTTTTAAAGAAGATTTCAAGCTTTTTATTCAAAACAAAATAGCTAGCTATGTATTCCATTACGACACGCTTCCTTACCGACTAAGAGAAGAAACAACAAAACTAAGGTATGAAAACAAGGAACGTTCAAACAAGATAGCGCCGCCGTTTGTCAAAAATGGCTGAAAAACGGAAATGAATTTGCAACGTTCTCAAAATATAAAAGCATTCTCATGAGGAAAAAAATTACGAAAGAGAGAAGAGATTTAAGATCATAATAAACAACACGATTTCATTTGACTCTTAAATATTTTCAACTTCAACATTCAAAACATTCAACCCATTTGACAACTTCCAATCATGATCCACAAACAAAGTAAGCTGAATAATTTTCAAACTCACAAGTTGCAAACCAAAAAACCCGATCAGTTCAAATCTGTGGCAGACTCCTAAAACTATCAAACGCCATTTAAAAACCCCATAACCCTGAAGAAAAACAAATCAAAAGATTCTTCTTCAACCCAGTTCCTAGAAACCGATTAAAAAGCTGAAAAGCATCTCGAAAAGGAGCGAAAACGAAATCCGTACCATCGTTTCCATTTCTCCAAATTGCTTCTTCTTTTGGGCAATTGAAAAAATTACACTCCACTTCAAAAGAGGAATACAATAAAATCAAATCGGAAAAAGAAAATAGGAAAGTGGAACAGATTTTTGACTTGTTGTTCGAACGGGAATCTTGAAATTTGTTAATCTGGCAAAACAATTCCTTGATTTAGCATTAATGTGGAGTTTCGCAGCAAAGAAATGCTGAATTATTGCCTGAAATTAGTGGGATCGGAAGACTTTTGAGAACGGAAAAGCAAAATTCTTTTCAATGGAATCCAATCAGTTTCGCCATTTTATGAACCACGGGATCTTCTTCATTGTTCTTTCAAATAAAGAACCAAAAAAAAAAAAAAAAAAATTATCATTAATCACTTTCATGTTAATTATAAATGTAACGGCACGTCACTTACTAAATTAATTAAATAAATAAATACAATGTCACCCATATCATATGGTATCAAAATATATTTTGTTTATTTATATTAATATTTTAAAAATTAAAAAAAATAAAAAAAAACTCTAAGGGCCGTTTGGGAGTGGTGGGACCCACAATAAAATAATTTTTTTAAAAAAATATTAATATTTAACAGACTAAAATATGTTTTATTGGTTGTTATAGTTTACATTTTTTGGGAAGCTATTTTTTATTTATCCACATCAGATTTTACTATTTTTTATTTGATTTTTCTCACTTACCAACTAGATTTATCTCTCTATTTTTAATGGTAATAAGTAGTCATTTTGAGATTTATAACTACATTTTTATCGCTAGATAGTTAGTTATATTGTAAAAAATACGAAGATTAAATTATTACAATTTTAAACTTTTGGAATTAAATTAATACTTATAAAAATACGAAGATATGTCACTCAAATATCATCTTAAATTATCGATTTGACCAAAAAATTTAAGTTAATAGATAAAGACAAATTTAATATAATATGTAACGCTACCGCATGTATAAAAATCCAAACTCATCTTTTATCAAAGTTCAATCCAACCCATTAAAAGAAACCTCTCCTATCTTACATTTGATATAAATGTTTAAAAAGCTAAAACTGAATGTGAGAATTTTAAAAGATGAAGGATCAAATAGAGAATTATATAAGACAAATAAATTATAGTCCAACAAATAGTTAATATCACCAACAATAGTTTAGCTCATCCGACATCTTTATGTACCTACAAACAAGAGATTTCAGGTTCAAATCTTCCCACTCCTACTAAAAAAAGTAGTTAATATATTAAAAATAGTGATAAGAAGAAATCTAAAGCAACGCATATGAAAAAAAAATTCCTTGGCGATTTATTTTATATTCTCTTTATTTATGGCGTGTCACGTCAACATACTTTTGAAGATAGAGTGTACCTAAATATTAATATATGTTTCATGTAGGTTCGACTAATTCTTGTCGAATGAATTTATAATGTAAATGAAGGGAGAAATTCTTTCCTAATTCATAATACTAGAAATTTTCTCGAGTCTATATTGGTTTACATTAAATTATTCCAATTATTATCGTCCACTTTGCAAGAAAGTTATGGAAACACAACACGTGGAAGGGACATGTCATGTTTAGCCAACTAAGCAAAGGGTTACGTGGATTGCTTTCTCATCCATACTTCACAAGCAAGCAAAATCTCATCCTCAAGTTTTGTTTTTTTTATAATTATTTTGATTATCTATAATATAACTTATAAGTATCATTTTTCATGATTAAAGTCATCATAATTAAATCCAATAATTACAAAATCAAGTTTGACCCATAACTAGAAAAAAGTATACAAATCCAAAATCAACAAAATCAAATGTTTGTATTAAATATTTATTAGGTCAATTTTACCTACTCTCTCAATTATTAATTGGAAAATTACAATTTGAATTGTCTACTTGCTATAATAAAACTAGAAAGTTCATATTTTTACTTAAAATTTGACAAGTTATTTTCTTGAAAAGAGTCGTACATACAAGTCACGTTTGTACTTAAATAGTTTATTACCAATCAAGTCGTACAAAAATAACAGATTATAACAAAAAAAAATATTGTAAATGGTAAAACTATTAAAAATATTTATAAATAAAACAACATTTTAAATTCTATTAATAATAGATACTAATAAACTTTTGTCGATATCTATCAAAGTGACTAATCTATTAGTGTTGATCATTGATAGAATCTAAAATATTGCTATATTTTATAAATATTTTAGTTAATTTTCTATATTTAAAAATACTCCATTAAATAGCTAAAAAAAATATAATATACATAGAATACTAAATAAATAAGTGAAAAACATATCCAAAGAAATAATACCAAGTGAATTACCTAACCCTGTTGTTTTTCTTTGTTTGTGTTTTTGTCCTTTTTATTTATTTTTAAAATCACTATAATCCCTTCTAAAAATGCATCACAAAAAATTATTTTTATCAACACCTAAAAAAAAGTATTTATTAGTTCCAAACTCAAATTATAACTATTGAAAACAACTTTAGAATACATTTTACGCTCTCGGTTATAAATTCAATTCAACAGTGTAAAACTATCAGTGATATTGTTGTAACCTACTCCAATAATTTTCAATCATCGAGATTAGAATGTGTACCTTATGATCATATGCATGTTCAGACAAAATGTTTACGTCCCTCAAACCGCTCACATGACTTGAAGCTCACCTTGTCCATGTACAAAAGAGGAATTCTTAAGGATCACATCAAGAATATTGTAGACAACTTGAGAATGAAGTCTAACAATTCAAAAATTACAGTAAGTAATCCAATATCAAGAACTTCAACAAACAAAAGAACAAGTCTTAGAGAGTGCATATTTAAACCATATCCTTCCTAATCATTTTAAAGATGAAGCATTGAACCCACCTCCATGGTTGATGCTTCCTTCAACCTTGTTTTCAAATTCTATAAACGATAAAGAAAAAAAAAGAAATATTAACAAACGATAACACCCCAGTAGACATGATCATAAGCTAAAATTTCCGTACCTTCTTCCATATGAATAATGTCCTCGAGCTGTTTTTGAAGATCAATACTCGTAGCATCCTTTTTTAGCCAATTGTTCAAGCATACAAGACCCTCAGCTAAATTTGGAGTCGAAGTAAAACACATAGAATCTACAACTCTCCTACTGTAACTACATGCAAATTCACAAGCAACAGTGGATACTGGAATCGCTAATATTTCTCGAGCAATTTTACTAAGAACATTGAATCTCTCACAATTATTTTCCCACCATTTTAATACGTCCAAATTTTCTCGTTTCTCACGTGGCTCCAAGAAGTATCTTTCTATCTCTGTAGCTGCCTCTTCAATTTCAAGCTCTTTCTCCCATTTATCAATATAGTCCTTAAAACGGAAGTACTCTGAATCATTTTGAGAACTTTCTCCAGTATTTGAATTATGGGCCATGATAGGAGTAGATGAATCATCTTTGACAATGGACGAACTGTACTCATTAAATAATTCCCTTAAAACATCTTCGACTTTCTTACACATCTCCTTGGCCTCATTGGCCCCAAATAATCTACTAAAGCAATAATGCAAATATTTCATCTTGAAACAAGGGTCAAGAACAGCGGCAACATACATTAAGTAATTTGTCTTTTCGCTATTCCCCCAATACTTATCATACTTAACTTGCACTTTCTTTGCAATGTCATTAAGAACAAGATTATCACTACTCGAAGAATGTATTTTGATGAAATTTTGTAAAGTGCTAATCTCAGGAAAGATCCTACTTGAAGGAACATGAAGCGAACCAGAAAGTCTTAAACTCGTTTCATAAAATAATGATAAACATAAAACAAGTGATCTAACAACCTCCCAATCTTTACTAGAGGGAATATCCTCGTTCACATTAGCCATGTCATGGACCTTTAGTTTCTCAAAGACCTTTTCAAACTTTTTTGCCTCCTTTAGCATCATGTAGTAGAGTCCCACCTAGTCGGAACATCAAGGCACAAAACACTATTGCTCGATAAGTTCTCCTCCTTAATACACTTTTTAAAGCTACTATATCGTGCAGGTGAAGATCTCACAAACTTAACCACATTTCAGATCTTAGATATCGACTTGTGAAAATCTTTCAAAACATCACATGCAATCAAATTGAAAATATACGCACAACATCTAACATCCACATATTTACCCTCCGAAACTAACTCATTCTTGAAACAGTCAACTAAATAAGCAATGACAGCGTCATTTGATGAAGCGTTATCCACCGTCAACGTCAATATTTTCTCAATACCCCACTGTTTCAAACATTTTTCAACTTCCCTTCCTATAATCTCTCCTCCAAGATTCTCAATTTGACGAAAATTAAGAATCCTCTTCTGCATTTTCCAATCATCATCAATGAAATGTGCAGTAAGAACCATATAGTTCATATCATCATCTGATGTCCAAGTATTGATTGTGAGAGAAACTCTAGGACCTTGTTCAGCAAAAATATTTTTCAAAAAGTGTTTCTCTTCTTTGTATACTTCCAATATATCCTTAGCTACTGTGGGTAGGGAGGGAATTTCAAACCTTGGAGCATATTCACACACAGTCCGCTCCATAAACCTTCTAAACCCTTCCTCCTCCACAAACTTGAGGGGCAATTGATCAATTATGATCATTTTTGCTATTAGTATTCTTGCAACTTTTGCATCAAAAACATCTCTACTGCGTGATGAGCAGAATAATTCTGAATCCTCTCCTACATCCTCTTCCTCTTCGTCATCTTCACTTTCGAAAATCACATTCTCTTCATATACTTTATTAGAACAAGTGCTATGAAAAGGATACTTATCGTTATCGCAATAGTTCTCGGGATGTGCGTCCACATTTTCCATCCCATTTCTCTTTGAAAGACTAGTATATGACTCACCTGAGCATCTGCACTTCGCATAAGGATCATCGTCGTTACCTTTTCGCTTCCTACTGTTTTGCCTTTTTGTAGTCGAATTTGATGGCATCCACATTTTCCTCATCATTTACAACCAAAACCTCATCTGCACATGGGGTGTTCATGATGTTCCCTATAAACGTTTGAAACAACTTATGAGAGTGAATTTAAATCGAAAGAGAGTGAATGCAATGAAATCAAATTCTCTTCATAAGCATTATTGTCTAGACAGTTTGTGTGCAGCTCGACAAATTTCACAGGACAACCAACCCATCCTACTACATTTGGTTAACAAGATAATTCATAGGAGATTAAATCTTACGGTGGTGTCCAAACCATCATGAATTAAACTCGTTCCTTTTAAACTATTTATTATTTACATACTGATCAGTAAGTCAACTCTTAGCCGTCCGAAACTTATTCGACCTATCATTCTTGTTTGAATCCAAGAAACTAAACCAATCAAAGCACAAAGCTAATGTCAAATTTGTGTTTCATCAAAAGAAACAACAATGGAGAACAAAATCCAAGCTCCCCCGACACTAGAACGTTCAAATGTTAGTAAGTTTCAAATTTGAGATTTTGGTTAACCTCCAAACTTCTGTTTCTTTCTTTCTTCTCTAAATACTTCACATGGTTTCATTTCAAATATATATACATACATACATACATATATATATATATACATACATACATATATATATATATATACATACATACATATATATATATATATACATACATATATATATATATATATATATATATATATATGCACGTCACATGGTTTAGGGGAAAGGGATTACGGGGAAAAGGAAAGAAAAAGATAAGTTTTGATTAATGAAGCTAATGACATAATCGATTCTCATGCTAACTTGAGGTTTGACCAATACTCAAATGGAAATCAAAGAAGACGTCTTAGACTTCCTAGGGAACAAAATAGCCGTCGGCAGGCAGTTGGAGACCAAAGAAAATAAATAACAGAGCAATGGGGCAGATAATTACTGATATCGGGGATGCGGCAACTGCCTCGAGCAACGTGCGGAGGGGGGAAAAGACATACGAGTAACCGGAGGACGGTGGCGACTTCCAAGGGATTTTGTTGAGACCATGAGATGAAACTCGAAGACCACAAACTCGTGTTTCAAAGCCATTATTATTTCATGAATAATAATAATTCCCCTAATGGTTGTAAGCATTACCAATTGTTTGTTCATTATACTCTTTTCTCATAAACTCGTGTTTCAAAGACACTCTTCCTAGATAAGTTCTCCTCTGCAATACATTTTTCAAAGGTCTTAAATCGTTCAAGAGTAGATCTTACATGCCTAACATTTCGAATCTTAGATACTCATGAAAATCTTCCATAATATCACATACGATCAAATTTATAATACGGGCACAACACTTAACGTGTACAAATTTACCATCCATAACCAACACATTCTTGAAATGGTGAACTAAATAAGCAATAGCAGCATCATTTGAACATCCATTGTTTATGGTGAAAGTCAATACTTTTTCAATACCCCATTTCATCAAATAACATACTACTCCTTTTCCAATTCCCTCTCCATCGAGACTCTCAATTGGACAAAATTTAAGAATCTTCTTCTGCATTTTCCAATTGACATCAATGAAATGTCCCGTAAGAACTATATAGTTTATATCTTGATCCGACGTCCAAGTATCAATTGTGAGAGAAATTATAGGACCTTGTTCCACAAAAATCTTCCTCAGAGATTGTTTCTCACTCTCGTATATACCCAATATATACTTAACTAATGTAGGTTGAGGGGAATGACAAACTGCGGAACATATTTACACAAAGTTTGCTCCAAAAACCTTATAAACCCTTTATCTTCCACAAACTTGAAAGGCAATTTATCAATTATGCGCTGAAGAAATTGGCACAAAAGAAAGAGACACTCACTTAGAAGAAAGAAACTTTTATTAAGAAAATTTACAAACGATGGACACTTTTGGAGAGAACACTCACTCACTTTCACTCAAAGTTACTCACTAACTCTCTTACTTTCTTTCTTCCTCTCTTTGCTTACTTTGCTTGCTTAGCTTGGTTCACAAATGAAGACACAACCCCTATATATAAGAGTGAGATCCTTGAAACCCAAGCAAAAGGATTTCTCTAGAATTCTAACTATTCAAAATATTTCATAGTTTATCCTTATCTCAAGGAACTCTCTAGAATTCCTTAACCTAAATAAAATCTAGGATATTTCTGGATTTTTTTCTTTTGAGATATTTATTTACATCCTTCACCATAATTCTAGAGAAATCTAATTTACATATTTATGTCATATTGTAGATACTTAAATAACCTTCTAGAATAGTTAGTGTTGTCTTCTACTTCAACACTCTCCCTCAAGGCTAACTATTCTAGCCTTCTGGCACTTCGCATGCTTGAATGCACTTACCCTTCTAGCACTTTGTCCCAACGTCTATTTCTTCTTAATGCATCTACTTCTTCTTCCAAGACCTTTCTCCATTGGATATTTTGCGACGTTTCTTCGTTTGTATTGGTTCTTCTAAGACCTTTAAATGACTGATATATAAAGCACCACAATATTTACTCAACATCATAAGGATCATCAATTTTACCTTTTTGCTTCCCATTGTTTTGATCATTTTCATCCATATTTGCAACCTCGGCCTTGACTGCGCGAGGAGGATTCATGATTTTCCCTACAAGAGTTTGAGAAAGCTTATTAAAGTGGATCTGAATCATTGGAAGAGAGTAGAAAATGAAAGTAGATAATGTCCATTATCTCTAATTCTAAGGCTAACAAGGAGATTCAATCAAAATTAACATCACTTTCTGGTTCAGTCAATGTAAAATAGAATGTTAGGTCACATTTACCCATTAGCAACGTAATAAATCAAACATAATATGAAAAGTGAGCCCCATTTCATTATGTTTGATTTTGTTTACTGGTGTTCTGGAGACCATTTCTAAGTTTGTAATCAAAACTTGCAATTTGATTGAGCAATAACGAGTGTTCAATCCAATTACAGTTGAAAATTATGTGAGAATATTGTAGTAACAGTTATAATGGAAAAGTTATGAAACTATTACAATTATTGTTACTGTTACCTATTGACCTTAAACAGTAATGATAACGATAAAGGTAAAGCGTTTACAAATATCTAGGTAAAGGTGATAAGAAAACAATCCAATTATGTTTGCGATTGAGACCCATCACGATTGACCCATCCACAAAATTTCATTATGATTTTAGGAGAGGGGACAAATCAACGATCCCCTGAAACTAGTCGTTCTAACTGCAAATCCAAACTAGTCTTAAATTTCAAATATGGTCATGTCATTAAAATCTTGATGATAAAGTAACATACACTTCTTCTAGTGTTAGAGATTTGAACTAACCTCCAAACTTCTGTTCTTCCTTTCTTTATTCTTTGTACTTGACATAGTTTCGAGAAAAAGTACCCAAATACTGTAATTCAAATAAATTGTTCATGAAAAAAAAAAACAGAGTTTTCATTTTTCTTGTTGAAGTCGGAAAGTTTCGTTTCTTCAAAGCAGCGAAAAATAAGATAGTCAATATAAACCGATTTTCATGAATACGTGGGATTAGACCAAAAGTGAAATAAAAAAAAAATCAAAGAAAAAGGAAAAAATGATGGCGGAAACGGCGGCCGGCGGTCGGAGGAGCAACCGTAAAGAGGGAAGAGAGAGGCGTTAGGGTTGAGGAACAGTCGACAAAAAATAAACAAGAAAGCGAATTTAACAAAATTAAGAAACAAGCTTCGGAAATAACCAATATTGGAGATCGCCGGCGAATTTTCAGGGCGGCAAGTAGCGGAGTAGCAAGTGGAGCAACCGGAGAAGAAGAGGATGGCGGCGAGTTCCTAGGGTTTTCTTTGAGAGGAAGAGATGAAACGCGAAAGCCATAAGATCGGATTTAAAAGGCATTACTATTGGGAAAATACAAAATGTGATAAAAATTCCGGCGATCGGTGCGGTGCAAAATCGGTTAACCGAACCGTATGTGGCTGCCAGAGAAGTTGAGGGACTACGCAGGATGAAGAAGGCGAAGACGACGTCGTTTCTTTCATATAGTTTTATGTAATTTGAGCGTTACATTTTTATTATCATAAGTCTTGGGTCTAATTATTATTTAGTCCTTAATGTTATATTTTTACTTTTTAAGTTTTAAGTTTAATTCCTCTTGTGCATTTTTATTTACGAGTTTTAAATTTTGTTTTTATTTAATCCTTGGATTTTAATATTTTACATTTTTACTTCAATATTTATCTAATTCTTATTTACTATAAATTAATTAATTAAAATTAATTACAAAACTAAATTTTATAATTTTCTATAGTGACAATAAATTAATTAATTAAAATTAATTACAAAACTAAATTTTATAATTTTCTATAGTGACAAAAATTAGTGGAACCTAATTATATATAATTCTTCAAGTTAATTAATAGACATTAATACTAAAGACTATAAGTAAATGTTTAGTGAAAAATCAAGTTTAAAAGTGTAAATTTTGACACTTCAAGTACCAAATAGAAAGAAATTAAGAGGATAAAAATAAAAATTTTTGAAACCTAGAAATCAAAATAAAATTAAACTCTAAACTCAAGTAGTAAAAGTAAGACGTTTTAAAATAGAAACTACTCAAAACGAAGTGACTAAAAATGTATTCTTCCAATATTTTTTCCACTAATTCCACGACCACATCCATGAATGACTACCAAATGGCAATCGTCATCTTGTCACATACGTAAGAAATCTATTCGTCATCTATCTCTATCCAGCAATTAGAGATCAAGAAATTCATTGAACAACCAGAGTGGTAAAAACTAATATTCTTATTATGAATAATAATTTAATTTATAAATATATTAAACTTGGTTATCAAATATTAAATGCTATGAACATATTTAAAATCAAACATTTAATGTGAGTAGTCGAACTCAACAATAATTGTCACATACTTCTTTTATTAGGATACATTTGTTCAAATTTCTATATATTTTAACGATAAAAAAAATCTATCTCAATTCTAAGTTATTGTTAGGTAACATCGAAATAACGCCCTCAAAATTACTCAATAAAATAATATATCTCCAACTAAAATATTGTAAGTTTGAATCACTCTACAATCTTCAAATGTTGAACTTAAGAATCAATTTGAAAGTTTGAAAAGAATAGGGACAAGAGTGAGGAATGTAATAAATACTATGGATCAGTCTATTATCTAATTCTACAAAAGAAGCAAGAGAGCCAAACTGAAGCCTGCTCAACAAAGATGTAATTGGCTTATTATACAGAAAGCTATCAAGAAAATCAGGTTAAAGCTAAGAAGAGCATAGAAATTAGAGAAGAAGATGAAACAAAGCAGAAGCTAAAGCTGGAAAATTCGGCACCAATGAAAGATGCAGCATACCGGCGAGCAGAGGCATCTGTGGATGGCTAAACAACTTGGATATAGTTGGATTGTTGGGGATGCTTGAAGAAATATTGTTCACGTAGAGCTTTTCTTACTCTTCTTCTTTCTTGAAGCAAAACTGCTGGGTCCAATCTCTATGGACATTCTTTTGGTCCTGTGATCATAAACACATTCAGTAAGTAAACAATCAACATGGGACTTGACAAGTTGACATAATTTGGGGCAGAACGAGAAAAGTGATGCATATATAAGCTAACGGTTCCTTTTACATACTGCTTAGACAACTCATCTGACTCATTTTCACGTTGTTTATCTTCATCTGACTTGTTTCCACTGTGTTCAACTTTATCCTCGTCATCTGAAGAGGAAAGAAAACCAATTTTGGTAAAGTAAAATTTTCACTCAATAAAAAAGCCAATCAAGATATTGCAGACACGAGATCTTATGAGTAGGGTGAAAACTTATTTGCCATCGAACAGGTTAGACGTATAGACAGTAATTCATCAAAATAAAGAAAGTGAGCAGTTTCCACAAGCTTCAAAAGAGTTGTATTTTTTCTTTAATATATCTACAGCATCAGGTCGACTCCTTGAATGAAGATTTCGCATGCATCAACGACCTCCAATAGACAAAAAGAGTTCTTCTCACTTTTAACATTCTATCTAGAGGCTTGAACCCAGGACTTGGGCTAAGCTTCCTCTTAAAGCTCGAAGTCTTGGTAGGATCACCCTTGTAATAAAATTAATAATGTTTATATTCCTGAAATCTTTTGTAATCTTTATAGATGGGTTCTTTTCATATCATTTCATTGAATCAAAGTAATTGTTTTCTACCAAGAAAAAAAAAAAAGTCCATTGATCTAATTTGTTTACAATTAATCAATGTAATTGTTTCTTATTCAACTTCTTAAGTTGGTGTAAACAACCCTCTCTTAATCTACTTTTCACAGTTATCTAAGAACAACATCTTACAAATCTTAACCCCAAACACAAACTTACGAACCCCAACATACTAACTCCAGACTTATTAACTCCATTCGTTGGACCAAATGCCCTGCGTTTCACTTTAAATTGAGTTGATTGATTGAGGTTTTATGTAAAACCCTACCTAATCATGGGCAACAAAAGCCAGGATTGGATCCTAAAAGGTTTAAACCATTTTTAATATACATCAGGTTCGCACTTGATGTCATACTACCTAACTCATTCTAGATTTTGCATTCAGTGAGCTACTACATTTCCTCGTTAGCATGCTTGTGACTTAAATGAAAAGGTAAACGTAAAAATAATGTGAAGTTTGCAAAATTGACAAACATACCCATTGCAATGATCTTATCAGTTTCATACTCTGAATCTGATCCTGAACCCCATCGGTCTCCTCCATTGTCATTATCCCAACGTTGCCCTACTGGAGGCATCCAGAAGGCGTCCTCTGGATCACTTTCCCCATTGCATTTCTGGGCTTCAGAAATAGTCTTCTCCTGTTCCTTCTTCTTCTTCTTCTTCTTTGAATTTTCTGTACTTGGCTTCAACGCCTTGGCGGCCTTCTTCTTGCTTTGCTGCTCTCCTGATTTAGCCATTGTGTCTTTCTCTGACTCCTTTTGCTCTACAATAAAAATACAAACTTTGTCAACACTTGATAGCACCGACCAGCATGCAATTTGTCTCTTGAGCACAACGAGATCAGAACTTGTCTTGAGCACATCATCGGTAAGAATAAAAGATTACAATAAACTATCCATGTAAACTGAGAAGTACAAACCTAATTTGTTGAGGAATCGTTTGCCGTTAATGTGCTTCCATATATGTTCCTCTGTTTTGTTGATTGTATCACCAGTAAGTTTGCATTTTAGCTTCGAACTGCAGAACAAATAATAATAATAATAATAATATAAGCCAATGCCGTTGATCAATTGATTTCCAACTGAACATGAAATAACTGACAAGAAAGGGGAAAATCTTAAAAAATAACTAAATAACTACAGCTCAAATACCAAGAAAAGACAAATGTCAAACTCAATAAGACCCAAATCACCAACTTCCAAGGTTAATGGAGTTCGTATTGAAGCACATTAAAAACGCAATAGCAACCAAATAAATACTACTCTACTCGACTTTGATTTCATCCTAACTTTATCAATTCTCAAGCTGCAATCCATCAAACAAAAGCTATATTTCAATGAAATTCCTATTAATTTCCACCGGAAATCAAGAAATCAACCGGTTCACGGAGCTAAACCTTTCTCATATTACGAATCTCCAAGTATGATGACAATGAATTTGTATGTACATAAAAGAAGAAAGTTTAGAGTACCGAGAGAGAGGGTCCTGGGCGAACATATTGAGAGGAGCTTTCCGATGGGACAGAGCGAAATCGATAAGGCCAAGACGGCAGCGCTTGGTCCGAGAATAAGAGTGCTTATCCTTGGCAAGAACCTCGTGACCAGTCTCAACGCACCGGAAGCGGCCATTGTCGAGCTCTGTGAAGGTCGGTTGCCCCAGAAGGTTCACCCCTTCCACTGTCTCCGCCGCCCTCTCCTCGGCGGAACTCGTCGCCATTGCTGAGGTTGATTTGTGGGATCAGCAGTATGGGGGGGTTTGATAAACTATGATACTTTAAGGTTAGTTTTCATATATTAGAAAAAAAACCACTATATTTATAAAATACAGTAAAAATATCTTAATTTAAAATGTTTTTTCAAATATTGAAAAAAAACTAATTATTTACACTTCAACGCTACGGCGCTGAAGTAACCCATGCCATACTCCCAGGAAAAGTTCGAAGGACCTTCAACAAAAGGATACCTGTACCCGAAACCGACACAAGTGGGTAGGTAGAGAATACCTAAGAGCACGAGACAACTCTCTCTAAGAAACTCGAAAAAAAAAAAATCCGTTTGGAATAAAATTAAGTTATCTTATTTGTTCTTTCTTTCACAGGAAAGAAAGAGATGAATTGATGTATCTTTTTTATTGGATTTGGATCCATCGGGATTGACGGGGGCTCGAACCCGCAGCTTCCTCCTTAACAGGGCATAAAAATCATTAAAAGACAAAAATCAATTATACTTAAATTTTGTATGAAATATAAATATTTTGTCAACTTTTCTACTTTTGAAAATTTTTCTTAATAATATATATGTAATCTAGTTGAATAGATAATGATAGACTGATTTTTAGAAGCTTTGTAATTTAGAATATCTTTTTATATTTTAAATATTTTCCCTACTAATTTTGTGAAATTACAGTCTTAAATGTTGATCTGTGTTTTTTTTTTCAACAAACAGACTATAAAATTTTGTGCATATAAAAAAAAACTAATAATCCACTTATGTGTGTGATACAACTATAAAATTTTAATTATTTTTAGTACAACAATTATGGATCGGAGATTGAACCTCTCACCTTTGAGATTAAAGATCGTATCAACCACTACATATTTTAATAATTTATTGAACACAAAATTAAAAGTTTAACAACTTAAAAAAAATTTAAAGATCTAGTAGACATTTTCAAAGTTATACTAATGATTGTTTTATTTTTCGAAAGTTCAACAACGCGTGGATAAGAGATTTGAACATCTAATTTCTTAACTTGGAGTAACATTTTTATTTTTTAATATCGATTTTTTGTAGTAATCGTTTCCTACAAAATACATACTAATTTATTTATTTTTTAACGAGATTATCAAGATGCTGTAAGCAAACCCAAATACTCACATAGGTTATAAAAAAAAAAAAAAAAAAAAACTTATTGCATACTAGGTAATAGGAACTCCTGTTTATCTTCTAACGTGGTTTTGTTTTCTTAGTGGTTCAGAGAAAATATTGTCCTATTTAAAATAAATTTACCATTTAAAACAATTTTCCTTTTTTTATTTTAAATAAAATTCAAAGAATACACATTATCACAAATATACTATCATATTTCAAACAATTTCTATTTAAATAACATTTTTGTCATACAAAATATTGTTACTAATTTCCCCTTCATACATTAAAAAATGAGAAGTAAATATTAATTTAATTACACGCCAAGTCAATATTCTAAGCCCTACATTACATTTACATATCATAACACACGACCACCTCTAGTCAATTATATTGAAAATGATGTCATATGTCAGTCCTCCCCTTACACTTCTACAATACCCAGATACATCATTGTCTCACAGATGGTCTATAGCATCAATGAGAGGTAGAAATTAGGCATATCCCACAGACATCATTACAATCAACAAGTCCATCAACAAATGCGTGCACGTGCTCGAACAAAAATTGATGCAATATCCTTCAAAAATTGTGTGGTAGCATAGCAAGAGATTAGTGATTCGGTCAATATCGCCATCAAGGGATAGTCAAAATCTAATCATCAATGATATCGTCAAGGTTGTCCTCAGTGAATGGTTGTGAACGCTTACAAGAACTCTGTTGCTAGTTGGCATCATTAGGTCTTAAACTATTCCTACCATGAAGATCATCCATTACTTTGAAACAACTCTCACATAGAGACTTTACCTCGCCTTGTGATGAAATATAATGTATTTGTTTAATAATGTTTCCCTGTGGAACATAGAATAATTAATTAAAATCACAAAATTTAGGCTCAATTCATATATATGCATTTTTATAGAACTTACCATGTAGTCGTAAGCAGCTCCTTGAGGTGTAATGTATCTCCTTGTGATTGAGTTGTACCAAGAAAAGTAGTTATCTGAAACATCTATCCCATTTAATATTACCTCACCGGATGCACAACACTCTCGACGTAAATCCCATTTTGAGATATATTGTGCATGTTGGTGTCCCCAACCATTGTCACACTTACCTCTTAAGTCTAATTGATGCAATTGCATATCTGTATCACAATTTGACGGCACACCTTGTCGAATTTTAAATTGTCTTAATACGCGATCTGGTCGATGCCATTCTATGATATGGAAGCAAATGAGAGGACTTACAGTTGACCAAATATCTTGTCCGTTAAGACAATATGCCGGTAACTTAGACATAATCTCAGGCGTGTAAGGTGTCCAAACTATCTGAATTTAATAATAATATATCAAAGTTTAATATTATTAAGTAAATACGGCTAGACTTTACAATGGGCAACAAAGAAAAGAAAAGGTTTGATTATACCTCATTTAGTGTAAGTCGATCAAATGTGTATCGATATTGGCTTAGCACATGTGTGGATACCTTGGTGGCAGTTAAAGAGCCACTCCATCTGTAGGGTGAATGAGAGTCTAGTTATTTATCATTGCAATATAAAACAATTAAGTAAACAAAATACTCACCGAGCACTAAGTGGGCATCCAACGTGTTCATTAGACGTTGATTTGCGTTGTGGTGCAATGGTAGGAAATCTATCCCAAGCCCACACTTGCAATAATATGAGAGGTCCTGCTATCTCCAATGTGTCAATTTGACTGGCTCGACATAATTCTCGGTACAACCATGCAAGACATGCACTACCCCATGAATATCGTCCAGCTTCTTCAAAGTCATTTAAGAGAGGGAGAAACATGAGATGAACAAACGCGCTAGACTTGTCTGCAAATAAAAATCCTCCCATAAGTTGCATTATATATGCCCTCGTATAACGTTTGATCATGACCTCATCTGCTTCAAGGGGTAGTTTTGTGAAATGTGATGTTAGCCATGGTAGCCTTAATCTAGACCCCCTGAGTTGTGGTTGTGGAGGTCTTACACCTAACAAATCCTCGCATAACATTGGCCAATCATGTTGTAACGATCCAGTTACTGCCTTTCCATCAACCGGCAATCCAAATTGGATAGCTATATCCTGTAATGTAATTGTACACTCTCCTCCGGGCATATGAAATGTGTGAGTTTCCGGTCTCCATCGTTCCACCATTGCAGTAATGAGATGCCAATCTAATTGAGTGAATCCAATACGCGTAACACCCCAAAATCCGGATTGTTTAAGGTACGGTACCATTCGTGGATCCAAATCAATAGTCCGATGTAAAATAGCTTCTCTCCTTCGACAATGCAAACAATTAGCAGATTGATCTATCCACACCAATTGTGAACGGTGTGTAGATTGCAAATGTAATATAGTTGGGTTACTAGGTCCAGGATCCAGCTTTAATTCTAAACAACAAGAAAAAATAATTGAAATATTAGTCAGTATGCCAATTTATATATTATATACACAACCAAACTAACTTCCATGCTCAAAAAAACTGAACAAGTGCATTGTCCCATCAAAAGAAACATCCGACAGAAGAGAGAGAGAGGAAAAAAACCAAGTAAAAGCAAAAGAATTGGCCTTCCTTGAGAATTGAAATATGATGTGCTCAATAAATTGTTAAACATTATAGACACCAAAATACCAGCCAAAATATTATTCTCTCGGAAGACCCTGTCTCAACATGAGATAGACAATTTATAGAATCTCTCTAGTCCAAAAGCATTGGTTAGGTTAGTGCCCGTAGCACTTCTGAAGAACCTTTTGAGTTGTGGCATCCTTCTTATGTTTTTAGAACTCAAGGGTACAGTTGTACAACATATAGAGCAGATCCTGTTCAAGTAGAGTCGTGGCATCCTTCTTATGCAACACTTACATTATTGTTATTCATATTCTACATCAGGTTCACCATTGACAACTATTATTAGCTTATTCATTCTAGTTTTTGCACTTACCTACATCACTTCCTCTTCAGAATGTGAATAATCTCTAGAGTTTGGCATCCTTATTATGTGACACTTACGTAGTTACATTATTGCTATTCCACATTAGGACTTATGCTCACACTTGATGCCATTGACAATAATTATTACCTTATTTATTCTAGATTCTACACCTAAGGACCTACAACAATTCCTCTTTAGCATGTGCAGAACTTCTTGAGTTGTGGCCTCCTTAGTATGTGACACTTATTTTATTGCTATTCTATGTTAGGTTCACACTCAATGTTATCAACAACTATTGATACCTTATCCACTCTAGATTCCGCACTTAACCAGCTACAACAGTTTTTTTGTAGCATGCAGTGGTTTAAATAAATAAAAAAAAATATCGGTCTACGACTGCTAAAAAAGGTATGTTTTTATTATTATAAGTACCTTAGTAAAAAAAATGGTCGATAACAAACAACTTCAATGTTTGACTCTAGTACTTTTTCGAGGCAAAACACACTGCAAGTGCTTACTCATATTACCCTGTAAGGTACTTTTAACTTCTTTTATAAACAATTTATGTCACTCTAGGATATGATGATTGATTTTGAGTGTGAAGTGTTTTTGGCAAGAATAACAGAAAATCTAAACATAGCCTAAATAAAATGTCAAGTTAGCAGAATTACTGACTAACATACCTGTTGTATTGACCCCATCATTTACAGGCTCTGAAACTGATTCTAAAGCCATTCCGCTTCCTCCATTGTTACAATCCTGGCGCTTTTTTTTACTTTTCAAATGCTTTGCACCTGACTTTGAAGCCTTACCAGCCTTCCTCTTTCCTTGTTTCTTTCCTGACTTAGCCAAGGAATCTTTCTCTAACTCCTCTTGCTCTGCAAAGAAAATACGAACTTTGTCAATAGTACCAACGTGCATATTACCGGTTACTTGAGCTTAACAAGTATCAGAATACTTGCCATGAATACTGTCGTCCATGTCATTACTCATTGATAAGATAAAGGCTAAACATAACATTCCACAAACTCCACAAAGAACAGACCTAATCTGTTGAGGAATCGTCTGCCACTAATATGCTTCCATATATTTTCCTCTGTTTTATTGATTGTATCACCAGTAAGTCTACATATTAACTTCGAACTGCAAAGAAAGAAAACGAGAAGAAAAGGCATGTCATGGCAATGAATGTGACAAGACACTGGGAGAGTGTTTGGAGTAAGGAGTTATGAAGTCTAGGGAGTTGTGAATTCTTGAGGCCCACAGGCCAAGGAGTTGATAAGGTATAAAATTTGATGTTTTTCAGTAGTGAGACCCACAAACTCCTTAGGCCAAACAAGGAGTGGAGTTCACAACTCTCTACTTCCCTACACCTAATTCTAAATTCTTTGGGCCAAACACACTCAAAGAGCCAGAAACCTTTCAAGGAAGAAATCATGAATGGAAGTGTATTTTGCATCAATCAAATTTCGAGTTTGAAAGTAAAATAGTTCTTAGAGAAAAATCAGTACCCACTACCCATAAGAACTCAATTGGAGAGTGTTTTTTTTATGAGAAACTTTCAATCATAATTTCATTGATAGTATGAAATTATAAAAGTGAAAGAAAATGCCATGAGAGCTACATATTGCTATTCCAATGTGCTATAAGAGAAGTGAGATTGTAATCACAAAAAGGGGAATTTACACCAAGACAGAGATGTGTATTAAAGATGATCAAAAAATTGAGTGAATTCCATATCTCTATCTTAAAAAATACAGTGATTTCGCTCATTCCATATGGGCAAAGAAAGCTTCTGATGATGAAGGTCCACAAATCACCTTATAATTCTTGAATGGATGACCAATAAGCAACATATTCAAAAGGACCAGGGGGTCATTAGGGAAGACCATATGATATTTGAGGCAAGATAATATCCTCTTCCAAAATAGTTGAGCAAATTCACAGAAAACCAAGATGTGCATAATAGTCTCATCATTTCATCGACAAAGAACACACCAGCTCGGGGCAGACACCATCTATGGGGCCTTTTTGATAAGAACCTCTGCTGTGTTAATGGCCCTATGGCTAACCTCCCATAAAATAATTGAATATATTTGGGATTGGACCTTTCCATATGTTTTTATAAGGGAGAGCATTCTGTTTATTACCCCTTGATGCAAGAAGATGTTTGAATCTGTGGGAAATTTGCAGTAAACTGACCCGATGTATCTAATTTCCACCTCCATTTGACTTGCACCATGGGGTTACTAGGGGCAACAAGTAATGTAGAAAGCGTAAACCACTCACAATTCTCTTCTTCATTTAGATTTCACCGCAAACCAAGGTCCCACGATTTCCTAATCCGATAACAGCATTGTGCAATGGTAGACTCCTTATGATTAGAGAGAGCAAATAATCTGGCAAAGGCAGTTTTTAGAGGCGATTCTCCCACCCAACTGTCCACTTGTAGAGTGTTTTTAGCTCAATCAAAAAGTACTCAAACCATTTCTATAACCAATCATCAATACACTTTATTATCAAGCAGTTTCCCCCAAAAGCGTTCTTCAAAGTCGTGAGTACATATATTCTAAAACAAATCTCAAATATAACTATTTCTGAAAAACATAGAGCACCAACTTTCAAGACTAATCAAATTCTCATATCAGCTCCCGAGAAGAACAAAAATAAGCAAATAAATAGTACGCAGTCCCTGAACTTCATTTTCATCTTAATTTCTCAGTTTTCCACTACCAAATCAAACATAGGAAGCATTGCAAAGTATAATCTCTACGAACTTTCAACATTACAATTGAAAGACAAACAAAGAATCAAAAGAAGGAAGTTTAGAGTACCCGAAGAGAGGATCCTGCACGAACATGTTAAGAGGAGCTTTTTGATGAGACATAGCGAAGTCGATGAGCCCGAGACGACAGTGCTTGGTCCGAGAGTAGGAGTCCCTGTCCTTCGCGAGGATTTCGTGGCCAGTCTCGACGCACCGGAAGCGGCCATTGTCGAGCTCTGTGAAGTTCGGTTGACCTAGAAGGTCGGCACCTTCGACATTTGCCGTCGGCCTCTCGTCGGCGGTAGTTGACGCCATAGCGGGGTCCTAATCTGTTGTACAAATCGGAGAAACGTCAATCGGCAATCAAGTTTTTTTTTTTTTTCTGTTTGTTCTTTATTTTTTATGGATTAATTCATTTTAAATTTGATTGTAAGGAGTTTAGTTGACATGTATCTGACATCCAAGAAGTCTCGAGTTTAAATTATCTACCCAAAATTCATTTTTTTCTTTAAAGATCTAAAGATTAGGCATAAGCAACGTCCTAAAAGTTAAATCCACTTTATTTCTCAAGCTTGAAAGCCCTCGGGACAATTTTATTTTTTGAGATAAATCATCAAATAATCAATAGTATAGATTGTACTTACTATATAACACAGATACAAAATTTACTTTGAACAAATCAAATTTTGGAATGATAGATTTAGACAGATTTTGATATATTTGTAATTTTTTTAAAATGTTGCTATATAAACTAATATTTTGAATTTGATTGTTATATTTGCAAATATCATGTTTTAATATTGTTTTTTCTAGATTTTAAAATTTGGCTTGATTTTTTAAAACATTGGTAAAAAGTAAATCACAAAAACAAGAGATTTAGAGTTGAAAGATGTATTTATAGGCTGCGTTTTTTAAGAGCTAAAAAAAATCAAATGATTATCCATCTTGGCCTAACATAATACATTTTTTTTTATTTTTATGTGCTAAAATGACTTTAGAATCGAAGTTAAGAGTATTATTGTTAGGGTTGTGAATTTTGAGGGAGAACAAAAATCTAACTATTTTTACCTTGATAAAATATTAGATCACACGAGAGTAATGCTCAACGGAGAGAAATTAAAACATCTATTTATGTCAAAGTTCAACAAACTGTCAATTGTCTAGGCATTTCGTGTAAAGTACAATAATCAAGGTGGACGATTCGAATCACATATTTTTTGGTCAATAACACATAGAATATGTCAGTTGTCAAGGCATCTTAATCATTCTTAAACCAACTTGAATATTCAACTCGATTGTTGAGACATCTCTACCTTCATAAAAGGGCATGAGCTCGAGTTTTATTCCCTGGTGTATTATTTTAAAGAAAAATAAATCATTGTGTATTTAAATAGTAAGAATTGCATTCTCCATAAGCTAAAAGTGGTTAATCATTGGACATCTTTTAGATCGATAACTTATTAAACTTCATTATTTTATCAAATTTGAGATAGACATCAATCGATAAAGTAAACACAGTTCAACTAACATAAAGGTACATCTCATACTTTATCAAACCTATTTGAAAAAACAATGATAACAAATTAAAGGGACATCAATCCTAGCATGAGATCATGCTTTGTCTAGTTCATCCAAACTTGAATGTTCCTCAATTGCCTTTTGGAAAAAGCAATTTGCAATTGTTGCATAGAGTGCACTAGTTTTAACCCACTTTGTGAAGACCTAACTATCCACTTATTAAAAGCATGGGGATACACTCATCCTACTCTCTTTGAAAATCACCACTTGCTTTGCCTCCCCTTTCTTACATGCTCCTCAATGTCATAAATTTATATGTTGGAGCATATATATATATATATATATATATATATGTATACTTGATTATTATATCAATGTCACATTTATAATCATGAAAGGAAGTTTCTATGGTGGAGAAAATGATTTTCCTTTTCTAACATGGCTAAGTGAGAATATAAAATACTAACAAATATTTATACCACTTATTTAAGTTGACTTTTATCGACTCGAGCAGTTTTCATAAGAAAAATACTAAGGCTGCATTTGAGAGTGATAGTTGGAGTAGTGATTTTATAAAAAAAAAAAGATTTAGGTATAATTGATTTCTAACATTCAAATGTATAACAATATTTTTAAAAAATTACAAATATAACAAATTCTACCAGCGATAAACTTCTTTCCCTAATAGTTTATCAGTGATAGACCAATATTTACAAAATCATTTATCAGTGATAGACTTCTATCATTGACAAACTCTAATATTTGCTATATTCGTAATTTTTCTAAAATGTTGTTATATATGTTAGTACTTTGAATCTAATTGTTATACTTGCAATCGTCTCATTATAAAATATGGGTTGTCATGACCATGTCGAGAGAAAATTATTACAAAACATTAAACACAATTGATAACAAAGATTTTGTTCAAATGACATTTATGTAGCCAAATGTAATTATAATAATTGAAAACTTCAACTGTTATACCGAAGGACACGAATTGACTAGACTATAATAACTCATTCCACCCCAATTAAGTTAGCAAGTTTGAGATAAATAAATTAATATTCTAACGAATTTCGAAGTAAAGAGGACAAAACGACATTTTAAACTAAAAATAAAATATTGGTATGATTAATATTAAAATATTAAAATATATGAAATTAAGTTGTTGCATTATTAAGTGTGTAATCTTTTAACTTACTTTCCAAACACGAGCTCTCAAGTTGTTGGGCAACGCAAAAATAAAGTATACTATTTAATTATTTAAAAATAAACTTTTTTTAAATTTTAGATTATATTATTAATTATCAATGTCTAATAGTGATCTTGATAGACGTTGATAGAAGCCTGTCACTCATAAAATTTAAAATTTTGTTATATATTGTAAATATTTTTGACAGTTTTGTTAGTTACCCTAGAAATGGTCCATTTTGTCTAATATATATATATGATGTTGTAATTGAAATGTGAATGAGAATATTGACGTCTTAATTTATTCAAAAATTACAAAAACAATATTAAAATTAGTAAATAACATTTTAAAGATTTTTAAACAAAATTAAGATATTTACATTTGTTACTTATTTTTTTATCATGTTTCGTGAAAATTTATACGGTATAATAAAATGTTGATTCATTTTTCATGTAAGCAAATTTTATTTTCTATGGTATAATAAAATCGTGGATATTCATTTTTAAAATATCCCAAAATCGTGCACGAAATTGCATGTAGCATGAGTTGAGAAAGTAAAGTAAAATGTCAATACGCCAAAATGTTGACTATCAAAATCTTAACACCAAAATAACTTTTGAGTTATCAAATAAAACATAAATTT
The DNA here is from genome assembly GCA_037974625.1 of Cucumis cinereus. NCBI lineage: Eukaryota > Viridiplantae > Streptophyta > Magnoliopsida > Cucurbitales > Cucurbitaceae > Cucumis > Cucumis cinereus. Next base: position 12,332,133 of record JBBPDJ010000017.1, read on the forward strand.
ATCATCTTACCTCTACTACAAAATTAAAACTCTAAATTTTAAAGAGTGATTATCTTATTTGACAGTCTAGTTATCTACATTAGAACTTACATCATCATTCTATTAAAAAGTTATGGAATCCTAGCAATAATAACCAACATATGCTCTTTTTAAAAGTTTATGGACAAAAATGAAAATTTTTAAAAGTTTACGCAGAAAAAGATACTAAGGCTGAAATACGAATTAAACCATATATATATATATATATATTATATATATGGTTTAAAAAGTAATATTTGGTAATCCAATGAAATGAAATAAATAAATAAAGGCGTTCAGTTTGACCAAACGGGTGAAACAATGTTGGAGTCTCAACTTACAATAATCATATCCAACACAACACTTCACGAATTTCAAACCAAGAATCATTAATTGGAGAATAAGAAATTAAATTACATTTTTAATAATTTAAAAAGAAAAACGTTTATTTAATTGAATCATAAAAAACTGCACCAATTAAACAATTCAATCCAATCCTCCCCAAGAAGACGAACCGTTAACCATTCCTCAGAAGAACCTTTGATTGAAGATGGAGATGGAGATGAAGATGAAGATGAAGATGAAGATTCAAATGGCCTTTACTCTAGCCTCCATTCTAGTTTCAATGGCGGATTCGAGAGCTTGTCATTTTCCCGCCATTTATAATTTCGGCGATTCCAATTCCGATACCGGTGGAATCTCCGCCGCCTTTTACCCTACCATATTGCCTTGCGGCCAGACGTTCTTCCACAAAACCGCCGGTCGGGGTTGCGACGGCCGCCTCATCATCGATTTCATCGGTTATACTTCATTTTTTAAAACCCTTTTTAGTTTTATTATTTATCTATTTAAATTACAAAAAAAATTAACGTTCTTGTTGGTAGTTATACTGTTGTAATTAACTAAGACTGGTTTGTTTGAATTTGATTTTGTAGCCAAGCATCTAGAGTTGCCCTATTTAAATGCGTACCTCAATTCTATTGGAGCGAATTTTCGACATGGTGCAAACTTTGCAACTGGTGGTTCCACAATTCGACGTCAGAATGAATCGGTATTTGAGAATGGAGTTAGTCCATTTTCACTCGATATTCAAGTTGTCCAATTCCGACAATTCAAAAATCGCACCATTGATCGATACGTCGAAGGTTGAGTTTCAACATTTTTTTTTCATGACTTTTTTTACCTTTATTTTTCTATTTCTGATTTTTCTTAATAATTACGATTCACACACTGCAGCAATAGATGACTCCATTAGAAACACTCTTCCAGTACCAGAAGAGTTCTCAAAGGCTCTTTTCACCATCGATATTGGCCAAAACGATCTTTCTGCTGGATTTCGAAAAATGAAGAACGACCAATTTCAAATGGCAATACCCGATATCATCAATGAATTTACAACAGCTGTTGAAGTAAGCCAATTCTTGTCAATTGAATTGTACTTTTCTTCTTAAGAAGTGTAAGTTGATGTTTGGTTAAAATATCAATTTTGTCCTTATACTTTGACTCATTTCGTTATTATTCTTCAATATCAAATGTCCAAAAAGTTAAATCATAAGTTTAGCCTCGAGAATAATATAATCCAAGAATTTTCAGCAAGCTAAGTATGTTCTTAAGCTTTGTCTCATCAACTTAAAAAGAAAATGAAAAAAAAAAATCAATATTTTACTCACAAAAAAGTTAATTAGATTTTTTTAAGAAAATTACAAGTTTACCCTCCCTTTAATAGGAATTATACCGAGAAGGAGCAAGGGCATTTTGGGTACACAACACAGGGCCGATTGGCTGCATTCCGGTGGCGATTCGCAGCATTACCAATCCCAGCCTCGGAGATTTGGATCAAAACGGCTGCGTTAAGTACCAGAACGACGCTGCTTTGGAGTTCAATAGACAACTTAAAGAGCGAATCGTTAAGTTAAGAGCAAAGCTCTCAGATGCCTCTCTTATATATGTGGATGTGTATGCAGCTAAGATCAAACTCATAGCTCATGCAAAGGAAGAAGGTAAATTTATTTGCACAATCTTTTTTATACACAATATGAAATGGATTATATTTTTTAGGCCAAATATTAATTTATATCTGTAAACTAATGTGTTGTATCATTTTAGATCATAAACTAATAATTATATCAATTTAAATCATAAACTTTTATAAGTATATCAATGTAAACTCTGAATTTTCATAAATGTACCAATTTAAACCTTCAACTTTCACAAATGTATATAAATAAAACATAATAGATGGTTTTAATTGATACAATTATGTAATTAAATATAAGTTTAAATTGATACATTTGTAAAAGTTCACAGTGTAAATTCATACATTAGTTTGAGGTTTAAATTGATACGACTCCCAAAATTTAAGGTATAAATTGATATGATTATTAATTTAGGGTTGAAATTGATACAAACCCCAAAATTTAAAATAAAAATTGATATTTTTTCTATTTTATTATTTTAATTGGATAATAACTTGAACGTTAAATTACACGTTTAGTCACTAACTTTTAAGAAGCATATTAAATATTTAAAACAAATATTTGAACTTTCAATTTTGTGTCTAATAAGTCTCTAAACTTTAAAAATTATAGTAAAGTTTCATGAACTTTGGAAGTTATGCATAAGAGGCCACCGAATGACTTATTTGATTCTTTTTTTTAAATTCACAAATCTGTTAGACATAAAACTTTGAGTTTAATATTTTATTTATAATATATTTATTAAACCTAAAAATAATATTGTACGCCAAAAATTTAGTACACAAGATCGAAAATATATGGATTTAGATATATTTATTTTTAAAAAATTATATAGGATATATTAAATGTGGAGGTTAAATAACCAAATTTATGATTTAATCTAACTTATTGTATATACACTTTCTTTCTAACATATTTTTTGAAAATATGTTGTAAATTTGGAAATCTAAACTTAGGGTTTATGGAGAAGGGGGCAATATGTTGTGGATATCACGAGGGCAATGATCATGTGTGGTGCGGGAACAGAAAGATCATAAATGGCAGTGACGTGTACGCTGGATCTTGTGAAGATCCTTCCAAATTTATCAGCTGGGATGGAGTCCACTATACCGAAGCTGCAAACCATTGGTTTGTTAATCAAATTGTTAACGGCTCTTTTTCGGACCCCCAAGTTCCCATCACGCACGCTTGTCCTTGATTCTCTATCTACGGCTAAGATCTGTTACACGTTTCACACAACTTTGTTGATATCAAATTTAATGAAAAATTAAAATAAACCACCTATGTTCTCTTCTTAATATTAAATTATTAATACAAATAATTGAATTCACGTTGACTAAAATTATAACTTTTTCTTTTTTAAATGTAAAAATTCAAGGGTAATGTGAAATACATCGAGTGAGTGATTGCTTTGTTACCGAATTATCATGCCTTACCGATATTTAATGAACGTTACTAAATCCAACATACTCAACTATTACCGTTTTAAAAGTTAATTGTTCAATTTTTATAGTGAAATTATTGAAATAGAGAAATTAAGGTAGATTTGTCGACAACCGAGCTATGCATATACGTGGAAAAATAATTATAGAATTTTTTGATAGAAAGAGAATGAGGTATGTTGAACGTAACAAAAATATTTAAAAAGTACTGTTTTTAGAATTCAATTGATTTATTAGGTATAAATTAAAGTTTTATGTTTTTGAATGGGACGACTTAGAAGAAGGTTTTTAAATAATCATTTTTTTTCATTTAAATACTTTTGGTGAAAATTTATCAAATAAAAACACATTTGTGTTCGACAACTTTTTTTTTTAAGTGTTTTTACGTAAAAATTTGTTGGTTTATCATACAAAGGTGCTTTTGTTAAATTCAAATTACTATGAAAGAATTTGTCAGGGGCAGTGGATGGAGGTTAGTTGGTGGGGAATCGTTGGAGATGGTGGTGGACTGGTAGGGTGTTGTTGAAGGTATGGCTGATGGCAATCTTCAGATGTGGTGGATGGATGTTGCCTAACAGTGGTCGCACATAGATGGTGGTCGTTGAAGGTGTGGGCGACAATGGTCGTTGAAGATGGTGAGCGAATGTTGGCTGATCACAGTTTCCATAGATGATGGTCAAAAGTTGTTCGACAACAGTCATTGGAAGTGATGGTCAGACAGTCACACTATAAGAAGGTGATCGAAGTTGGGATCTTCATACAAATGAAAGGGAGATTAATCATTACATGAAAATTGGTTTCAAGTGTTTATCTTAACCAACTTATTTATAATTTTTTTTTCTTTTCAAAAAGTCTTCTTTTAAAATTAAATACTTAAAAATGTATTCCAAACGGACTCTTAATAAGTCAATATGTTGGATTTTAGTAAGTTTGTGTTTAAGCTATAGAGTTGAAAGATGAAGTTTTTCTACAAATGTAAAAAATAGATACATAAAAAAATGAAATTACTCGCTAAATGTAAAAAATATAGATCGATGATACATACATCGTCTTAAATTTAAACAAATTTCAAAGTATAAAAACAAAATTAATATTTTAACCAAACTAAACTGCAACGTTAAAATAAAAATTTGTTACATTTTAAAACTTAGTACCAATTCTCAAATGAAAAAAAGAGAAACTTAGGAGTTAAAAAGACAATATAAATCAAAATGAGTGGTAATCAAAGAATTATTATAATACGTATTGGATTAGAAAACAACTGTAAATAATAAAAACAATAAAAAATAGATTTTAATTAAAAATGACGTTAAAGAAAGATTTAGAGTTTAGGATTTAGGAAACGTTAACATGAATTTTAGATTACGTAGTGGTCGAACATGTGTGAGTGATGTCAGGTGATATGATTGTTTTCGGGAAAACGACAAGAGTGGTCCCCACTAAATGATATATTTTTCCACTCACGTGACACGTTGATCCCATCCCACCGCTGAAATATTCTCCTCGATTCCTCCAACTTCACATCACAGCCGCACGATTACGGTCCCAATCAAACGGTCCCAATCCACCCAATCTTTCCACTCTCCACCGACATTCTAACAAAACGTCAAGAAAACTTTTCCCCCCCACTCCTACTGAAGCTCTGGCCATGGCCGCACAACAACAGAGCTTCGAACTTCGAACAAGATAATGTGCAAATAGAGAGAGAGAGATAGTGTTTGTGACAAATGTGAAGCTCTCACTCAGTATATGTATCATATAAATATTAAACTTCCTGAACGTATTACAACTTCTCTAAAACCTTCTTCCAAAAGTCACTTGCAGCACAAAAATGGAGTTTCAGGCGATGGCACAGACGGCATTTTTGGTTTTTCACGTTGTCGTTGCACTGGCTTCACCGGACTGTAATTTTCCAGTGATTTTCAACTTCGGTGACTCGAATTCCGATACTGGCGCCATCTCCGCCGCTTTCGAGCCCATTCGATGGCCCTATGGTGATGTATTCTTCAATAAGCCATCCGGAAGGGATAGTGATGGTCGTCTGATCATTGATTTCATCAGTAAGTGACGTAACATTGATTCCGGTTATCTCTCTCTCTCAGTTTCTGGCTGGGATTGTTGATGTTGATTTGGGGTTTTTTGATGATTTTGTAGCCGAGAAGTTGAGATTGCCGTATTTGAGTGCTTATTTGAATTCGCTTGGCGCTAATTTCCGGCACGGCGCCAATTTCGCTACCGGCGGATCGACTGTACGGAAGCCGAATGAAACGATTTATGAATATGGAATTAGTCCATTTTTTCTTGATATGCAGGTTACACAGTTTGAACAATTCAAAGCTCGCTCCAATGATCTCTACAATCAAGGTTTCAAAGACTCATAACTTCAATATTTTACTTCATTTCCTATGTGATTTAATAACTTCATTCTTTTATTGAGACTGATGATTTTATCCAAGTGTATACTATTGGTATGGGGTAGTCTACTAAATTAAAATGATTTTCCCTTGTCATTATTCTAAATAAATAGAGTACATCTCCAACTTGCTATTTTTTTAAAGTCAAGATATCGAATCTTTTCATTTCGCCACCTACTTGTTGGAATTAGGTCATTGACCAAAAGTTTGTAGGATTGAATCCGCACTCTCTGGACTCGGAAAAAGAAAAATTCTCCTTAAAGTCTATTGATTTTTTTGATGTGTTCCATGTGGAATCCTCAACATGCTCTTAAATTTGGGTGCAAACCACCAATCTTGGATCGGAACGGAAGATCCTCTTTAGGTTCATCAATCTTGGATCATATTCCAATTTTTGTTTTTGACTAGAAACTCCTCTCGACTTTATGGGCTCGGATGCCCTATTGGATAACATCATACATGAGGTTCCATTCCAAAATGGGGTAAGAGAAGTAGCACATCTATTTTATTAAGATTGTGAAGTATCCTGCTCTTCATAACATGCGATCTTCAACGCTATTCACTTTCTTATGCCATTTGTATGTGACAATGTTCTAAATTGATTTGCGGACGTTGTCCAATAAGCATGTCAAGTCACCATTCTAAATTAATTCTCAACGTACTAAATAGTGGTATTAATGGAGTAGATTTAATAGAATGATACAATTGAAGTTTTGTTTTGCGTAGACTAAAGTTTAAATTGACACAACCGTCGGATTAAAATCGTAATTTGTAAGTTGACCTTTTCTTTTTCTATACTGAAATTTGTTGTTGATGATTTTAGCCAAGAACCCATATGACAGAGAGAAACTTACAAGACCAGAAGATTACTCCAAAGCACTTTACACTTTTGATATTGGGCAGAATGATTTAGCTGTTGGGTTTAGAAAGCTGAGCATCGATCAACTTCGTGCTGCTTTGCCTGACATTGTTAACCAGTTTGCCTCTGCAATTCAAGTAAGCACAAGAAAACTCACCCTTCTTTGTCATGTCACAGAGCTGTTTCCTTGTCATTCTTGATATGTCACAGCGTTGTCTGCCATGTGGTCATATGTTGGTGTGGGCTGTTTAGTTTGTAAACTACTTTTATAGAGTTGTTTTAAGAACCGGTGAGATTTCTTTTTCTTTCTTTTCGGTAAGTATTAGAATGTTGATATAATATTAAATTAATCTTCACCCATTAGCTTAAATCTTTACCTTTGGGTGAATCGGTGATTTAATAGTAAAAAGTTCAATTGTAGTGCATTAGAGAAGAGAAACAAACTTTGATTGTGCTTAAAAAAGTCTTTTGTGGGAAGAAAATAGGAGATGAATTCTAGAAAACAGTTACTCAAAACGTGTGTTGATTAAGTCTTGGTTCGGTCAGTTTGCATTAGATTTGTTGGTCGGTTCAGGTTTTTGAAGTAGAAACTATAAGAAACGGTCAATAAGGTTTTCTTTTTCTTTTCTTTTCTTTTTTTTTTTTGGGGGGGGGGGGGGGTGCAGACAACTGGTTTTAGAAAAGGGTTTGGTGTTGTTCAGCCCAGGTTTTGACCAGAAAGAGATACCTCTATTTGCACCCCTGTAATCAAAACAAGCTCAAACTGATGAAGAACATAGTTTTGTTTAGTTGTCATTTCTGAGAATGGAAATCTGATTGTCATTTGATTCATTACAGAGAATATACAAGCTAGGAGGGAGATCATTTTGGATACACAATACAGGGCCATTTGGTTGTCTCCCAGTGAACCAATTTTACAATCTGAACCCTCCCCCTGGCACCCTTGATGAGCATGGTTGTATCAAGGCTCAAAATGATATTTCAATGGAGTTAAATAATCAGCTGAAAGCAAAATTGGACAAGCTTAGGGCAGAGCTCCCAGATGCTGCCATTACCTATGTGGATGTCTATGCTGCCAAGTATGCTCTAATCAGCAATGGCAAAACTCGAGGTTATTCTTCCATCTTTTAATCATTATTAGCACTTTCTGCTATACATTTTTGTTGTTTTTCTTCGAGGGAACAAAGAATTGAGAGTCTATTGCCTAGAATTGAGAGGTGAGGAATCAAATAATAGAAGTATCCCTAGGTAGGCTCATCCATTGTATTATCTTGAAAAGGAGCCCTCCTCGCTATTTTATCGGATGGATATCTAGAGTGCGATGGTGAACTTGTGTTCGCGGAGTGCGATAGGATTATATGTTCTTACGTTAGAACGTGTCCATTCATTAATTAAGGACCATGAACACAAATTGAAAGGGTTAGGATACAGGAGCTGCTAAATAAATTGTCGAAAATGATATATGCATCAGGCTCATAGTTAATCTAAGAAGCACAAATACAGCTACGAAACGGACACAACGGCGACAGACACAAGCACACATTCAGTAAAACATACATTTTCTTTATAATATTTATTTTTAAACAAGAAGTAAATTCAAGTCAATGATTAGATATTTATATGCTTAAGAAAATAAGTTTGATGCATTTCACTCTCAACATTTTTTTTGTCATGTATGTCCCATCCCTAATAACTATTGGTCCTATTTTGAGTTTGTAAAACTAACTAATGTCTAACACATCTATTGCACTAACACTCCAATGTGTGTCCAAATGTCTACATGTGTCCGACATGAACATGCTTGCCAGACTAAAGTGGATGTGCTTCTTTCTTAGTGCCAAGTTTCTTTAGATTTGAACTGCCCGAACCATTGTATATATACAAAATATCAAACAACATCTATTTCACTTATTGAACGTTTTCAGGGTTTCCGGAGCCACTGAAAGTATGTTGTGGATACCATGTGAAGTATGACCATGTGTGGTGTGGGACAAAAGCTCCCATAAATGGAAGCTTGGTGTTTGGAGATGCATGTGAAAACAGAGCTCAATATGTGAGTTGGGATGGAGTCCATTACTCTGAAGCTGCTAATCACTTTGTTGCAAATCACATTCTCACTGGTTCATTATCAAGCCCTCCTATTCCAATCACACAAGCATGCCATAGAAATTAAAATTATTATTATTATTATTATTATTATTATTAATTAGTAGGCAATATTGACCTTCTACTATTACAAATATTGAGCTTTTATTTTTGTATTTGTAGTACTAAATAAAAAACTTAGAACTTACTGAGTTCTTGGTTTTTCTTTTTGAAGTATTGCTTTAGAACTGAAATACTTATTTATTTAAATTAAATATATCACTTATATATACATGTGTGTGTCTGTATTTTAATGGAAAATTATTGTAAATGTTAAAATTATTAAATATTTATAAAATATAGTAAAATTTCAGATTTTATAGACATCGATATAAGTGTTGATTGTAGCTAAATAGAGAGTACAAAATAGTATTTACTTTAAAGAAAGTGGTAATTATAGTCTTGATAATATTTGGAGTTTTTGTAAGGATTACCTACAAATAGAGGTCCAAATGAATTTTGGTCCACAATTCAAATTTTAATGGGTGACCTTATAATGACATTTGTCGCCTGTATGCGAGGCCAGTGCTACAAACTTCTTCTCCTTTTTATTTCTCGTTTCTCGTTCTAGTCTTTGTCACTCGTCCTTGCCCAACATAATATCCAATGTTCAACCACTTGCCTTTTTCTCGCTCTTGAACAGTTTTTCGTTTCTCTTTCTCGTTTCTCTCTTTCATTTCAAGTAGCTATATTTTGTTTCTCATTTTCTTGCCTAAATACTATTTCTCGCTCGTGAATAACTTCTTATTTCTCTTTCAAAGTACTTATTTCTCCTTCCGCTTAGATTTTTTTTTCTTTGTTCAAAATCTTCTTTCTCTTTCTAGCTTCTGAAGAACTAAGAAAAAAATTAAAGAAAGGAGAATAAGAAAGAAAGCAGAACAACCGAAGAAGACGACACGAAAAAGAAAAAAAGAAAACGAAAAGAAAAAAAAAAGAACCACTACAAAATTAAGGAGGAAAGGGTAAAAATGTAATTTCATAAAATGATGATATTAGCAAAAAACCAAATCTCAATTTTTTTTAACTCGAGGCTATTTTTCATTTAGGCTCTTCAAAAATGACCATACATATAATTATTCCATAATCTTTGCCCCAAACGACTTATGGTCTATGGATGATTAGAAGGGGGACAAGATCGAAGCTTGACAAAGCTCTTTTAAAGACTCTAAAGCGTTGACAATAAAAAGTTATTATAACTCAACAAAAGGTCAATTTGAGAGATTAAAGATACATTGAAATAAATACAAATACAAAATTAATTTAAATTAGGGTTGTTGTCAAATACAACAAAATCAACGAAAACTTACAAATATAACAAAATATCACTAGTAAATGTTGATAGACAACTATGACCCTATCATTAATAGACCATGATAATTTACTAAAATTATAAATATTTTAAGTAATTTTATCGTTTAAAACAACTTCGGTTCAAAGTGATTAAATATATTTGCAAATCTCCTCCCACCAAATAACAAGCCTTTTAAGAAAGAACAATATGAAATTTAGAATAAACAACTTTACCAAAAACTTTCACATTTAGGGAGAGAGTATACCCAATTGAGCAATTATGTTTGTGCTTAAACTCATTATTATTATAGAAAATTAGGGCTTAAAAATCATCTCTTAATTTACTTTATTACTACAAAAATATATCCAAATTTTTTTTATGCTTCTTCAAAATCACCATGAAATTCTCTTAGCTCCATCTCTCTCTCTCTCTCTCTCTCTCTCTCTGGAAACTTTGACAAGAGGGCAAAAATAATTTTCAGTTGGAAGAGAAAAAGGGGCATTGAATGAGAAACCCATAACCCCATTTTCAGGTACAATTTCAATTTGGAATTTTTTTTTCTTCATTCAACAAATTTGATCATCGGTGGAACAATTTCGCAACTCCCAACACTGAGCAATGTCGTCGTTCGACATTGACGGAATTTTGGTTAACACCAAAGAGCTCGATCGCCTGCGCAAGGAGCAGGAAGTTGTTGTTCTTGAAATTAACAAGATGCACAAGAAACTCCTCGCTAGTGAGTACTCTTTCATTCTTAAACTTTTTTATTGGATCATGTTTTTTTCCTTTTGAGATCATGCTCCTAGGAATTGCCCAAAATGTTTGTCTGTTCTTGGGCTGCTGTTTGTTTAATTAGTTTCGTTAGTTGATGAAGCTATGGTTGAAATTTGGATGAGGTGATAATATTTTGAGAGTTTTGTATTTTGGAATTTTACGGGGGAAGTTACTTGAGTTTATTTTTTTTTGATAAGAAGTTACTTGAGTTTATTCAGGAACTGATATTCTGTTATAAGTGTTTGACGAAAAATATGAGGTTTCTGTAAAATTTTGAGCTGGTCTCTGAATGTTATAGGCTCAATTTTAAGTGTATTTTTGACTACGAGATTGATTCAACGAGCTTGAAGGGTTAATAAAACTGAAATACAAGGAAAGTTACTGAAAACATTCAGCAGTATACACAATTCATCTGAAACTTTATCTTTATAGCTCTCAATGTTAAGAGAAGACAATGCTAAATAAGAAAAACTAGATACCTCGAAAGAAATAATAACAATCAATTAATAATAATAATAACTAAGAAAAGAACAAATTATTCAGAAATTAGAGTAACTTACGAACTATGAAGTTTTGACAATCTTAGTTAACTAAGCTAAACTAATTTATTGTCCTATCTATATAATGCGGTGTCAAGAGGATCACACTTCTCAATTTTCTAAGGGGTGGGCGAGGAGGGTATATTAATCATGGGTGTGTGGATAGTTACGCCATTGGCGAGATACATGCTACAGATGTCAAGGCACTGAGGTTATGTAATGTGCTCATGATTTTTTTTTTCTTTTTCTTTTTTTCATGTTTCCTTTTTCCTGATCCATGATTATTATGGTGCATTGTAGCATTATTGGAACATAGTTTGAGGTATGTTTTATGATGGAAATTTGGAACGTATAGTTGCATCTTATATTTGATTATTGTGGTTACTAAGTGATGAGAAAGAGTTGCAATATGGAAAATGTTAAAACCACAATGTTGTTTTCGAGATCTCCGACATTTATATGAAGCTGAAAGGTGAGGATGATACCCTCTGCAATTTTAATTGGTTTTGGATTGCTACCTCAAACAAAGAAGTACATAACGTCAAGGAGTTTATCACTTTGCTTTCTTTCTGATGCTTTAAGAGTGTTTTATTTTCTATTAGTACTTGCCATCTGACTTCCATCTAATTTCCGTTAGTGATTGGCTTATTAATATTTGATTGTTTGCAGCTCCTAAAGTGGTTGAAAAGCCCGGGGATAATTCATTGTCAAAACTGAAGCATTTATATACTCAAGCAAAACAACTTTCAGAGGAGGAAGTGAGGTAGTTTCTCTTTTCTTCCATGAAATTCATACTTCACAGTTTGTTTACTTGTGTTTTATTTTATTTTTGTCAGTTTGTGTGTGATTAGATACATATAGGTAAAAAATCATTTATCTAACCCAAGTGTGCCTGGATCAAACTATTGTAACTAGCATTGAAGTCCATATTATTTTTTATTGCAGCATTTCCACAACCTTATTGGGGCAACTTGAAACTTTGCTGCCCGCTGGACCTCCTGGACCAAGGAGAAGGATAGGTGTTTCCAAGAATTATTCAACTATACTGTGTTTTACTGATAGCTTTCCCAAAAGCTTTTTGATTCAGGCTTTTCGTAAATGATAAATTTGAAGATATGTTAGACACATGATCATGAAAGGAAACTCAATCATATATTCTTCTGTTTCATTGACTCCTGTCGAAGTATTACAACTTGCATTAACCACAGGACATGACATGACTTATATGCGTTCTCAAAAAAGTAATCATTACCATTAGAAGGGTCATGTTAACAAATATCACAATGGATTGATGATAAGGGCTTAAGAGATAATGGGCTCATTCCATGATGGTCACCTACATAGGATTTAATATCGTACAAGTAGTCTTGACATCTAAATGTTGTAGGGTCAGGCGGGTTGTCCCATGAAATTAGTGGAGTTGCACGTAAGGTGGTTTAGTTAGACAATCACAAATATTAAAGAAAAATCACAGTGGAGCTGATGGGATTTATGTGATTTTATTGGAAACTTGAATATGAATACTAGATGTCTTTTCTTTCCTTTGTTATTCCTGATTTTGAAGCTTTCTGGGGATGGTCAATGAATTTCAGCCCTTGAATTAAGTTGCTAAATTACTGTATACAATGTTCCCTAATACTCATGGACATACTTAAGGTATCTGAAATAGAAATTGTGTTTCTTTTCTTGAGGGAAAAACTGTATGTCCTGTTCTGCCTATTCTTATTACCAAATGCATGCATGCGTGTGGGTAGGAGTATGTCCGCACTTATGGTTGCTGCAGTTGGATCATAGGAGAAAGGACAATGACTTTTGTATTTGTTTGCTCAATATATTTTCTCACCTTGGAGGCACCATGGGGAAAGCATCTCCTAGGATGGCATTAGATTTACATATTGACTACTTATGGCTGTCAAATCTAAAACAATCTTTAATTCCTCACTATCTTTCCCTTATTAGCCAACGATCTAAGTTTATAACTGCTGCCTCTCTTGTTAAAATTTTGAGAACTTTCATGAAGCAGTTATCTGTTGATTACTGATTTGAATTTATGTGGCAGATAAATTAAAAAAAACGAAGGCAGATTCAGATAATGCTCGCAGTTCAACTGCAATGAGAAACCTCGAGGCTTGTGCTAACATGAAAGATGAACAGGTCTGTACGTTATTTTCCAGTTTGTATTTTTTATTTATTCATATTTTCCGATTTTAAACAGACCAAAAACAATTCAATTGCTCTGATTAATTTCAGTAAAGATAGCTATTTAGTAGCATCTACTGTTATATTCAGGTGGCAGCCAGGGTGACACCAGATGGGGCTGAGAAGGACGAATGGTTTATTGTAAAAGTGATACATTTTGATAAGGAGACAAAACTGTGAGTTAAATTATGCTTACAAGTTCTTAACAGCATCTTTTTTTTTTGGAGTGGGGGGGGGGGGGGGGGGGGGAGGGGTGGAATTCTTTGGTGTTCTGGAAGTTAAGTCGAAATGAAAAACCCAAATCTCCTC